>CM031597.1:37062500-37085000 GCA_018398815.1 Conus ventricosus | reverse complement strand
AGTTTAAGCCTCTGTATAGAAGTGACTTCACACACACACACACACACACACACACACAAAACGCATTAATGTAGACTTTAGCATCTGGCTTGTATCAGACTCTAATACAGCTTGAGGCTGAAAATCAGCGGGATGTTGTCTGACACCTACAGGTAAGTTGTGATTGTGTGAACAGGGGTCACGACCTGCAAAGACGTAACCAATGGCAGCTGATGTCGTAACAATGTCAAGACATCCGAGTTCACATATACTTCCCATTATTAAACTCACCATAGAGAATGTATAAACTCACCATAGAGAATGTATAACTGGACGAGGGGGCTGAAACTAAAGCTATCCAAACACTGTCAGGCTGGTAATAAATCCTGAATATTCTACACCTCTCCTCCCCTTATCGATCACCAGCATGAGAAGATCAATGTCTCATCTGAAGCAGGGAAGTTTTGGCACGTGAGCCAGGCACTGCTGATCCTTTTGTCAATGTCGCTGGTCCACACACGACCCTCAACAGCATGTCTGGCATGTAGTTCTGCAACTCCAAGTCAGTGTCTCAAAGTATCTGAATGGACTGGACCATTTGTAACCTGGATTCTTTGTTGACTGACCACCACGTAGAAAACTATCCCACAGACTGATGGAGTAGCTTGGATCCTGTCCGTTGATGGAAATGTCTGGCAGAAAGCTGTCACATAAAGTGATGAAGTATTATGAATGGTTTGTGTCGACTGGGCAAGGTCAGACAACTGTCACATAGATTAGAGGAAGTATGGATCCTTCGTTTCGACTAATTACCATAAGGCAGAAAACTTATCAACAGATTTATGGAGACTCTTGGATCTTCTTTAAGGACTAAGCTATGGGTTGAAAACTGTTCCACAGATGAATGGCGTACCAGCGCGTCAACTTAGTACCTGGCAGAAAGTTCACAAACACACTGGTGAAGTTCCAATGCCTTTCTTGTGCAGCTGATGAAAACCTCTATCATAGACACAAGGAGCACCATTGTGTTAACTTCATAGATAGCAGAAAGCTGTCCCACATACTAATGAAGTAGTATTATGCTGATTGAGCAATAGGCAAAAAGTTGATCCATAAACTGACGGGATGCAATTGTGCTGACTGAACAGCAAGCAAAAAAACCTGATCCACACACAGATGGAGTACCATTGCATCGATCGCGCAGCAGTTAGAAAGCCGTCGCACGGTCTGATAGGCCTGTCTAACGATGGCCTTACACTGACGGTCAACACTCGTAGTCTGACTTGAATGAAGGTGATCAGCCGTTCTGCCTGTCTGCCCGGAACGTCCCAGACAGTGGGTGGTGGTGTGCTGACAACGTAATTCCTAACTGCCCTGTATACTGTTCGTATGTGTCTCTGTCTGTCTGTCTGGTCTGTCTGTCTGTCCTCTTCTCTCTCTCTTCTCTCTCTCTCTCTCTCTCTCTCTCTCTCTCTCTCTCTCTCTCCTCCTCTCTCTCTCTCTCCCTCCCTCTCTCTCTCTCTCACACACATTCTCTCTCTCTCTCTCTCTCTCTCTCTCTCTCTCTCTCTCCTCTCTCTCTCTCTCTCTCTGTGTGTTTTTTAATTCATGATTTTCACTCTCATATTCTGATTATTTTGAAAACTTTCACCCTGATTGCAATGACATTCAAATTCAGACTTTCCCATCAAGAGTCAGCTGTTGCCAATGTCTGATGTGGCAGTGTAGAACAACTCTAAAATCGACGGTTGGATTAAAACTAGCGGATCTTTAAATCTTCCATTTACATTTGTTCTTCAATAAGGCAGACAACCTCAGAACTAATCAGTGATAGGAGGCAAAACCACCCCCGCTCTCTGCCCACCCCGACCCCCACCATTCCCGAAAATGATCGATGAGCTGACAGGCGTGCACACACACACTACCGTCCAGATGAAGAAGACCTGTGTCACACATCCATCTTTCCAGCCGAAACACTCTTTCCACACAGAGGCCGAAAATACAGCAATGGGTGTTTTCCAACTGCTTCGTTTCAGGCATGTCACATGGCAAAATGCTAACGGCTAAATGCCTAGCTCAAACAGCTTCACTGAACTGCCATCTGTTCAGCAAGGGTTAACATGTTAAAGGGTTCTAAAACAATTGTTAGTGAGTCCGGCAAATAAAAGGGGACAATAGGTCTTCTTCAGGCAAGATAAACAACATTCAGGAAAATGAAAACAAGAAACGAGGAATCCCTTATCTTCTCATATTCGGCGCAAGATGGGCTATGAATCTCACTGTTAACTCACATTTCAACTAGATGTGTGACGCAAGCGTATGTCAGTCAATGAAACATATTTTTCTGCTGTTATAAGCGTACAGCACGCTGTATTCCGTGTAATCCCTGCTTCTTTCAGCGTGTGTTTCGTGTCTCGTTCGTCAACCAGTAATGAAACAAATCAGTCAGAAACGAAGGTTTTATCATGCTGAAATTGTAAAATGGATTTCCTCAATTTGCTGCTTCATTTTCATGAAATACATAGTTACAAGTTTGTCAACGAAGACGGCTCATCACGTAATCATATTACGAGAATGCAGACCATATCATGTGATGAGTACACCAGATAAACTGTTTTCAAATGGAAGACACGGAATACACCGTGCCGTACGCTTATAACAGCATGAAAACATGTTTTAGTGACCGTGATTTTTTTTTAAATTGTTTAATATTTGTCTCATTTGAAGAAGGCATACTTTTGGGGACAATTCTCTAGTCTGTTTCGTTTTGTGCATCAGATAAGCATTACTTTGCATGGTGTTATACATTTATTTGCATAGTAGCCTGTTTCAGCAATAGGACTGTATGAATAATCTTCCTCCATCATCCACCCATCGGTCTATGGACATTCGGGTACAGATGGACCAATGATCGTACAGATGGATGATGATGTAAAAGAAATTGAGGCAAATTACCATATACCAGCACCTCTCTCTCTACCTGCGTCTCTCTCTCTCTCTCTCTCTCTCTCTCTCTCTCTCTCTCTCTCTCTCTCTCTCTCTCTCTCCCTCTCTCTCTCCCCTCTTCTCCTCTCTCTTCCTCTCTCTCTCCCCTCTCTCTCCTCCTTCTCTCTCTCTCTCTCTCTCTCTCTCTCTCTCTCTCCTCTCCTCTCTCTCTCTCTCTCTCTCTCTCTCTCTCTCTCTCTCTCTCTCTCTCTCTCTCTCTCTCTCTCTCGACTCCATCCTAATTTTCGTCTTTCTCTCCCTTCTTCTATTCCTACTCATCCCTCTCCCTGACATTCCGCCATTTCATCAGAGAAAATCTTTTTCTATTACAAAAAGTATGATAAGAATCCTGCGTGCTCTTACCCCCTCCATCTTTCTTCTCTCTCTTTTCTCTCTCTCTCTCTCTCTCTCTCTCCTCTCTCTCCTCTCTCTCTCTCTCTCTCTTCTCTCTCTCTCTCTTCTCTCTCTCTCCTCTCTCTCTCTCTCTCTCTGACCAATGCCTGAGGATAGGTATATGAGACAACCCGTCTTATCTCACAGCCAAAGGTGTCAGCCATCATCTATGTATCTGTCTGAAGTCTTGCCAGTCAGACGGAGCGACAACATAGACTGAAAAAAGAAACTGGAAAATATCCGCTTTGAGTCTGTGTCTGCCTGCTTCATTCTGTCTGTTCCAGTTGGAGGGTGTCTGCTATTTTATCTCTCTTTCCCCTATCTGTCTCTGACATCTCTACTGCCTGTCTGTCGGTCTCAATGTTTGAGTCTGTCATCTCTTTCTTCTGTTTATTTTTCAGCATCATCATCATCATGATGCCGATGACATTGATGCTGATCATCATCATCGTCGTCGTCGTCATCATCACCATCATCTTCTTCATCTTTTTTCCTTCTTCTTCTGTCTTTTCTTCTTTTTTTCCTTTTCTTCTTCTTCTTCTTCTTCTTCTCTCTCTTCTTCTTCTTCTTCTTCTTCTTCTTCTTCTTCTTCTTCTTCTTCTTCTTCTTCTTTCTCTCTTCTTTTCTTCTTCTTCTTCTTTTCTTCTTCTTCTTCTTCTTTCTTCTTCTTCTTTTCCCTTCTTCTTCTTCTCTTCTTCTTCTTCTTCTTCTTTTCTTCTTTCTTCTTCGTCTTTCTTCTTCTTCTTTTTCTTCTTCTTCTTCTTCTTCTTCTTCTTCTTCTTCTTCTCTTCTTCTTCCTTTCTTTCTTCTTCTTCTTCTTCTTTCTCTTCTTCTTCTTCTCTTCTTCTTCTTCTTCTTCTTCTTTTTTCTTCTTCTTCTTCTTCTTCTTTTCTTTTCTTCTTTTTCTTCTTCTTCTTCTTCTCTTCCAGAATTCATTGCTAAGTGCAACTGTCCATCCTCATTATCACAATATGCCAAGCATCTCTCTCTCTCTCTCTCTCTCTCTCTCTCTCTTCTCTCTCTCTCTCTCCTCTCCTCTCCTCTCTCTCTCCTCCTCCTCCTCCTCCTCCTCCTCCTCGCCCTCCTCTTCCTTCTCTTTCTCCCTCTCTCTTTCCTTGTCTATCTGTCTATCTGACTCTCTGTCTCTCCATCTGCATGCCTACTTGCCTGTATGTCTGTCTGTTTGTCTGTCTGTCTGTCTGTTTGTCTTTTCTCTCTGTCACTCTTTCTATTTTCCTCTCTCCCCTTCTCTCTCTCCTCTCTCACACAACACACACACCACACACACACACACACACACACACACACACACACACACACACACACACACACACACAGGCCTGAAGACCCAGCGTCAACAGAGACAGCAGGGATGAACACCAAGGGAAAATACATGGCAGTCAGTCACCCTCTCATCGTGTCCACCACAAGGGAAAATACATGGCAGTCAGTCACCCTCTCATCGTGTCCACCACAAGGGAAAATACATGGCAGTCAGTCACCCTCTCATCGTGTCCACCACAAGGGAAAATACATGGCAGTCAGTCACCCTCTCATCGTGTCCACCACAAGGAAAAATACATGGCAGTCAGTCACCCTCTCATCGTGTCCACCATGACTCGTATTCCGCTGTGGCAGAAGGAAATTCAGGACGTTGACACAGGCTGGACTAACAAATGAGGAGAGAATGACAGCAAGGGGATAATGCCAGAGCTTTATTACCCTCCCTCTCAGACTGTACAGGGTCTGGCATGTTTTGTCCGGACGTGATGCTCCATCTCCCACCCCCACCCCCACCCAGACACCCTCTTTGTCCAGGCGTGACCCGAATACTGCTCTTCCCCTTCCCGCCACCCCATACTTCTCGGCCATGTCCCATCTCACGCTCTATACAAACACGCAAATGTGTGTGAGATAAATAGGGATGGTGCGATTGGTTGATGCAAAGGTTCATTCTTTTTATTTTCTCGGTTTGTATACGAATGAGGCTGAATCAATGACATTACTCTGCCATCCTCACCCCTTTTTCGTCTGTCTTCTTTCTCCGTGAAACATGTATGCTTGGCCACCTGCTGTTAAGATTGGGCTCGTTTTCACGCTTCGCTTTGCTCTCCACTTTACTTGCTTATAACATCTCTTCAATTTGCAAACTACTGCTGTATCTTTATTTTTACTGTCTTTGTTTTATTTATTTCCTTTTTTCTTTTCTTTTTTTACTTTTAACTTTTTTTTTTTTTGCTTTATTTTCAGGAACAGTTGCGAGGGGAAACGTGACGACGAGGCACTGCACATGATTTACTCTTTGAGCAAGAGTTTTCAGGATCACTGGGTACTCTGTCCCCCTACTCCTCCATCTCCTCCTCCTCCTTCCCTCTCTCTGTCTCTTCTCTCTCTCTCTCTCTCTCTCCTCTCTCTCTCTCTCTCTCTCTCTCTCTCTCTCTCTCTCACTCTCTCTCTCTGAAAGAGTACAATTCGTGGAGTTTTATCTCAAAATATATTTTCGTCCCATGTGCTCTTTTTATTTCTCATGTTGAAGTGATTATAAAGTGTACAGCACACATGGGCCAGGAGTCAATCTGACTCTCATTTCTCTCTGGCTTATTCTTTCACTCCAGTGACTCAAGGGCTTCAAAGGTGAAGAACCCATTTCAGCTAATCATAAAGCGTAGAAGTTATATCACATGCACCAGACTCAGAGCTTTGACACACTAAGCAGTGGAAGGAGCATAAATGAAGCATACACCACTGTAAAAACAAAGCGAAAACTCCCCAAACAAACGAACACACAAACAAACAAAAATACGCTCCGATCAGTCATTTTGTTTTGTCCCTTACTGGTTTTGCTGGAACAGGAAGACATCCGTGACACCGCATTGGCAAAGCGAAGACAGGGTAATGAGCTGTGGGATTTTCATTTCGTTCTCGTTTTCAAGTCCGTTTCAAGCTGTTGGTCACTGCACGCTGCAAGGCACGCACGGCATACAAACTGCACGCACGGCATACCAGCTGCACGCACGGCATACAAGCTGCACACACGGCATACAAGCTGCACACACGGCATACAAGCTGCACGCACGGCATACAAGCTGCACACACGGCATACAAGCTGCACGCACGCACTTCTCACATTTCTTCTCCCAGACATAGCAGATCTAGATTCATGCCATCATGCCATCAGAGCTGTGTGTGTGTGTGTGTGTGTGTGTGTGTGTGTGTGTGTGTGTGTGTGTGTGTGTGTGTGTGATTTTCTTTTGTTTTATAATGACAACCAATGAGGATTAGGACCAAAATGATAGAGATGATTTTGAGGGGTTCCACAGAGTGTATGCTTTTGTTTTGTTTGCTTGCATGTTTAAATTCGGTTGAGCCCTTGGCCCATTTTCCAATCGATTTGATTTTGTACCAGGTATTCTCCTTGCCCTCACCTTGTCTCTCCAGCGTAATTTACCTGCTTTGTCTTGCTGTCTCCCATGTCACTGAGTCAGAAATGACAATACCACTGTCATCCTGTTATAAACGTTGTTATCTATCACCCACTTTATCGTTTTGCCTTTTAGGCAGATTAGTGGAAAAACAGGATGCTGAGAGATCTATGAGCAGAACAACCGACAAGCTGGACAAAAAAATAAGTAACATGCTTCTTCAACATGTTCGTCGATCCGTCTTTTTGTGCCTGTCTCTGTCCCTGTCTTACATTCTATTCTTGGAGATCTATCTTTTTGTTCTCTAGTTCATCCTTATAAAGGGTCTTTGTAAGCCTGCTTTTTCAGTTTGTTTGTTTCTGAAGGCTTTGCTTTGTTTCCTGTTTCCCTTACATTTATCTTCGTTTCTTGACTTGCTGTCGCACAATATTATTGTTCTCTCTAAAACGTCAAATAAGGAACATCATTTGTTATCTCTCTCTCTCTCTCTCTCTCTCTCTCTCTCTCTCTCATTTCCTCCCTTTTTATCTTGGTCCACCCCACCCTAGAGCCAGATTTCAAAGGCCACGTCCAGCCCAGACACCAAGCTTTGGCATAGAGATCATTTAAGAGACGTCAGCAGAGCGTACACTATTATTGAAAACATCCAGCCCTGTGATTCGTCCTACCACGTCAGAAGGACATCGAAGCGAGGCTGAGATAATAGCATGTGAGAGAAGAACGGCGAAGAGAAATACATCGTCATTTGATTTCTTCATCCTTTAGCGTGTTGGCAGCCAAGTCCGTCCATGTGAGAAGCTTTTTTTTTTAAAACCTTTTACCTGCTCGTACACACGCCAAAGTAGAAAGAAACTCGGGGAGAGCGTGGCAGCAGAGAGTCCTCAGAAGAGAAGCCCCCTTCAAGCAAGTTTTTTCGGCCCTAATCTCCTGACACTCTGGGGGGGTTGGGCCACACCCGTTCATGACCCGGATGCCCCCTTGCGGGCCCCTTTTTTTTTTTCCCCATCTTGGGACGAGCCATGGCGGGGATTCGAACCCATGACCCTCTGGACATGCTCATTTCTACTTAATGACTCGCGCTTTAACCACTGAGCCACAGGGACACCTGATATTTGTGAGGGAAATTAAGCCTTATGAAGTTCACTTTTGTTCCTCCTTGACCAGATCCAGCTTGAACACCTCCTGCCGCTTCTGCCATTGCTTTCGGGGCTCTGGTTTTTTCCTTCCCTGCAACTGAGAGCTGTTTCATGGGGCGTATGCAGACGTTCCAAAAACAAATCCCCTAGCTCCAATTTCTGCAGTGAGGACTTTGACCTGATAGCCTTCTCTCCTCGGGCTGTTTGCCAGATCAGCTTTACTTTTCAGTCTTGTAGTTTTGAGCTCCCTCCATTCTGTTTCTCATATGGCACCGTGAGCTCGATCATGATCAGCTGCTTGTTGACTTAGAGTGGACTACTATGTCTGGTCTCATGCCACTCTTGCGATGATCTCTGGGTGACTCTTCCATTCTGGGAGGTCTGCAGTGCACTCCCAGTCATCTCCCCATCCAGCAGACTCTCCCTGCATTTTTTCGAGTGGCACTGTTGTTCTTGGCCATGATTTGCTGCCTCCTGCCGAAGAATGTTGGGGGTGCTTTTGGAGTCCTGATTCCCCCTTTTTGTGGTGTGGTACTAGCCCAGACTACTTGTACAATTTCGTTGAGCACTTGGTTGTGCCCCCGTGTCCCTTTCCTTGAGCCAGGGCTACTTTACATGAGCTTAGAACATGCTCCACTGTTTGTTTTTAGGGCAGAGGGGCATGCAGGATCGTCTGTTTTTCCCCACTTCACCGGGTTTTGCTTTTGAGGGCAGAAGGGTCATATGCAGATCTGAGAATGAAGTGATCCTGAGAGGGGCCATGTGCCAAATGTCATTCCAATTTAGAATTCTTTGGAGTGCATTCTCCCACGTTGTCCATTGCCCTTGCCTGGCTCTGCTGGACTGTTTTTTTGGGAGTCTTTTTTGGTCTTCTTCTTTTCTCATCTCCTGAATCATCATGTCTCTTTTGGCTTTTCCTTTGGCCTTTGACCACCATTCAGTTTTGGTCACCCCAGTCCTTGTCTGTTGGTCTGTGTGTGTCCTGTTTATTTCTCTGATCTTGAGACTTTCTTTTGCAGAATCCATCGCCTCTTGAACTTTCCATTTTCTGCCTGTCTTCAGCGGGGGCTTGATTGCTTCACCACCTTGTCTCCTGAGTCCTCCAATGCTTTGAAGTCTGATCTTCCCTCCCCTTTGTATTCCTCCAGGAGGGTTTTCAGTGGTAGTTTGAGCTTTGCTTGGCGACAGTACGCGCATTGTCAGTCAACAGGTGGGACCCAACCCTTTTTCCTTGAAACTTGTTGATTTTGGCTCCATTCCACCACTGTGCTGGTGCAGATGCGTATATAAATCAGAGGCCATAGGAGCTTTGGATCAAGCATGAACGCAGACCCAACCTTGTATTTGCCAGGGAGCCCACACTGGTCAATGGTCTCCAAGCCTTCTTCCCCATCTGCTTGGTTTCTTTTGCTCTTTGTGTGTCTTTCCCAGCGTATCATCATACCATCTTCCAAGGCTCTTGACTGTTTTCTTCTGTACTGTTGGAATGGCCTGGTTGGCAACACTGAAGACCACAGATTCGGCCACTTTCCTTTCCTCAGTGAGAGACTCCGTGATTTCTTTGGCTTGAACTTCATTCTGGATGAGGCAACTATGTCGTCCAGCCTCTCCAGCACATGACGTGTCGTCTTCTCTGGATGAAATCACTGTAGTGTCATCCATGAAGGCCTTGAGAGGAGGCATCTTGTATTCCATCGCCAAGGTCTGTTGTCTCGCGTTGTTTGTTGCTGCTTTCAAGATGAGTTCCATTGCCACACGAACATATCGGAAATTGCAAAAGCCCATTGCAATGCCCACTTCCAAGTTGATCCAATCAGTTTTGTACTCCTTGTAGAGAACCGCATTGAGAAGCCATTGAAGTACTTCTGAGCATGTCGCGGATGTTCTTTTTGGGACATGGTACATCTCAAGAGCCAACTGTATCATCTCAAGGGCCAGATCCATATGCGTTTGCCAGATCAAGCCACACTACGTCCAGGTCTCTCTTTTCTGTTTTTTTCTTTTTTGGGTTGCTCCCAGATCATTGTGGCTGTTTTTACACAGCCAGCCACGCCTGGGATGCCACCTTCTGGACTGACACATCCAAGTACTTGTTTTCCATCAGGTACTGGTCAGCCCTTGCCATGACAGAGAAGAAGATTTCCCTTCGACGTTCAGTAGTGATATTGGCCTGAACTGCTGATGTCACTTGAGTTTTTCTCTTTGGGATGTACACACCATCTGCCGTCATCCACTGGCCGCTGATCTTCTGGTTTCTCCAAGCCGATCGCAGCAGCCTGTGGAGCCACTCCCGCACCTTGGGACATTTTTGTAAAGCTGGTAAGGTATTCCGTTTGGCCCTGGTGATGATTTGGGCCTGCTTTGTCGACCACCTTCTTGATTTCCGCCAACGTTGGAGGCTTGCCATTGAACTGTTCCTCAGGGGTTTGGTTGGCCACACCAGATCTTGAATGTCGAGTGGTGCTTTGCTCTGTGAGTCAGAGTATGTTTTCCTCAATGGTGGGTCAAGAACTCCTTTGTCCACACTTAGGGTCCCAGATTTTGGCTGCTCAAACAGTGTTCTGGCAAACTGGAAGGGTTTTCTGAAGAAGCGCTCTTGTGTCTTCTTCTTTTTGCTCTTCCTCTTCCTCGCAGATCCGCTTTACTGAGGGCGCTGTGTTTTTCTTTCGGTCTTCCCACAGTTTTTCCAAGCCTTGTTTTTCAGCTGGCAGTGCGGTCTTCATTTTCTTCTTTAGGTTGTTTTTTTTTGGACTCTGATCTTGTCCATCTTTTCTTTGGGGTCTGGATTTCTTTGGAGGTGTTTTCTCTTTGGGTATTTTACTCCATAAGCGTCCCCTACATGTGGCATACACAATGTCCCCATATGTGGCTAGTTTGTGTTCCAGGGTGCTTTCCCTATCAGTGCATCGAGTCTTTGGACGATTTTTGCATCCAGTTTCTCCCAATCTTCAGTTCGTTTGCCGTGGCAGTTGAGTTTCAGCACCTGGCATCGAGGGCCTGTGCAAATTCCTCATCCGAACCAACAGCGTGGGTGTCCTTGGCACTGTGGTTTAAATCCTGGCCTTGGTCTTCCGACGTCTTATCTGCTGATGCAGTGCGCTGCTGCTCATTCAGAGAGTCTTCACACATCCCATCTTTGTTCTGTGGTCTTCATGCCACGGGTGGGAGCGAAACGCTTTTCCCCAGACACATGGATATTCCATTTGGTCCATGTTCATAGTCCGTTTGGGATTTGCAGTCGTGATTGGTTGAGCACCGATGGATTCATCATTCCTCCCCCTTTCGGTGAATCCTGAGCATCTTTTCCTTTTATTTTTAGTAGCCACATGTTTAAGGCAAAGGGGGGAGCCAGCCCACAGAGCCCTTGGTTCTGGCTTTCCCAGTGTCCTCCGGGCTTTCCCGGACGTTCCTCCGGCCTATTCCGGAAATCAATGGTTTACCCATGCATCAGTAGAAAAAAACTCGTGGAGACGTGGCAGCAGAGAGTCCTCAGAAGAGAAGCCCCCTTCAAGCAAGTGTTTCGGCCCCAATCTCCTGACACTCTAGGGGGTTGGCCACACCCGGTTCATGACTCCGGATGTCCTCCTGCTGCCCCTTTTTTTTTCCCATCTTGGGACGACCATGGCTGGGATTCGAACCATGACCCCCTGGACATGCTCATTTTTTTACTTAAATGACTCGCGCTTTAACCACTGAGCCACAGGGACACCTGATATTTGTAGGGAAATTAAGCCTTGAAGTTCACTTTTGTTCCTCCTTGACCAATCCCGCTTGAACACCTCTCTGCCGCTTCTGCCCTTGCTTTCAGGCTCTGGTTTTTTCCTTCCCTGCAACTGAGAGCTGTTTCATGAGGCTGTATGCAGACGTTCCCACAAATCCCCTAGCTCCAATTTCTGCAGTGAGGACTTTGACCTGATAGCCTTCTCTCCTCAGGCTGTTTGCCAGATCAGCATACTTTTCAGTCTTGTAGATTTGAGCTGCCTCCATTCTGTTCTCATATGGCACCGTGAGCTCGATCATGATCAGCTGCTTGGTTGACTTAGAGTGGACTACTATGTCTGGTCTCATGCCACTCTTGCTGATGATCTCTGGGTGACTCTTCCATTCTGGAGGTCTGCAGTGCACCCCCAGTCATCTGCCCATCCAGCAGACTCTGCCTGCATGTTTCGAGTGGCACTGTTGTTCTTGGCCATGATTTGATTTGCCAAATAAAGCTGTGCAGAATTAGATCGACTCCAGTAATGCATTTTATTTGTCAGTTGTTTGTTTGTATTTATGCAAGGCATCGTGCATCGTACTCAAAAAGGATCTGCTCCCCTCTCCCCTCACTGAAAGAAATATCACTAAAGGGCACAGAAGACTTTTTTTTCCCAGCAACAATAATCTGTAGATTTGAACATGATTCATTAAGAACTCTGACTGAAAACTCTGTCCCAGAGTGCCTCTCGGAACAGGCTAGTTGCCACGTCTTCTGGGGCAAGAAACTCTACCGCACTTATGTCAAGAAAGTCGTTTTGCTGCGGGCGTTTTTGTCATATGAAAACTGAAATGCAAAAGGAGTACAAGAGATATCCACCAAACGTCTATGCATGAAAAGGCTTGAAAATTGTATAATTTCTTGAATTGACATATATTGACGCATGGAACTAAGGAAGTCGTGTGTCGCATGACACTAGAAGAACGGAACGAAAATATTGCTTGGCATGGTCACTTCTCGCTGGGCGAAGGCTAAGGGATGGTTTAGTCATAAACCAAGATACAAAACACTCAGGACAACGAAAATGAACGAGCAGTCACTTTTCTTCATTCATTCACGTTGTCCTGGATTTTTGTAACTTGCCTGAAGAAGACCTAAGGGTCGAAACACGTCGTGTTTTGTCTTGTGATTCGTTTAACTACGTTTTCTTAGCGGTTCGCTATTAATTGCATTTAAAATTTATAAAAGTAAAGCGCAAACAAAGGACTATTACTGTGGGTAAAAGGGACACACACGCACACACACCACACACACACACACACACACACACACACACACACACACACACACACACACACACGCACGCACGCACGCACGCACGCACGCACGCACGCACGCACGCACGCACGCACGCACACACACACACACACACACACACACATACATGCGTTCACATGTGCTGGCGCACGCACGCAAACACCCAAGCACACACGCTTGCACACACGGATGCATGCACACAAATTCATGCAGAGAGAGAGAGAGAGAGAGAGAGAGAGAGAGAGAGAGAGAGAGAGAGAGAGAGAGAGAGAGAGAGAGATTACCTTTTTTCATTCCGTATATGTGTGTCTGCCTGTTTGTCTGCCTGTCTATCTGTCTGTCTGTCTGTCTGTCTCTCTCTCTCTCTCTCTCTCTCTCTCTCCTCTCTCTCTCTCTCTCCTCTCTCTCTCTCTCTCTCTCTCTCTCTCAGTTCCTTTCACTTTATGATCGATTATTTATCCTTTCTCTATCTCTTATTCCCCTTGTCCTGCTTACAGACTAACCAACCATGGGGTCTAGTTTTTGTCCTGTTTCAATGCACGCCGGGATACCCTCTCCGCAGAGGAAAGGGCCATTTCAACGTCCATCTCCTCCACATAAGAAAACTTTGGAATCGCTGGCCTCAGTGCTGGAAGCTTTTTGTATTTCCGCGAGAGAGTGGAGCAGACAGCCACTGTAATAAAAATCTATTTTCGGATTCTTTACTGTCTCCACTTCAGGGCGGATTACGTTTCTGTATTGCTGTTACATACTTCAGAACTTCAGTGCTCTAGGAGGAGGGGGATGTAAGCAGCAATAACTAGAGAGGGAAAACGTATTGTTTTCGTATCAGTGTACTACAACCTGATAAACGTTGGGTACTATCGCTTGGTGCTGGTAACAGAGATACAGAATTGGACACTCTCCTTGTATTCATTGAAAAGTAAAAGCAGCCAACACACCAGCCGCCGTGGCGAAGTGGTTAACGTCGCGGACTCCCGGCTGGGAGGTCGTGGGTTCGAATCCCATCAGAAGTCATGTGGGTTTTTTCTGCCCCGACCGGCTCCTACCCAGAGTTGAGTTTGCTGCGGACTCAGTTGGGAAGACTGGGACCACACAGTCGAGTTTCATCCACTTAATGGATGCGTTTCTGAGAGTGTTGCTCAAATTTCATGACCAACACTGCAGGTGCCTGTATCTCTCGGGCCTGGTTGACGCCGGGATATATTATGAAAGGAAGCGTAGAGTACAGCCCTGTCATGTAGTCTCAGACCGAAACGGAAATCCGTAGCATCATCTTAATCATCCTCATTCTCATCGATCAGCATTAAAAAAAAAAATGTCTCAAATTCTGTGGCCCTTCATGCCCAGCTCTCATGGTGACCTCAGTTTCGATGTCCTCTCCACGTCTGTGACCTTGGTTTGGTTCCGTCGAGGTCACCGGTATCGGCGAGTCCATGGGGGCTGTCGTTGGACGGACGTGGTGGCGCCCTCCGGAGGGAGAGCTCACTCACGCCGGCTCCGCGACTAAGCAATTATTGTCGTCAGTAGGGGCTTAGTAGGTGGTGTCCTGCGTATGTTAGATCAGAACAGGCGCCACTGAACACCACCGAAGTGACTCGGCAGCAGTGCAGTGTCTCCTCCGGTGGGTTGCCTCTTGACGACTTGACATTGACTGCTTCCTGTGGATTGCCGGTGCCGGGGCTGCGGCGGGGCCGACCGGGCTGTGGCTGTGGACGGGGTGTCGGAATGAGCGGCGTGGGTGCACTGCCTTTGAGGTGGCGCAGAGAGTGGGACAGAAAAAAAAAAAAAAAAAAAAAAAAAGCAGCCAACACTGTGTGATTGCAAATGTTTAGTTTTACCTTCCTCAGGCTAAAACACAGAAGACCTGCCAATTGCAGTGAAAAGCCTTTTTCCCTTGTATTCATTTTTTAAAACTTTATTTTTCTCCTTGCAAAGACAAAACATTTGACATAAATCTATAGCATTTCAGTTCACATCAGTATATAATTCACACCATTTATGTTTCAACAGCCAAACGTTTACATTTCAAACAGTTTCCGTACCATTTGTTAGCTTATTTGCAAGGCAGGGTTTTTGAAACGTTAATTAAATACAAATAGACTACCAAAAACAAAGCAAAAACAGAAACAACAGAGGGAGAGAGAGAGAGAGAGAGAGAGAGAGAGAGAGAGAGAGAGAGAGAGAGAGAGAGAGAGAGAGAGAGAGAGAGAGAGAGAGAGAGAGGAGGAGGAGGAGGAGGAGGATAAGACACCAACAAAGCCACATTTTTTTCTTGTATTCATGTTATGCTAATACAAAACTGCTTTTGGTTAGTAATGTAATTAAAAACGGCATCATTGTATGGCTGACAAAAGGGACGTTATTAGTTCTGACATCTTCAGAACTGAGTTTTCTCCATTAAAGCACAAACAAGAAGGACATTTAGGAGAACGCAAACTTCTGCCAACATCTAACAAATCCGGATACATCTTCAGTTTAATTCAGATCTGCACCACATAAACACCAAAACGTATTAGGCTCGTGGGCCACATTCAATGTTTTCTCCCAGGTTTCTTAACCTTCCTCATATTTTTTGTTTGCACTATACATCATGGGTCTCCACAGACCCATGCCTTTTGTATGGAGCTAAGGCCTTGCAGTGTGTCGTGAGTGTCTAGGGACTCGTGGCTTTTCTGAAGGAAGAAAGCTATTACGTACGTCGTGGATCCCCAAGTACCCTTACTTTTACTGAAGGAAGAGAGCTTTGCTGCGCGTTTTTTTTTCTTTCTTTCTTTTTCTTCATTGTCAAAGACAAACAATTTTTGGCAGACATGTGGGGCCATTCTTTATTAACAAAGTAATAAAACTCTGTGGAGATGGCTTTAAATCATACTATGTTATCCAGTGAAAATCAAACTATGAGTCATTTAAATATCCACGACGTATGGCCAAGGACTGTTCAACACGTGTTCAGAATCACGCCAACAGATGCTGGAATCACCATTCATGCTGATCCTCACCAAGGATTTACAACTCCATGGTGTCGTGCTCCGGCCACGTTCCATCTTTTCACTCATTGTCGCTATAATTAGCTCATTAGTTTTTGCGTCATCTTGCTGACAGACCAGCCTACGAACAAACCGGTGGATGCTGTTGATGCAGGTAATGACGGTGTCTGTGTGGATGCTGTTGATGCAGGTAATGACGGTGTCTGTGTAAAACCAGGGACTTGTAGAGCACTCAGTAGAGAATCTGTGGTGCCTGCCAACTGAACTTACACTGCTTTTTTTATCAACCACCTCTTTCCTTCTTTTCTTTTCTTCTTTGTTACGTATACATATACACCTTCACAAGCCAATGTCGGGTAACTGATTGCATTCGACAGGAGAAGGGGACGTTGTTTAAAGCTGTTTTTGACCTGTTTCCGAAGAAGGCAGCTATATTTATGTTCCAATGAATTGCATCATTTTCAGAAGGGGAAAAAAGCTTGTTATACTAAAAATGTGTTACAGACGACGGCAACTTTTACAGAACACTGTATGGCGACGGATCAGTGTCGGCTCAAAACAGATGGATGTCGTCTAAAGCCTGCAGGTGAGTTGTTGCTGTGTGGACAGTGGACACATGACCTTCTAGGAAGTTTCCAATGGCAGCTGATGTTCAAACAGATTCAAAACGTCTGTGTTCATATTTCTATCCAGTAGTAACGTTACCACAGAGAATTTATGACTGTTTGAGGTGGCCACAGAAAACTTATCAACAGATTTATGGAGAATCCTGGATCCTTTTTGTGGACTAAGCCATGGGGGGAAAGCTGTTCCACAGAGTAATGGGGCACCAGTGTGGTAACCGAGAATCTGGCAGAAAGCTGACAAACAAACCGGTAAAGTTTCAACGCCTGTGTTGTGCAGCTGATAGAAAACTGTCTCATAGACCTGAGCAGTACCATTGTTTTAATTGAGTAGCTAGCAAAAAGATGTCCCACATACTAATGAAGTAGTATTATGCTGATTGAGCAATAGGCAGAAAGTTGATCCATAAACTGAGGGGATGCAATTGTGCTGACTGAGCAGCAGGCAGAAAACTAATCCACACACAGATGGAGTACCATTGCATCGATCGCGCAGCAGTTAGAAAGCCGTCCCACGGTCTGATAGGCCTGTCTAACGATGGCCTTACACTGACGGTCAACACTCGTAGTCTGACCTGAATGAAGGTGATCAGCCGTTCTGCCTGTCTGCCCGGAACGTCCCAGACAGTGGGGGGTGGTGTGCTGACAACGTAATTCCTAACTGCCCTGTATACTGTTTGTATGGAAAATTAACTGCCATCCTCTGTCTGTCTGTCTGTCTGTCTGTCTGTCTCTCTCTCTCTCTCTCTCTCTCTGCTCTCTCTCTCTCTCTCTCTCTCTCTCTCTCTCTCTCTCTCTCTCTCCCTCCCTCCTCTCTATCTCTCTCTCTGTCCCTCTCTCTCTCTCTCTGCTTTTAATTCATGTCTGTCACTATCATATTCTGATTATTTTGAAAACTTTCACCCTGATCGCTATGACATTCAAATTCAGTCTTTCCCTTCTATAATCGACTCTTGACCACGTCTGATGTGGCAGTGTAGAACAAATCTAAGATGGAAGGTTGAATCAAAACTCCAGATCTTTTTAATCTTCCATGTACATTTTGTCTTCGACTTTTTGATCTGCCATGTACATTTTGTCTTCAGAAAAACAGACAACCACAGAACTAGTCAATAATAGCAGCCAAAATCACCCCTAGCCCTACTCTCTGCCCACCCCGACCCCCACCTTTCTCAAAAATGATCGATGAGCTGACAGGCGTGTACACACACTACCGTCTAGATGAAGAAGACCTGTGTCACACATCCATCTTTCCAGCTGAAACACTCTTTCCACACAGAGGCCGAAAATACAGCAATGGATGTTTTCAAACTGCTTCATATTAGGCATGTCACATGGCAAAATGCTCACAGCTAAATGCCCACTTCAAACAGCTTCATTGAACTGCCAACTGTTCAGCAAGCATTGACACATTAGTTATCAGTGAGACTCCAATGCCTGGGTTTGGGTTTCTGGTTCTCTCAGCATGTGTTTTGTCTCTCATATTTCAAGCAGTCATGGAACAAATTGATCAGAAACGAAGGTTTTCTCCTGCTGAGATTCTGAAATGGATTTTCACAATCTACCATTTCATTTTCATGCAATGTGTAGTGAGTTACAAATCTGTCAACAAAGACGGCTCATTACGTAAATTCTCGAATCATATTTCAATACTCCAGACCATGTCATGTGACAAGAACACCAAATAAACAGTTTTCGAATGGAAGACAACGAATGCACGGTGCTATACGCTTGTAACAGGATGACATGTTTAAGTGACTGACATACATTTCAGTGACACAGCTAGTCCCTAAACGATTTTTTTTCAGCTCATAAAAGAACATTGAAAACTTGTCTTCTACCTGTACACAGTCAGGTCTGTAATGATAAATGCCAGTGGGTGCAACATAACATAACATAGGAAAATCATTCTCTTACTGAGCCATGTGGAGGAGGGAGAAGGGGGGGGGGGGCGGGCATTGTTTGGTGCATATGTTTTCATTATCAATTGTGTCCTCTGAAGACGGCATGTTTCTTGGAAAATTCTCGTCTGTTTTGTATTGTGGATCAAATAAGCATTACTTTGAATGGTGTTATACATTCATAGCATATAGCATAGTAGCCTGTTTCAGTAATAAGACTGTATGAATAATCTTCCACCATCATCCAGCCATCAGTTTATGGACATCTGGGCACAGATGGATATTAATGTAAAAAAAAAACTGAGGCAAATCACCATGTAGCAGTACCATTGTGTGTGTCTTTTACTTCTAACATCTCTCTCTCTGTCTCTGTCTCTGTCTCTCTCTTGTTCTTCTTCTTCTTCTTCTTCTTCTTCGTCTTCGTCTTCTTCTTCTTCTTCATCTTCTTCATCTTCTTCTTCTTCTTCTTCTTCTTCTTTCTTCTTCTTCTTCTCCTCCTCCTCCTCCTCCTCCTCCCTCCTCCTTCTTCTTCTTCTTCTTCTTCTTCTTCTTCTTCTCTTCTTCTTCTTCTTCTTCTTCTTCTTCTATTTCCCCTCATCTCCCTCCCCCACATTGTGCCTTTTCATCCAGGAAGATTATTTTCTGTTACGAAAGTCATGATAAGAATCCAGTGTGCTCTTTCCCTTCTCCATCTTTCTTTTCTTCTTTCTCTCTCTTTTATCTCCATGGCCATTGCCTGAGGATAGGTATATGAGACAACCCGACTTATCTCACAGCCAAACGTGTCAGCCATCATCTACGTCTCTGTCTGAAGTCTTGCCAGGGCCAAAGTCAAACCGTGTGTACAGACGGAGCGACAACATAGACTGAAAAAAAAGGAACAGGAGAATATCCGCTGTGAGTCTATGTCTGCCTGCTTCATTCTGTCTGTTCCAGTTGGAGGGTGTCTGCTATTTTATCTCTCTTTCCCCTATCTGTCTCTGACATCTCTACTGCCTGTCTGTCGGTCTCAATGTTTGAGTCTGTCATCTCTTTCTTCTGTTTATTTTTCAGCATAACCATGATGACGCCAATGATATTGATGACCATCATCATCGTCGTCGTCATCATCATCAAAATCATCTTCTTCTTCTTTCCTTCTTCTTCTTTCCTTCGTCTTCGTCTTCTTCTTCTTCTTCTTCTCTTCTTCTTCTTCTTCTTCTTCTTCTTCTTCTTCTTCTTCTTTCTTCTTCTTCTCTTCTTCTTCTTCTTCTTCTTCTTCTTCTTCTTCTTCTTCTTCTCCTTCTCTTTCACAATTCTTTGCTAAGTGCAACTGTCCATCCTCATTATCGCACAAACACACACACTAGCATGGACGCACGCATGCACGCATGCACGCATGCACGCATGCACACACACCACACCACACACACACACACACACACACACACACACACACACACACACACACACACACACACACACACACACACACAGGCCTGAAGACCCAGCGTCAACAGAGACAGCAGGGGATAAACACCCAGGGAAAATACATGGCAATCAGTCACCCTCTCATCGTGTCCACCATAACTCGTATTCCGCTGTGGCAGAAGGAAATTCAGGACGTTGACACAGGCTGGACTAACGAATGAGGAGAGAATGGCAGGAAGGGGATAATGCCAGAGCTCTATTATCCTCCTTCTCAGACTGGGTCGCGCATGTTTTGTCCAGGCACGGCACAGATGCTGCCCTCTCCTTTCCCCCACCCCATTCTTCTCAACCATCCCCCCTCCCCCCACCCTCTATACAAACACATGCATGTGTGTGAGATAGATAAGGATGGTGCAATTAGTTTGATGCGATGATCACTTGTTTTTCGCTTACAAAATCAGTTTACAAATGAAGCTGAATCAGTGACCTACCTCTTCCAACCTAGCCCCTTAGTCTTCTTCTATCTTCACATATTCTTTCAGGTTTCCAGTCTTTTTTTTTTCATTGTATGGCTTCTGAAGTTTTAAGTTTCTCTTCTCCCTACTTTTGTTTTCTTTTTGGAGTTGTTCGTTTTCCTTTCCTCTCATTTGTTTCTGCAATTTCTCCTGGTCAATAAAGTAGCCGTTTCGAACTAATCAAGGAGTGCAAGCCTTTCTGATACTATTTCTGAATGGCAGTTCGATCGGATCGGGGTCTTATTTCTTGTCTTAGTGACTTTAACATATCGAGCAGTGGAACAAGCATCAATAATCATAACACTGTGCAGCTTATCCCAGCTTATAGACCAAAAATAAAGACTGAAACAGTTTGTGAGAAAGTGTGTGAAAGTGTGGACGACTGCGAGTACAGATGAGCTGAGAGGATGTTTTGACTGTACTGATTGGGATGTGTTTATTGATTCCTGTGAAAATGTTGATGAAGTAGCAGATGTTGTCACCTCATATATTTGTTTTTGTGAAGATATGGTAATTCCCACAAAGATGATTTTAAAGTTTTCCCCAACAACAAACCATGGATCTCAAAGTCTCTCAAAACTCTTCTAAATGAGAAAAAGGTTGCTTTTCAATCTAAAGACAAAAAAGGAGGAAATTGGTTCAAGCAAAGCTTAGAGGAGAATTACGGAAGGGACAAACAGAGTTTAAAAATAAAGTAGAACAGAAATTTCATACAGGAAAAATAGCAGACGCATGGGATGGTTTAAGAACTCTTACAGGTCAGGCAAAAAATAAAGCAATTGCTACCCAGATGACAAAGGTTGAACAAAAAGACTTTTCCAATGATTTAAACAATTTTTACTGCCGCTTTGAAAGGGATGATCTGGGAGGGGAATTGAACAGGGTTATGTCACAGTTACAGGAAAGGACGAAAGAACTGAACTATGAACAAGACTTTGTGATCGATACAAAAACTGTTGAGACTCTATTTCTTAAGCTAAATATTAGGAAGGCAATGGGTCCAGACAATATTGTGGGAAGACTGTTGAAGACATGTGCCTCCCAGCTCTGTGGTGTTTTTAGTAAAAATTTTAACTGGTCTGTGAAAGAACACACTGTTCCTCGCATCTGGAAAAATTCGACTATCTCCCCCATCCCAAAGAAAAAGAATCCTACCACATTAAATGATTACCGTCCTGTTGCACTGACTTCAATAGTAATGAAATGCTTTGAAAAAAATTCTTCTTCATCATCTCCTTACCTTGACAAATCAACAACTTGACCCCCTCCAGTTTGCCTATAAACCCCATAGAAGCACCGATGATGCCATTCTTACACTCCTTCACAATGCTTTCTTTCATTTGAATAACTCCAAATCTTTTGTTCGTGTTCTCTTCATTGACGTCTCCTCCGCTTTGAACACAATACAACCTCATCTCCTGGCCTTGAAACTGTTAACTTTACAGGGAGACCCGAAACTCATTCTCTGGATCATGAGCTTACTTAACAGAGCACAGTCAGTTCGTTTCCAATCTGCAATCTCATCTGAACAAACTACTTGTACTGGTGCTCCTCAGGGTACAGTGCTGTCCCCTGTACTTTTTACTTTATACACCAACGATTGCAGAGGTACAGAGAAAACTCCGGTCATCAAGTACTCTGACGATTCTGCTCTTGAAGATTTGTCAAATTGTGATACGGATTATTTTAGAGAGGTAGAAAAGTTCTGTTCTTGGTGCAAGGATAATTATCTGGACCTCGATGTTACAAAAACAAAAGAACTGTTATTGATTTCCGTAAAGATCCACCACCAGTTCCAAAACTTACTATTGATGGAGAAACTGTTGAAAGAGTTGATGAATACCGATATTTAGGTACAGTTATAGATAAAAAGCTTACTTTTGACAAAAATGTTGAATCTGTACACAAGAAATGTCAGTCTAGAATATTCTGCTTGCAAAAACTGAGAAATATTGGTGTTGCTCCTGAGATTCTATAAACCTATTATCGATGCTGTGTTGAATCTGTTCTTACCATTTCTTTAATGTGCTGGTATGGGAGTTTGAGTTTGCGATGTAAGAATGTACTGAATGATGTTGTGAGTGTGTGTAGTAAAGTTGTGGGTGCAAGACAAACCAGTTTGAAATCGTTGT
>CM031597.1:37050000-37055000 GCA_018398815.1 Conus ventricosus | reverse complement strand
GAGAATTTCCCCCATAATTATCACGTCTTTATTTTCAGAAGATTTCTACGTTGAATGAATAGTGGGTCCTTACAATACCAGGTGCAGCTAGAAGCATGCGGATACTTTAACTTGAGCATTCTCCGCGCGTTCATTTTTTTTTTTTTTTTGTTGTTGCAAGATTTGTGCAGGTTGTGTGGGTTTCTTTTGGTTTCTATAGGATCTCTGTGCCAGTGCATGTGTGATTGTATGCAGGGGATGAAATGTGTTTGATTCCGGTGTGTGTGTGTGTGTTGTGTGTGTGTGTGTGTGTGTGTGTGTGTGTGTGTGTGTGTGTGTGTGTGTGTGTGTTGTGTGTTTGTGTGTGCGTGTGTGTGTGTGTGTGCATGAGTCCGTGCATGCGTGCGTGCGTGCGTGTGTGCGTGCGTGCGTTAGTGTGTGTGTGTGTGTGTTGTCTGTCTGTCTGTGTTCATTTTAATATTTTTCTCCCATCCTTCTTCTTTTCACGATACGACGTTGATGTCCTCATTTAGCGGACAAAGATTCGAAAAAATTCGACATACAAACATGTGCACATTCATACACAAGTGCACACGAGCGCGCGCGCGCGCATACACACAACACACACACACACACACACAACACACAACACACACACACACACACACACACACACACACACACAACACACACACACACACACACACACCACACACACACACACACACACACACACACACACACACACACACACACACATGAACGCATGTGGCGCACACATTACTTCACACGAAGGTCTGATAGCACGTTGGCCAATGCATTGGTCAGGCCTCTCCTAAGTCTCACTAGCCAGTTCTTTCCACAGCATTTCTTCTTTTTTTTTTCCTGCCACTTGGTCAATTTATCTATTTATTCTGGTTTCATAAACAGTGGAGGTTTCACAATACAACAGCTGTAGTGTGGCCCAGCATCCAGCACCACACGCCAAGCCCTGACATGGAACCTGCAGGGGAAAAGGAAGAGAGGCCGACCTCGCAGCAGCTGGAGGCGAGACACTGAGGCAGAGATGAAGAGGCAGGGGACCAACTGAACAGGCATTCAGCGAGCAATCCAGAACCGAGTGTGATGGCGGAGTGTTGTCGATGGCCTATGCTCACCCTTGAGCTACGGGCCAAAGTAAGTAAGTAAAGTGTAGCCCGTACGGACTCATCCTCACGCAGTGTCGCTTCCTTGAGGAAACTGGAATTGAACGTGCAGGGTGTAAAGGAAACAGAAGAAAACGAAAGCAACTGGCAGATGAGAAAACACACCGCAAGTTCGATGTGAGCCACCACAGAAACAAACACAAGTTCTGGATCACGAGAGAGAACTAACACCTTACAGGGTCACTCAACATACAGGAGTAAGGGGGGAAAAAATTACCTATTAGAAGAACAAGCCAGGAAGAGACTAAAAGAGCATTATTCTTATTTCATTTCCCCATTCTTTGTCAGATGTTCTCTTCTACATTAGCGGATGCAATCGTGGTGGAAATTTCGAGAAGCAGGCTTACTGCAGTGGGATTTGTCAGGGTGTAGCCCATAATTAGGATTTTGTGCCAAATCGCTCTATAATCCACGTAAAGCGTTTTGAGGAGTAGCTCAAACGTTAGCTAAAAACTTGATGTTAACCTGATAGTAGATCAAATAAACAACCCCACACCAATCAGTTTGCTTGTTTTTTAGGGATCTGTGCCGTTGACATCATTCACAAAGTAGACATCTTTGATCTACCCCTTACCTCACGTCACACTTCAGGCCTTCGCACTTATCGTGATTGTGTCTTTCCGCCCTGTGATCTCTGCAAAAAATAGCCCATTCTCAATCCTTCAATTTGATATTGTCTCCTCGAACTACGGGCATACCTTGATGGGCACGTAAAACAGGAAGGAGAATCAACTTGTCAGACACACTGAAAATTCTCCCTCCCCCTCCCCCCCCCCCCCCCCCCCCACCCCCCAAAAAAAAAATCTAACTGTGCTGTCTATAAATACCAGATTTCTTTGATAAGGCCCTGGCGCATGAATTTTTGGTGTTCAGCCACATTCCCGCTACTGTTTTCCATCCAACTTCGAGTCCCCGGTGCGTGCGAGGACTTCGTAGTGTGATAGCTTGATGAGATGGGCTAATCAAACCGCTGACCCACAGCGTTGAAAGTAAAAAACAGCAGGGAAGGGGAGTGGAAGGAGAGGAGGAGGAAAGTCAGAAAGGGGAAGGAAGGAGAGAAGGAAAACGGAGTGGGACATTTTAGCATTTGTCCTTCTCTTCTTTACAGAGTTATTTATCATGATGTCAGACAAAATGTGCAAAGAGGGGGGTGTGGGGGGGGGGGGAGAATGTAAAAATGATTTACTCAGTATTGAAGAATATTTTGATGAGAGACGGAGACAGAGAGAAAGAGGTGGAGAAAGAGGGGGGTGGACAAAACAGACAGACGGACAGACAGACAGGGCGATATAAGGGAGAGAGGAGGAGGGGGGGGGGGAAGGCAGAACAGAACGGAAAAGAGCAGACACACGACTGAGAGAAGGAGAGAGAGAGGAGAAAAGGAGAGGAGGGAGAGAGAGAGAGAGAGAGGAGAGATAGAGAGAGGAGAGAGGGGGGAGGGGGGGGAGGGAGGGGGGGGGGGGGGGGGGGGGGGAGGGGGGGGGGGGGGGGGGGGGAGGGAGGGGGGGAGGGGGGGGGGGGGGGGTGGGGGGGGGGGGGAGGGGGTCATGGGGGGGGGGGGGGGGGGGGGGGGGGGGGGGGGGGGGGAGGGGAGGGGGGAGAGAGAGAGGGGCAACTAGGGGGGATGTGGGTGTGAGGCTTATGGAGCAGCAAGGGTCGAGGGCATGAAGGAAGCATTGACTGCAAAAATAAAACATGCAGACATACAAAACAACATGTGAGTGTGACACTCCTCGTACCTCTCATCTCTCTCTCTGTTCACTCACATCCTTACTGCTTACTCTCCTACTCCTCTCCTTTTCGACTCTTCTCCTCTCTCCTCCCTCTCTTCTCCTTCAAATTATGTTTGCATTTTAAGTCCACAAAATTTTAAATGTTATTTGAATGTTCATTTGATTCCTTCGTTTACCCCTTCTCTATAACCTTGATCATGACATACTGTCACCTGGTCCACCTTTCATTGACGTCCTTCATTTCTCTTCTTCTCCTTTTTTTTTTTTTTTAAATGTATTTGCTGGAAGTTGTTTTCTCTTGTGTGTGTGTGTGTGTGTGTGTGTGTGTGTGTGTGTGTGTGTGTGTGTGTGTGTGTGTGTGTGTGTGTGTGTGTGTGTGAAAAGTTGACTGTCATATTTTTGGATTGCCTTTTGTATTTCAGGCTAATATTCTTTTCACTATTTAGATGGTTCGTTGATTTTGAAGTCACATATTGTTTGTTTGTTTTTTTTCTGCTTCATCGAGGGCAAGATGTAAAAAAGCCTGTATTGTGCTTATTCTTTATCCCTCATTAAACAAGATTCGTTCGTTCGTTCGTTCGTTCGTTCGTTCTCTCTCTCTCTCTCTCTCTCTCTCTCTCTCTCTCTCTCTCTCTCTCTCTCTCTCTCTCTCTCTCTCTCTCTCTCTCTCTTCTCTCTGTGCGTGTGTGTGTGTGTGTGTGTGTGTGTGTGTGTCCGAACTATGAATTGTGTGCATCTCTCTCTCTTCTCTCTCTCTCTCTCTCTCTCTCTCTCTCTCTCTCTCTCTCTCTCTCTCTCTCTCTCTTCTCTCTCTCTCTCTCTCTCTCTCTCTCTCTTGACTTTTTTTTAACAGTACAACAAACCCAGGGTCCACAAAATAACCTTTTGTCCGTTTACCAAGGTTGACGTTTACTCTCTAGACTCCCATATAAATTACACATAACAAAGAGGCAGTAATAAATTGGGTAAATGTACAGAAAACAACACTGTCATAGTAAATCAATCTCATGAAAGAAGCAGAGAACTTAACAAGGTAGTGGACTTCTCATAGCCAGTTCTACGCATAAATTTCTACTGCGCATGACTGCTGTTACCGGAAGACACTGATAGCTGTAGATGATACAGACGAAATCGGATCCGCTAGCTGTTGACCAAATCGCCTGGCACGTGACTTCCTTCGTCTGAACACCGGAATAGCTCAGTTGGTAGAGCGCCGGACTCGTGATCTTGGTGATCCTGGGTTACGGGTTCGAATTTCTGCCGGGCCGTTTCGGTACATGTATATACAGGGGGATTTTCCCCTGCGAGTTAACATTGGTTCTGACTCCATTTCTTTAATTAAAAAAAAAAGTCCTTCGAATGAGACTATAAATCGAGGCTCCGCGTATGAACACACGCATAACATCTTGCACACATGTAAAATCCCATTACCGACTTTTCGGAAGAGAATGCCAGTTTGGCCGCTGGTATGGATGACAGGTTACACACAACATGCCCCGGCGTAAAAAAAAAAAAAAAAAAAAAAAAATTCAAAGAATGAAGGAAGCAAATTGAGTTATTTTATTGACTGAATGACACAAAAATGACTGAATGAAACGCCGGCAGGCAGCTCTTCGGTCAGCTTTACCCAGGTAGACAGCCCGTTGTGAAAACACGGAAGACTGTAAAACGTTTCAAACTTGTCTGTAGCCGAGGATGAGCAATATAGAAATACTCTGAATAATGATAATAAAAATGTTGATAATAATGGTAATAATGATTTTTTTAAAAATAGTAATGATAATAATAATGATGATGATAATAGTAATAATAATAACAGTAATGATAATGATAAAATATAGTGATAATGATCATAAAAAATGATGACAGTAACACGGGGGAGCGAACTGCTTTCTGACGCGATGAACTGCTTTCTGACGTCATATGATGTAGCCTGATGGTGCTGCTACATTAGCTACGTCCAGGAATATTGTTATCAGCAAAGTGCCTCGCAAGTGTTTCCGATTTTCCACGCGCCATTTCGAACAGACCAAGGGGGAAAAAAGGTCACCGTTGTTTGGTTGTTGTTTTACAACGATTAACT
>CM031597.1:37022500-37042500 GCA_018398815.1 Conus ventricosus | reverse complement strand
TGATCTAAATCCACACGGCAGATCTGGTTTGATAATGGATGCTGGATCTGCCTTTTGATCTAAATCCACACGGCAGATCTGGTTTGATAATGGATGCTGGATCTGCCTTTTGATCTAAATCCACACGGCAGATCTGGTTTGATAATGGATGCTGGATCTGCCTTTTGATCTAAATCCACACGGCAGATCTGGTTTGATAATGGATGCTGGATCTGCCTTTTGATCTAAATCCACACGGCAGATCTGGTTTGATAATGGATGCTGGATCTACCTTTTGATCTAAATCCACACGGCAGATCTGGTTTGATAATGGATGCTGGATCTGCCTTTTAATCTAAATCCACACGGCAGATCTGGTTTGATAATGGATGCTGGATCTGCCTTTTAATCTAAATCCACACGGCAGATCTGGTTTGATAATGGATGCTGGATCTGCCTTTTAATCTAAATCCACACGCAGATCTGGTTTGATAATGGATGCTGGATCTGCCTTTTAATCTAAATCCACACGGCAGATCTGGTTTGATAATGGATGCTGGATCTGCCTTTTAATCTAAATCCACACGGCAGATCTGGTTTGATAATGGATGCTGGATCTGCCTTTTAATCTAAATCCACACGGCAGATCTGGTTTGATAATGGATGCTGGATCTGCCTTTTAATCTAAATCCACACGGCAGATCTGGTTTGATAATGGATGCTGGATCTGCCTTTTAATCTAAATCCACACGGCAGATCTGGTTTGATAATGGATGCTGGATCTGCCTTTTAATCTAAATCCACACGGCAGATCTGGTTTGATAATGGATGCTGGATCTGCCTTTTAATCTAAATCCACAGGCAGATCTGGTTTGATAATGGATGCTGGATCTGCCTTTTAATCTAAATCCACACGGCAGATCTAGTTTGATAATGGATGCTGGATCTGCCTTTTAATCTAAATCCACACGGCAGATCTGGTTTGATAATGGATGCTGGATCTGCCTTTTAATCTAAATCCACACTGCAGATCTGGTTTGATAATAGATGCTAGATCTGCCTTTTAATCTAAATCCACACGGCAGATCTGGTTTGATAATGGATGCTGGATCTGCCTTTTAATCTAAATCCACACGGCAGATCTGGTTTGATAATGGATGCTGGATCTGCCTTTTAATCTAAATCCACACGGCAGATCTGGTTTGATAATGGAAAGCTGGATCTGCCTTTTAATCTAAATCCACACGGCAGATCTGGTTTGATAATGGATGCTGGATCTGCCTTTTAATCTAAATCCACACGGCAGATCTGGTTTGATAATGGATGCTGGATCTGCCTTTTAATCTAAATCCACACGGCAGATCTGGTTTGATAATGGATGCTGGATCTGCCTTTTAATCTAAATCCACACGGCAGATCTGGTTTGATAATAGATGCTGGATCTGCCTTTTGATCTAAATCCACACGGCAGATCTGGTGTTTGAAATGGATGTGATCTGCCTTTTAATTTAAATCCACACGGCAGATCTGGTTATAATGGGTCTGATCTGCCTTTATAATCTAATTCCACACGGCAGATTGGTTTGTAATGATGCTGGGTTCTGCCTTTTAATCTAAAACCACACGGCAGATCTGGTTTGTATATGGATGCTGGTCTGCCCTTTTTTCTAAATCCACAAGGCAATTGTTGATGATGGATGCGAATCTGCCTTTTATCTTAAATCCACACGACAGATCTGGTTTGTAATGTGATTTGCTTGGATCTGCCTTTATTCAAATCCACACGCAGCATCTGGTTTGATATTGGATGCTGGATCCATTTTAATATCTTTAAATCCACGGGAGATCTGGATTGATAATGGATGCTGGATCTGCATTTAAATCTAAATCCACACGCGATCTGGTTTGATAATGGATGCTGGATCGCTTTTAATCTTAAATCACACTGCAGATTGAGTGTAATGAAGGGTTTCCTCTTTTCCACATTTATCTGACATCTTAAGTCGACGTAAATTCTTCTGTTTTAAATCTGTTATTCGAACACGATTGTGACCCTTAGTAGAAGTTCATCTTGATTCTCAAAAGAAGACATATAACTTGTTTCTCATATTTGCTTGGTTGCTTACACACACAAAGAATTCGATGGCTCAACACACGCATGTTACCTTAGCAAAACCCTATAGAAGCAATGCAGGCTTATTTCTCGTGTTTGCTTGGTTGACTACACCCAGACAGCATTCTCGATGGATTTGTGTCTTGATTTTCGGACATTTTAATGTATGCTTTGTGGAAATACCTGTAGATGAGGAACGAAACAAGGCGTGAGGCATCATTGTAAAAGTAAAAATGTTCTGTTTTCCGTTGTGTTTGATTTAAATGACTTTGAATGTATGTACGTGAGGGCTTTTCGTTTTCATTTTTGTTTCGGGTTTTTTGTTTGCTTGGTGGGGGTGGGGTGGGGAGGGGGCGTGCGTTTTATGCTCATAAACATACAATTTGATTATCAGCAAGATGAAGTCCAATAATTTGTCAGTTCCAAATGAATTGTCGCATCCCCTGTGTTGTAGACATCTTGACTGTGACAGGCAGCTCAATCACCTTTTAGATTACAGTCTACATAGATGAAGATTGTGGCATCCGTACGACCCGAAAATCTCCATGACAAGGTACAAGAGGTAAACACTAAGTGGTTCAACCCCGTGACTTGGATAAAGTGAGATTAGTAAACCAAACGATACCCAACAGGTCCAGTCAAAAGTAGAGCTCTGTGAGTGTGGCCTACTCGAATTGAATAAGGGCTGACTTCCATCGCTGACCATAATTAATAATGGTCTCTCATTCCTATGAAAAGTGCGTTGTAAATATACACCACGTAAAAATGGAAAGAAAAACCAACAAACAAAGAAATCAACAAACGAACAAACAAACAAAAACTATCATGTTGTTGCTGACAGGGTAAGCTGTCTTTTTCTGTAAAAGAAAAGAAACTACACCAGTTGTCAGTTCAAATTGCATGGAAGCTGGTAACGAATTTATGGTTGATATCATGGATTAGAATGATTTAATCCTCTCTGTTTTCCATTCATTCTGACTGTTTTTAAACGCTGCCTGTCAGTCACGTTCTGTCCAAGTCTCTTCAGTCGACTCTTGACAGCCGGTTGGTTTGTGTTTGGTTTGTACACAGATGTCATGGTATAGTTCTCTTCCTTTCTTAAGATATCAACTCAAATGGTAGGTAGGCAGATCTAATGTTACCGCAGGCTGCTAGTATTAGCTTTCATAACCACGCACATATTTTTCATCCTTCAGAGAAGGGCATGCGGATGCCAATCCAGGGCATCATTTTTTGATCAGCTGGGATTTGAAGACGTCAAGGAACATCCTCAGATGCGTGCACGTGCGTGTACACACACGCACATACATACACACGCGAGCGCGCGCGCGCGCGCGCGCACACACACACACACACACACACACACACACACACACACACACACACACACACACACAGACATACACACACACACACACACACACACACACACACACACACACACACACACACACACACTTTTGCACATGTGCACATGCACATGAGCCACATTGTGTGAGTGTACACGCACACGTGTTTTCACTTCCATGTGCACATTTGTGCACATACAGGCAGACACTGGTACAGCATCCTGCTGATCCGAACATTTCACCTGTTGGTCGGGTGTGTGATAAAAAAAAAACATGAATATTAATGAATAAATGAAAACGAACCCAGATTTTCCGAAGTTTGGCACCAAATACAGGATGCAGAACCGGAAACAGTTGCGGAACATTTCGCTGACAACAGTATTCCTGGACATGGCAAAGGTATTAGCCCAGTCAGACCACATCACACACTGTCAAAATGCAGTTCTGGTGTACTTCGCACCTCCGTGTTCAATGAAGTCAATCAAACCGCCAAGCCCATTGATCAATGCTGGCCTGTCCTACTCCGTCTGTACCGTCTATACGGTCATCAGTGACTTCCGATAAGGGCAGTCATGCGCAGTCACAAAGAATAGAGGCCGTCCTGTCTGGTGATACCTCCGTGCAAAGCCTCTGCGTCCGTCATGAGATCGATAATCTCAGATGACAATGGATCGTTTGGCACCTGAGATTTGGGAGTGCCACTGTGGCCGTTTTTTCTTCTTTCTTTTTTTCTTTTTTTTAAATCCAAATCAGCTCTACCTTTAAACTGAACATTCACAGTAGGTGTTAACAGCACAGGAGGACAACGCTTTCTTTCTTTCTTTCTTTTTCTCTCGATTGTTCTCTGCTGTCTGATCATCCAAGCCTGTGTCACCCAGACCCCACCTGCAAGTGCATTCCTTCTATTGTCCTTTACTCAGCTTTTGTTTACACAGTTACACCAGGTCTGTCCTGTTGATGGAGCAAAAAACAAACAAAATGACAGGAATCAAGCCGCCTTGGCTTAAGGCTAGGTCAGGCCAATTACATATAGTGGGGGTTCTATGTCGCACGAATTAACTAGAATTGTGCACTTCGTGCAACAAGCACAATACTTTGGTATATTGTTCTTTACAATGCTATAATTGATTTCAGATTTGAAGCCACTTCAAATCGTTTTTTATTTTGAGAAATAAATAAAAGATGAGCCAAAATTGCAGACGATTTTCTAGCGCGAGGTGCCCGCAGTGATATTATCAAGCAAAATGATGTAAGCTAAAATTATTTTCTAATGATAACATGTTGGATAATGATATATCGTGTACGAAAATGCATATGTTTATCCAAAAATTTGTTGGCCTTATTTTGTTTCCTATTTTTCTATGACTTTGTAGACCCGCAGCGGGGAAAATCAAAATGGCCGCTTCCGATCTCGTGTTCGTAATTTGCCAGTGAAAACTTCGTCTTTAGAAGTGAATTATGGATTTACAGCTCTTCAGATAGTCTTGAAATGTCATTCTATCATTTTATTTGTTTTCTGAAGCGTACTAATACCATCCTTTACCTTACTCTTAAATAAGTTGCCTATTGTGTGTGTGGTTTACAGTGTTTTCCCAACACTTTGAAGTTCGTTTATAGATCTATAATATTCTTCTTCCTAAAGGACTGGTTCACTCAAAAACGAGTAGGTCACCAGCGTGCATATATATATATATATATATATATATTATATATATATATATATATATATAATATATATTATATATACATATATATAGTTAAAACAAGTTAAAAGAGGAATCTTAACTAATGTTGCTCCCCAAGGGGTTGAGCACTTAAAAATTGTTTTAGGCATTTTAAATATACTGATATATATATATATATATATATATATATATTATATATATATAATATATTATTAATAATAAAATGTCTTTGAGGATTCTCATCAGATTTAAAAACAACAGGAAAACAGAACAAATATTGACAACGCGCGCGAGTGCGTGTGTACGTTCGCGCGCCCACACGTGTGTGTGTGTGTGTGTAATGGGAAAAAGGACCATTCAGTGTCCAATCCCTTTTCACCTCGAGGAAAAAGAGAGGCAGATTGAGGGAAAAGAAGCAGAGATAGAGAAAAAGAGAGAGTGGCAGATTAGTCTTATGTTTGGAAAGGGGGCGCTTGAGAGTGTGTAAAAGAAAGTGAAAGAGTGGTAGATGAGGAGTCTTATTCTTGGAAGGGGCACTTGGGGTGTGTATGGGGGGGGGGGGGGGGGAACAATATAGTAGTGCATATAGATTGTTCACATGTCTATTGAGTATGCATATCTGGATGGTGGAGATGGGTGTTTTGGGGTATATATATTTTTTATGCTCTACATGTGATATTATGGGATATGCTATATATGTACACGGGGTGTGCATAAGAATAAGGTGGGAGGGGGGAAAAATCGGGGAGGGGGTATAGAGAGAAAGGGGTGGAGGAGAAGTCGTGGGAAAGGAAAAGAGCTGGAATTATTCAAATAATCCATCAATCATAAATCATTTTCCTTTTTCCCCCCCACCCGGCATTATACACCAACCCAACCCTAAAGACAATGATTCATCTGTAGTATGTAGACTCACTTATGATAGTGATCATCCTCCCATCGTCATAGATCAATTCCTCTATTCCCCCAGTGGTATTAACATACTAAGGCGGCACACTATTCACTTTTGTAAATGACCATCTTTCCCACACTACTGGGGAATCACACTCACACCATGACAGTAATCATCATCCATCATCATTGTTTGTAACCTTCATTCCCCCAACCGGCATTATTACACCAATGCCACAAATTACCAATTTAAATATAACAATGATCATCATCCTACAGTACTGTTGATCTCGAATGATCCATGTCATCACCCATCAGTCATCGACCCCACCCCCACCCCCATCCACCTTCTTCCTGAACCGGCAGTATTTTTAACTAATGCACCACATTATTTCCCTTATCACAATGACCATCACCCTACAGTATTTCACTTATGACAATGTCATCACCCACCAGTCATTGATATCTTCCTTCATTCCCCCAACTGGCACTATTGTACCAATGCTACATTATTCCACCTACATGACAATGACCCTCACCCTATAGTACTACTGATCCCAAATGTTCACTATCCATCAGTCACTGGAAATACTGTCATCCAGTGATCACCTTCATACTGCAGTATATATGGCAATGAGGAAGTGGCCATATGGCAAAGGAAGGAGAACAGCAGCCCCAACTAGAACAGGAAGTCTCCTTTGAAAAAAATCAAAGTATTATCAAGGAGAAAAAAAAATCCAAACAGGCAGATGGCTTGAGCAGCACCCACTTAAACCCGAGGGTTTGGGCATACCAGGTGCCCAGATAAGACCTTTGTGAGACTGAGGACAGGGCACTCCAGACTGAGACATCACATGTTCCTATATTCCACCAATGGCAGGTCTTCAAATCATCCATGCAGTACAGCCAACACTTTGACCACTGGAGGGCCTTGGCCATACAGCAGCCTTCGCCAATACCTCCAGGGTTCCTTCCTAAGTTAACAAGGAAAAAGACCATCCTACTGTACTGTGATCTCTAATGATTATCTAATGTTTGACCCCCCCCCCTCCCCCAAGAATGATTATCATCCTGTAGCACTGTTGTTATCAAATGGTCATCACCTGAAAAAGCTTTATTATATTTTTTATATATTTATTCAAAACCCCTTGTGTGTGTGTATGTGTGTGTGTGTGTGTGTGTGTGTGTGGGGTGTGTGTGTGTGTGTGTGTGTGTGTGTGTGCGCAGATGCATATGGATGTGGTATGGATGAGTGTTTGTACATAATTATACACAATGTATACACACATATTAGTGTGTGTGTATATATTTTTATATATTATTATATATGGTGTGTGTGTGTGTGTGTGTGTGTGTGTGTGTGTGTGTGTGTGTGTGTGTGTGTGTGTGTGCTAATATGGTGTGTGTGTGCCGATAGTGTTGATTTCCCCATGACAACGGTCACTTTCATCAGTCATTGATCGTTTCCAATTTTCTGCTCAATTGGCTTATCATACCAATGCTATATGTTATTTCACTCATGACAATGATCAACACCCTGTAGCATTGTTTATCCCACTTTTTGACAATGATCATCATCATCATTTTTTAAAAAAAGTATATATATATAGTGTGTGTGTGAGAATGGGTGTGTATGTGTGTGAAAATCCCCCCACTTTGTCTCATTATGACCATAATTCACCTAATACCCTCCCCCCTCTTCCCCCCTCCCCCACCCCACCCCCACCCCCTTTCTTTTCCCCCAACAACACTATTTGCATGCATTTCTCACCCCTCCACACCCCATGCATACATTTGTGTGGGAGGAGAGAGATGAACTCTTTCTTTTCTCTCCTCCCCCCCCCCATTACCCTCTTCCACGCCCCATCCATATTCTGTTCCCCCCCCCCCCCCCTTCCCTCCCCCCCCCAACAATATCTTACCAACCTTGGGTAATTTCCATTTTTCTTCCAACCATTACAATTTACTATCATAACCCACACCCCCACATACGATTACCCCACATAAAATACTATCATCACCATCATCTCCCATTAAAATTGTTCATTTATTTATTTTATCTTTTATATTTTTTATTTACTTCTTTTATCTTATTTCATTTTTTTTTTCATTCATTTATTTTTTTATTATGATTTTTATTCATTAATTTTTTTTTATAACTTATTTAGTGTTATGGTTGGAAATGAATGAATGTACAGCATACGACTCCCCTTTTTTGCAGGCGGCCCTCTTGGAAAATTTCTCAAATACACAAATTTTCCTTTTTTTGTTTTAAAAAGACCTGTATCTGGTTATGTTCAGGGATTTAAATTGTGCTTCTCAGCCAGATTGGTGTTTGTAACATTAAATTAACAATTTTGCAACATTTTATTCCATTTTTGCGTCGGCCATTTTTGAAAATGCCAAAAAACCCACGTTTTTTTCAAATTTTTCATGGTGGGCTCTAAATCAGGTTTTGTTCAGGACATAAAACTTGCCATCTCTGCCAAATTTGGGGCTTGTTGCTGAAGTGGGTGATTTTTCGACATAGAACCCCCGCTAATAGGCTAGAACACCCAAAGGGTAACGTCAAAATGTTGTTATGCTCTGCATAGTTATGCGGGGATTGTTTCAGTTGTGACAAGCTCCTAGCATAAATTATCAGTCTCCAAAATCGGTGTGTGGCTGCCCACGTGGCAGGGGTAATCAAAAACGGTCACACACGTAATGTTCTCATCCCCAGCTGATGCATTTGTACCATAGTGTTCAAGTACTTCGGCTGTTCGGCCGATCCTGGAATCTTTTAGCCAGGGTCGACAACAACAACAACAACAACAACAACAGGAATCAAAGAGTTCAGCAAGAAAAACCCCTTCCCCCCCCCACCCCCTCCCACCCCCGTCGCCGTCTGAATCGAGCTCACATTCAATGGTTAAAACAATAATCATTCAGCTAATTGGGTTGCCAGTAAAAGCTCTCTCATACAGTGAAGGAATATTGACAGTTGATCGAGCAGAGATCAGAAAGCCCACCAGGTGATGGAATATCCTTGGGTCGACTAAAAAAAAAGCTGGCAGGAAGCGGTTTCTTCGACTGATGGAGCGTCCTTGTGTTGAATGACAGTCTGATGTGAGTATCACCATACTCCCTGAAAACGCCAGCAGAGAGCAGTCCCATAGACTGATGGGGTGGGTGTGTTGAATGAGCAGTCTGATGTTGAGTATCGCCCTACTCCTGAAAACGCCAGCAGAGAACAGTCCCATAGACTGGTGGGTGTGGCTGTGTTGAATGAGCAGTCTGATGTTGAGTTCGCCATACTCCCTGAAAACGCCCGCAGAGAACGTCCCATAGACTGATGGGTGTGGCTGTGTTCACTGACAGCATCCAGGGTACCCCAGGCTGATGCGTATTGTTGTTTGACTGGCCAACAGGCGGAAAAGGGTGACACATAGACTGATGGAGTGTCATTGTGCTGTTTTGGGAAAGGCGGGCAGGCAGCTGACAGATTTTACAGGTAGAATTTTACAGTGTCAGTTTAACAGCAGATAGACAGCTACCGCACAGACTGAACAAACCGTTTGTGTTGACTGAGCACCGGATAAGGGTAAAGTAATGTTGATTATAGCCCAGTCGACCACAAAGACCATATCAAGGCGGTCACCGCGTTGAAGTCAACTCACAAGGGATATCTAAAAAAATTCATTCACACAACCCTTTGAAATACACCTTCTAAAAACACACCAGGAATTTGTTAAAATTCTTTCTTCCGTAAAATCTGCCATTGCAAAATGTTAATCTCCCTCAGAAACCCAGAGACCAGATCAAGTGGGACATCTCTGAACAACGTTTTTCATAGAGTCTGTTGAAAAGACTAATTATCTAGCATGAAGCTTAGCCATAGACTGACAGAACTTCAGTGAGTAAACTGAGCAGCCAACAGAAAGGTGACACGTAAACAGATCAGGTAGAACTCTGTGGTATTGACCAGCAAGCAGACAGCTGACCCATAGACGGTGTATAACCGTATTGACTGTCCAGTACGCAGAAAGCTGACTCACAGACTGATGGAGAATTGCTGTGTCTAGGCCTGTCTACTGAAGGCTTCACAGTGACGGTCGACACTCGTAGTCTGACCTGAATGAAGGTGATCAGCCGTTCTGCCTGTCTGCCCGGAACGTCCCAGACAGTGGGTGGTGGTGTGCTGACAACGTAATTCCTAACTGCCCTAAGTATGCTTTTTATGGAGAGCTAACGGTCTCTCTCTCTCTCTCTCTCTTCTCTCTCTCTCTCTCTCTCTCTCTCTCTCTCTCTCTCTCTCTCTCTTGTGCGCACGTGCACTCTGGTGTTTCTTCTTTTTTTTTTTTTTTGTCTTTTGCTTTCTTTCGTTTTTCATCATTTTGAAAGCTTTCAGCCTTATCGCCAACACATGCCGGTTCACTTCTTCCCACACTGTCTGATGTGGCCACGTAAAACAAATGAGAATAAGTCCAAGGTTGGATAAAAACTTGTGGACCTTCATCTTCCATGCACATGTTGCCTTCAGGGAAAGAGTCGCCGAAGTAATTAGAAACTGGAAGCAGTACCACGAAAGGCACCGCTCAGAAGGACAGACGGGAGACAGACAGACTGGCGGGGAAGCCGACTTCTGAAAGGCTGACCAGTGGACGGACAGGCAAACACACCTGTCATGGTCCAGCAACAGGTGAACCTCCGTTTGTCAGGTACCAAAGGCAAAGAAGTTTGCGGACTCTCTCTCTCTCTCTCTCTCTCTCTCTCTCTCTCTCTCTCTCTCTCTCCATGCGCTCGCGCGTGTGTGTGTGTGTGTGTGAATACACATACATATACATATAGATAGGTAGACAGGTAGATAGATAGATAGATAGACATACAGACAGGCAGACAGACAGACAGACAGACAGACAGATGTTCCTGTTTCCAGTATCAATGCATTCGGTTACGTTTTCAAAAAGAATGAAATACATACGCATAGATTGATTGATTGATTGATTGATTGATTGATTGATTGATTGATTGATTGATTGATTGATTGATTGATTGATTGATTGATTGATTGATTGATTGATTGATTGATTGATTGATTGATTGATTGATTGATTGATTGATTGATTGATTGATCGATCGATCGATCGATCGATCGATCGATCGATCGATCGATCGATCGATCGATCGATAGATAGATAGATAGATAGATAGATAGATAGATAGATAGATAACAACAAGATTCATGTGTTTGACTGGCTCCTCCACCCAGGAACTTTTTCCAAAGCTTTCGCTTTTTGACTTCACTGAACAACACTGTCCTTTGTGAAAAAACACAAGACTTGCATTGCATTTTCACGGTGTTCACTTACAGAAATGCCAGGGTATCATACAGAGATGAAAAACCAGGACACGGTAGAAACAATCTGGCCTTTGATTCAACTTCCTTTTGAAAATGAAACTGACTGTAGCGATAATGAAAAGAGGGGGAGGGGGGGGTGTTAATGAAATATACATAAAACCAAGATAAAAAGTAACTGATTTGTTCATACTTATACAGAAGACAAGAAAATTTCGAAATTTTCGTGTAAACTGACATCAGTGAGTATTGTTTAGTGCATCGGTGTTTCCTGTTCGTCATGTTTGAAGGTGACGTATTTCAGAATCGTAGATATACCTGTTTTGTTTTATATTGTATGTAAAATCTGTGTTATTTACACCTTTATCTTCTTCTGTTTAAAGGTCTACTTTAGAGATTTTCGATAATTTGTTAAAAACAGGTCTACATGTCATATAACTACAGTATGGCATTCATTTTTCAATAAAAATCGCCGGAAGAATTTAATAGATAAAAAACGACTTTTGCACACCTGTTCAAACCCCGCGCGGTAGACCGAAAACCGTGACGTCACTTGATGGACTGGCCGTCAGCCGCGACCAACACAACAAGCCAACGCCAAGTGAAATCAACACGAGTTGCGATCCCCCACAGCCTAAAAAGTCACGAGGGGGTGGCAGATATTGTGCTGTAGGCGTGTGCAGCAGCTCAGCAGGAGACGGATATTCTTTGCACACATTTCCATCTGATCCAGATACTCGAAAGAAGTGGATTCGGTTCGTGCAACCATGCCGGGCCGCTAAGTTCTTATAACCACATCAGTTCCAGCTGGACCGCGGAAACGAGCTATTCCGACAATTGCCGAGCCCGTTCGAGTGGATCAAAAACTTCGTCTGCATTGTGCGGGTATACTTTGAAGGCGGAGTGGTAAGCTCGTACAGATGAGTACGATAGTCGCAGGTTTATTCTGTTCTTATCTATGGACAGATCAAACTTGTTAAATTGAATGAACACGTTAAGGCTTGAGGAAGGAGAATCTCCGCTCGCTGTCCACGTGTGATCGCATCAAGAAGTCAGTCGGTAGCCCTCGAGACTTCGGAAAAGTCCGTACGCCTTCGGAATGCTGTGTTCGGGCGTACAGCTGGAACCAAATAGCTCGTTTACGTGGTCCAGCTGGAACTGACGTGGTAAAAAGAATTTATAGCGTTCAAACTGATAAGGTAAAAGCCTTGCAGAAACATCCCCAGAGTCACATTGGCTGTCGCAATCATAGTCACTGCTTGTACATGATATATTAAATACCGAGCGAGATGTGCAAGAACTATCAGAATTGCTTTCTGTCGCCGTCGCCGATACTCATGTGACGTCACATCCAAGAGCAGTTAAGCCATGCCAAGATTTAGTTGATTACCTCCCGTTTTCTTGATTACAGGTGAAAATGCCCACTTTCGCGGATCGATTTCGTGTGATCGGGAGCGAATCGGATGTTTATTTTACCAATTTATCAAACATTTCATTTTTCTGTATAAGCTGACCAATTATCGAAAACCTCTGAAGTAGACCTTTAAATATCCACGAAATCTTTGATATAAGTAAGATAAGTATTGTGTTTGGGGGCAAGAGATCGGAAAGGAAACCCTTTCTAATTATCGTCAGCCCTTCTTTCATGCACCGGAAATAGTAACGTCCTGCCATTGCTAGATAGGAATAGGGATTCTCACTTTATCAGATGAAAAAGTCCTGTATTATATAGCCGGTTTTGTGTGTGTGTGTGTGTTTTTCGTCTGAAGCACTATTTCCGAACAGGCATAAAAAGAAAAACCAACAGAGCAACGGGTGTTTTTGAGGCTGTTTTGTTTCAGGCATATCACGCGATAAAATACTCACCGTCAGATCGAAGCAGCTGCGCCAGACCACATAACTGTCTGGCGCCGAACAATCAAAGTTAATTGCCTGTGAGACTCGGCTGCCTGTGTGTTGATGTTTGTTTCTTTCGTCCATGGTTTCGGTTCTTGTTTAGACTCGGCTGCCTGAGTTTTAGTGTTTTTTCTTTCGGCTATGGTTTCGATTTTTGTTTTCTTCTCGACTCGCATTTCAAATGGCTTTGTGAGAAATAAATCAGAAGTGAAGTTTTTATCATGCTGAGATCTTGACGTGGATTTGCTCACTTTAGTTTGCTACTTCATTTTCACGCGAGGCATAGATACATGTCTAACACTGGCTTGTGCGCCCGTTCAATATGGTGATTTCACAAGACATACTTTGGCAATCTCACGGAGAGTATCATGAAATGAACACAGGTGGATACCAAACTCGAAGCGAGTTTGATGTCAATTCAGAAGACATGATGCACTGCACCGCACGCTGATTGGAGCATGGAACTCGGCTTTGTGAGTGACATAGGTTTTCAGTCACAGCTACAGTCCCTGAAAAACTGGGCTTTAGGAAACGATGGAAACAGCTCATGACTAGATATTGCCAACACCTCTCCTATCTGTACAGAAGAAGAAGAAGAAGAAGAAGAAGAAGAACAAGAACAAGAACAAGAAGACGATGATGATGATGATGATGATGGTGATGGTGATGGTGATGATGATGATGATGATGATCTCTTTTTTCAGAGCTGTAAACAGGGAATAATTTATGATCTACATTTCAGTATACACTAATTAATATGGCAAATAAGGGAGCAGATGCAGGTTTTAAAAAAATTACCCTGAACTGACAGGCTGAAATTCCATGGAAAAGTCAAAGAATAGGCTGATTTTGAAAACAAGATAATCTGATGAACTTTTCATATCATTTCACTTCTGTATGTTGAAATGTTGCTTACAACGCTTGTTCGCTGCCCTAAAAAGAGATATCGTGAATGACATTTTATGCAAACATTGCCGCAAGTAAATCCGATCCCACCAAGATAAGATAATTTTAATGAAATTTCTACAAAGCAGATGAGTTGAAAGAACAAAGTTTCAACTGATTTTCCATGTCTTCGCCAGGAGAACACGACGAGTCAGGCATTCAAAAGCATCTTCTGCGTCTAGATTATTTAGATTATCGAGAGTGTGGAACGAGTTCTATTTTCAGAAGAAGATGCTGCAGACATAAGCTATAAGCTATATTGGTTCCAGTCAGCTGATGCTGGTCTTTTCAGCCCAGTTTCGCGTTGATCAAGATGTCATGTCGTGCGAATTAGTCCATATACGCTGAACCACATCTGATAGGCCATGTGGAAGAGTTACACCCTGATAGGTCAGTGAATGACCAAACGAATTTTTTTTTTAATTTCTGGGAGAAGAAGGCCTGATGTCCTAGTCTTCGCTGGTTGTCTGACCTACGCATTTACCCTAGGCTAACGACCAAGCTAGCATGTCTGCTCCACTGCTATGTGTGTGTGTGTGTGTGTGTGTGTGTGTGTGTGTGTGTGTGTGTGTGTGTGTGTGTGTGTGTGTGTGTGTGTGTGTTTTCTGTGTCTATGGCAGTATCTGTGTGGTGTGCGTCTGTGTGTTTTATCTGCGTGTCGTGTGCATCTGTGCGTGTGTGCATATGCGAGCTTGTGTGTATACCTGTGCATGCCTGTGTATGTGCATGTATTGTACTCCTGTGTGTTTGCGCATGCATATATATATATATATATAATTATGTGCACATGCAGGACTAGGGACGACAGTTTATGTGTGAACAAGTGAACGGTAGTTTAGCGCATGGTTGAACAAATAAATCACAATGCAATATTCATGAGTACATCAGAGAAAAACAACATATACATACTCCCGTGCACTAGTAAAACATCCCATACGCACTGGTACAGTGATGCAGTCAGTCATTAAATACTACCGTTGTTCTCAAGAACTCGGAAATTAATGTATGAACAAGCAGGCACCCCCACCCTCATCTCTTCTATTCATCCCCTGCTCCACACGAGCATGTGACTCTCTCCCCATCACCACAAACACATGCCCTTTTCCCATCCCTCCTCCCCCCCCCCCCCCTCACCCTCCCCTCCCTCCATTCCACATATATATGCATATACAACAAACGCACGTGCAAGTTGATCATGCATAAGGCTACTCTCCCACTCTCTCTATCCCAAACATAAACATGCGCACGAGCATGCTGGGGTTCATACGTATCTTCAGAATCTTCATCACTTCAATTAAATGTATTGGTTTAGTTACCTTGCAATGACACATCTACATATTAAGTCATGCCTTTTATTTCATTGCTACAACACACACGCACACACACACACGCACACACGCACACACACACACACACACACACACACACACACACACACACACACACACACATACGCACGCACGCACGCACGCACGCACGCACGCACGCACGCGCACGCACGCACACACACACACACACACACACACACACACACACACACACACACACACACACACACACACTGTTTATGATAGACATGCTCCCTTTATAAAAAAAAAAGAGTTAAACATTTTAGTAAGCCACCTTGGATAACAAAGGAAATAGAAAAGGAAAGTGACGAAAGAGATTATTTAAATATGACAAATCAAAAAGTGAAGTACAGACGACAAAGGAACAAAGTCACTTCTATGAAGAGGAATGCAAAGCAAAAATATTTCCAAGACTTGGTGTCTTCATCAAAGAACTCTAAATTGATATGGAAAGCCATCAATAGCCTAACTAATAACAACTTACATAGCCGAGTCCAAAGATCAGTAAAGACTTATCACCAGAAAAATCAATACTCACTTTGCAAATATTGCCGAAAAAACAGTTATAAATAATAAAACGAACAAGAACGACTTAAAGCTGTTAGAAGAATTTTGCACTTCAAAGAACATTCATTCCAAATTCAATATTCCATCAGTCGCAGTAAATGAAGTTTTCATGGACTGTTAAAATTAAAGCAATCGGAACTAGAGATTTAGATGGGTTAGACGGCAAAATTCTAAAAATCAGTGCCCCTGTTATTGCAGATTCTCTTACTTATATTACAATCTATCTATCGAATAAGAACAACTTTCCCCTCGAACTTAAGAAAGCTAGAGTTATACCGATTATAAAACAGAGATCTTGCAAATCCCCTAACTATAGACCGATTTCTATCCTATCTCTCTTATCTAAACCCCTTGAAAGGCACGTTCAATCATATTTATATATCTCATTTCAAAAGATATGATCTGATTCATGAAACCAATCTGGCTTTCGTGAGAACCACTCTTGCCATACAGCACTTACACAAATTATTGAAAATTGTCTTTCAAACATTAATAACAACGAGTTTACAGGAATTCTTTTGTTGATTTTGCAAAAGCATTTGATGTAATCGACCACACTCTGCTATAAAAAAACTCAGCCATTACAAATTGACCAACGAAACCCTAAAATTTATTTCATCATTTCTCACAAACCGCTATCACTGTCGAAATAAAATTCTAAACGATCAACGTTGCTACCAGTTAAGTTTGGGGTGCCTCAAGATCTGTATTAGGACCACTTTTGTTTTCTATTTACATTAATGACCTGCCTTTGTACATTCAATGTGTAAGTGAAATGTTCGCTGATGACACTTCTCTACAAGATAAAAACAGAAATGCGGCTGAACTCGTAACTAATCTACAAGATAACCTAATCGACTTGACGAATGACTGAACTGAATCATATGGCTCTCAATATCAGCAAAACTAAATGTATTTATGTAACTTCACGTCAAAAAAGGAAAAAAATGTGTTCCCCCTTTGCACCATTATACCTCAAAGGACACATATAAACGAAGTAGTCTCACATAAAGTTTTAGGAGTCACCATCGACAACGATTATACTATGGTCTGAACATATTTCTGATTTAGGAAAAAAATTTCAAAAAGACTAATATCAGCTTTCAAAAATTAAGAATTTTCTAAATCTAACTACCCAGGAAAATGTTTTTTCATGCACACATCCTATCTCTAATTAATTATGCATCCACATATGGGATAACTCAAGTGAAACTAATCTAAAACACATAAATCGATTATACAAAAGAGCTATAAAATTAATTAAATTAAGTCCTAACACGTTGATAAAAGATGATTATAAGAATTTGGATATTCTTCCTCTAAGGAGAGCTTTATTTTAACAAATATTTGTTCATGTACAATGTTGTGAACGGAATATCTCCGAGAAAAAGTGTACGATATTTCTCTATCAATGAAAATAGACACAATCACAAACTTTCCTTTCCCAGACCTCGTAACGATCTGTAAAAATCAAGTTTTACTTACTCTGGTGGATCTATTGGAATAATCTAACCCGTACACTTGAAATGTATTTGGTCTAGAACTGGTTTAAAAACGCACTAAAAAAATATTAATTAGAAAAACTATAAACAAAACGTATTTATATTGGCTTGTTATGTAATCTCTCCTCTCTCTCTCTCTCTACTCTCTCTCCTCTCTCTCTCTCTCCTCATCTCTCTCTCTCTCTCTCTCTCCCTCTTTCTATCTTCTTTTCCTTCCTCCTTCTTCTTTTCTTCCCTTTTCTTCTCTTTCTTCTTGTCTTCTTCTCTTCTTGTTCATCTTGTTCTTCTTTTTATTCCTCTCTCTCTCTCTCTCTCTCTCCTCTCTTCTCCTCTCTCCACTCTCTCTCTCTCTCTCTCTCTCTCTTTCTCTCTCTCTCTCTCTCATCCTCTCCTCTCTCTCTCTCTCTCTCTCTCTCTCACTCGCTCGCTCCCTCGCTCTCACTCTCTCTCTCACTCTCTTCCTCTTCTCTCCTTTACTCTCTTCAAGTCTTGATATATAACGTACTTGTATTAATCATGAATTAAGAAAGGTTGAATTGAAAACCATTTGTAGTATAACTGTTTTAATTGTATTCACACATGGTGTACTTCACATATTTGTTTAACTTTTATATGTGCTTATGATGTTCCTTTTCCTTACATATAATGTGCTTGTGTTGTGTGTGTGTGTGTGTGTGTGGTGTGTGTGTGTGTGTGTGTGTGTGTGTGTGTGTGTGTGTTTCTATCGGTCTAAATATAATTTCTAATTTCCAATTGATATTGTTGCATGCCTATGTTGTTTACCTTGAAATGATTAGTCTTTGGATGTTGCCTTATGATTCTCTTTTTTTTTTTTTTTTTTGATGTTGCCTTATGATGTTCTTTTCTATTGCTTTTTGGAGGGCAGGATGTAAAAAAGCTGTATCCCTTACTCTTTTTACCCTCATTAAAGATCATTTTGACTTGACTTGACTTGATTGACTTGACTTGACACACACACACACACACACCGACCACCATACCCTCTGCACACACCCTTCACCTTCTCCTTCATTCTATTACCACATGATAATACAAATGTATGTATGTAACAACATAACAGGTTAGGTACAAAATTTACGTATTCCCTGAGACGCGCACGTTTTGAGTCAAAACGTCAGGCAACATTCGCCTGACAATGAGCCATGTCACCACCACTCCCAAATTACCATCCTCCTCACCCGCATCCCTCCACCCTTTCTATTTTTGCCTCCTCACCCCCTTCCCATATTTTAGACACAGAGTGGCTTCGCTTTACAGTTTAAGTCACACACAGACACACAGACACACAGACACACCACACACACACCCACACACACACCAAAACACAACACACCCCACACACACACACCCCATAACCCCATCTTCTCCCCATCCCAACTCACTCATCCTTTGCCTGTCATCATTTCCCTACTTCTCCCGTAGCGTACATTTTGTTCCCCACTGAGCGAAGAGGCAGCCTAAAACCCCGTTCACCAAATTAGGTTTGGGAAAAGGCAGCCTACCTCGTTTTACAAAGTAGTCCCGGGAAAGGCAGCCTACCTCCTTTGCTCCCTTTTCTACCACAGGATTTAAAATTTTTGGGAAACATTCGCGTCCAATTTTAAAGAGCGGGGGAAAGACAAACCCGGGGCAAGTTTGGAAACCCTTTTTCGACTTTAGCCGGTTTTAAACGCAGACCAAGGCAGCGGGAAAACGCACAGTTAATCCCCTTTTTCCTTTCCCACGGCACCTGCCACGCTTATCTCCCCCCTTTTTTCTTTTTCACCAACCCCCCCCCCCCCCAAACCCCCCCCCCCCCATCCACCAAACCCCCCCCCCTTTTTGCCCATCCTGCCCCCCCCCAGTTCCCCTTTTCACCCCGTTTTTCGCCCGACTGGGAAAAATATCCCCCATCGGTAAATTAAAATTTTTTCCAAAGTTGCACTTTTTTTTTCTCCTGCTTCAGGGGGACTGAGAGAGAGAGGGGGGGGGGAGGGGGGAGGTAAACCCAAAATTTTTACGAGGAAAAAAAAAGAGATGATACCTTTTAAAAGCCAGGGTTACAACAACAACAACAAAAAAAGAATGACAAAAGAATAGTTTAACAAACAAAGTAAAGAAACACACCATTACACCGTTCAGTGTGAGGGGATACGGGGGGGGGGGGGGGGGGGGTGAAGAGGGGGCTTTCTTTGTTTCTTTCTCTCTTTCTTTCTTTCTTTCTCTCTTTCTGTCTTTGTCTCGCACCCAGTGATTGAAAGTCACGACGGACTTGATCCCAGTCAAAAGGCTTGGTCAGCCTCGTGGATTAAGCTAATCTATAAAATAGAAAAGAAAAAAAAACATTATTTTTAATTTGAGCGATAGAGTCAATTTTTAGCTACAC
>CM031597.1:37005000-37017500 GCA_018398815.1 Conus ventricosus | reverse complement strand
ACTTCAGAATTAAGTTTTTGTAACCATTGAGAGCAACAGTTTGGCTTACGCTCATCTTGAGTAAAAATTTCATAGTATCGTTTAGCTCCTTTTGCTTCTTTCATAATAATATTAAAAGCCCTTGGCATGTTCTGAATTGTGTTTGTATTAATATTATCAGGTTTTATTCCAGTTTTCTTTATGCATTCTTTCATTGAGGAAATCCATCCACAGTATGAGACAAAATTTATATTTATAATCATCATTGGTCATGAATTCTTCAAAGTTCATGAATTGTCCATTTTCCTTCAAAAAATGTTTTATTGCATACTTTCCTTTCTCAATTAATTTCTTTTGTTTAATTATCTCATTTCCTGTTTTTTACCTTGTCGTTATAAAAAAACAGGTTCAGCTAGAAGTTCATTTAATGTTTGTGGTGTCACGCAAAGACAAAATTCCCTATAGGCTATAAAGGTGTGTCTCCAAAACAAATTAGAGCTCATTATCCTGTACCAAATGCTGGTCCATAATTTTCCATTTTTTCGATGAATGGATAAATTTTCCTAACAATGCTCTTCCATTTGTGATTTGTGATTTTAAGTTTTTTTATCCATAAAAGTTTCAAAGCATTAATGTATTTTTGATGTCGGGTATATTTAAGCCACCTTGTTTTATAGTTTTAATTGTTGTTTTCCTGCTTATTCTATCTTGTTTACCATTCCAAAACAAAGTTAAAACACATCTTTTGAAGTTTTTGAATTAAGTGGTCAGGTGGGTTGGGTAACAAAATCCAAAGGTGTATGAGCTTAGACAGAAGAGTGACTTGAGAACAGCAACTCTTCCAACTGGTGTTTATACTTCTTTGAGACCAAATTTTGAAAAAAATTTTTTAACTTCCGAAAATTTTAAATCGTCATAAATTCATGTTTTCACATTCTTTCAAGTCTTGAGTAAACCAAACACCGAGTATTTTGAATTGGGAAGGGTTCCATATGATTTTTAGATGAGGACAATATTTTTTCTTGGAGTTTTTATGACATCCTAGCCATATTGCTTGCGTTTTTTCGCTGTTCATGAGGAGTCCTGAAACTCTTCCAAAAGTGGTAAGGAGATCAAAAGACTGTTCAAAAGAACTTTTGTCACCATTGTTTACTAATTGAGTGTCATCAGCAAACTGGGATATTTTGTGTTCTACATCATTTATTTTTATACCTTTTATTACTTTTCTTCCTTTATCATTATGGCTAAAATTTCTGCGCATATAATGAATAAGTAAGGAGATATAGGGTATCCCTGTCTGCATCCTCTTTCTATTATAAACCATTGAGCAGCCTGACCATTTAGAATAACAGTTGATTTAATATCCTTATAGAATGTTTCTATCCAGTGACATATACTTTCACCAAACCTAAAAGCCCTTAGAACGTTCAAAATAAAATCCCAATCGAGTGAGTCGAAGGCTTTTTCAAAGTCTATACAGAGCAATAGTCCAGGAAGGTCTTTCGCATTTAAATAATTAATCAAATCATAAATTAGTCTAATTTTGTCGCCCATAAATCTATTAGCCATGAAACCTGTTTGATCCTCACTGATGAGAGATGGTGTAAAACATTTCTTATTCTTTTGAAATACATGAGGAAGCTATTTTGTATATTACATTTAGGAGGGAAATAGGACGCCAATTTTTTTATATATTCTTTGGGTTTATCACCTTTTGGTATGCAAATAATTAGTCCCTGCTTCTGTGTTGTTGAAAATTCTCCGTCTTTGTATGATTCATGTACAGATCTTACAACCAGTGGGCCCAGTGTTTTCCAAAAGAATTTAAAGAATTCGGCGCCGAAGCCGTCATGTACCATGCTTCATATTTGTTAAAGCTTCGCTTGCTTCCTCTATAGTGATTTCTCCTTCCAATATTTTTTTCTCATCTTCAGATAACTGTGGAATTTTTTTTAACAAGTTTTCTGATTTCACACTTTTCAGTTATCTTTTTCTTGTATAATTTTTCGTAAAATGTTTTAACCTCCTTCAAAATATCTTTTTGTTCGTTTATTATTTCAATCATCTTTAGTCACTAGTTTAGTCATTTGTTTACTAAATATAGTTTCTCTTTTCAAGGTTGCAAAAGTATTTTGATATTTTTTCACCATCTGCAATCCATCTCGCTTTTGATCTTAATAATACACCTTCCATTTTTTGTTCCCTGATTGCTCTTAGTTCTTGTTTTTTTTCTTCAATATTTTATTTCAATTTCTGCTTTATTCTCAAGATTTTCAATGCGTTTTAAAATCTTGTTCTCTTTTTCTGTTGCTGTTTTCTTTTTCATTGTGGCGTAAGCTATTGATTTCCCTCGAATTTTCATCAACAGAAAATCCAAAAACTTTTTATCTGAAATCTTGAATCTGAGTCAGATTTTATTAACTCATACAATACTGACTGATCTTGTATCGCTGATTGATCAACTGCGTATTCTTTTATAACATCCAGAATTAACTTATTAATTTCGTCTACATATTGCTTATCCTTTTAACAGAGATACATTAAATTTCCAGAATCCTTTGAATTTTTCACTTTTACCAAATTTCAAGCATAATGTAACCATCAAATGGTCAAACCGATAGCCTGGTTCAATGTCAGATTTTGCATGAAAAATTTTAAAGATAATCAGATAATAGAAAGAAGTCTAGTCGGCTTTGTTTCAGTGGAGTTCGTTTTCGCCAGATATATCTCCTACAGTCCGGATTGTCTTCCCCCCATATATCTGCCAATCCTATTTCTTCCGTCATGTTTATGAGTTCTTCTCTTGCTTTTGGATTATTATCTTGTACATAATTATAACAATCTAGATGTGGGTCCATTGTGATGTTCCAATCACCCACAGCAATAATATTATTAGTATTGTAGCTCTTTATAGTTTCTTTAAGTGAATTGTAAAAATATGGGATTATCTTTATTAGGCCCGTACACATTAACTAGGAGAAACTGTTTTTCAAATGAACTAAATGCTACAATTATGAAGTTTCCGTTTTCATCCCGTTGTCGTTGTAATTTTGAATTCAAAATTATTCGAAAACAATACAGCTACAGCTCTGGAATTTGAACGAAACGAGGCAAATAAGCATTTATATCCCATTCTGCAGTTACATACTTCTCTAGTTTATTATAAAATGGGTATCCTGTAAACAGTATACCGAATATTTTTTCTGTTTTAAATAGTGAAATACATCCCAACGTTTATGTAAATCACCAAGCCCTTGACAATTTAATGAAGCAATTGTTATGCTATCCATGACGATTCAGTGAATAATTGTTTCATATATACAGAACTTAAAGCAAAGTAGGCCAAAATGATCAGAAATAAGAATGGAACCCAGCTCTTCCAAAAAGCACAGCTATATAACAATGATTCTCATACAATACATTAATGAGGTGCCTAAGTGTTGATTTTTGCTGTCTCTCGGCCAATCAGTTTATCTTCTGCCTGTCTGTCTGCCTGACTTTCTCTTCTCCCCTTCCCCGTCCACCCACACCTCCCCACCTCTCTCTCTCCCCCCCCTCTCTCTCTCTCTCTCTCTCTCTCTCTCCCCTCTCCCTCTCTCTCTCTCTCTCTCTCTTATCTCTCTCTCTCTCTCTCTCTCTCTCGGTAATTGTGTTCACATACTTTTGATCTGAGTCCGTTGGTTTGTGTGTGCTCACTGTCTGTCAGCAGGATCACGCGAACACTAGCGAACCAATTTGGTTCAAACAATATTTAGTTTCAGTCGTGTCACAATGTACTAATATAAATACAAATGAAATAAGACAACAAGAAATTCTTATATGAAGCCCAGTCTAAACCGAACCAGTTTTGTCAGAATTGAGGGAAAGATGAACTGTGTCACCAGGGACGAACACATGAAAGTTTTGGATGGATCCTTGAATCAGATCATCGAAAGGCGATTTCAGAATACACATAGCCTTGGTGGAAGTCTTCGCTCTCCCGCGTGCCTATCTAGTTTTGGATATATAAAAGTAGCTTCACATTTACACAACAGGCAAGGAAGCCTGAGGAAAAACGTTAGGAAATGCCGGTCCGTTTTGATGGTCCGTTCTCAGAGTAGTGGAACATGTGCTCCTCTCGCAAAGTCCAGTCCCCCTTTCCATCCGGCTTAATTCCCTTTACCATTTCTTTTACCCATCAGCACCCTGTAAATTTTCTTCGTTACTACCAGCCTGTGCAAACCATCAATTCGTGTTATTAGTTTTGCACAGTTTTCTGCAAAAACAGAGAGAGAGAGAGAGAGAGAGAGAGAGAGAGAGAGGGGAAGAGAGAGAGAGAGAGAGAGAGAGAGAGAGAAGATTTAGGAGGGGGGAGCTGGAGGCAGAGTAAAAGACAGACGGACGGACAGACAGAGAAAAAGACAGAGACTGAGACGGAATCCAAGACAGAGAAACAGAGAGAGAGAGAGAGAGAGAGAGAGAGAGAGAGAGAGAGAGAGAGAGAGAGAGAGACAGACAGACAGAGACAGACGGGACAGACAGACAGAAACAGACAGAGACAGAGAGGAGAGAGAGAGAGAGAGAGAGAGAGAGAGAGAGAGAGAGAGAGAGAGAGAGAGAATAGTAAGGGGTGAAGATAAAAGAGACTGTGAAGAGAGAGAGGAGGAGAGAGAGAGAGAGAGAGAGAGAGAGAGAGAGAGAGAGAGAGAGAGAGAGAGAGAGAGAGAGAGAGAGAGAGAGAGAGAGAGAGAGAGAGAGAGAGAGAGAGGGAAGAGACGCACACTCCGGCACAGAGAGAGACACAGAGACAAAGAGAAAGAGAGAGGAGAGAAAAGGAGAGAGAGAGAGAGGCGCGCGCGCGCACACGCACGCACGCACGCACGCACGCACGCACGCGCACGCACGCGCACGCACGCACGCACGCACGCACGCACACACACACACACACACACACACACACACACCACACACACACCACACACACACACACACACACACACAAAAGTGGACTGTTTTGAAAGTGTACACAAAATGTTCTCGTACAATATACTTTGTTCATTAAAAAAAAAAAAATTAAAATGAAAGATAGACTACTCATTTGAAATTGAGCAAGACTCTCAGAAACGTGTGGTCCCAGTCTTCCCAATTGAGCCCGTAGCAAAATCATCTCTGGGGAGGAGCCGGTCGGGGCAGAAAAATCCAACATGGCTCTGAAGGGATTCGAACCTACATCTTCCCAGCCGGGAGTCCGCGACGCTAACCATTTCGCCATGGCGGCTGGTTTACAGTATAGGCTTTAGTGTGGCCTAGTGTAGCACATGGTTTATTTTGTCTTTTTTCCATTCCCTTAGTTTCTTTTTAATCGGGAAGGATACGCAACCAATCAGTGGCAACCTTACATCTGTCCTTGTCAGAAGCGAAATAATGATTGGTGTTTGTCCATACAGTCCGACCGTGAAAACAAAACGTTACTTTCCTTTTCTCTCTCTCTCTCTTTTTTTAAAAATCTGTTTACATCTTGTAAACAATAAAAACATAATCCTTCAAGCACAACCCCTATTTTGATTTGCAGTATAATGCTTCTTCTCCATCACCCATCTCCCCGTTTTATCATGGGACTGTCAGAAACATTGTACTCTTCCACGCGTGTTTTTTCTATTAAAGCCACTGGTAATGCTAACTTCATGGAGACTGGCGGTGGACGGACATGGCATCAACCTCATGGTTGGGGGGGGGGGGGGCTTACCCATGGGGGGACCCTTACCCACGCTGGTTCAGCGACTATGGATTATGGTCGTCAGAAGGTGGTTCGTAGGTGGTGCCGGAATAGCTCAGTTGGTAAAACGCCGGACTCGTATGTCGGTGATCCTGGGGTTGTGTGTTCGAATCTCCGAGTTAGAAATTGGCTCTGACTCCATTTCCCAAACAGTCCTTCGAATGAGACTATAAACCAAGGTTCCGTATGTGAATGCACGCATAACATCTTGCACACACGAAAAATCCCATCACCAACTTTCAGAAGACAAGGTCAGTTTGGTCGTTGGTATGGATGACACGTTACACACAGCATGCACCCTGCGTGAGAAATGGAAAGAATGAAGGAAGTAAGGAAACTGAGTGAATGATGTTGACTGGATGACACGGGAAACGACTGAATGAAGCGCCGGCAGGCAACTCTTCAGTCGGCACTACCCAGGTAGGCAGCCCGTCGTGTACACGAGAGTGTGGATTGTCAGCGCCTAGAACCTTTGGCAAGGCGCTTTATAAATGCTATGTTGTTATCATTACATTGTTATCCTACATCTGCGGGTTACGGGCAGCGCCAATGAGAGTCAACAAAGTGACAAGGCAGCAGTGCTGTGTCTTCTGTGGTGGGTTGCTAATGATGACTTGATGATGATAGCTCTCCTACGACTGTGGTGCTGGGAATACGACAGGGCACGTCCTGTGTGTGGGTTGTATTTGTGTGTTTGAAGGGGGTTAGGAGCAGGGGAAAGAATGAGCAATATGGTTGTATCGCTATGAGGGTTACGTGTGTTTTGTTAATCTTCATTTGATTGGAAGTGATAACTAAACCTCTGTATGTGGAACGTCACGCCCACTCTCTTGTCATAACAATACTTTAAAAGAAAAGACTGACATCATCTCCCAACCAGCACTGCGGACAATTGGGGAGAGTTATTTTGTTCTCTCTCTCTCTCTCTCTTCTCTCTCTCTCTCCCTCTCCCTCTCTCTCTCTCTCCTCTCTCTCTCTCTCTCTCTCTCTCTGCAGACAATTTGGGGAGAATTTATTTTGTTTCTCTCTCTCCTCTCTCTCTCTCTCTCTCTCTCTCTCTCTCTCTTCTCTCTCTCTCTCTCTTCTCTCTCTCTCTTTATTTTTTAACTTAATCAGTGAAAAGAGAGACAGCAAGTCTGTAAGAAAAGCCATCCATGGATTAACAAATAAACATATTTCCTCTGCTTCAAAATAACGAATGATATATCTGCCAGTAAACTAAATCACCATTTTACAACAGTAGCAGATCAAATAATTCACGATGATAAATCAAATGATAATGACCTAGAAGAATAACAAAAATACTGCAGGGGAAAAATATCCATTCAGATTTAGATATCAGCCTTCTAGATGTTCATTCTGTTTTCGTGTCACTTAGGCGATTGAAACAGACAGCCACTCGTGGAATGACGGTTTTCGATGGTAAAATTTATAAAGCTCTCTGCATCCGTTATCGCAGAAACGTTAACTTACATTTACAACCTCTGTATAGTAAACAATGCTTTCCAGATACATTAAAAAAGCAAAAATTATACCAATATAAAAATCAGGAAACACTACTGATCCATCAAATATAGGCCTATTTCGATTTTATCTGTTCTTTCTAAGCTATTAGAACTCCACATTAATAAGTGTCTCCATTCCCATGCAGCAAAATATGATTTAATCCACCCAAATCAATCAGGGTTCAGAGAAAACCATTCGTCCACACAGTGCTCACTAAACTGATAGATAGATGCCTCTTAAACATGAACTACAAACCATTCTCAGGAATTCTTTTTTGTAGATTTCGCAAAAGCTTTCGACGTTAAAAATCATGAACTTTTACTCAGAAAAACTAACTTTTTAATAAGCTATCATACAAAATACTGAAACTGATTTCATCTTAATCTCTCCAAAAGACAACAAATTGTGTCCGTAAAAACATACCAATCTTATTCTCTTCCCAACATATTTGGAGTCCCACAAGGGTCAGTATTAGGTCCTCTATTGTTTTCATTTTACATCAATGATCTGCCATTGTACTTGAAAAATAAACAGCGAAATTCTGACGCCCAACAGGATTTGCAATGACGTCTAAGAAAACATCAATCTTTTGGTTAAATGGACACGATTTAATTACATGGCTCTCCATCCTCATAAACTAAATTCATGATGATAAGTACAAGACAAACGTCAAACTCTAAGCCAAAATCTAAACCCGTAATTTGCATTTCTGATGAAAAAATCTAAGAAATATCAAGTCACAAAATCTTAGGAATAACAATAGATAATGATCTAGCTTGGTCAAAACACAGAGTTTTTATCTAGAAATGTTGCAAGAAAACCACATCTTCTAAAAGGATTAAGAACTTATTAAATTTGCATGCAAGAAAACTTTCTTTTTCACTCTTATATTCAGCCTATTATCGACTATGCCTCAACACTTTGGACTCAGCGAGCAATAATTTACTCAAACCACTAATTAACCTTCACAAAAGAGCTGTCAAAGTACAATTGATCAACCATCCTCACTGGTTGATTCAGACTATAAGCAACCATTTAAAGCCAAACTTGTATACAATAAGGGACTCTTTATGCATAGATACTCCATGAAAATGCTCCACTTCTCTAACACAATATGTTCACTTTTAACGACTATCGACATTCACATAAAATAAACCCCCGTTGCCATGATTAATCTATACAAATCTAGTTTGGGGTATTCCAGAGGTTGGCTAGGGAACCTATTCCTTAAGAACTTAAAAATCAATCAACGTTAAAAAATTCAAGTCTAATTTTCAAAATATCTTTAAATGTCTCAGATTTGACTCCACTATACTCTAAAACGTATTCATTCTCAATTCAGATTTAGTTTAACCAATATGTGATGAATGTTCGAAGCTGACTCAGCTCTACGCAAATTACACTAATCATCCTGTGCCATTAATGTGTTTTTCAAGCATTTCGCGGTTGTGTTTATTCATGTCTGCTTCATGTCTTTCTCTCCCTTTATCTCTGCCTATCGATCGCCAGTCGGTTGTCGGTCTCTCTCTCTCTCTCTCTCTCTCTCTTCTCTCTTCTCTCTCTCTCTCTCTCTCTCTCTCTCTCTCACCCCCCCCCCCCCCCCCTTGCCCTGATCATTTTTCTTGTTGGTGTTGTTGTTGTTGTTGGTGGTGGTGGTGGTAGTTGTGGTTATTGGTTTCTTTTTTCTTCTTTCTTCTTTTTTTGACAAAGGTTCTCACGCAAGTAATTGTTTTATTTTTTCATGTATTTTGTTTCATTTCCTTTTTACTATATATCGATTTTTTTTCGTTGCCCAGAGGGCTGGAATGTAAAAAAAAGTATCAATACTTGGTCCACTACCCTCTTGAAATAAAATTCGTTCGTTCGTTCGTTCGTCGTTCGTTCGTTCGTTCTCTCTCTCTCTCTCTCTCTCCTCTCTCTCTCTCTCTCCTCTCTCTCTCTCTCTCTCTCTCTCTCTCTCTCTCTCTCTCTTCTCTCTCCATTACCTTTACCTCGTTAGTATTAAGAGAGAAAAAAATATTCATCCATTTTACAGGACTGGCAAGGCCGAGTCAGGAAATGTTTTGACGATTTATCTCAGGAGAAGTCTGCAAGAAACTCGGAGTAAAAATAAAGCCTATGCTTTTGCAAGTACCCCTCTCCCTCCACCAACTTTATCGCCTTGTATCATCCCTCCTACACATTATCCGCCACATCTCATCACTTCTCCCCAACTGTTCAGACCATCAGCTCCTGTAATTAAGTTTCCTCCCATGTTTTACTGCTGAGAGAGAGAGAGAGAGAGAGAGAGGAGAGAGAGAGAGAGAGAGAGAGAGAGAGAGAGAGAGAGAGAGAGATTAAAACATGAAGCGTACACATATACAGGCATGCATTCACACGTACGGACACACACACACACACACACACACACACACACACACACACACACACACACACACACACACACACAGCCAGAGAGAGAGACAGACAGACTGACAGACAGAAACAGAGCACAAGCAAAAAAGAGAGTCGCAGATAAAGAGTGCGAGCAGTTTGTTTCGTAACCAAAAAGCAAAAGGGATGAGGTTTGATAATTATGTTTATGACGTGTTCCTCCCACCCTCCCTCACTGTGTCTTCATTATTCCTCCCCCCCCCTTCCCCCCCCCCCCCCAAAAAAAAAACAAAAAAACAGCTGGATAGTTCAAAATACGGAGACCTGGAGCAGGTTGATAGAAAGCGCAAAAGCGCCAGCGCCATTTGGCAAATTGAAAGCAGCGAAGCAGGAAAGAAAAGAGTAAACAACACGTGCATGCATGCGTGCACGAACTTTTTTTTTTTTGAGAGAGAGAGAGAGAGAGAGAGAGAGAAGTAAATTGAGACCTTATTCCTACTGTACGGCGTTAGGGGGGGGGGGGGGGGGGAGGAACAAAACAAAACAAACAAACAAACAAAAAAACGACAGACAGGCAGTCGCACTCAGAGAGACAGGCAGGTACATATACAGACAGAGAATCAGGCAAATACATATACAGACAGAGAGACGGACAGACAGACAGACAGGCTTATTGGCCAATGTACTTATTTCGCGCAGTTTTCGTCTCGGGGAAATATGGAAATGCGTCCTGTTGTTATCAAGCTGCAGATTTTACAGGCGAGTGACTGAGTATAATTCACAGCTGAACGATCAGGTAATTCCCAAACATGTGCCACACAGATCTTGTCGACAGATTATTGAAGCGTGAAATTTAGCGCAGTTATCCAACTTCCGACACTGATTTTTGTCATGTGATGCACGTGCAACTGACCCGTGATTTTTGTCATGTGATGCACGTGGTGCAACTGACCCGACTGTCTTCACGTAGGCTGCTGTCCACTTACCAATGGTAAAGTGTGATTTTTAGCAAGAACATTTATGAAAAAAAGAAAAAGAAAAAACGCAATGCATATAACATAATGTTTGATTTTTCTTTACTGGTCGTTGACCCTTGTTGATATCTGTACATTTATAAGATTAATATGCACACATTCTAACATCCATACAAAATACGTAACTACATACGTACGTCTATACATAGATATATGCGTACGTTTGTATGTACGTGAACCTATGCATACATACAGAGAGGAAGAAAAAAACACGAAGAACCGAAATAAAGTACCAGCTTGAAACGTTCCACATGATTGCTCTTTCTGACTGCTAGAAGAGCGTGTTGCTCTATCTTTTACCATGATTGCTCTTCGACTGCTAGAAGAGCGTGTTGCTCATCTTTTTCCCATCTTCCTCTTTCCATTTTCTCTTTCTTCTCCTTTGTCTCCTCTTCTTTTTGCTTCTCTCATCTTTCCACACCTTCGCTGTAATTCTCCTTTGTGTCCTTTCTTCCTTCGTCCCCCCCCCCCCCCCCCCCCCCTACTCATTCCTTTCTACTCTCTTCGTCTTCCCTTTCCTTCTCTCTTCTTCATTCTCCTCCTCCTTCCCCCCCCCCCCCCCCTTCTACTTTCTCATTTTCCTTCTCTTCCAGTTGTTCCTGTTGGAATGTCCGAGGGCACTTTAAGTACAGATTGTTCCCCCTTCTGTGTCGTCAATATCCTCTTTTTCCTCCCGCTCTCTTTGGCTCTGTCTTTTCCATGATCATTTTTGTCTTTCCTTTCTGTGTCTACGTTTGTCCCTTCGTGAGCGCTCTTGCTCTGTCTTTTCATATCATTTGTCTTTCCTTTCTGTTCTCCTTTTTCTGCCCTTCGTGGAGCGCTCCTTTGCTCCTTCTTTTCCATGATCAATTTTGTCTTTCCTTTGTGTCACTGTTTGTCTGCCTCGTGAGCGGCATCTCTTTGCTCGTCTTTTCCATGATCATTTTGTCTTCCTTCTGTGTCCCTGTTTGTCTCCTCGGGAGCGGCCTCTTTGGCTCTGTCTTTTTCCATGATCATTTTTGTCTTTCCTTTCTGTGTCTACTGTTTGTCTGCCTTCGTGGAGCGTTTCTTCTGTTTGTTTTTTGTCGGGAGCTCGATCTTCTGCACTTTTTTGTTTGTTTGTTTTACTGATGACAGTGTATTACATGCTAGCTTCGTCGTTGTTGTAATCTGACAATTGGTGGGGACATTAGCTAACTGTCCAGAATGGACACTAGTTGTCCATTCTGCCGTGTCTGTTTGCCCATTTGATTGTTGTTATGCATTTTTGAGGCATTTAAATGTGTTCCGCAATTTCTTTTTTTTTTTTTTTTTTTTTTACGATTTCTTAAAAGTTGGGTGTGATACATCATGCGAAATGCCCAACGATCTAAGCACAGCTACGTTCTATCTGCCATCAGGTTATCAACAGCGTAGCTACCATGTCAAGAATCATTTTTGTTTGTTGTTGCTGCTGCTGCTGCTGCTGCTGCTGCTGCTGTTTTCTTTTCGTTCCTTTTTTTTTTTTTTTTGCTTTTTTTTCTTAGAATTTGATCTTTTTGCTGATCTGACACGTTCAGGATGTGACGTTTCTTATTCGTGGTTTGACAGCCCTGAACAGACTCAGCGGTCGGGGGGACTTAGCTGTCACGGTCGGTGATTTGACTGCACGGTCGGTGACTTTAGATGTCAGCGGTCGGTGGACTTTAACTGCAGCGCGGGGGACTTAAGAGAGAAAAACAAAACAAAATGAAGCTGGCTTTTATTTCTCATTTCTTTCTCCTCTTTTTCCCCTCCTCTATTCCCTCTTTCTTATCCCGCCTCCCCCCCCCCCCCCCCCCCCCCCGCCCCCCTACTGCCCACTTTCTCCTCCTCCTTTTTTCTCCTTCTCTTCC
>CM031597.1:36997500-37002500 GCA_018398815.1 Conus ventricosus | reverse complement strand
CCCCCCACCCCCACCCCCCCAAAAAACAACAACAACAACAACAACAACAACAAACAAACACACACACACACACACACATGAATGTGTTTGCGTGTGTGTGTGTGTCTGCGTGTGTGTGTGTGTGTGTGTGTGTGTGTGTGGTGTGTGTGTGTGTGTGTGGTTGTGTGTTGTTATTGTGCGTGTGTAAGATTGAATGCATCAATGAGATCTCTTTATATTTTCCTCAGTTGCAATTGATTTTCGAATATGACTGAAATTGGCAGCCTAGAATTCCGTTTTTTTTGTAAATGCTTATACACATCTTTGCAGTAATCACAATATGGTTTATTTTCAGTAGCGTATGTCTATCAATATTTTCTTGTCTAAGAATTCCAAAAAGCACAGTTTCTTCAGCAAACACGATTTTTATGTTATATACAGCTAATATGTATTGACTGACAAATTTCCAAAACGAACTAACCTTATGACAATGGAAAAAGAAATGTTCAATGTAATCAATTTCATCATTACAATTTGAAAAATTTCGTTTATCCCTGACTTTCATTTTGCATAGCATTATATTAGTCGGTAATATATTTTGTAGAATTTTCCATTGTAAAACTCTCAGTCTAGTTCTTTTGTGCACAAGCGGGGTATCTTCCATATATTTTCATTTAACTCCAGTCCATATTTATTTGACCAAAAACGGGCTGCACATGGCTCTGTGTAACTGAGGAACAAAAAGTACACGAAAATCCTTGCAAGATATATGTTTTTTGTTACAAAAAAGAGGTGGTTCTGAAAAATCTATATCATATCTATCTTGTTCACTAACCCTAGTAATAAAAGTTTGTGTGGCCGCTGACACTACGTTTATACTCTAAGATCCTTGCAGGGAGGCTCCTATCTTGTTAACCACGTCCCTGGTATGAAAGCATCCCATTTGGACCATACATGTCACTAACATTTAGTATTTTGCCCTTTATCCAGTCAGGGAAAGAAAAAGGACATTTCCTCGATATTTTATGTGTTGGTTATTCCACAGTAAAGAAGAAAGGGTGAATACCTTCATGTTTATTAAGATCTAGCCATGTTTTCAGAGTAATTTTCCAAAAATGTGAATGTATCTTGTCTAAACCTTTGAAAAGTGCGCTTTAGTATTTTCATAAAAACACTGACATTCTCACCAAAAGGTAGAAATATTTTTCTCGGAATTAAAGTCCATCTTTCATTGTTTGTGGCTTTACAGATTCTTACAACCCATAACAGGAGAAAAGCAGATTGCATCTGTCTTAGATCTATCATTTTTAATCCTCCTTTTCATACTCACTGCACATTACGTTCTTTTAACTTTTTCAAATGCCTTTCGATTACAATGCTTTTTACGCCAGAGAAATCTAAAAAGCATGCGATTTATATCTGATAAGACCTTATCAGGAATAACAAATGTTTGCATAACATAACCATTTGTGAAATAAGAAATGTTTTAATGATATGTATTTTAACCCATTACACTAAGATCTCTTTTTTCCCAGGACTGAATAATTCTCTGAATAATTTCTATTCTTTGCAACCAATTGTCCTCAACTGGAGATCCCGGTTTATCATTCTCAAATAAATACCCAGAATCTTTACTTTATTTTTCCACGTATAGCTATAAAAGCGTCTGTACTATGTTTTTTACTACCTAGCCACATGCCGCTGATTTATTTTATTATAACCAAACCAGAAAACAAAGAAAAATCATTGAGTATATCAATGCTTGCACCATGTCATGCTGATCTGTCAAAAATAAGGTAACATCATCTGCATAGAGCGCAATTTTGATTACATTAACTAGCGTATCTCTTGAACCCCTAGATCAATTCCTCTAATGTTCCTACAGTTTTTCATCTTTATTGCTAGTATTCTATAGCCAACACAAAAACTAAGGAAAAAAGGACATCCTTGTGGGATTCCTGTCTCAACCGCAAAATACTCTGATGTCCAGCCACTAATACAAAACACAACTACAGTATCAGCGATTAATACTTGAAACCATCTAATGAATTCTCCCAAACCCATACTTTTTGAGAGCTGTTAACATAAAGTCTTTAGATATACTATCAAAAGCTTGTGTATAATCAATGCTTAAAAGCAAACCAGGAATATTTTCTACATTTAAATGATCAATAACATCATCAATTAGTCTCAATAGCGTAGCTGCTCGACGTCCCTTGATATACCCAACCTGATCTTCGCTTACTAAATCTCTAATTACTTGACATAAACGATTTGCCAAACATTTAGACAAAAGCTTATAATCGCTATTCGTTAACGAAATTGGTCTCCAGTTTTTTAAAACATTTCTAGGGAGATCTTTGCCTTTGTGAATTAATGTGATGACTGCTTTTCTCTGAGAAGGAGAAAGTGTCCCCTTCTCAAATGCAGAGTTAAGTGAGATGTTAACAAGCTTTTTATATGACCCCAAAATACTTTAAAAACTCTGTTGTAAGCCCATCACTTCCCGGCGAAGAACCATTTTTGAGGGCTTTAAGAGCTGTTAGTAGTTCATTCTCTGTCAAGTTGCCTTCACAACTATCCTTCTGAGAGTCAGAAAGCTGTGGCACTGAAGTATCAGATATAAAGTTATCTACCATTGTTCCATGTTTCCTGCTGTTACCTTTTCTTGTACAACTTCGAATAATAGTCTCGCTGCATTTTCATTATTTCTGACTGTTGTGTAACTAATCTACCATTTTCATCACAAAGTTCTTCTATCATCTTTGAATTTGCTCTTGATTTTTCCAAGTTTAAAAAATATTTTGTGTTTTTTTTTTTGCCCTCTTCAAACCATTTCATTCTAGATCTTACCTGTGCTGCACGTGCTTTATAAGTTTCTAATAATTCTAATTCTTGCAATTAAGTGCTGTCGCTGATTTTGATAATGAATATCGTTAGGGTTTTTTGCAATATTAATATCTATAAACGTTTAACTTACCTTGAATTTCTACTACCTTATTTCTTCTGTCGATGCTCTTACCTTTAGCATAAATTATTGTAAAACTCTTAATCTTCAGTTTTAGGATTTCCCATTCCATTTGAAAATCGATGTTTTCGTCCATATGTGATATATGATAATCAATCAAACTATTTATCTGTGTGACAAAGTTTAAGTCATTCAATAATGAATTATTGAACTTCCACAGCCGGTCCCCTCTCAAAGCTTGAGAATTTCAATTTGATGGAGCAACCTCTGTGATCTGTGAAAGGGACAGAATGAATATGGCAGTCAATTGTTTTATCAAACAAATCATCATTGGATATGAAATAATCCAATCGGCGTGCAATAAAGGAGACGTTTTATGCCATGTAAATTCCTTTACATCCGGGTGAAACAGTCTCCAGGTATCATACAGGTCATGGCTTTTATTAAATCATTAAATTTCTTTACTGTGCCCTCTGCATGTTTTCTCCAGAGATGATATCCGAATCATTATCTAATACGCAGTTGAACCCCCCCCCCCCCCCCCCCCCCAATCAAAAAGTGCTCTGACTGAACATTTGAGATAACATCTCCCAGTTCATCAAAGAAAGTATTCTTTTCATAGTCATTATTTGGAGCATATACATTCACAATGACCACTTTTTTATGCTGAATTTCTATTTCAATGGCCAAAATTCGTCTTGAATTGAACACTATCTTGTAATTATCAACCACATTGCATCGAAATAAAACAACTTGACCACAACTATGTGATGTATAACTATTATATAATAATTCACCTTGCCCCATTCTTTTTTCCATTGCTCATAAACATCATCATGATATGTGTTTCTTGCAAACAAATTATATCGTACTTTTTCTCTTTCAAGTGTTTAAAACAGTGATTTTCTTTTCCAACACGAGCGCAGACCCCGTGAATTTAATGAAAAAAACGGTCAATCCGGAATCGCAAGCCAAAAAGGAAAGTCCGTCATCCAAGCCATTATCAAATCCAAACGCAAACCCGTAAACAAGGTCCGTGTAACGCGCATAAGTCGTCTCCGTCAGGGCAAACCGGCACACTCGTGAAGATTCACCCACCGTCTCCCCCACCTTTACTCTGCCCACTCGACACGGAGCGGTCAGGTGAGGGCCGCGAACAGGTGAGCATTTTAGCCTTCGGCCCCTCACGCCGCAGGCGAGGTGAATCCTCGTCACCTGACCTCTATCGCTTGCCACCGGGCTGCGTAAACGCTGGTCCTTCTCACGTACCCCTGTATTGCCGGATAAATTCCCCGCGGCGTAGGTAAGAACGAATCTTTGCCAGTGTCGGTTCCATCAGTTGAGTTTCGGGAACCACATCTGTCAAAGAGTCTTCAAAGACATCTTCCCCATCCTCAAACAAAATTTGCCCCGACCTTCTCATCCTCTGACTGCTGGGTCTCACCTGTGAGCCTGACATCTTCTGTACGCTCAATCTGAGCACATGCCTCTGTTTCAGGGATAGGGTTTACTCACCTGGGGTCAGAGAAAGTGCCACAGGCCGGATCACCACGCTTGTGGCCACTCGCAAGCAGTCCCTGCAAGTCACCAGATTCTGACACTGGTGCGGTGGTGTCCTGACTGCAGGCAGTTAGAGCACACAGGGCTCCGGGACACCTTGGCTGCTCCTTGTGGTAGAGGCGAGCAGTAAAACTACCCACCTTAATAAACCTGTCCAGTGTACTAACGGGCGGGTTTAAAAAACACAAAGCGTCGACCTGTAATAAAACGGGTTAGCTTTCCGTCCCTGTCCCTGATCTTCTCCATTAGGAGAGAAGATCTGAGAACACAACCCAGTCTGACAACAGCACTCTCGATATCGTCATTGGACACTGAGAAATGGAAGATCTGAGATAAATAGTTTTGTAGCGGGAACTTCAACACCATCGCTCCCCCTCAAAATGAAAGGATTCTTGTCAAAAAGAGACACAGTACATCCATTTACCACAATCCCCTCAATCAAAAGTTTTAGTCCTGGCCGCACGAGACAAGGGTAGATCCTCCAGAGACCTTT
>CM031597.1:36970799-36987500 GCA_018398815.1 Conus ventricosus | reverse complement strand
ACACATCGAAATAAAACAAAAAAAGTACGTGACAGCAGAGTGGGAAACAAATCAAACAATAGTGGTACGCATCAAATCCTTCAAGTATGATATACGAACCGTCAACTCCATTGATCCTTCTCCTACCTGGCGTGGTCTAAGACCCGGCTCAGACGCCCGACGGCCAAATAAAAAAATGTGGGATCAGGCTTGGAGATGATTCTGGAGCCTAGGCTTCCAGATGACTCAGAACCATAGCAACAGGGCACTGGTGTCGACTTAAAACCGACCTTTGGCTGAACTTGAGGGCAGCGAGGTCAGAGTCTGTCTGTCTGTTTGTCTGTCTCTGTCTGTCTGTCTGTCTGTCTGTTTGTCACAGTTTCTCATTTATTCTCTCTCCCCTCTCTCTCTCTCTCTCTCTCTCTCTCTCTCTCTCTCTCTCTCTCTCTCTCTCTCTCTCTGTGTCTCTGTCTCTGTCTCTCTCTGTCTCCCTCTCTGTCATGTGTGTGTGTGTGTGTGTGTGTGTGTGTGTGTGTGTGTGTGTGTGTGTGTGTGTGTGTGTGTGTGTGTGTGTGTGTGTGTGTGTGTATGTGCGTGCGTGCTTCCGTGCATGTATGTGTGTGTGTGTGTGTGTGTGTGTGTGTGTGTGTGTGTGTGTGTGTGTGTGTGTGTGTGTGTGTGTGTGTGTGTGTGTGTGTGTGTGTGTGTTTATGTGTATGTGAAACGTCAGATTCTGGGAGACGCACTTCATCACGTATTGCAGGTGCTTGAAATGAATAGCGGGTGAGATACTGCTGTCTGGCTTTGATCCGTTTCTTTCGATCTTTTATTTCGCAAATCACGGGTCAAGAGGTCAAGGAATCACTCGATCAATCAATCAATCAAACACGAAATTTACTACGTTAAGGCTTAAAGATCGCCCATTTCAGTTTCGTCAGCGACTTGATTTGTAAAAGGTGAATCAAGTGTCTCAAAATACAGAACTTACCAGCAGAACTCTTGAAATATGGCGAAAAGGAGCAACTGATACCCCAACTGCTGTCTGCAACAAACATCTGGCACACTGGGAACTGAGCTACGCCTCGGACTCCATCACTAATCGTTATCCTTTCGAAACAGGGAATTCAGGAAACTGTCAGAACTTCTGCACTATCAGTTTGATTTGTTATACCAGCAGAGTAATGCTAATTTCTGAATAAATTATGGTTGCAAGCAGATATCATGGTACAGAGAGAGAGAGAGAGAGAGAGAGAGAGAGAGAGAGAGAGAGAGAGAGAGAGAGAGAGAGAGAGAGAAATGTTAATGAGGCATTAAAAGAAACTACTGTATGGGCAGAAAACACCCAACTGACTATGAGGAAAAAAATGGTTAGAGAGAAACTAGCACTAGGGAATTAGACAAAGAAGAATAGAACTAAACAGAAACCAAATAAAACCCTAAAAAAAAAGAAAGAAAGAAAAAACAACAACCAGGGCACAGCTGCAGGGAAATCAGACACAGACTGACGGAGTACCCCTGGTTGCCGACGAATCGGGAATAGAGGAAACGAGCTTACCTAATTGGCCGTTCCGCTATGGTCGTGGTATTGGAAGCCTTAATTTATCAGTGTTGCAGTCACGGAACGTGCTATTTCCCGTCACATCTGCAACCAAGCTGTCTTTGTATTATTGCAAGAGAGAGAGAGAGAGAGAGAGAGAGAGAGAGAGAGAGAGAGAGAGAGAGAGAGAGAGAGAGAGAGAGAGAGAGAGAGTGTGTGTGTGTGTGTGTGCAATCGAATGTGTCTGTGGACAGGCGTGAGCATGCATGTTTGTCTGTCTGTCTGTTTGCCTTGTGTGCGGGATAAGGTCACACTCGTTGTAGAGACAGGGGAACAGGATCATGTTCTCTGTCTGTCTGTCTGTCTGTCTGTCTGTCTGTCTCTCTCTTGTGCCCTTGCGTATATGTGTGTGTGTGTGTGTGTGTGTGTGTGTGTGTGTGTGTGTGTGTGTGTGTGTGTGTGCGTGCGTGCGTGCGAGCGTGCGCGCGCGTGCAACCATGCATGCGTTGGTGTGTGTGTGTGTGTGTGTGTGTGTGTGTGTGTGTGTGTGTGTGTGTGTGTGTGTGTCTGTGCGCACGCGCGTGCGTGCATGCGTGTGTGTGTGTGTGTGTGTGTGTGTGTGTGTGTGTGTGTGTGTGTGTGTGTGTGTGTGTGTGTGTGTGTGTGTGTGTATGTGTGTGTGTGTGTGTGCACGCGTTTCTTGTTCATTTAGGAAATAGCTGGCAAATGGGTTCCATAAAGTCCGACGGTGTGATAAGGTGTTATCAGACCGTAAGGTGACATCACCATTGAACTGTGAATGGAACTATAGTAATCATTTGAGGAACTTTGTGGAGAAAACTGAGAACATTATGTTTAAAAAAATGATGTCATCATCAAAGAAAAGTAGCATTATGTAATAATCAAGAAGCTTCGGTCGCTATTGGAAAATGATAACATTTGTGTGTCGACTGAGCGCGCTGAAATATCAGCTTCTACTCCCCTGTGGGGACGCATTATAGCAAATGACCTGCCTGTCTCTGTGTCGAACCGACAGGTCAGTCCATTATCAACATTACCTGTCAATACATAAAAAAATGATAGCATTTAGTTTCAATTTGGCAAATGGAGATGTTTTGGCCTTTGGAGGAAAACTGCTCTCAGGGATAGTCTTTCAAAGGAATTTTGGTATTATATTTTTGTCTGCTTTTATTTGAACATGGGGATGATGCTGTTTGGTCACAAGGTTCCATTTGGTCTGAGTCTCCTCTGGAATGGGGACATGGAAGGTGTGTGACTATGAAGCTGTGGTCACTGCTAAATAAATTGCTAGTGTTATAGTTTATCATACACCACACACACACACACACACACACACACACACACACACACACACACACACACACACACACACACACACACACACACACACACACACACACACACACACACACACGCGCACGCACGCACGCACGCACGCACGCACGCACGCACGCACACACACACACACACACACACACACACGCGCACGCACGCACGCACGCACGCACGCACGCACGCACACACACACACACACACACACACACACACACACATTCTGGCGCATAAAGAGACGAATTTGCAACTCCGTCTCCTTCCCTTAAATAGAGAGAGAGAGAGAGAGAGAGAGAGAGAGAGAGAGAGAGAGAGAGAGAGACAGAGACAGAGACAGAGACAGAGACAGACAGACAGACAGACTGTCAAGGAGCGTGAAACCTCTCACAAAAGGCATTAAACGCTTAGAGGCAAAGGGACGTTGTACGTAGTATACAAATAGGTAATAGACCCATTAACCAGGGTACATACATTACCCATCGCACACGCCGAACTGTGTCAAGGAGGACGAAGTGTTCAGATGACAGATGGCACCTAAGTAGTAGAGAGTTCGGACCTGCCCGATAGCGAAAGGGGGAAGGGATGTAACCACTACGACCTCGGTGCTCCAAGTGAGCGCTAGACACTTAGTCAGCTGAGGTTCTTTTGTAAACAGTCAGTGAAGAGCAGGAGTCTTGGACTCGTTCGGATGGTATTGCCGTGGGTCACTGGGTTGGTTCTATTGTCAGGCTGGTTGAATGCGTGTGGAGGTTGTCGTAGCCCTCTTTAAGATAATTACTGTGTTAAGTAACCACCGAAGTCGGCGGGAAATTTCGATGTCCATCTGTGCTAAGCGTTTGTTTGCTAATCAATTAGGTAGGGATGTGTGTAAATGCTGATGTGTGGGAGAATGTAGCGAATGGAGAATTCAGGTACTTGTGAACTAGGGGTTTGAGAAGCAGCATGGACAAAAGGCATGGCCCGAAGGGGGATCCTTTGTTTCCATTCCTATATAAACTGAGGGAGAACAACACCAGGAGAGAGAGAGAGAGAGAACACCACGAGAGGGAGAGAGAAGGCAGAGGAGAGAGAGAGAGAGGAGAGGAGTGAGCAGGACAGAGAAAGGGTCGAGAGAAACGTGGTCTGGAGATAGAAGAGACAGCAAGGTCTTATAGTTAAAGACAAGCTGGAAGAGAAGGAAACTAGGTTTGAAGCCCAGAGGTAGGTGAAGACAGACAAACTGAATTTGAACCCAGAGGTGGGTGAAAGAGACGAAGAAGAAGAGTTCTACGTCGAGATCCCAGAGACGACCACGAAGACCCAGTCCTGAAGCCTGGAGCCAGTCAACCAAGGGCATCACCATCAAGCAGTGTGGAAGAAGACGCGAAGAGACTTTTCAAGAACTGTGGTGTGGTGTGAAAGCGTGGTTGTGTGTGTGAAAACCTGGCCAGGTAAGAAGTCATTTTATTATAACCCGGGATTAGGAAGTATTGATCTTTATGTTTTGATATTTCATTGTGTGTGATTGATTGTTCATGATTAATTATAAGCAGCATAGAAATTGTATTTCTTGTTCTCAGTCGTGTAAGGAAAGAATCGAATGCGTGACATCCCATTCCCAGAGAGAGGTGAATGTTTGATGGGCGCATGAGTGTGCATCTGCGTGTATGAGTGCAAAGATAACCTTGGTGTGTTAAGCCTGACTAATAATACATCAACTTAGTGCACTTAAGCAATACCATCACGATTTCCCCCCGTCCTGGACACAGACAGACAGACAGACACAGATAGACACAGACACAGACAGACACAGACAGACACAGACACAGAGAGCCATGGGAGGCCACAGAAGGACAGAGAAGGCTCTGCATTCAGGTTCAGGCACGTGTGGGTTTGAAGGCGACACCAGCGCTCTGTTCGATGCCAGTACACTCTTGCTCTTTTCTTATTTGGCCTCGATGGTGTGAGCAGTTATAGTTCTGAGTCGACTAAACTCTTAAGCGACAGAATCGCCTTCAAGCGATGTCTCGCATTTGGCTGTTGGTGGTCTGAGCCAGGTATTAGACTACTGTCCTTAGCAAGTACAGCAGTGTGCATTAACCTAATGGTTTGCATACTGTAATTGCATGATTTGATGTTTACTACGATTATCTGATTTCAGCCCCCGTTCGGCGGTGCAATAGTGTTTGTTTTCTCTGTGTGTGTGTGTGTGTGTGTGTGTGTGTGTGTGTGTGTGTGTGTGTGTGTGTGTGTGAGTGTGTGTGTGTGCGCGCGTGCGCGTGCGTGCGTGCGTGCGTGTGTGTGTGTGTGTGTGTGTGTGTGTGTGTGTGTGTGTGTGTGTGTGTGTGTGTGTGTGTGTGTGTGTGCGCGCGCGTGTGCGTGCGTCATTTGAAATAAAAATAAACAAATCGAACTTGAGGTGGAAGGCAAATACGGGCCAAGATATCGTTCTTGCCATAGCCCAAATTACTGCACAGAAACATCAGTAACAAATGTTCCATCGTGCAGTGGTTAGTTCCGTCCATTTCTTTGCAGAGAGTGTAACATTTGTTTAAATTGCAATCAAATCAAAACGCTGTTACATACATGTTAAGTTCCAGACTTGTGCGTGCCATTGGATCAATTAAAAAGGTGGTGACAAGGCAGTCAAATATCACCCACACCAGCAAAGCAGCTTGAAGAGGTGTCGCTCAAATTTCCAGACCCAATGATGCAGGTGTCTGTATCTCTCAGGCCTGGTGACTGTCAGGAGATATGTGTGAAATGTAAAAGACAACAGAGCTATGCCGCATGATCTGAAACCAGACTGGAACCTTGAGGCGCTGCCATAAAGTGTGAAAAAAGAAAAATGGTTGCCATTCATGCTTAGGTCCATGGTGACCTCAGTTTCATTTCCCCTGGACATTCATTCCTCTGGCAAGTTCATGACAAAGTCTGCAGTGTCAGCGGACACACAGTGAGCGTCGCTGGCGAGATGTAGTGGAGATCTTCACTTCATTGTGTAAGTTTACCCAGTCTGGCTCTACAACAAATCATGCACCCTAAAATTGTTTTCAAGTGAAACATGAATTCTTGAAACATGAGACAAAACAAAACAAACAAATTCATGAAACATTAGACAAAACAAAACAAACAAACAAAACTGAGATTCTTGAAGCTGTTTTTCTTGAAGCATGCTACAGAATGAGCTCGCCACAGTAAAATGACAGGTACTTGGAGCCACACTGCGCCACCAATCGCTCAACTGGTGCATGAAATAAGTCGTGAGAAACTCAGGTCTGGTTTTCGGTGCTTGTTCCTTTCGACCTTCTATCCAGCACATTAAAGTTAAAGCGGTCTCGGATCCGTCAATCAATTAATCAACCAAACTCGAAGCTTACCAGTTTGGGAGTTGGAGGCTGAGCAATCCAGATTCGTCTAGAGGCAATGCTAAACGTTTCAAGATGCAGACCTTCCCTGCAGAAATCTTGAAACACGAGAAGCAGTAACTCATATCCTAACTGCCAGCTGTAACCTTGTGGAGTTGGCCACACCATGAACTCAAATACTAACCATCGCCCTTGTCAAGACAGAGAATCTTCAGCGCTGCCTGACCTGCTGCACTATCAGTTCATCAGTCATGCCAGCACATGAATGCTCGGTCATTCTGAACAAACTGCAGCCACAGGCAGATGTTCTTATTGCTAAAGAACAGACTGGATTCCACAGAGGCAGCAGTACCATCGAACAGATCTCTAGCCTATGTAGGCTGTGCAAAAAGCACTCCAGCACTAGACAGAATTCTACCATGTTTCCATAGACCGCAAGAAGGCGTTAGACAGAGTCTGGCAGCAGATGGTATGGGCCACAATGATGAAATTTGACCTAGGGCAAAAGCTGATTAATACAACAAGCAACTGTGCTCTAAAGCGGCCAGTGCAATTCTCATACAGGGTGCTGTTGGTGAGTGCTTCCATACTTTAGTTGGAGTTCGTCAGGGTTGCCTTCTGTCACACACACGTTTCAGAATATTCCTCGAACGCGTTATGTTTATGTACTTGAAGGTCATGCCAGCACGATCAGCAGTGGAGGAAGAACAATAGGCCCCTTCAATTTGCAGATGACATCGATGGTCTGGCAGTCGATGAACAATATATCTCGCCATGCTTGTTCAAAGACCGGATGAAACAACAGCAAGACATGGCGTGAAAATCAGAGCTGAGAAGACCTAGTTGGTGGCCAGCCACAACACCACCATCGATACTGATATAGCTGTTAACGGAGAGAAGCTGGGAACTATTGAACACTTCACAATGTCTGGGATCGATCACGAGCAACGAGATCGCTACTTGGCAAATGATAAAAAAATCCTTCCTGGTGCAGCAAAGAGAGTACCAGCACTGTCCAGTCTGAAACCAGCTTGGTAGGACAATAACATGTCCATGAAACACAAATCACGTTCAGGCGTGCATTGATATAATCCATCCTCCTGTGTGCATGTAAAGCATGGACTGTCAAACGGATCTGGAAAGAGGATACAAAACCAAGAAAACGAGGTGTTACCACAAGATACTAAACAACAGATCTACCAGTCATTGCCAATGAACAAGTGCATCAAACCATTAGCAACACATCCAACCATACGAGGATCTACCGATATCATTCAGGAAAAGAAAACTGCGTTGGAATGCAACGTGGCAAGGTCCAGTGAGATTAAAACATCGTCCAGGAAACGGTGAAAAGGAGACAGAAAGGAAGACGAAACCCCTCTCCCATCCCATTTCCCCCTCCCCTCTCCCACCCTCCTCCCCCACAAAACAACAAAGGCAATGGACTGACAACACTGCAGAACGGAGAAGGAAGAGGTTTGCAAATACCCCTTCTCGACACGGAATCGACAGAACCAGAGGAATCTCGTGTTAACCAACGACTCCCCATGGAGTTCAAAAAGAAGAAGAAGAAGAAGACGAAGAGACAATAACATGCCTGGGCTGATGATGCCAAATCCAAGAATCATATTTTGCCAGCTTGCAGCGCGTCGTGAGATTAGGACACGCGCGATAGAAGCTCCTAAACCTTTCTTGTCTGTGTACATTACTTGTCAAACAGGCAACAAAGGGAACAGTGCTTTGTGTGTAATGACCTTGTCGTGAACTCCTGTGGGACATGGGTTTGATGAGCAACGAATGCAATTAACAGAAGCCAGCAGTTTATGCGCAGTGTATGCTGAATAGACGTTTTCCATAAAACCGTTGGGATAGGACAAACAAACTGCTGTTTCTGTTCTGTAAGCAATGCCGGAGAACGTAGCCCAGGCAGCACGTGCCCCCCCCCCTCTCTCTCTTCTGTGTGTGGTGTGTGTGTGTGTGTGTGTGTGTGTGTGTGTGTGTGTGTGTGTGTGGTGTGTGTGTGTGTGTGTGTGTGTGTGTGTGTGTGTGTGTGTGTGTGTGTGTGTGTGTGTGTGTGTGTGGGTTGGTGGTGTGTGTCGCGGCGCGCATGGTGTGTGTGTGTGTGTGTGTGTGTGTGTGTGCGTGTGTGTGTGTGTGTGTGTGTGTGTGTGTGTGTGTGTGTGTGGTGCGCGCGCGCGCGCGTGTGAATGTGTGTGTGTGTGTGTGTGTGTGTGTGTGTGTGTGTGTGTGTGTGTGTGTGTGTGTGGTGTGCGCACGCACGCGCGAGCGTGTTTGTGTGCATGCGTGCGTGCGCGTGCGCGTATTTGGTCGGGTGTGATAGAAGTTGAATATAACACAAGAAGAAGTCTTTACGTCGATTGTTCGTTTGGTACAGTGTGTCCCACAATGCCGTATTTCTGAACATTGTCTGTCAGAAGAGACACCATGGACTACCACCAGTAGAATGCAGCAGCGACAAAGGGTATCATTTGAAAGATGGACTCACGGTGACTTGACGCTGTGTGCCGTGAAATTTGAGCGAACAGGAAATGACGCACGCAAACTGACTATAAACTTTCTCAAGCACGCAAACTGACTATAAACGTACTCAAAAAACTTATAGACTAAGAGGATTTTCTTACATCTGTCTCTGAAAACCGTTAAGGGGAAGCAACCATGTGCAGGCTACAGCACAAGTGGTTGAAGGGCACTGGAAAACAATGACCGCTCATGACAATGCTCTCACATATAAGGACTTAGGTTGTCTGCGACGGCAGCACAGTGCTCACTGCCACATAGAGAACTGTGCCTGTTGTTAGGTTTATCACAAGGAGCTGCTAAAACAACCAGACTGGAATATTTGGAGATGGCAGCATGCTCTTATAACTCAGATACTTTTTCTTTCTTTCCCCCCCCCCCCCCCCCTTCCTTAAAAAATCACCACATTATCCTGTCATCTGATAAGTTTCGTCAGCAACTGATGTCAGTCATCCGACAAAATATGTTGAAAGTGTATGTACATGTCTCTCTTCTTGCCTATTTGCCGCAGCAGCCCGTTCACGCCCATTGTGCTCATGTACACTCATATATACTCATGACATGTGAGTCAAATAGGCAACTTGATCTGTTCTGTTCATAAAGGACATGAATGGTTTTATTGGATCTTTTTCGTTTCGCATATGGACTCCCCCCCCCCCCCTATTACAACCATGTATTTGAGTCTGTACTCAGTTTTGGGGTTTGATTTTTAAGTGTAACGCTGATATTGTCTTTGCAGTCAGCTGAATGATATGCTGCACAATGTGACGTCAACAGCACGAGCCTGCATGTGACATGTGTATGAGAAGTTCGAGAGAGCAGATGTGGAAAGTCATCATCTCTGGGGAAAGACATGTTGATTAACAGCAAAAGAACCTGTATGAGCAGAAAGAACCCTGGCAGTCTTAGAGAAGGAGACGTAATTGGAGACGGAAAGGGAATTAAAGAAATAAAGAAAAGAAAAGGAAAAAATACACTGGGCACAGCTGCAGGCAGATCAGACTGAGGCTAATGGAGTGGCCCCAGCGCAGACGAATCGGAAGTAGGCAAAACGGAGCTTTCCCTAATTGGGCATTTTGCTGAGGTCGGTGCATCGAAAGCCTGGGTTTATCAGCGGGAGGTGCTATTTCCTGTCAGATTTGCAACCAAGATGTCTCGTTATTATTGCAACTGTCAGAGCTCTCTCTCTCTCTCTCTCTCTCTCTCTCCTCTCTCTCTCTCTCTCTCTCTCTCTTCTTCTGTCTCTGTCTCTCTCTCTCTGTGCTCTGTCTGTCTGTCTGTCTGTCTGTCTCTCTCTCTCTCTCTCTCTCTCTCTCTCTCTCTCTCTCTCTCTGTTGTGTAGGTGTGAGTGTGGGTGGGTGTGATGCTTGAGGAGGAATAATTGATTGGGCCAGTCACATTCAGGGCTGTGTCTCTGTGTTGCTGGGTTATTTCGTTTGTGTGCGGGGTTAGGTGGCACTTACCAAAGATACAGAGGGAACAAGATCAGTGTCTTCGCCTGTCACTGGTGAGAATACCATCGTGCCCGTTGAAAGCAATAACCACTTCCTGTTGACCTGGTTTGCTCTGTGACTGTCTCTTTTTATGGCTGGCTGTTTGTTGACCTCAGCTCGCCGCTAACAGTATCAAACTTTCAAGTTTGATACTGTCAGCTCGCCGCTAACAGTGCCGCTAACAATATCAAACTTTCAAGTTTGAAGTACGCACACAGTGTTTCGCGCGCGGCAATACCTACGCAAAGGCAGTGGACCGATCGCACTGAACAGCGGGCAAGAAGAGACATGACATACGATGTTATCTGAGAGACCAGCGCAGCCAACTGAACATGTCTCTCACCTCCAGATAGTTAGTGACCCGTCCGGGAGAACGAGATTCCGTCAATGGCAAACTTTGTGAAAGCGGGGACAGAACGGACTCTGAGACAGAATAGGGGAACGCGAGGACTCCGACTAAAGCCAAGAGCGAGAAAGCGACGAGAGATACCTATCCTCTCACAGTACATCTTTGTACCGTTGCATGAATTCGCCTGTTGATCGCGCTTGGTCTTAAACTTGAATGCCATGTAAGCGCTTTGGTTGTTTATTAGGCAGATGACGCTGTCCACAGTTGAAAAACAAACAAAAGAACCGAAAACCTGGTCACAGAAAAGAGACGTTACTTGCTGAAGTGGGTGGTAGATGGTGGCAGGACGACTAATAATTCTGCACTGTGTCCGCTGACTGGTTTGGGAAAGCTAGTCTTCAGGTATGGAAATGGTCTTCGGCGTGTACACTGTATATGGAATCATTCATTATGAGCACCGACAGAGCGATTTCCCCGTTAGGCGATGGAAGGCTGAACAGAGACAGGTGTCACTGAGTAGACGGTGTTGGAATCTGACTAGTGGCTTTGAGATTCATTCGATTCAGTTCGCTGCAAGGCAGTGTGGACATCTTGAGAGATACCTTCCGCCTGTGTCAGAGTGTAACCAAGTTCCTAACGCCTTCGTGAACCAGATCTTGCTCCTGGATCGGAGCTGTTGAAAGGTTCTCCTATAACCCGTATCAAAAATGTATTCCTGTAAATTGGGCTGTCTGTGATGAAATCTAGGCTTGTCTGCTACTAATCCGAGTGTCTGATCAGGAGCCTTACTATTGTGCTGGGACTTTCTTGCCGTAGAACCTGGTGAGAAAATCAGAACTTTAACTCACGCCTTTTTTGTGTTTCTAAACAAATAATTGGCAAGTGGAATGAAAATAACATGGGGCGTGAGAAAGTGTTGAATGACAGAAGATGACGTTATTATTGAAAGTAGACTTAACCAAGTAGTTATATTGGGAACCTTATCAGAAAGTACCGGTTCTGGAACCTTATCAGAAAGTACCGGTTCTGGAACCTTATCAGAAAGTACCGGTTCTGTGTTTGTTATATTGGGAACCTTATCAGAAAGTACCGGTTCTGTGTTTGTTATATTGGGAACCTTATCAGAAAGTACCGGTTCTGTGTTTGGAATATCATTTCATGTTGTAAGAATGTAGAATTTTGCGAGAATTCAGAATCTTCTATTCCTAAAGAATGTAAAGTCTGTTCTCGATAGCGTGTCTCAAAAATCGGCCCCTACTCCCACATTATAGCTCATGACCTGCCCGTCTACGTGTCTGTCAAACCGACAGGGCAGTCCATCATCTGTCACTAAAGAAAAGCAGTAAATGTAGTTACGAGACAGTCCGTTACATTTAGCAAATGGGAATTCTTTGGCCTTTCGAGGGGACGGCTGTCAAAGGTAGCGTTTAAGAGAAATGTTGATATTATGTTTTGGCTGTATTATATGCGTCCTTTTGCGCTCTGAACGACATGAACTGTATCAATTTCAACAGGATGCTGATAAGTCATCTGTTTGTTTTTGGTCCGAGTCTCTTCTGGAGTGGGTACATGGGAAGAGTAAGTGTGTGACTTTGGAGATGTGGTAACAACCGGGAAAATGCCAGGTTAAAATTTACCTTGCGTACACACACACACACACACACACACACACACACACACACACACACACACACACACACACACACACACACACACACCACACACACGCACACACACACACACGTACACACACACACACACTCTCTCTCTCTCTCTCTCTGACTCTCTCTCGCGGGCGCGCGCGCGCGTGTGTGTGTTTGTGTGTGTGTGCGTGTGTGTGCGTGCGTGCGTGCCCGCGCGCGTGCGTGTGTGTGTGGTGTGTGTGTGTGTGTGTGTGTGTGTGTGTGTGTGTGTGTGTGTGTGTGTGTGGTGTGTGTGTGTGTGCGGCGTGCGTGCGTGTGTGTGTGTGTGTGTGTGTGTGTGTGTGTGTGTGTGTGTGTGTGTGTGTGTGTGTGTAAGAGAGAGAGAGATTGAGAGAGAAGAGAGAGAGAGAGAGAGAGAGAGAGAGAGAGAGAGTGGAGTGTGTGTGTGTGTGTGTGTGTGTGTGTGTGTGTGTGTGTGTGTGTGTGTGTGTGGACGCGCGTGTCCGTGTGCGTGCGTGCGAGCGTGCGTGCATGTGGGGTGCGTGCGTGTGTGTGTGTGTGTGTGTGTGTGTGTGTGTGTGTGTGTGTGTGTGTGTGTGTGTGTGTGTGCGTGGCGCGTGTGTGTGTTGTGTGTGTGTGTGTGTGTGTGTGTGTGTGTGTTGTGTGTGTGTGTGGTGCGTGCGTGCGTGCGTGCGTGCGCGCATGCTGCTGTGTGAGTTGTTATTAGACATATGTTGTGTGTGGTGTGTGTGTGTGTGGGTTGGTTGTGTGTGTGTGTGTGTGTGCGCGCGCGCGCGCATGCTGTTGTGGGTTGTTGTCAGACATTGGGTGTGTTGTGTGTGTGTGTGTGTGTGTGTGTGGTGTGTGTGTGTGTGGTGTGGTGTCGTGCGTGTGTGTGTGTGTGTGTGTGTGTAGGGAAGGAGGGAAGAGGGTGCAGGAAGACTCTGGGGGTGAGGACGGTAGGTATTGGGGATGATGAATCATGTTGCTATTTTTGGCTGGATGATTGCATATGTCATCAGGCCAAATGGAGGTTTTCTCCACTGTTCCAGTCATATTCCTTCAAAGCTGGATGTTTTTGTATTGTAAATAAGTTGGAGGTTTTGTACTACCAGTAAAACAATTTCTGTCTTTATTTTTCTTCTTTCGTCTGTCTGTGTCGCCGTCTCCTTTCGCTTTCTTTCGAACTATTTTTTTTCTGTCTCCCAGTCTACCCCTCCCCTCTCTCTTCTTCCTGACCCCATGCCCACCCTTTTCCCCATATCCGTCCTTTCTCTCTATTCCAGTCTTCCTCGGCCACACTATTATTTTAGTCTGTATGTCTTCTCTGCGTGCCACTCTGTCTGTCTGTCTATCTGTCTGTCTGTCTGTCTGTCTCTCTATCTCTGTCTCTCTCTCTGTCTCTCTGTCTCTCTCTCTCTCTCTCTCTCTCTCTCTCTCTCTCTCTCTCTCAACTTCCAATTTATAGGGTAACTGAAAAGAGTTTGGTGTTTAAGGTCTATGTTAATACATCAGGCTGGTTTTGGAATGAAAGAAGTGTCATTTAGAAACAAAGGAAAACAACCATTTCATTTACACAACAAGGAGTCACTGATATTCAAACATCTTCAAACCATTGTGATGTTTGAAGTGATCCATACTATATCAACGTCAGTTATGCATAATTTAGAAATGTTCATCCTCGAGCACAGAACAAGAATGCTACAGTCACAGGGAATGGTTCTATTGCCTTGCAGATTATCTTGAGGAGATGTGAAGGTCACGGAACAAATTCTACAGAAACCTGGAATGAGCATTTGAAGTGGACCATCCAGCGCCCTGCCCACCTTCTGAAAGCTCCTCTGGCCAAACAGATGCCGAACATCATGCTCTATGATATCCGTGAACTCCGACAGTGAATCTGAGAGGAGATTTTTTTTTTTTTTTTTTTTTTTTGCTGTCCCAACCTCTGCGCCACCTCAGAGGCAGTGCACCCACGCCGCTCATTCCGACACCCCGTCCACAGCCACAGCCCGGTCGGCCACGCCGCAGCCCTGGCACCGGCAATCCACAGGGAGCAGTCAAATGTCAAGTCGTCAAGAGGCAACCCACCGGAGGAGACACTGCACTGCTGCCGAGTCACTTCGGTGGTGTTTAGTGGCGCCTGTTCTGATCTAACATACGCAGGACACCACCTACTAAGCCCCCTACTGACGACAATAATTGCTTAGTCGCGGAGCCGGCGTGAGTGAGCTCTCCCTCCGGAGGGCGCCACCACGTCCCTCCAGCGACAGCCCCCATGGACTCGCCGATACCGGTGACCCCGACGGAACCAAACCAAGGCCACGGACGTGGAGAGGACATCGAAACTGAGGTCACCATGAGAGCAGGGCATGAAGGGCCACAGAATTTGAGACATTTTTATGCTGATCGATGAGAAATGAGGATGATTAAGATGATGCTACGGGTTTCCATTTCGGTCTGAGACTACATGACAGGGCTGTACTCTACGCTTCCTTTCATAATATATCCCGGCGTCAACCAGGCCCGAGAGATACAGGCACCTGCAGTGTTGGTCAGGAAATTTGAGCAACACTCTCAGAAACGCATCCATTAAGTTGATGAAACTCGACTGTGTGGTCCCAGTCTTCCCAACTGAGTCCGCAGCAACTCAACTCTGGGTAGGAGCCGGTCGGGGCAGAAAAACCCACATGACTTCTTATGGGATTCGAACCCACGACCTCCCAGCCGGGAGTCCGCGACGCTAACCACTTCGCCACGGCGGCTGGTGAGAGGAGAATGTTGATAACAGGGCGAGCAAGACCTTCCGCACACCTTGCACACACATACGCGATATGATGAAAGGATGGGGTGGATATTTTGGCATTGACAAAAAATGAGTAGGAATTGAATACGGATATTGAAACTCTGCTCTCGCATCAATTTCTGCGTTATTCAACACGTTCTGCTGGTCCAGCCATGCCACAAAACATCCTGTGCGTGCGTTTCTGAGTGTGTGTGTGTGTGTGTGTGTGTGTGTGTGTGTGTTGTGTTTGGTGTGCGTGCGTGCGTGCGTGCGTGCGTGCGTGCGTGCGTGCGTGCGTGCGTGCGTGCGTGCGTGCGTCGTGGTGTGTGTGTGTGTGTGTGTGCGTGTGTGTGTATCCTGTACCTCAGCTTCCTTCACTGGCAGCCATGGGATCTGATCATCAGAAGAGAAGCCAACGCGGACGACGTCACTGATCACACTGTCATGGACAGTAGAGTAGGCTACCTCTCCTGCCGCGGACAGCGAATCCGCCGCTCACAACAGACGGGTTTCATTTACACATCGGCACTTCCAGGGCGACAGTTCCTGACCTGTGCTGCCACTGTTCAGCAGACACTCCAGGACTATCTGTCAGCAAGTACAGAGAGAGAGAGAGAGAGAGAGAGAGAGAGAGAGAGAGAGAGAGAGAGAGAGAGAGAGAGAGAGAGAGAGAGAGAGAGAGAGAGGAAACTTTATCTGCCTGAAATTGTACATCAAAGCCATGTATCCATTGGACAAGTGATAAAGGCAGACATACCCCTGAATGTTTTGAAGCCAGAATAACTGTGTTGGAACCCGTCTTAAAAACAAAGCTAGTTATATTTTTTTTACGATAGAAGTCTTCAATACTCTGCAGAAAAAAATATAGTCATAGCACTCAGAAAGGCAAAGGATGATGCTTGATGCGCGAGAAACTGCAAGATGTGGACAAACCGCTATTGGCGGAACTGCGCAAGGGTGTTCAGGTGTCAATAAATTGTTAAAGTTTCTGTAACATATGCTGATGTATGAAAAGGCGTCTGGAGCAACGATCATGAAAACTGCATCATTCAAATCACCTGCTGGTGATATAATCACTGTAGCAGGCAGGTGGAGAGATGGATCGAGCACTACACACACCTCACCCGCACACGCTCGCGCGAGCACACACACACACACACACAGAAGAGAGAGAGAGAGAGAGAGAGAGAGGAGAGGAGAGAGAGAGAGAGAGAGAGAGAGAGAGAAGAGAGAAAGAGAGAGGAGAGAGAGGAGAGAGAGAGAGAGAGAGGAGAGAGAGAGAGAGAGAGAGAGAGAGAGAGAGAGAGAGAGAGGCTTCTTTTTCGGTCACAAGACAGGAAAACGTCATCACCCTGTGGCAGGATATCTAATGTTGTTGTTGAAAAATGCCACCTATTGCGCAAGACCCTGAGAAGTTAAGGGGATAAGTATCTCCGTTTTCAGCTGGTCAGAGTTCCCTTCTGCATAGTGAAAGCTTCAACCACTTCCTAATGAACTGGTAGGCTCTTTGTCTATCTTCTGTTCACGGCTAGGCTCTCTTTCACCACACACCACCACTGACTGTGTCTTACTGTCCAGTTTGAAATATTCACACGCTAACTTCTAGTGCAGGCAAGGGCTGCCATGTGGGCAGAGGGCCGGCCTTGCTGAACAGCAGACAGCACGCTGGCATACTTG
>CM031597.1:36953299-36965799 GCA_018398815.1 Conus ventricosus | reverse complement strand
CCCTCATCTGTCTCTCTCCTTCCTCCCTCCCGCCGTCTTTCTCTCTAGACCCCCCTCCCTCTCTCTCTTGGTAACTCCCTCATATTCTCTTTCTCCCCCCCCTCTCTCTCTCCATCTCACCTCTCCCGCTGCCTCTCTCTCCCCCTATTCCTTATCTATTCTCTACATCTATCCGTCCCACCCAAACGCTATTTCCCTTTCCCATCTCTTATTGTGCCTCTGTCTGTCTGTGTCTGGGTCTGACTGTCTGTCTGTCTGTCTCTCTCTTCGTCTGTCTGTCTCCGTCTTTTTTTTCTCTCTGTCCTTTCTCTCTCTCCTTCTCTCTCTCTCTCTCTCTCTCTCTCTCTCTCTCTCTCTCTGCCCCCCCCCTCTCTCTCTCTGTTTATAAGGAAGAACGTACTAAGAAGCATTTATGTATAATTAAGATAGAATTCTGCATGTACATACTGTCATGGAAGAATGCTTTGTTGCAGTCATGGTAAATTTTGTTCTAACTATATAAAATTGATTTTTTTCTTGTTGCGTACTCATCTGAATAGGCTGATGGTCTCACATTAAAGTCACGAGTCACGAGTCTCTCTCTCTCTGTTTCTCCGTGTCTCTCTCCCCTCTCCCTCCCTCCCCCTCTCTTTCTGTCTTTCTCTCCTCCCCCTCTGTCTCCCTCCCTCTCCTTCCGTCCTTCTCTCTCTCTCTCTTGCCCTTTTCTTTCTCCCATCCTCCCCTTCTTCTCTGTCTGTCTGTCCGTCTGCCTGCGTGCGTGCCTGTCTGTCTGTCCGTCCGTCCGTCTGTCTGTCTCTCTTTCTCCCGCTCTTTTCCCCTTTCTATCTTCCTCTCTGTCTGTCTGTCTCTATTTGTCGGTCTCTATCCGTTTGTCTGTCCGTCTCTCTGAGTGTCTGTCTCAGTCCCTGTCTCTGTCTGTCTGTCTCTGTCTGTCTCTGTGTCTCTCTCTGTCTCTGTCTCTGTCTCTCTCTGTGTCTCTCTCTGTGTCTCTGTCTCTCTCTGTTTCTGTCTGTCTGTCTCTCTGTCTCTCTCTGCCTCTCTCTCTCTGTATCTCTCTCTCTCTGTGTCTCTGTCTCTCTCTGTTTCTGTCTGTCTGTCTGTCTGTCTGTCTCTCTCTCTCTCTATCTCTCTGCCTCTGTCCCTGTCTGTCTATCTATCTGTCTCTCTCTGCTCATTCTCTCTCTTTCGCTCTACACATTTCCTCCTTCCCTACTCCCACCTCCCCCCTCTCTCTCTCTCTCTCTCTCTCTCTCTTTAAGCGCAGCCAGCCACCGCTTTGCTCGCTTTAATTCGACCTGTCTGCCGCCTGCTCCATCCCAGCTGAGAGGAAAACCACGCTGGCGTGGACCACGACCCGTCCGTCCGTCTGCCCACAAGGTGTGAAAGACAGGCGGAGCGAGCCAAGACAGAGCGCAGACAGAGATAGAGAGAGAAAGAGAGAGAGGGAGAGAGAGAGAGAGAGAGACAGAAGAAGAAATGAAGGAGAACAGAAACAGGTGGAGAAAAATAAGCTCAGATCCTGTGTGGTGACATTGTGACTTTGTGAATCCAGTCTACCGTGTCCGTCAGTTTCTTTCATAGTGGATGGAGATCGACGGAGAGAGGGCAAGAGTACAGAGAGGAGGAAAAGAAGATGTTTGTTTTCAATTCACTCCAGTGACCAACGCGGCCTTCGACGGTGTGACAGGTATGATTAGTTTTTCTTTTGTTGTTTTTCTTTCTTTCATTAGTTTGTATTGTTTATGGAAATCAAGCTTGTGCACGCTAACCAAAACTGCGCTACTACTTCAGAATAGAAAGAAAGGGATCAGAATAAAAAAGAGCAAAAATAACAACAAAAACAAACAAGAAAAAAAAAAAGGGTGTGTGGTGGTGGTGGGTTGGGTTGGGCGTAGAGGAGGAAAGACAATAGACAGAAAACGAATGACGAGATAATGAACGCGCTCATCTGAGCGACCAATGAAACGTTAGTCTCAGACAATGAGCTTGACAGAGGGATGTTTTTCAGATTTCGGAATTCAAAACGAAATACAGGTGTGCTGGTGTCAGAGAAAAAAAGAAAAGAAAAAGAAATCATAGCACCGCCAGTGTAACAGACAGACAGGTGACGGACTGTCACTGTAAGAGAAAGAGAATACATGGGACTGGTAGTGTACGAGAACACGAAGTGACAAGACTGTCACTTTAGGAGAAAGAGAAATGAGAGGACTGTCACTTTAGAAGAAACAGAAATAATAGGACTGCCACTTTAGGAGAAAGAGAAATAATAGGATTGCCACTTTAGGAGAAAGAGAAGTGATAGGACTGTCACTTTAGGAGAAAGAGAAGTGATAGGACTGCCACTTTAGGAAAAAGAGAAGTGATGGCACTGTCACTTTAGGAGAAAGAGAAGTGATAGGACGGCCACTTTAGGAGAAAGAGAAGTGATAGGACGGCCACTTTAGGAAAAGAGAAGTGATGGCACTGTCACTTTAGGAGAAAGAGAAGTGATAGGACTGCCACTTTAGGAGAAAGAGAAGTGATAGGACTGCCACTTTAGGAGAAAGAGAAGTGACAGGACTTTCACTTTAAAAGAAAGAGAAATGATAGGACTGTCACTTTAGGAGAAAGAGAAGTGATAGGATTGTCACTTTAGGAGAAAGAGAAGTGATAGGATTGTCACTTTAAGAGAAAGAGAAGTGATAGGACTGTCACTTTAAGAGAAAGAGAAGTGATAGGATTGTCACTTTAAAAGAAAGAGAAGTGATAGGACTGTTACTTTAGGAGAAAGAGAAGTGATAGGACTGTCACTTTAAAGAAAAGAAAGTGATAGGACTGTTACTTTAAGAGAAAGAGAAGTGATAGGATTGTCACTTTAAAAGAAAGAGAAGTGATAGGACTGTCACTTTAGGAGAAAGAGAAGTGATACTACTGTCACTTTAGGAGAATGAGAAGTGAAAGCATTGTCACTTTAGAAGAAAGAGGAGTGATAGCACTGTCACTTTAGGAGAAAGAGAAGTGAAAACACTGTCACTTTAGGACAAAGAGGAGTGATAGCACTGTCACTTTAGGAGAAAGAGGAGTGATGGCACCGTCACATATTGAGAAAGAGAAGTGATTGCACTGTCACGTTAGGAGAAAGAGAAGTGATAGGAATGTCACGTTAGGAGAAAGAGAAGTGATAGGAATGTCACATGTTGAGAAAGAGAAGTGATGGCACTGTCACTTCAGGAGAAAGAGGAGTGATAGGAATGTCACATATGGAGAAAGAGGAGTAAAGGCACCGTCACGTTAGAGAAAGAGGAGTGATAGGACTGTCACATTTGAAAAGAGGGTTATAGCACTGTCACTTTAGGAGAAAGAGGGGTGATAGCACCGCCACATATTGGAAAGAGAAGTGATGGCACTGTCACTTTAGGAGAAAGAGGAGCGATTGCACCGTCACATACGGAGAACGAGGAGTGATAGGACTGTCACTTTAGAAGAAAGAGGAGTGATAGCACTGTCACTTTAGGAGAAAGAGGAGTGATAGCACTGTCACATATGGAGAACGAGGAGTGATAGCACTGTCACTTTAGGAGAAAGAGGAGTGATAGCACAGTCACATATTGAGAAAGAGGAGTTATAGCACTGTCACTTTAGGAGAAAGAGGAGTGATAGCACAGTCCATATTGAGAAAGAGAAGTTATACCACTGTCACTTTAGGAGAAAGAGGAGTGATAGCACAGTCACATATTGAGAAAGAGAAGTTATAGCATTGTCACTTTAGGAGAAAGAGGAGTGATAGCACAGTCACATATTGAGAAAGAGAGTTATAGCACTGTCACTTTAGGAGAAAGAGGAGTGATAGCACAGTCACATATTGAGAAAGAGGAGTTATAGCACTGTCAGTTTAGGAGAAAGAGGAGTGATCGGACTGCCACATATTGAGAAAGAGGAGTGATAGCACATCACATATTGAGAAAGAGGAGTTATAGCACTGTCACTTAAGGTGAAAGAGGAGTGATGGCACTTTTGCTTTAGGAGAAAGAGGAGTGATAGCATTGTCACTTTAGGAGAAAGAGGAGTGATAGCACTGTCACATATGGAGAAAGAGGAGTGATAGCACTGTCACATATGGAGAAAGAGGAGTGATAGCACTGTCACTTTAGGAGAAAGAAGAGTGATAGAACTGTCACTTTAGGAGAAAGAGGAGTGATAGCACTGTCACTTTAGGAGAAAGAGGAGTGATAGCACTGTCACATATGGAGAAAGAGAATGATGACACTGTCACTGTAGGAGAAAGAGAGAAGTGATAGGACTGTCACAAATGGAAAAGAGGAGTGATGGCACTGTCACTTTAGGAGAAAGAGGAGTGATAGCACTGTCACATATGGAGAAAGAGGTAGTGATAGGACTGTGACTTTAGGAGAAAGATAAGTGATAGGACAGTCACTTTAGGAGAAAGACAAGAGACAGAATCGTCGGTATCAGAGAAAGGCAAGTCATAGGAGTGTCAGAGAAAGAAAAATCATAGGACCGTCCGTGAACTAAACCAAAATTGATAGGAGTATTGGTATAAGAGAAAATGAAGTGATAGGACTGTCACATTTAGAGAGAGAGAAGTGGTAAAACAGTCACATTAGGAGAAAGAAAAGTGAAAGGACTGTCACTTTAGGAGAAAGAGAAGTGATGGGACTGTCACTTTAGGAGAAAAACAAGTGATGGGACTGTCACTTTAGGAGAAAGATAAGTGATAGGACTGTCCCTTTAGAAGAAAGAGAACTGATAGGACTGTCACTTTAGGAGAAAGAGAAATAATAGGACTGCCACTTTAGGAGAAAGAGAAATAATAGGACTGCCACTTTAGGAGAAAGAGAAGTGATAGGACTGTCACTTTAGGAGAAAGAGAAGTGATAGGACTGTCACTTCAGGAGAAAAAGAGGTGATAGGACTGTCACTTAAGGAGAAAGAAAAGTGATAGGATTGTCGGTGTCAGAGAAAGAGAAATCATGGGACCGTTAGTTTACTAAACCAAAATTGATAGGAGTATTGGTATAAGAGAAAATGAAGTGATAGGACTGTCGTTGTAAGAAAAAGAGAAGTGATAGGACCATCAGTATAGTAGAAAGAAAAGTGATAAGACTATAGGTGTTAGAGAAAGAGAAATGACAGGACTCAGGGCGTAAGAGAAATAGAAGTGATAGTCTGTCGGTGTCGGAGAAAGAGAAGAGATAACACTGCCGGTGTAAGAGAAAGAGAAGAGATAGGACTATCGGTGTAAGAGAAAGAGAAGAGATAGGACTGTCGGTGTAAGAGAAAGAGAAGAGATAGGACTGTGGGTGTCAGAGAAAGAGAAGAGATAGGACTGTGGGTGTCAGAGAAAGAGAAGAGATAGGACTGTCGGCGTTAGAGAAAGAGAAGAGACAGGACTGTCGGTGTAAGAGAAAGAGAAGAGATAGGACTGTCGGTGTAGAGAAAGAGAAGAGATAGACTGTGGTCGAGAAGAGAAGAATAGGACTGTCGGTGTAAGAGAAAGAGAAGAGATAGGATTGTGGTGTCAGAGAAAGAGAAGAGATAGGACTGTCGGGTCAGAGAAAGAAAAGAGATAGGACTGTCGGTGTCAGAGAAAGAAAACGATAGGACTGTCGGTGTCAGAGAAAGAGAAGAGATAGGACTGTCGGTGTCAGAGAAAGAGAAGAGATAGGACTGTCGGTGTCAGAGAAAGAGAAGAGATAAGACTGTCGGTGTCAGAGAAAGAGAAGAGATAGGACTGTCCGTGTCAGAGAAAGAGAAGAGAGAGGACTGTCGGTGTATGAGAAAGAGAAGAGATAGGACTGTCGGTGTTGAGAAAGAGAAGAGATAGGACTGTGGTGTAAGAGAAAGAGAAGAGATAGGACTGTCAGTGTATAAGAAAAAAGAAGTAGCATGACTGTCGATGTAGGAGAAAGAGAAGAGATAGGACTGTCGGCGTCAAAGAAAGAGAAGAGAGAGGACTGTCGGTGTATGAGAAAGAGAAGAGATAGGACTGTCGGTGTATGAGAAAGAGAAGAGATAGGACTGTGGGTGTAAGAGAAAGAGAAGAGATAGGACTGTCAGTGTGATACAAAGAAGCGATGGCATATCTGTGTGAGAAAGAAAAGTAATAGGACTGTCGGTTCAAGAGAAAGACATATGATAGGACTATCGGTCTGAGAGAAAGAGAATAGGATCATCACTGTAAGAGAACGAGAAGTGACAGGACTGTCATGTAAGAGAAAGAGATATGACAGGACTATCATGTAAGAGAAAGAGAAGTGACAGGACTGTCATGTAAGAGAAAGAGAAGTGACAGGACTGTCATTGTGAGGGAAAAGAGAAGTGATAGGATTGTCAGTGTAAAACGAAGAGAAGTGCTAGATCTGTCACTGTGAGAGAAAGAGAAGTGCTAGGATTGTCAGTGTAAGACGAAGAGAAGTGCTAGACCTGTCATTGTAAGGGAAAGAGAAGTGGTAGGACTGTCACTTCAAGAGAAAGAGAAGTGATAGGATTGCCTGTGTAATGGAAGGAGAAGTGATAGGATTGCCTGTGTAATGGAAGGAGAAGTAATAGGATTGTCAGTGTAATGGAAGGAGAAGTGATAGGATTGTCAGTGTAATGGAAGGAGAAATGATAGGATTGTCAGTGTAATGAAGGAGAAGTGATAGGATTGTCAGTGTAATGGAAGGAGAAGTGATAGGATTGTCAGTGTAATGGAAGGAGAAGTGATAGGATTGTCAGTGTAATGGAAGGAGAAGTGATAGTATTGCCTGTGTAATGGAAGGAGAAGTGATAGCATTGCCTGTGTAAAGAAAGGAGAAGTGATAGGATTGTCAGTGTAATGGAAGGAGAAGTAATAGGATTGTCAGCGTAATGGAAGGAGAAGTGATAGTATTGCCTGTGTAATGGAAGGAGAAGTGATAGCATTGCCTGTGTAAAGAAAGGAGGAGTGATAGTATTGCCTGTGTAATGGAAGGAGAAGTTACAGGATTGTCTGTGTAATGGAAGGAGAAGTGATAGCAATTGCCTGTGTAAAGAAAGGAGAAGTGATAGTGTTGCCTGTGTAATGGAAGGAGAAGTGATAGCATTGCCTGTGTAAAGAAAGGAGGAGTGATAGCATTGCCTGTGTAATGGAAGGAGGAGTGATAGCATTGCCTATGTAAAGAAAGCAGGAGTGATAGCATTGCCTGTGTAAAGAAAGGAGGAGTGATAGCATTGCCTGTGTAAAGAAAGGAGGAGTGATAGCATTGCCTGTGTAAAGAAAGGAGGAGTGATAGCATTGCCTGTGTAAAGAAAGGAGGAGTGATAGCATTGCCTGTGTAATGGAAGAAGTGATAGTATTGCCTGTGTAAAGAAAGGAGGAGTGATAGTATTGCCTGTATAAAGAAAGGAGGAGGGATAGCATTGCCTGTGTAATGGAAGGAGAAGTGATAGTATTGCCTGTGTAAAGAAAGGAGGAGTGATAGCATTGCCTGTGTAAAGAAAGGAGGAGTGATAGTATTGCCTGTGTAATGGAAGGAGAAGTGATAGTATTGCCTGTGTAAAGAAAGGAGAAGTGATAGCATTGCCTGTGTAATGGAAGGAGAAGTGATAGCATTGCCTGTGTAATGGAAGGAGAAGTGATAGCATTGCCTGTGTAAAGAAAGGAGGAGTGATAGCATTGCCTGTGTAAAGAAAGGAGGAGTGATAGTATTGCCTGTGTAAAGAAAGGAGAAGTGATAGCATTGCCTGTGTAAAGAAAGGAGGAGTGATATTATTGCCTGTGTAAAGAAAGGAGAAGTGATAGCATTGCCTATGTAATGGAAGGAGAAGTGATAGTATTGCCTGTGTAAAGAAAGGAGAAGTGATAGTATTGCCTGTGTAAAGAAAGGAGGAGTGATAGCATTGCCTGTGTAAAGAAAGGAGGAGTGATAGTATTGCCTGTGTAAAGAAAGGAGGAGTGATAGCATTGCCTGTGTAAAGAAAGGAGGAGTGATAGTATTGCCTGTGTAATGGAAGGAGAAGTTACAGGATTGCCTGTGTAATGGAAGGAGAAGTGATAGGATTGTCAGTGTAATGGGAGAAGTGATAGGATTGTCAGTGTAATGAAAGGAGGAGTGATAGGATTGTCAGTGTAATGGAAGGAGAAGTGATAGTATTGCCTGTGTAAAGAAAGGAGGAGTGATAGTATTGCCTGTGTAATGGGAGAAGTGATAGGATTGTCAGTGTAATGGAAGGAGAAGTGATAGGATTGCCTGTGTAATGAAAGGAGGAGTGTTAGGATTGTCAGTGTAATGGAAGGAGAAGTTAATGATTGCCTGTGTAATGGAAGGAGAAGTGATAGTATTGCCTGTGTAATGGAAGGAGAAGTGATAGGATTGCCTGTGTAATGAAAGGAGGAGTGTTAGGATTGTCAGTGTAATGGAAGGAGAAGTTACAGGATTGCCTGTGTAATGGAAGGAGAAGTGATAGCATTGCCTGTGTAAAGAAAGGAGAAGTGATAGGATTGTCAGTGTAATGGAAGGAGAGTTACAGGATTGCCTGTGTAATGGAAGGAGAAGTGATAGTATTGTCTGTGTAATGGAAGGAGAAGTGATAGCATTGCCTGTGTAAAGAAAGGAGGAGTGATAGCATTGCCTGTGTAATGGAAGGAGAATTTGATAGCATTGCCTGTGTAATGGAAGGAGAAGTGATAGCATTGCCTGTGTAATGAAAGTAGGAGTGTTAGGATTGTCAGTGTAATGGAAGGAGAAGTGACAGGATTGTCAGCGTCAAGGGAAGAGAAGTAACAGGACAATGTAAGAGGCGGAAGTGAGAAGTGACATGATTGTCAGTGTAGAGATTGTCAGTGTAAGAGAGAGAGAATGACAGGACTGTCACTGTAAGAGAGAGAGAGAGAGAGAGAGAGAGAGAGAGAGAGGTGAGGAGAGAGAGAGAGAGAGAGAGAGAGAGAGAGAGAGGAGAGAAGAGGAAGAAGAGAGAGAAGTGACGTGATTGTCAGTGTAAGAGATTGTCAGTGTAAGAGAGAGAGAAATGACAGGACTGTCACTGTAAGAGAGAGAGAGAGGGAGAGAGAGAGAGAGAGAGAGAGAGAGGAGAGGAGAGAAGAGAGAGAGAGAGAGAGAGAGAGAGAGAGAGAGAGAGAGAGAGAGAGAGTGAGAGAGAGATGTGAGTGAAAGAGAGAGAGAGAGAGAGAGGAGGAGAAGAGAGAGAGAGGAGAGAGAGAGAGAGAGAGAGAGAGAGAGAGAAGTGATAGGATTGTCAGTGTAAGAGAGACAGAAGTGATAGAACTGTTGGTGGAACGGACAAAGAAGTGCTGGGATTGTCGGTACTTGCAGCAAGGAAGTGACAGGACTATCAGTGGGAGAGGTAGAGACGTGACAGGACTGTTGATGTCACAGGAAGAGAAGTGTTAGGACTGTTGATGTACAAAGTAAGAGAAAAGATAAGACTGGTAGTATAAAAGAACAAGATGCAAAGCATATAAACGTACTCCCAGTTTATCCTGAATACGCGTGAGATATTCCATAAAGAGGAAAAACCGTCTTGGGCTGGTGTAACCGTTAGTAATGGCTATTCTGGTAGTAAACATCGGCCATCATCTGTGACCTATAATGAACATATTTACATTTTTTTTCAGAAAGATCGGCCAAGTACTTTCTGAGATTTTCCATAAAGAAGAAAACCATTATCGGCCATTAGTAACGGCTATAACGGTAAACTTAAACATAGGGCATCATCCGTGACCCATAACGAACATACCTACAAATTTTCAGAAATATCGGCCACGTACTTTCTAAGATATTCCATAAAAAAGAACCATTATGGGCTGTTATAGCCGTTAGTAACGGCTATAACGGTAAACTAAAACTTCGAGCATCATCCGTGACCCATAATGAATATAGTACAAATTTTCAGAAAGATCAGCCATGTACTTTCTTAGATATTCCATAAAGAAGGAAAACCGTTAGGGGCCGTTATAGCCGTTAGTAACGGCTATGACGGTAAACTAAAAACATCGGGCATCATCCGTGACCCATGATGAACATACCTACAAATTTTCACAAGGATCGGCCACGTTCTTTCTGAGATATTCTATAAAAAAGAAAAACCGATACGGGTCGTTATAGCCGTTAGTAGCGGCTCGATGTTATATTTTACCGTTAGAGAAAGGGAATTGAGAGAACTGTCAGTGAGAGAGTAAGGGAATTGAGAGAACTGTCAGTGCAAGAGAAAGGGAATTGAGAGAACTGTCAGTGCAAGAGAAAGGGAATTGAGAGAACTGTCAGTGCAAGAGAGAGGGAATTGAGGGAACTGTCAGTGCAAGAGAATGAGAATTGAGAGAACTGTCAGTGCCGGAGAAAGGAATTGAGAGAACTGTCTGCAAGAGAGAGGAATTGAGGAACTGTCAGTGCAAGAGAGAGGGAATTGAGGAAACTGTCAGTGCAAGAGAAAGGGAATTGAGAGAACTGTCAGTGCAAGAGAGCGGAAATTGAGGGAACTGTCAGTGCAAGAGAAAGGGAATTGAGGGAACTGTCAGTGCAAGAGAAAGGGAATTGAGAGAACTGTCAGTGCCGGAGAAAGGGAATTGAGAGAACTGTCAGTGCCGAGAAAGGGAATTGAGGGAACTGTCAGTGCAAGAGAAAGGGAATTGAGAGAACTGTCAGTGCAAGAGAAGAGCGAATTGAGGGAACTGTCAGTGCAGAGAAAGCGAATTGAGGGAACTGTCAGTGCAAGAGAAAGGGAATTGAGGAACTGTCAGTGCAAGAGAAAGGAATTGAGAGAAACTGTCAGTGCCGGAGAAAGGGAATTGAGAGAACTGTCAGTGCAAGAGAAAGGGAACTGAGAGAACTGTCAGTGCCGAAGAAAGGAATTGAGAGAACTGTCAGTGCAAGAGAAAGGAATTGAGAGAACTGTCAGTGCCGGAGAGAAGGGAATGAGAGAACTGTCAGTGCAAGAGAAAGGGAATGAGAGAACTGTCATGCAAGAGAGAGCGATGAGGGAACTGTCAGTGCAAGAGAAAGGAATTGAGGGAGCTGTCAGCAAGAGAGAGGAAAGAGGAACTTCAGTGCAAGAGAAAGGAATTGAGAGAACTGTCATGCAAGAGAAGGGAATTGAGAGAACTGTCAGTGCGAGAGAAAGGGAATTGAGGAACTGTCGTGCAAGAGTAAGGGAATTGAGAGAACTGTCAGTGCGGAGAAAGGGAATTGAGAGAACTGTCAGTGCCGAGAAAGGAATGAGAGAACTGTCATGCCGAGAAAGGAAATTGAGAGGAACTGTCAGTGCGAGAAAGGGAATTGAGAGAACTGTCAGTGCAAGAGAAAGGGAATTGAGAGAACTGTCAGTGCAAGAGAGAGGAAATTGAGGAAACTGTCAGTGCAAGAGAAAGGGAATGAGGAACTGTCAGTGCAAGAGAGGAAATTGAGGAAACTGTCAGTGCAAGAGAAAGGGAATTGAGGGAACTGTCGTGCAAATGTTAAGATGGAGAGACTGTCTGTGCAAGAGAAATTAAATTCGGAGAACCATCAGCGCTAGAGAGAGAGAGAGAGAGAGAGAGAGAGAAGAGAGAGAGAGAGAGAGAGAGAGAGAGAGAGAGAGAGAGAGAGAGAGAGAACAGACAGTTGAGAGCTGAAAGAGAATTGAGAGAACAGAATTGATAAGACTATTAGTAAAAGATAAAGAGAATATAGAGAACTGTCGGAGAAATTGAGAACTGAAAGAATGTCGGTGCAATAGAAAGAGAACTGGGATAACTGTCATTTCAAGAGAAAGAAACATGTTTGCGTACAAGACAGAAAAGGTGTAGGATCACCACTGTGAGAGCAGCAGAAGTGAGAGAAAGATCAGTGCAAGAACTGCAGCAAATTCATAGAACTATCATAGTGAGAGGAAGAAAATTGAGAGAACTGTCAGCAAATGACACAGAGCAGGCATGGCACATTTTGTGTGTGTGTGTGTGTGTGTGTGTTGTGTGTGTGGGTGTGGTGTGTGGTGGTGTGTGTGTGTGTGTGTGTGTGTGTTGTGTGTGTTTATTAAAAGAGAATTGAGAAAATTCGGATCGTCAGTTTTTTTAAGGAGAGAAAAAATGATATGGCCATCCGTATAAGAAAACAGAAACCCCACCGGATTTATCATTGCCAACAATTATCCATAACCGATAAAATAAAGTAAGAACAACGACTTTCAAGGAGAATAGATGTCACAGAGCAGTCTTTATCCTCGAAAGGAAACGTTTGTTTTTATAGAACGATAGATGTTCTTTTATCAAGCGTTGTCGGAAGAAGGAATCAGGATGGGATAATGAGTGTTTGTTTTGCAAACAACAAACAGGAACAAACCAACAACAACGAAAAAAATATCCCAACAACTCAGAAACAAACACGGATCCCCCCCCCCCCCCCCAAAAAAAAAAAAAAAAAAAGAAAAAAAAAAGAAAAAGAAAGTAAAAAAAAGAAAGAAAATTACTGGACTCTCGTTTTACAAGACTTTTTTTTTTTTTTAAATCTGCGGAACTCAGTTTTTGTTGCTGTAACAGGAATATTATT
>CM031597.1:36948299-36950799 GCA_018398815.1 Conus ventricosus | reverse complement strand
CTCCCTTTGTTGGGTAGATGGGATTAATCCTTGCCTGTCTACACAGCGAGTGTCCGCGGGAGTATCAGCCTGCGTACGCGAAAAAAAAAATCTTTGGAACTGTCAGCGAAAAAAAAAAGACATACATGACCATCAGTGGCACCACTAGGAAATGACATGACCTGTCAGAATAAAGCAAACGGAAATCGTGATTGCCCTGCTAGTGAAATAGAATCAATGGGACTTTCAATATCATGAATGCAAAGAAGACTCCTTAGAGTGGTGGCATATAAGAAGAATCTGGTATAGGCATATTATTATTATTATTATTATATATATTATGAATACTTATATAGCGCCTATCCTCGGCTAGAGACCAAGCTCTAAGCGCTTTACAGTCCACACTCGTTTACACAACGGGCTGCCTACCTGGGTAGCGCCGACTGAAGAGCTGCCAGCTGACACTTCATTCAGTCGTTTCCCGTGTCACCCAGTCATTATTGTTCAATATCGGTCACTCAGTTTCCTTACTTTCTTCATTCTTTCCATTTCTCACGCAGGGTGCATGCTATGTGTAACATGTCATCCATAACCAACGGCCAAATATCAATGTCAGAAAAAAAGAGAGGAGACAGCACTGACATCCAAAGGAATTAAGAAGCTGGATATAAATAGAAATCCACTACGACTGTTGATACAGAAATAGAAAACAGGACTACCATCCAGAGAATTAGAAAAAAAAAATGGTCTCAAGAGAGATTAGAATGACTGTCACGTGTGGAAAAAAGAGAAGACAGCGCTTTTGTCCAAAGGAATAAGAGGATGAAATCAAGGAAAAGGTAACAGTAAGACAGTTATGGACGACAAAGAGAGAAGACAGCTGTATTGTCTAGAGGAACAGCGGAGATTGGACTAACGGGAAGCTGATATTGAAGGAAGATTCTAGACCGATCTGAGGATGAAAGCGCTGGCTGTCTCGCCCAGCAGGAGTTGTGTTCCTTTGTGTGGGGCAGGAAGGAGTCTAGACCAAAGAGTACATCTATGGGGTGCCTTCTGTGATGCTCTCTCTCTCTCTCTCTCTCTCTCTCCTCTCTCTCTCTATTCTTCTCTCTGTTATGCATATATATATATATATATATATATATATATATATATATATATATATATATATATATATACAAAAACTAATATATATATCATATATATATATATCTTTATATATCTACATCTATCTATTTAGCTATATATCTATGTGATTATTTATATGTATGTATGTGTGTTTGTGTGTGTGTGTGCGTGCGTGTGTGTGTGTGTGTGTGTGTGTGTGTGTGTGTGTGTGTGTGTGTGTGTGAATGAGAGAGAGAGAGAGAGAGAGAGAGAGAGAGAGAGAGAGAGAGAGAGAGAGAGAGAGTACTGTAGATGCAGCATATGTGTGCACGTGCGTGCATGCTTGTATGTGCGTGTGTTTGCGTATGTGCGCGCGTGCGCGTGTGCGTGCGTCTCTCTATCTCTTTCTCTGTGTGTGTGTGTGTGTGTGGTGTGTGTGTGTGTGTGTGTGTGTGTGTGTGTGTCGGTGTGTGTAGTGTGTGTGTGTGCGTGTGTGTACGTGTGTGTGCGTGTGTGCGTGTGCGTGCGTGCGTGTGTGCGTGCGTGCGCGCGCGCGCGCGCAGTGTGTGTGTGTGTGTGTGTGTGTGTGTGTGTGGTGTGTGTGTGTGTGTGTTGTGTGTGATCCCAAAAGACACTTCGCTTCTTTGGCTGGAGATTAAAAACCTGCAAAAGGATAATGCAGTATGCATGATGCGTGGGGTAGAATTCATCTATGCCAGAAATACAGCGATCATACTTCACAGAGTGCAAAAGATGCTTTAAGTACGTGTGGAATATTTGAAGAACATATTCTGGATTACATTCGGCCAAAGCACACGTAGCCTGCCACATGGTTACAGCGTCACGTGATCCGTCAGAATTATGGATTCCAACTTTTCCCCCGCATCCAGACCAGTCTCCGGTTATTAGATTGGTAGCCTCCACTCCACTATCCACTTAAGGCATTAGGCCCCATGAAGAGGATTATATACAAGGTGAGGTTTCTCCCCATTCACACACATACAGTATAGCCAATTTCTGGCGAGGGGGCCGAAAATTATTTGCCATGATCCCCTCACCCAAGCTGATTAATCCTCTTCAAATACCAGTCTTGTTGGTTCAAAACAGCATCACTGGGACAGCGTCGTTATGATGGAAGAAAGCGGAGAGGTTGGTGTCCACAGGGAAGAGAAGGAGGAAACGATAGGAAGTGGATAAGATAGTAGCTGTGAGTGTGTACGTTTGTGGTTGAAAATTGCACACACAAAGTCCATGTAGAACTTCTCAAAAAAACTGTTGCATTTCTAAAATCTGCAGTGCTGTTTACTTTGGACATTTTTTAACATAACTCTGCTCTCTCTCTCTCTCTCTCCCCTCTCTCTCTACACACACACACACACACACACACACACACACACACACACACACACACACA
>CM031597.1:36938299-36943299 GCA_018398815.1 Conus ventricosus | reverse complement strand
ACTCAGTAACTACACCAAACTCTTCTCCAGAAAGATCGGAATTCGAACCCACCAAGAATCCGCCTTCACGTCGTCCCTTCGTGTCGTTCTGGTGGTCCCAATGTAGTGTTGTGTAGGATATAGGTCCCTAAACACACTGCACTCATATAGGTCCTTCTCCATCTGCTGGGGCACATTAGCTGGCTATGAGCGATGGACCTCAATGCAGCCTGGACAAAATTGATGTAATTCCGGTACATTGACAAAGCTTTAGATAACTTACAGAAATATGAAAGAAAAGGTGGAATGTTAGACTAAGAAACACAAGAAGAAAAAGGTTGTTTAGAAAGGTTAAAAGACAGAATGGCCAGACAGACAAAAAAGAGAGACGTCAAAAGATAAAAGACAAGAGGAAGATCAAAGAGAACTTGAAACAGGTTGATGAGGAGTGGGGAGAGAGTGAATGTGTGTGTGTGTGTGTGTGTGTGTGTGTGTGTGTGTGTGAAAGAGAGAGAGAGAGAGAGAGAGAGAGAGAGACGAGACAGATAGACAGAGACAGAGAGACAGAGAAGAGAGAGAGAGAGAGAGAGACAGAGACAGAGGTAGACAGAGACAGAGACAGCCACAGAGAGGAGGGTGGGGACAGAGAGAGAGAGAGAGAGAGAGAGAGAGAGAGAGAGAGAGAGAGAGAGAGAGAGAAGGAGCAATTGATAATGAGAGAGAAGGAGCAATTAATAATGACAGAGAGAGAGAGAGAGAGAGAGAGAGAGAGAGAGAGAGAGAGAGGAGAGAGAGAGAGACAGAGACAGAGAGAGTATGTTAGCATAAGTGAATCACTAGGACAGGGAAAGTCCTGTTGACAGTGGGAAAGACTACAACTCTGGATTCTCTCTTGAGGGCACATAAGACCGTATGGCGAAAGCTTGGCTGTGTCTGGAGTGGCACTGTCTTCATCTGCCCGTGGGCAGGGGTGGTTGGGTCTGTGGGGTGTGCTCGGCAGCTGGAGGGTGGTGTTTTTCGCCGGTGGGCTCTGCAGTCATGAAATACGGGCTGGTACACCCATGGGGATGCTACTTTAAGGCTGTTATGAGCTGCATCCTGTAGTCTAATTTACCTCTGTTCAGGAGCAGTTATGTCCCTTGATATCTTAATGGAGTGTCCTGCGCGTGCCTGTACCCATCGTCAACACAGCGCGGGCCTCCAAGGGTGGTACAGGACTGCTCTAAAGGCGGGTGAAGACAGTGCTTCTCTGGGTCCTCCCCAGCACCTTCGGGTTTTTCTTTTTCTTCAGTTGTCCCAAAGAGAAGAAGAACCGACTGCACTATTAGAAATGAAATACAGAAGACGATTGCGACTCGAAACAAAGTTCGGTAGAGCCAGGGCTGAGATGCCTGCTGAAGCGATTGCAGACCTAGTGACAACTCACATGGGACATAGTAATTATCTCCCTGTTAGAAGTTGTCAGGCTGCTAGTAGTGTGCTGGCTCGACATGAATCCGACCCTCAGAATAGCTTTCATAGGCCACACACCTGCAAATCCGATGTCTGGCTGAGTATGGTGCCAGGGAAGCCTGTCTATGTTCCACTATGGTGCCAGAACTGAAAACAATCCTTCCATCATTCCTCTGTCTCTCTGTCTGTCCCTCTTTCTTTCTCTGGCTCCTCCTCTCTCTCACTTTAGGTCAACTTTCGTCCAAACCCTGGAAAGCTGATCAAAAGAGTTTCTTTTCTTCTTTGTGATGAAATGAAGACAGATCGACTGATTGATGCTTATTGATTGATTGATGCTTATTGATTGATTGATCTTTGTTTCTTCATTTGTTCACCCGTTTCTGTTTCTGCCCATTTAATACTTTGACAATTGTTCCCAGAATTAACCCCCCTCCCTCTCTCTGTGTGTCCTGTCTGAGTCTGTCCGTCTGTTTGTCTCTCACTATCTCTCTCACTCTTTATGCACATCCCATTGACACAAAGACTATGTAGGCCATTGTCAATGAAAACGTATCTGAAGCGTCTGAAACGTCTTTCTCTCAGAGACAGGCACAGACACAGACAGACAGACAGACGGACGGACAGACAGACAGACAGGAAGCATGCAGACATACTTTCCTGGAGACAGACTGACACGTAACACATGCACACACATGGGATGACACTCACCGAAATCAGTTAGTTCCCTTTACATAAGCAGATAACTGGCTCACAGCATCACAAGTAGTCCTACTAACAGTAACGCAATGTTAAAGAAACAGAATTCGTTTCACCTGGTTACCGATGTAACGGTCGTCAAAACCTCACAAAGCCCATCCTGAAATTCCCTGCTAACCCCTTCGTTCCCCTCCCCCACTCTTTTCCTCGTCATCATCTTCCCCCTTTATCTCCCCTCCCCCTTAATCATGAAACTTGCAAGAGTCTGTTGATGCTGATGCAATAGTCTGCTGATGCCAGAGTTAGAACCGTGTCAGCCTGAAATAAAGCACCGCCAGTACAGGGAGTCTACCGGGGGGGGGGGGGGGGGGGGGGGGGGGGGGGGGGGGAAGCTGGAAGGTTCAACTGAAAATTGAGTTCGTACTCGAATGGTTGCGATTTCGAAATCCCACTTAAAAATGGGTCGATGGTAGCCAAGCCAAAAACTATAGCAGTCTTAATACATCTGAAAAAGCTTTGAAAACCCAAAGAAAGGTGACGCAATGAAAAACCAAGAGATGTTAGGCTAGAAACTTAAAAGAAAAGATGCATAACAAGCTTAAAACACAGGATGGTTGGACAGACTGAGAGACAAACAGAAATACATGGAGATAGAAAGAGCAAGGAAGACAAAGGCAGAACATGTGGCAGGTGAAGAGTAGAAGAGGGGAGAGGAGAGAGAGAGAGAGAGAGAGAGAGAGAGAGAGAGAGAGAGAGAGAGAGGAGAGACAAGACAAGACAAGACAAGACAAGACAAAATTCTTTATTTACGAGGATAATAGATAAGCACTGACGTGCTTTTTTACATCAAGTCCTCGCCCTGAGTAGGGACTACAACATGCAGTGAAATCAATTCATATAAGAAATCAAAGCAGCAAGCAAAGCGGTCATGTAATCATAGAGGAACATCAAATGAAAATAGAAGATAAATGAAAACAAAACAAAAAATAAGAATAATAATAAACTAAACAACAACAAAAAATAATAATAAAAAAATAAATAAATAAAAATGAGAATAACAATAATGAAGAGGAAGGAGAGAGCGGGGGTAGGGAGTTATGTGGGCTGGGGAAACATATGTAAGTGTACTACAACGTACAAGATTGGCATGTATGAAAACAGACAGTGAAGTGAATATGACAAAGTGCGTACATATTTTTGAACACACAAATACACGCACGTTCGCACGCATAGAGAGAACGAACGAACGAACGAACGAACGAAATTTGTTTAATGAGGGAAAAGAATAAGCACATGCAGGCTTGTTTGCATCTTGCCCTCAAAAATGAAAAAGAAACATTTCAAACACAAAAGCCACCCTCCACACCCCAACCATTAACCAAACATCCACCTGTCGAACAATCCTTTCAAAGCAATAATAATAGCAATAACAACATCAATGAATGATAATGATTAAAAATGATAACATTACAATTCAAGTATAACACCATGCGCACATATATACATATGCATTGCCAAACATTACATCTGTCGAATAGCATGATCTGAAAAAAATAGAAATACAGAACACATAATAATCACAAATATAAATCCACATGATAGTAAATCAATATTGAAACCAAGAATCTGTTCCGGAAGGGGGCGTACAACACACATTTTTGCGCCCTCCAGATTCGCACGCAATTTCCCTTTCCTCTCTATCCCGTGTTCTCTGCAAACAATTCCATCCTCGCCCCTCGAAACAAACACCCCACCTCACCCCGTCTACCCCTCCGTTCACAACCAACCCTACTCAAACAGAGAGAGAGAGAGACGAGAGAGAGAGAGAGAGAGAGAGAGAGAGAGAGAGAGAGAGAAGAGAGAGAGAGAGAGAGAGAAGAGAGAGAGATGGAGAGAAGAGAGAGATGGAGAGATGGAGAGAGGATGAGAGAGAGAGAGAGAGAGAGAGAGAGGAGAGAGAGAGAGAGAGAGAGAGAGAAAGACTGACAGGCAGACAATACAGACAGATAGACAAATAGGCAGAGAAGTCAAGCAGCAGCAGAATAAAGACATAGAGATGAGTAAAAAAACATTTGAGGAAATTGGATACAAGATTACGATCCAAAAATACCACAGAGGTTAGCTATAACTTAGCATTAGATATTTATGATAATGTGTTTTAAACGTAGATAAGCTATTTTTATTTTTATATATATAATATATTTATATATATATATATATTATATATTATTATATATTATATATATTATATATATATAGTCAAAACAAGTTAAAAGAGGAATCTTAAAACTATCTACAAATTTGTTTCGAGCGTGTTGCGCTGTCATCAGGATGGTTTTTGGTTTGCCCACCGCCGATGTTATATAGCGTGTGGGCTCCCGTTTGCGGTTGTTTGCACGTGCGGGTTGGCTGCACGTGTTTTTTGGGGGCTTTCAGGTTTTTGTTTTGGGTGTGTTCACTAACAACGATTTCCATTTATGCCTGCAGTTGTTTACTATTTCTGTTTTGGTGTTTAAAGTTGCTAAGTGTGGTTTGCATAGTATTAACCATTTTTCAGTTAAACATAGGTTGCACCTTTTGAAACATTGCTGTATGGTGATGCTCTTTTTATGATTTTCCAGGATATATTGTAGCTTGTTTTTGCGTCTTTAAGTTTCCAGATATATTTGCTCAGTCTGTTTGGTTTTTATATTTTTCTTTATTAAATGACCGTTTGTGGTTTGCATATCTGGTTTTGAAGTGGTTTCAGTGATCCCTATGTATGTTTCTTTTTCATTTTCTGATGTCACAGTAGCCTGGTATACAATGTGGTTGTAGACATTTATTGTTTAGTGGGCAATGCCCTTCTGGTGCAATTGCTTTTCATGGTCCTC
>CM031597.1:36926882-36937299 GCA_018398815.1 Conus ventricosus | reverse complement strand
TACATACATACATACATACATACTACATACACAACACACTGTATAAAAATATATATATATATATATATATAATATAAATATATATATATATACTTGGTACATGAACAAAAAGAAGAAGAAAAAAAATTAGAAAAGACAAATTGGTTAAGTACATGAAAATGGGATGATTTATGCTTTTGAGATTACTTGGTATTACTTATGTTTTTTGTTGTTGTTTTTTTTAACCATCAACCAACCAACAATCAACCAACCAACTAACGAACGAACTAAAGAAACAAACAAACAAACCAACCATCTCACTAACTGACTACCTAACTACCTACCTACCTACCTAGCCACACCAAAACTAACTAACCAACCAACCAACCGAGCGAGCGAGCAAACGAACGAACGAACGAGCGAGCGAGCTAACTAACTAACTACAACGACAAAGACAGCAAAAACAATAATAACGAAGAGCAACAATGGTGAGCTCGACGTCTGAACTGCTGACACACGAGCCTCCTTTGAGACGAAACGTTTGAACCTGTGCAGTCCGACCATCAGTGTCGAACGGACGGAGTGCTTCACGATAGTTTTAAAAACGGATGTGAGGTGAAGGTCATTGCGAGGTCCGATGATTTCAAGATGGCGGACGTCGAAAACAGTTTACCGATTGTCGCGGCTATTTGGCTTCTTAGACGTCGGAAGAGAAGCCGTAGAAAGCACAGAATTGCGTGGGTGAGACCATGGATAGCGAGAAGAGAACAGCTCGGGCCTTCCACACATTACTCCAGGAACTACGTTCAGAAGATGAGATGGAGTATAAAGCATTCCTGAGACTGGAACCTCGACACTTCGATTATCTATTGGAAATAACTGAACCACTGCTGCAGAAACAGACACTCTCATGAGGACAAGCATTCCTGCTCCTGAACGTCTGGCCGTCACCCTTCGTTCCTTGCTTCAGGTGAACAAAGAGAGAGAGAGAAGAGAGAGGTGTGTGTGTGTGTGTGTGTGTAACCGAGTTACTTCTGAACTTGATAAAAGCACGTCTACGTTTCTTGAGAGAGGAATAAAAAAGCATATACTTCATTCTCTGATTATGTGTCTCCCTTTTTACATGCATGCGACTTTTCTCTTGACAACATTGTTAAAATGACCAAATGCCCTTTCCCCTTTTGTTGATGAAGCTTCTCATGTTAAAGAATTGATTTACACTGAATATGAATCTTATCTGCATATTTTCGCTGATGGTTGTTTCGTGTACTTCTGAGGATGGTGCTGCTTTCATGATACCTTCCCTTAACATTGAAAAAAGATTTCAGATTACCAAAGGTTGTTCTATTTTCACTGCTGAGTTATTTGCACTTATGAAAGCTATTAATTTCATTCTTGATATATGCAAGTCTTACCAGAAAAAAATAACGATTTTGTCAGATTCCAAGTCTGCTTTAATGGCTTTACACCTTCATAATACATCAAGTCGTCCTGATCTCGTCAGTGAAATTTTATATTTTAATTCACCAGTTAATAATGCGAGGTTCTAAAATAACATTAGTATGGGTACCCTGTGACTGCAATCTTCGAGGGAATGGACTGGCTGATACCTGTGCAAAAGAGGCTTCAATGTGCAAATTGAATACAGTTTAATACTTTTATGTGATATTCCTTATTCGGTTCTTGAAATAAACATTATTCGGACAAAAGCACACTGGGACCAGAGAAGAACACAGTACCTTGAAGCTGCCATTCAGAAACAGATGGGATCTCCCCCCCCCCCCCCCCCCCCCCCCCCGCAATCATTGTATTAGTCCACCAGGTTCTATTCCAAATCAAAATTTATTGCACATAATACGGGTGGATGGTTGGTTAAGCATGTTTTTAAAACCATCTCCTTTGTGTGACCGTGGTCAAAACCTTAAATGTATTGTATCTCTTTTTACTTGAATGTTCCATAACAAAAGCGTATTTTCAATGTCTCCATGATAAAAGTTTGTCTAAAAATCTACCTTAAGTTAACATTGCATAGTGTGTTTTGCCCCAAGCCAGAAAATGGGTGGAGTCTAAAATGTCAGTACAACACTATGTTAATCTGACAGTAAATGGTTTCAGTCAGTCAGTGTGTTGGTGTGGGGTGTGTGTGTGTGTGTCACAGTGTTTTGGTGTGTGTATACTATATTATATTGACAACCTGGGAAGAGAGGCGTTTTTTTAGATCATTTTTTTTTATTAAGCAAATGGATTTTTTAAGGTCGCCTGCCCCTCCCTGCACCACATATAAACACTTTAAGGTGTTAAAATTTTTATGCATTTTGATGCAGGCAGCTCATCAAATGTTCTCATAGAACATGAATGATGAAAGTGCTGGTCTGGCAGCTAAATACAACAGGAGAATTATCAGGCTCAGAATCATTTCCATGATGAGTTGGCCTGTACTGGAGATCATATGGCTTTTTTTCCCTTCACCAGGACACTGCGAAACTGTACTCCTACCTGCTTTCCAACTACACCCATGACTGTTTGCAAACTTGTATACTAGGCTTTTTACTGCAGGTTTTTTTTTCTTCCTTTTTAGTCTGTATTGAACAACAGTAAACATTTTCGAGGCCTTTCAGTGTAGTGAGGTTGTATGCGAGTGCATGCATATAATATGTGTTGTGAGAGTACACTTTCAACTGCATGGAATGCAGAAGTGAAATATTGGAAAGACTGTAAATTTTTGTTCTGTGATCAAGCCTGGTTGAGTGCTTGGGGGGGAAGTTTTCATCACAATTGTCTATACATTGCCCATGGAAAATGCCCTTGTGATTAAAGAGGAAACCCACATGTTTAGTTCCTCATAAGGGCCTTCCCTCCAGCCCCATGGGTGGTGTTAAGGGCAAGATCAGCCCGTGCAAACTGAAGTGGCCATAGCAACCCATTTTCCATCTTTTTTTTTTTAGGTCAAAGCTTTGATAATTTATATGATTATGGTGCTTTATAATATATGATATGGTGCTTTGGATTCAGGTGACACATACAGCTCCTTGAGTTACCTGTACCGGATCAGCAGGGAGGCACTTGGATCAATCATACCCGAGACCTGTGCTTCAATCTACAGTTCACTGAAGTCAACCTACTTGAAGGTAACCATACTCACCTCACACACTCAATACACATGTATATGCACTTAACACACTCATGCACGAGAGAGAACACATCCACTGTGAAACACAGACTTCTTATTTAACCTTTCCCGTACGTCGCCTAAAATTTTGCGCGCTGTACTTCGTGGGTGTGCAGAAACCCATGCTTTCTAAGAAGGAATAACCCCTTGCCGTACGCCGTGGGTGTACAGTAACCCATGGTTTTTGTATGGGAGCTAACCCCTCGCCGTACGCCGTGGGTGTACAGTAACCCATGGTTTTTGTGTAGGAACTAACCCCTCGCTGTACGCCATGGGTGTACAGTAACCCATGGTTTTTGTGTAGGAACTGACCCCTCGCCGTACGCCGTGGGTGTACAGTAACCCATGGTTTTTCTCGAGAAGTAAGACCTTGCCGTCGTCATGCAAATTTGACTTTGCTACTTACATCAAACGGTTGTTCGTTGTTGTTGTTTCTCAGTGAATAACTGTGCACAGGCGGCTGCATGAATGTGCAGGGGGGAAAGTTGGGAATCCTGAAAATAAGGAAAATGTATGCCGGGGTCCAGGGGCCGCAGAGGCCCCCTGGCGGGGTCAAGGGCAGCGCCCCCTTGTGGGGGTTCAGGGGGCGCAAAGCTGAAGCAAATTTTAAAATTGTACTACCATTTGGAGCAATTTTCATGCTATTTCCAGCTAAAAAAATACCAATAATATGAGTACCAATTATTTTAGGTAAAAGGTTAACTTCACTTGACCATACAGTAAGTCTTAAGATTTCCATATTTCCATAATTTCAATACTGCATTATTAACACAAATAAACCCTTACACTCGAGTCAACAGTCACACACACACACACACTGATCCAACATGGATGACATAACCAATATTCACTTAAATTTTAATCCTCACACAGCCTATAAATGTGATTCCACAGAGTTGACTGATTAATATTTGATTTCTCTGTAGAATAAAATTTACAAGATGTATAAGGATTGAGACATGTGAATCACTTTCTCCTCCCTTTTCATGCTCATACAAAACTTTCAGCAATATACAAATAACCTTTCTATTAGTATTACCAAATCATTTATTCATAAAAATATGACAAAATTAATATAAAAATAAAATTAAAAAAAATAAAAATTAATGATTTACATGCTATGAGTTCATGCACAAATGATCAAGATATATCTCCACATAAAACTAGACATCTACAGTATATGATTATAGAACACACCAAGATCCAACTCTTTACAGTACAGTTTTCTTAACTAAAAGCATACATCAATGATCAGTAACAAAAGTAGCTTGATTTTTAATACAGGTTCACATACAGTAACAAATTATAATTATAACTTGTACCTGAGCAGATACAGCATTTGTGACCTGTGAAGGTTTGGCTACTTGTCCATTCATTCCAATCTCAGACTCAGAGCTTGAACTTTAACTTGAATGAAAGTCATAATAAAAAAAAAAGTCTCAGAGCTAGAACTTTAACTTAAATGAAAGTCAAAATACAGAATAATTAATCAAGAAATGCATCAATTAATAAAGATGCTTTGTGGGCTTAGCTGACAAACATCATGAATAATAAAGCATCTGCACAACATTATTCATTTTGCTACGTTTTTGGAAAAGAAACTTCTTACATCAGACTCTTTTGTGACTGATTTTCTTTTACAGATTCCTTTTCTCTCAAGGTTGACCTTAGGTACCTGCTTCGGCAGACAAACCACAAAGTGGTTTGGTCCCCATCCTGTCTCAGGGACACGAGGGAGACACTTCCCATGAATATTGGACCACATTATGCCAGGGGTTTCAGAGACTGTCTTTTTCAAGTGCAACATCCCGAGGATATACATGGGAATTGATGGTCCAAAAGCAGCCTTTTTCCAGTGCTGCTGTATTTGATAACCTTCCCGCACGCGACGCAAAAACACTCTCCGGGCCTTTCCGTTTTCCGACACCACACACGATGTTCCTCCCCTTTGCCGATTTCGCCGTCTTTGTTTGGGCCTCTCTCGTCCAGCCAATTCCACCTCCATTTGTTTTTTTACGCCGCTATCCACTTCACTGGCTCGCTTGTCGCCTTCATTTATGTAAGGCATCGCGATTTTTTCCGCGAAAGCATCCAACACATAGAAGAAACAGGCGAAGGAACACGTTGGTGGTCACAGGCACTGGCGAAAACAAAACGGAAACCAACTTCCGGTCGGTCGATGGGATAATACGGAACGGCGCGAAGTCGAAACTTTGATTCGTAGTGGAGTTGCTGGTCGGAAAACGGAACGGAATAAAAAATCTTTTTCGAAATTAAGGAAATTCCGATTTTGTAAATTTCCAAAATAAGGATTTTTCCGATTTCCGAGCGGTAACTTTCCCCCCTGAATGTGCGTTTATCTGTGTGTGTGCATGTGAGCATTATTGCATGTTTGTGCGAGAGAGAAAAGAAAGAGAGAGAGAGAGAGAAAAGTGTGTGTGTATGTGCATGCATGGAAAGACATATAATCATGATCTGACACCAGCACAGAATGAAGTATTAGCCTTAGGACCCAAATTCTGTCCAACCCCTCGAACGCTGGACCACAACCAACTTAAAATAGACGTCAGGGCAGGGTGCCGGAAAGTTAGACTCAGAGAGCTCTTTGCAGATGAAGAAGACAGTCCTGTACCCAAATTTTATAAGAAGACGGAATACCAGCCACCCGTCGGAAGAGACAGAGCTCTGGATACGTACTGTGCCACCCTAGAAAACCTGACTGACACATACCGCAGTTCTGGACACCAGAGGGACAACCTGAGCAAAATCTACGAGCAGCCCTACAACAGCTACGGCAGCTAGTCCTCAGCAGGAACATCAGAATCAGCAGAGCTGACAAAGGTGGTGCTGTTGTTGTCCAAGACACCGAAAACTACATCACTGAGGCCAAAAGACTACTAAAACAACCAGTTGCATTACAAGCAGCTCCCAAATGATCCTACCATCCAAATAGCAGAGATTTCAAACGAGTTGGTAGAACATCTCCACAGCGACGGCCATATTGATGACAACACCAAGCAATGGCGCTAGTGGAGCTAAAGGCATGCAGGACTCATCAGTTCTACCACTTGCCAAAAATACACAAGACCCTGCAGAATCCTCCAGTCGCCCAATCGTGTCGGGAGTAAATGGCCCAACTGAAAATCTCTCAAAACTGGTTGACTTCTGGCTTCAGGATATCGTAACCACCCTCCCAAGTCACGTCAAAGACACAACTCATATGTTAAAAACGCTACGTGACTGGAATAAGGGTTTCATGGGCCTTTCAAGAGTGGCACCTTGCTCGTTACCATTGATGTTGTTGGCCTCTATACGAACATCCCACATGGAGACATGGAAACCGCCATCAGGTAGGCTTACTTTTTACAGTCCCATCTGCAGACAAAGACACCCCCAATTGAGAGAGTCCTTGAAGTGGTGAGACACATTTTACAAAACAACGTGTTCCACTTTGAGGACATCATCTATAAACAAGAATTCGGACAGCAATGGGAACCCCCTATGGCCCCCACCGTGGCAAACATCTTCATGGGATGGTTAGAGGACAGCCTGCTCACTCAGAGCCCCATCATCGTCGACAGCTGCTTCTGAAACGGTCATAGATGACATTTTTCTATTGTGGACCAAAACTCAGGAGGAACTTGATCAGTTTTATTGAATTCATCAACACTTTCCATCCCACTGGGAATTCACCTATCAGTCATCACCTGTCTCCATCCCCTTCCTGGACATCAACATCATCCTCAAGGAAGGCTTCCTCCATACAGATCTTTTCTCAAAACCAACAGACGCCCATGCATACCTACATGCTTCCTCTTGTCATCCCAAGGTATGCAAAAACAACATACCATTCAGCCAGATGCTCGCAGGTTATGCTCGACAGACGAAGCCTTCACCCTTCGCTGCCAAGAGATCGCCAAGCACTTTCAACGTAAAGGGTACAGTACCTACACCATCCAGAAAGCCATGAAAGAGTCAGCAGCATCCCACGTAATGAGACCCTCGAATACAGGCCCCAAACTCCCAAGAAGAGGTCCCGTTCATCATAACTCACAACCCTGCCAACCCTCCTCTACGTCAGTGGCTGCAACAACAGCAACCAGCTTTACATGAAAGCAACAAGATGAAACAAGCCATGCCAGAGCTCCCCATAGTAGGAGAAAGAAATTCAAATAGTCTACGAAACATCCTGATGCCTTCCATGCTTCCTCCACAAGAACCATCCACTGACAACCCTGGAAGCCACAGATGTATTCGGAAACGCTGTGTCATCTGTAAGGAGCATGTAGTAGAGACACGTCAGTTCACCAGTGATGTTAGTGGCGAGACATTCACCATTCGCCATGAATGTCCTGCAGCACAAGAAACATCGTGTACCTGCTCTACTGCACCAAATGCAAGGGAGCTCAATACGTAGGAGAAACACGCAACTCGCTCAAACAACGCTTTTACTTACATAGGGCACACATCCAGAACAATACAGCACCCACGTCACACATCATTTCAACATGCACAACCACTCACTTCAAGACATGCGTTGTATGCCAATTGAAAAACAGTACATAGACAGTGACATTCATAGAGACCTCAGGGAAAAATTCTGGATTCGTAAACTACAAAGAAAGCACCCACAAGGCCTGAACACACATGACTAACTATTAGTGACACGCACCGAGTTCCCTTGCATTTGATAGTGACTCAGTTGTTCCTTCTGGTACAACTAGCAAAGTGAAAACCTGAGAGAGAAAAGAGAGAGAGAGAGAGAGAATTAATTAGAGAGACAGAATTAGAGAGACAAAGAGAAAGAGAGAGGGGTGGGGGCTGTTAGTATATTGGGGGTGGGGAGTGACAAAATAATAACAGGATGGTGTGTTAGACTTTGCATCACTTGGTGATGACATTACTGTCATGACGCAAGTTTTCTTTTAGCATCGACCTGATGATGTCACTCCACTTTTGACGTGACTACACAGTCTGTCGTCCTTGAAAAAGAGCAGCCGCTCGAAATATTGGATTATATTTGTTTACATTGCTTGTTTGCCTTTTTACTTCAATTGTGTCTCTCTCTCTCTCTCTCTCTATATATATATATGAGCTATGAGGAGGAAAAAGAAACACCCGAAGGTGCTGGGGAGGACCCAGAGAAGCACTGTCTTCACCTGCCTTTAGAGCAGTCCTGTACCACCCTTGGAGCCTGCGCTGTGTTGACGATGGGTACAGGCACGCGCAGGACACTCCATTAAGATATCAAGGGACATAACTGCTCCTGAACAGAGGTAAATCAGACTACAGGATGCAGCTCATAACAGCCTTAAAGTAGCATCCCCATGGGTGTACCAGCCCGTATTTCATGACTGCAGAGCCCACCGGCGAAAAACACCACCCTCCAGCTGCCGAGCACACCCCACAGACCCAACCACCCCTGCCCACGGACAGATGAAGACAGTGCCACTCCAGACACAGCCAAGCTTTCGCCATACGGTCTTATGTGCCCTCAAGAGAGAATCCAAAGTTGTAGTCTTTCCCACTGTCAACAGGACTTTCCCTGTGGTCAGTGGGTCTTTCAGACCTGTTTACTTTACGCCTTTGGCGTAATAAATCACGATTTCAAACCTCCAATTACGCCATTACGCCTTCAAACATTAAATTCCGCCACGCGGATCGCCAAAACTACACTTTTCGAAAGCAATCATTCTCGTCGGTTCAACAACGCGATGGCCCATTCACTCACTGTGCCGCCTGCGAAAGTTACAGTGTTCAGTTATTCCTTCATATCAGTGTAACCGAAAGCCAGCATTGCGGGCAGGCATGAGGTTGAACGTTTTAGTAAGGGAGATAACTTTCGCGGGTTGACATCATTATCAAAGATGGCGTCAAAGCGTGCTCAGCATGAGACAGACGACGATTCTGATTGCCGTTTTTACGAAAAACAGTTTCCTGAGAAACCAAAAAAGGCACGAGTTACTCAAAAATATCGCCGGGTATACCATGCAAGTATAACTGTCTTATCCCATCAAGAAAAGGGCCGGGATATGTGCATTGTATGCATATGCAAGTCGGACTTCGCTGTGAACATGGGGGAATGGTTCGTTTGTAAGAGACATTTGGGCACGGCTTCCACAAGCAGTTCATCGAAGCAGCTGGAAAGCAGAAACTCATCGCGAATTTCATGATCCAGAGCAAGCATGATGATTCTGGAATCCATTGGGAAAAAATGACAACAAAAGCTGAAGCAAAGATGTGTTGGGACATCCTGGGAAAAAAAAACCTCCTCTTCGCGAATGCTGACAAGTTTTGTCAAGGCATTTCAAACGATGTTTCCGACTCCAAGATTTTCCGGGGGGCATGCCCCGGACCCCCCTAGCTATCTCGGCGCTTCGCGCCTTCGTTACACTTTTCCCCCATAAGATTACACTTTTCAGTATTGGGATTACACTTGGGTAGCCAAGGGGGTAAACAGGTCTGGTCCTTTCCCACCGTCACTGGACCTTTCTCCAGGGTCAGCCTAGTTAAGGCAAAGAAGAAAAAAAAACGCCCGAAGGTGCTGGGAGGACCCAGAGAAGCACTGTCTTCACCGCCTTTAGAGCAGTCCTGTACCACCCTGGAGGCCTGCGCTGTGTTGACGATGGTACAGGCACCGCAGGACACTCCATTAAGATATCAAGGGACATAACTGCCCTGAACAGAGGTAAAAACAGACTACAGGATGCAGCTCATAACAGCCTTAAAGTAACATCCCCAAAGGGTGTACCACCCGTATTTCATGACTGCAGAGCCCACCGGCGAAAAACACCACCCTCCAGCTCCGACACACCCACAGACCCAACCCACCCGCCCACGGGCAATGAAACAGTGCCACCCAGAACAGCCAAGTTTCGCCATAACGGGCTTTTGTCCCCAAAGAGAATCCAAAGTTGTGTCTTTCCCACTGTCAACAGACTTTCCTGTGGCAGTGGGTCTTTCCTCCCGTCACGACCTTTTTTCCCAGGGCACCTAGTTAAGGCAAAGGAAAAAAAAAACCCAAGGGCTGGGGGGGGACCCAGGAACCTGTCTTCACCCGCCTTTAGAGAGTCCGTACCCACCCCCTTTTTGGGGGAAAACCCCAAGGGCCGCCCCCGGGGTTTTTGACCCGAAAAAAAGGGGGTACCCGGCACGCGGCCCCCCGGGGAAAAAAACCCCCATAAAAAAAAAATACCAAAAAACATAAAAAAACCCCCCGGCTTTTCCTGGGAAACCAAAAGTTTTTTAAATTTTTTAGGGACCCCTTAC
>CM031597.1:36908672-36926782 GCA_018398815.1 Conus ventricosus | reverse complement strand
AAAGGAAAATTACAGTAGCCACACTTTTAACGCAAACGACGACACCCATCAAAAGGATTTAAAAATATTTACCTCCCCAAGATACAAAAATTTTAGAACGAACGAAAAATGTTTTAAAGTACCGGGCGCTCACAGTCATTGACATAGCTTCAAGAACAAAGATGCGGAACCATTAACACAAAAGAGTGCTTCTGCTGTTGCTGTTGCTATACAACTAATATACCAACGGGGCCCCTTAACTTATCCTCGCATGATTCAAGTCGATGATGGAAAAGAATTAAAGGGCAATGAATCAATTATTGTTGAAACTAGAGTTACCATTAAAAGAGGCATTCCGGGATTTTCACAGATCACAGGCTTTAGTTGAAAATTTTAAAACAAACAGTAGCTGAAAACTTTTTTCCTTTACCAGTATCACAGAGAGCTGATTGACAATTCTCGCAACACAGAATGGGTTAGAAGACTGCCCTCAGTTTTGCGCGCAATGAATTTAATGAAGAATTTAAAGGGCTAAAACCAGTACAAGCAATCAAAAAACAACAATAAATGTTGTTGCTGAAGACTCCATTTACAACCAGCAAACTATTCCCTTTTTGGGTTTTAAAAGTAAGGTACCTTTATTTCCCGGGGAAAGAAGCAGAAGGGGACACTCGCATCAGGGCAACAGATCCAATTTGGAGTGTTAAACCCGTACGAAATAAAAAGAATTGTAAAATGAATCCGCCCGGTTATTATTTACGAGAAACTGACAAAAACAAAACAACCAGCTCCTCAAAGATCTTTTGTGAAAGAAAACGCAGATAAAATTCCGCCAGACACAGTTCCGCTTTAATTAATTTCGGTTCTCCAGTCCCCAATTGCATATGAAAACTCTGGTTAACAAACACCCGTTTTGTGTTTGTTCTATCTAATGACTTCTTTGTTACAACTGTTGTGTTGATCTCATGTAGATTAATCGCAGTTTTACGTTGTCATGATGAAAAGTCTTTTTGCCAAACAATGCTTCTTTGTAGTTGTCATGTGATATGTTTGACTGCACAACGCTGCGAGATTTTCCCCCTTTGCTTTCTTAATGATTTTCTCCTGCTCGAAATACTGTACATTTTTGACCTTAACCCCAATACTCCTTGATCACCTTTCCAGATAATTCATCCTTCATCTTTCCTAAAACCTTCTTATTAACGGATGAATGCAAAGGCGAACTTTAGGGTAATCAATGTATCATACCATCCCGCATGTCCTTTAGCTACTTCCATTTCCATGTCTTTATAGATGTCTTCAGTAGGAATATCTATAACAAAACTGTCTGTATCTGTGTAAAGTACTCTGGACTCAGGATACGAGGGCTTAAAGTAGTCTTAAAAGAATATTCTAACATCAAAAGCTTTGATAATTCTAAAACGTAAACCCAATAAAACAGGTTTGTCCAATTTGACTTTCTTTTTTTTCATCATTATCCCAAAAAGCTGATCTTGAAATCTTCTAAAGTCCTGATAATTAGGTTTTGAAGTCAGCTTAATTGCTTCGTTTCTCTGGGTGCCCAAATCTAACATCTTTACGCTTGTGGGAAATTTCTCCATAGTCTTTCCGAAACAGCTGTTGTTCATCAGCTTGAAAAAGTCTTTTTCTGAGCATCTGTAGATTTTAGTTCTGAGATCAGTGTTCTTCATGATGTATGGTTTCATGAACTGTTCTTGATCGAAGCAATTATACGATGAACAGCTGTTAACTTTAAACCATGTCTTAAATAAAATTGTAAGTCTGTAAGGCAGACATAATTTTTTTTGGGCCGCGAAGATTAGGCACAAGTTTAGGCGGCTCTCTGGATTCATCTTTAGACTTTCTGCTGCTAATGGAAGTCATTATGCAGGTCATGGAGTTCCTGAGGTATTCTAAGTCAACTTTTAGAATAAACCACGCTGTTGACAGGCGTTAAACTGCCCAACCACTTTAATGCCTTTTGAATATTATTCGGATCGCCGCCTGTGTACATTTTAAAGTTACGTAATGGAAGTGAATTTCGCCATTGCCCATCCATACAGATTGTTTGCATCTAAATACATGAGATAGTTAGACTTTTACTTGGATCATAGTCGTCCAAGTATTTGTTGTTTGCTTAAAAGTAATGATGCGACGCCATACTAATTCCTCCCCGCAATCCGTTTCAATCATCTGGATTTATTGGTAAAACCGACAATAAATCAATCTGTACTCCAGTAAACTTAAGAAAGATCCCAACTCATCCCGGGCGCAGAAAATGTAATGCGCGGGATCCAGGCTGTAATGTTTCATGCAGGTCTTCCTATAAATTTTTAAAAACATCCGCCAACAAACATACATTTTGCCCTTAAGTAGGAGTCATGATAGTTCCATTTTTTTTACACTCTAACTTCTGCCACGCATCTTGAGCATGCTGGTAATCAGAATCACTGATGTCCTTTCCTCTAAAACTAGAAAAGAACGCGGGCCCTTTAGGAGGAAGTGTGTCTTTATTAAACCTTTCCCAACGTTCATGTACTCATAAGGGTAAACGCCCTTTCTTAAAAAGGTTGAGTCCCAAAAAATTCTTCTGTTATTGGGCAGGACTTTAAGGGCATAGCCAGTGACTCTAATGAACCCATCATGTGGTTTCATAGAGTCTAAAAGACATTTTTATTCAGATTAAAGCACATGTACTTTTCTGATGACTGTGCAATGCATGACACCCTGAAGGCATCGTCCACTGCTTTCATTATAAGATGAGAGTCGTAACCTCGCAAGTTATGAAAGAATACAGGCAGCTGCCATGTCTTAGGATCAAACTTTAGTTGAAGATTGCATTTACTGGTGCGCTGCCTCTCTGAACTTTCCACTAATGTGTTCATGGTCTCTTACTTTTGGGATTTGGTTGCTTCTTCCACTGAAGTTATATAACCACAAATCAACATATGTGTGGCTGAGGCATCTGTTGTTGGGGTCTTCAGGGCAGTCATTTTGTTATCAGATAAGTTTAGATTATTAGAATCAGTCTTTACGCACTTTCTGCATGCGTTTCTAAGAAGTATTCTGCTGCATATGGGCCTCTATACAATTCTGGTGCTGAATTGGAGCGCTCATCCGACCTGACAACAAATGAAGGCTAATGAACAAATCTGATGATTACTCATATGACTGTTTTTTTAGAAGTTTTTGCTGGTTGTTGGCCTTCTTTAAGAACAAATTTGCGACTCGGAAGTCTGCTGTAAAATACTACGTATGCTTGTTTGCTGCCGTTTCCAGTTCTTTAAACTAACTTTAGTTCCTGGCGGGGGCCGTTGTTTAGTTATGTTCTTACAGTCTACTAGATCTTTTACAATGTTTTTTATGGACACTCGCGGCTTGCACAGATGGAATTCTTGTTAAACTTTTTTCTCGCAGAATTCTTGTATGTTAGGGTTTTTTGATATGTTGCGCAATAAATTGCTCATTGTGGCGTATCTATGTGTAATGCGGGCCAGCCCTGCTGGCGAAAACATTAGGAGTAAGTCCATACATGATTTTGGCTGTACGTTCGCCCTATTGTTGGTTGTGTCTTGGACACTTTTTTTAATTTGGCGCCAAAATTTGTTTCTCATCCATGAGTTTACTTAAAACAGTTATTGGGTTGTTTTTGTTCTTCAAAACTGATCAAATTCGGTCTACACTAACAGGTAAGGATTTCCATTGAAGTAGATCTTTGGCGTATTGCCGATATGTTAGTCACTCTTCTGCTTGTTTAGCGGAAATGATGGCAGCCTTGCAAGAACACACCACATGAAACATTTGTTGTCTGTTTTTTTTTATGTTTAAAAACTGCTCTCTTTAAAACAAACTCCCGTGGTTGCGGATGTATGCCTTGCTACAATCGGACGACTTAATTAGCCTGTTGTAGATTAATCTTCTAAGACTTCGCCCTCTGTCCAACCAGAGCCTTCATTTTAGTTCTTCCAGCGGCAGCGTCAAACTGTGTAAGCAGTTCGTCTGCCCACCCCGGTGTTAAGTCTGTATGAAGGAAGAATAGTCTGTGCTGTTTAGTTGAGACCTGACTTCTAGATTTGTCGTCTTTTATTTGTTAAACATAGTCTGATTAAAACAGCTAAATAATTTTTAACTGGGCGGGTCTATTGTTAGTTTGCCTGGAACTTGAGAAATTGCATGGATCAACACTTGCCTGTACGTTTGTTGGGTCAATGACTCTAATTCAATATCATTCAGTGCTCTTGATAATACGCTCTCTCGAGCCATTCCTTCATACAATTCGTCTTGTTGTCCTTCATATATCTGAGCCTTGGGTCTTTCTTTTCTTAAGCCCAACATATTTATTTATATTAAAAATAATACAACGGCTTTATACAGATATCCTCAATATCAACGGTGCTTTTTGCGCTTTGGACTCATACTAAAGTAATAAAACACTCTTTGGGTTGTTTTTATATCATTGTGAGCTGTTTAGAACAGAGTTTAATGTTCTGTTTACTTTTTTTTAAGCATTCCTTTTTTATCTGACTCGGGGTCTGGCTGTTGAGATAATCTTGCCCTCGCCCTTTCTTTGAAGGATCAAACTTTTGTCTTTTGTAGTCATCAAGATCGGCCTGGTAAACGATTTAAATTCTTCATACGTGATGTTTGAGTCAGCTAGCGCTTTATTTATTTTCAGCTTGAAGGAACTAAGTTTAGCTGTTATTAGTTGATCATAGCTGTGTTCATTTTTTGGAGTTTAGTTTTTTATTTTTTGCCGGCCGCATTTCAGTAATGAACTCAGGCCGAGGAGCCTAAAGACAAACCTCCTAGAGGTTAAAGCTGCGGAGTGCGCCTTTTTTGCCGTTGCTAAGGACCAACACTCGTTCATGCTGATTGAGAACTTATTGTCGATGCCCCAGTATAAACTAGTACAGCAATTAAAGGCAGGCAGTATACCTTCGTTTGGTTTTGATGTATTTTGAAGGTTCTTGCTCTAGTACTTGCTGCATTTGCGTTATTGTTTGTTAATCTAATAAGGTTTTTATGTTAGGGGTTTTACTTTCTCTTTTTTGGCGGAGGCTGGTAGGCACATTTGGATAAACCTGATCAGACAGCTTTTATAAAATGAAAATAATTTAGTATACTACATCTGTTATTCTGTTGCGTTTACAATATTCCAGCTGCGCCATCATATATTAAAAACAAATGATACATTAAGGCGGGTTTACGGCTTCTTCTCTTCTTTATCAATTTGAATGTTTATTACGTCTCTCACAGCTCTCCCGCTACCATGCAACTGATTTTTCTGTTGACCTTAGGTCAATACATAAACCGTATTTTGTTGTTATATTAATCATCAAGCCTAATCATTGTTGAAGATTGTAAATCTTTAGTCGCAAGGTGAAACTGTTGGATTTTCTACACTCCCGCTCAAACAGTTTTCTTATTTCATCAAAAAAGACTGATAAGGTTTTAAGCACGCTAGCGTAGATTTGGTTAGGACAACCCTCATCGAACATTGTATACTTTATGTAGTTTTGGATTTAAAAAACTTTTCACTTGCTCTTTTGGACGGTTCTTCATCTTCACTCAGGCAATAAATTACCTTTTAGCGATCTTGCTGCAACCCTAAAACTAAATTTCCCACCCAATATAGTGTCTGGCTGTTCTGGTGATATGTTGTATGATGATCTCCTACTGTTCTTAATATATTGGAAATGTGAATGATATGGAGTGCGCATCAGCTCTGCTATAAGGAGGTTGCTAACAACGTAATTCTATCGGTATGTCAGAAAGGCTGTACTTTCTTCGGTGTTCTGTTGATCTGACTAAACACGTTTGTATTACATTTAAAAGTTAGTTAGTAGGACAAATCTGTCTTTAATGCTCTTGAATAGTTTGGCGCTTGCGCTTTTAACAACTCAAAATCGAAGGGGGATGGAAAAAAAAGCTATTTCCATACGCATATGTTACTGCTGCAATACTTTTTGCCCTTCTTAGTAATCTGCAGCACCTATTCTATGTTTTAGTTGCTTCTTCATTTTTCTATTCCTTGAAACGCAAAGTCAGCCCTTTAATTCCCGGTTAGCCATAGATTTAGAATAGGTTAAAAAGTTGTCTGATTGTGTAAAGAAAATATTCTTGCCCCTCAAGTTTTATAGAAATTTTCTTAAACGATTGCCGCACCGGTCCCAGATTTTGGACAACTGTCCTGTTTGGGTCGTTGTTGAATCGAGCGCTATTTTTGAAAGTAAGACGCGCAGCAGAGCCTTGCACATTCAATTCATACGCTCCTAAGTCTGGAAAATTTGACAGATTAAGAATTTGATCTGCATCAATAGTAGAGGGATTATTTGGAACAATAATATTCGTTTTTTTCCCTTCACGGCCAAGGGCCTCTTTCATGTTTTCTTTGGGAGGTTAAGAAAATCGGAGCCCATATGTTGGCTCCGCCATTTTTATAAAACATATAAAAAGTAAAGTGTAATTATTTAAAAACATGGCAGAATTGAAAAAAGGTGAAGAAGTTTTGATGTTTTTGATCATGGAGACGACATGAGTGATATGATCCCTGTGACATCCGCATCGCTCAGCGCTTCATTCGGCATGAATTAAACAGATAGTAAGGTTAAAATCATTTTACGAAGTTTAGGCCAAGAACCTCCCGAATTTTTAGACCAAATGATTTTTGATATTATAAAGTGATCATTTGTCTGTAAACAACGTCAAGGGCAACTTGTTCGGCTTACAACTAAACCCGACTCCATCAAAGTTTTTTAGCCAAGAGTACAATTATACAAAGACATAGTTTGAAAGGACCAAATCTCCTTGCTTGGCCTTTGTGTAGACCGAAATTAGATAGGGATGCAGTTTGCCTAAACTTCAAAAACAACACTGCAGGAACGCCCAACGGCTAACCAAATACAAAACAAGGAAATCTTAAAGAATTAATTCAATCAGCAGATGTAAATAATAATGCAATAGAAGCAAGAAACCAGTTTACACGAAGAAAGAAACAGCGTTTAAAGTCTATACACGGTTCACCGCTAACCCATGCGAGAAATAGCGGCCCTTGATCATGCTTTAAGAACCAATCAGAGGCGAATTAAACAACAATTTAGCCAAAAACTAGGTGAAATAGTTGGGGCATATAAGAAGAGAAAAAGAAAAACTCGTTGAGGCTGATGTCGCCGTCTTAGGGCATGATATTAAAGAAAGTGATAACCCAAAGGGATAAAAAGATCTTGAACAAGAAAGATCTGCCAAGACTAGATGTGCAAACTAACTAACTGAGGACCAATTACGAACTCATGTGGAATAGAATAAGAGAGAAAACTATCCGAAAATTTTATTTGGAAGACACATACGCTAGCAGATCGATAAAAACGCTGTTTTTGAGGAGCAAGCGTCACATTAGCAAGCGTATATGCTTAGGATTTTGCAATAAGTACACTGGTGTGATGGCTATTACAGGCGGGGTGGAGGCATAGTTCAGTGCCTCCGCCTCCCATCGCCTCGCATCTCCGCCTGATAAAATCATGGGTAAAAAAAACAGCTTGATCATCTTGCATGTTATTATAAAAATTATCTGGTAAAGCCGTGGTGCTTTACCTGGAAATATTGGGGTGATTGTCAGCTGGCTTGGTTCTACTGCAAGCAAAGTTGTTGGCTTTATGCGAGTGCACTTATGGACATTAGTTCTTATAATAGTTGGGTTACTATTTTGTAAAGATAAAGACCATGTATATCCTATGCCAGTTATTCCAAGAACAAGCGCGGTCTTTTCATTTTCATGGGATCTTCGCGAACAGAGTCCGCGAGCTTTGCTGAGTCTTCAATTACTTTTGGGGTTGAACTTCGGGGAGTGGATGACTTTATTCTCGGGTGTTCTTTTAGTGTTTGTAATATTACTGGCCCAGGAATTTATGGCGGTTTTTCCCCCCAACTTATGTTCATTGCCTGCTATAAGAATTTCATTATTATAGTTTTATAATTGTTACCTATCTGGAGTCTGAGGGCGAAGGCGCCATGTATAAACCAGTGCAAACAGGCAAAGTCTACTTTCGATGATTGCGTATTGTTAAAACATCTTGGTACCTATTTATACTTGAAGGGAATTCAACTGCTAGAATTAAGGCGTCCTCTAAATTTGCTCTAAGTATTGTTTTTTGTGCATCAAGCCAGTTAGAAGGATCTGTTATTATGCTCGATCTTGACTGTGCTTGTGAACCTAGCAAACACCAAACGTAAGTACGAATAGAGTCATTTATTCGTTCTATTCCGGCTTTAGTTAGGCCTTAAGAAGTGTACTAAGATAAATGTTGTCCATGCTGTTTTATGTCTAGCTCTATGGACCGAGGTGAAACAGCTGTGCCTGAAAGAGAAAGATGGTAAGGAGGATTCCAGTCATAGTTTTTTTTTCTGTGCAGCCCCAATAATAAGGGGGTGCCTAAGCCATGATTGCGGTCCAACATTTGCCTATAAGTCTGTCTTGATGTTAATTATTGAATTCGTTACAGATTCTCTCAAAAGCCTTCATGTCTATTCTGTTGCTAAATGGATTAAACGGTTTGTCATTTGTAAGGGTGCTTGCAGTTCAGTCAAAATACGTCTGAAGTTGTAATTAGAAATGAAACTATTACACTGAAAGAACCATAGGATTAGGATGATTTAGGTGATCTGCATTCGACATCCACACCCAGTTGATGCACCAAAACACAGCAAAAGTTTAACTGGTTCTGATAATAAAACAGCCATCGGATGACTGGAACCACACTTTTGAGATGTAGTCTTTTTTTACAGGGGGGTTAAGTTATAGATATCTGCTTATTGGTAAGTTAACTTTACCTTTTTATGTAAGGTGGTCAGTCTGGGTCACAGTAATGTCTGGGTGTCAGTTTATTTTTTTAGATTGTTAGTGCGGCCAAAACAGAAAATATTTCCATCAGGATATTTGATCTGCACTCATTTTAATTTGTTTTAAAAATGTTTGTAACAATTAACATAAATCTAGACCCCTTCGTTTTTAGTTTAGAACATGCTATTTAATATCGTATGCGAAACAAAAACGGTCGCCGCTCCATGTAATATTCTACAAAGTCGTTTTATGGTTTAATATAAACTGAATCCAAGGAAAATAATAAGATTAAAAAAATTATAATAATGGAAGGGAAACTGTAGTTAGCCTGTTAACCATTACTGATGGTTATTAAGGGTTTTGCTCGCTTATGAAGCAATGAGTATCTTCGACATTTGCTCTCAAATTAACAATGCGTATCAGAAAACAAAGTTGACTTCAAACCTGAAGAAGAAGAAGAAGTAGAGGTACTATTTTGATAAAGAGCTAGCTAAAATGTTAGGCTTTGCAACTGTCAGTCAGCCTTTCATAGTTTTTAGTGTTACGCCAGACAAATATCTACTTATGAGGGAGAAAATCCGCTCGATCTTGCATTACTTCATACTTATGTCATTTGGTGAGCGAAGCATGATGAAAACTTATATGATGGAAGGCACTCAAACTGTTTTAGAGCTCTTCCATCAGGGAAGCTGCATATTGTGATTATGAAATTATACAATTCCCCTAATTTACAGTTTAAAAATTAGTTTGTGGAAGGGTCGGATCTTTTTAAATATAAAAATTCGCAGACAAAAAGGAAATAAAGTCGTAAAATGTGATACCTGCACTTTGTTTTGGAAATAAAATAATTAAGTCTTGTACTTAAAAATGTCGCGGGGGCCAGAAGTACCAGGAGTTACATTGGCGCTGTAAGGAGTATAAACGCCTTAGAATTATAAGACCTTGCAGTCGTTGCGGACTTTGAACAGAACGGTGGAAATAGGGCGGCTTTGTATGGTTTTGAGTACACTAAAAGATGGTGATTTATTAAACGCAAAGAGGTTAGCGACACAAAAAAGTTTCCCTAAATGAACAAATACGCAATGTAGCAGAAACAATGTGGCCAGTATGAATATAAAATAGATTCGGAAAACTGACAGCAAATTGGCACTTAGAACCATATTTAGCAATGGGCACATAAATTTTGAATTCATAAGGCCATTTACATATTTAGCAGTCAAAAAAAAGTTTCAGAAAAAAGCATAAACTCTGGCCCTTTAAATGGAAAGTTTATGCGGACGACTATAGTCGGAAAGAATTGATATACGCCGTATGGGAAAAACAGTACATACTCACAGAAAAGTAACAGTTGTTAAAAAAAAGCTTCTTCATAATTTACGTTCTTTCCAAGGCAGAAAATTAGGAGACACGTTCCAATAATATTTGAACTTTCCTGTCTTTAAAGGATGTGGAGAGGGATGGGGTGTGTGGGCGTTAGTGATGACCGTATAAAAGGAATTAAAAATATTAGCTGGCAAAACTTAGACGTTAAAAGCCTTAACGTTACATGTGTTCTTCCAATGGCGAGGATGTTAAGATCATAACAACAAGCATACAAAAATCAATTTTGACTTAAATAGAAACATATCTTACAGAACTGAATTGGTTTAATCTTAACCTTTTAGCGCTCGTAGGGTTTTATTATACTGAACACGTTTTGACAGACGTGTATGATAAAAATAATAACTGGATTAGATTAAATTCTGCTATAAAACTATGGAGCAGTTAAACTTTATGACAAAAACTCCTCATTGCTCATTGATTTGTGGGCAGACTGGTTGGGGGAAAAACAATATTTATCCTCGACCTGTTACAAACAGTTTATCGTTATAATTTTAATCATATTGTGGTTTTCGGGTCCAACACTTAAAGGGAAAACAAAGCATATCATGATAGAAGGTTTATATTGGACAGATGATGCCATATATTTAGTTAATCCTAGCAATAAATGAGTGAGTGTTTAGAACAGTTTTATAGACTGTTTGAAGGAACGCAGACATATTTATTATAGATGACTGTTGGGCCCAGAAAGAGACATATTTAAAAAAGAGAAACACTTTGTCGAAACTAGCTTTCAGCGGAAGACATTGCTGGGATAAGTGTGTGGATTTTATGCCAAAAATATAACTCGGTTTTAAAAAGGACTTTAGAGAACAGTTAAAGACTGTAGTGTTATTTCACATGAAAGACAGAGACTCATTTGAAGAATGTTTGCGCGAAAATGATGTTATTGAAAATGATCAGGAAAAACAAAGGATTAAACAAAAACTAAAATCTGAAAAGTTTAGTAAATTAGTTTTAAAAACGGATAACCCTGCACAGTATGTTTGTTTGTAGATAATCGTTATTTTTTGGTTATTGAAAGTCTTACTTGTCAGAGAACTGTAATATGCCGCTTCTAGGTCACTTTCGCCCGGAAAACTTGGTGGAGGAGCAAGTGGGGTAGAACAGACATTTATCTGTTCTCTGGTGTCCTGGACTGGGTACCGCCATCAGTTATATAATCACATCAGGTGGGCATCGCGGCTCTCCGACGATCGCCTAACCTAATATTCACTGGTTCCACCACGAACACAGTCGGGAAAAAAAAACTCTAGGGAGAGCTTGGGCAGCAGATCTTCGAAAAGAAACCCACCTCAGACAACTGATTTCGCGTGAACTCCTTACTCTCTAATGGAACCGGCTCCGGCTGCATCAGTCAGTCGTCCAGGTCTTGACTCTTAGACACCTTTCTGATGCCAGATCTTTTTCTTCCTGGCGCTTCGAGATTCGAACCAGCAACTTCTGGATTTGTGAGCGTCTCAAGGCATTGCTTTTTTTCCGTCGGATATCTTATTCACACCTCGCTATTGGACACCAGTTCTAAGTTGGGTGATTCAAAACCGATCAGTTTACTTTTGTTTCTCCTCGACCAGATCCAGCTGGAACTCTTCTCACCTGTCTCTGCCATTGCCTCTACGCCTCTGGACCTCTTCAAATCAGAACTCGAGAGCTGTTTCACGAAATCTACGACAAGGCCTTTGGCTTGGAAAGAGATTGCCACAAGGTGGTTGTCACGATACAGGTTAATTGTCGTTTCAACTGGTTTATTGTTAGGGGAACTGTGGATAGCTGGCTTAAAAGGAAAACATTGTGTTCGAAGTTGTGTGCCAGATGCATGATTTATTTTTAGTTGCATGCAACGTGCGTGAGTCTTCCTTAGATACTTCGATCCCAGAGTCCAACAAACCGGTTTGAATTTTGATGTGGCCAGACTGAGTTCAGGTAGACAGGAGTCACTTGTGTTGACGAGTCAGTCGAGACAGAAGTTTCCCCTCGACACACGACGTATGCAGTGCTTGGCTTGGAGCTTCCTTTTCCCCACAGTGGTGGAGTTGTGGGCGTGGACATTATTGTCCCTCCAATTTCGTGGGCGTAACAACATTTTTTCTGTGCGCCTGGTCGTAGGTCCGTCTCGGTTTCAGGTTTGGAACTTTTTGCCGTTGTTCGTCCGCTGTTTTCGGAAGTCCTATGTTTTCGTTTGTGTCCGTGTGGCGCATGGGTTCAATGTATTCAGTTACAATTTTCCTCTTTGTTTCATGCTTTCTGGCATTTATGGTGATGTAGGGCATTGGTATTTTAACGTGAATGCGAGAAAGTGTGGTAGAAAGCGTGTGTATTTGTGAGCGGTGAGATTTGGAGAGAGTTTCACTTAGCTTTGGGCGAGACGGAGTAACTGCCTTCGCCCGGTATATTAATTTTTGTTATGTATTTTAGTAAAATAAAGAAGGGGGGAACAGGGTTCTTTTCCGTGAAGCTGGGAAAAGCACATGGATAGTTATATTGAACTAACTAGTCTGTATTTTTGAATTGAGGGTTGTTTGTTTTTGAGAACCAAAAACACATTTAATTTGTAGATAAGGTGTTGGAAGTCAGTATAAAATTTATCATTTTTTTTGCTTTATATAAATTTTCGGTTTGTTAATTTGAAAGGCGTGTTCCGACATTTGACAGTTAGTTTCTCTTTTGCTGTTGGAACTTGTTATAATTGGCCAAGGTCATGATGACCGGCGAAGTTGACCTTCAGGTCAATGTTCATACATATAAACATTGCTGAATAATTCTCCCTTTGAATACACATTGTCAAAATTGTTTAAGTTACAATCTATATTAATGTTATTGTCTTCTTTCTTGAGGAATTAAAAGGTGTTTGCATTTTCCTGTTTGGGAAAGAAAGATGGTGTTTTAATTAAATTTTACCTATTTTTTTTCAAGTAGTTGGACTTAGGTATTTCCTCGGAGACTCGGGTAGTATTACTGGCAGTTAAATGTCATCCCCAGAACCTGATAGTTTGCTCTGTGGCCAGGGTCCCCTTCCCACCAGAGCTGTGAGAGTGGCCGTGTCAAGCTGGTGGCCGACTGACGGTTGGGTGCGTCTTTTTGTCCTGAAGGACAGGAGGCGGCGTGGAAAGAGTGGACTCCATTGACGCTTCGTTTTAGCAACGGACTTCTGGTCTTGCTTCCTGACTAGGAGCGGGTTGAATGGACCGATAGTAAGTAGTGGAGAGTAGATGAATGCGGAGCATAGAAGGTGTGCACGAATGGCAAGCAGAGGACGTAAAGAGTACGAGGAATCAACGCTGACAAGAATTTAATGAACTTCCTTGTTGAAGCTCGACCTCATATTCGGCTCCGCCAACATACCTTGGACACTCATGTTAGTTTTTTTTGTTCATCTGCTCCGTTTGGATGGTGCTCTATCGTCTTGGTGATTGTGACACCCATGATTTTTGAACAGAAGAACACGTCAAAAAAGCTGTGCAGCGGGGGGGGGGGCGGGGGGGACTTTGATTGGAACCGGTGCGTTGAAGGAACGGATAGTAATTGAACTAGATATTGGTGAATAGTTTTTGCTGATCTCAAATTTCTAATTAGTGTGATTCGGTGCTTGCTGCATGTTGGGAATGATTTTGAATACTCCTGTGTTGTCGGTTGCATACCTATTGAAATCTTCTTGGCTGATAGTGAATGTTGTGTCATTCACAGGTTTTTTGTACACCAGAGAAGGAAGCAGAGCGGTCGCAGTGTGTGAGTGTCTATAGCGTACGCGTGCCTTGTTAATGTAATTTTGTGCGCTGTTTGGTTTAGCAAATTATTGGTTGTTGTTTTTTCTTGTGAGCGCATGGTGTATGTGATTAATAAAATTAGTAGTGTTTATGTAACAGTATTGGTGTGATGTGTTGGGAGAAATCATTGTTAAGTGGTTTGGGGCTTGTGGATGATGTTGAATGCGGGACTGGTCGTTGGGTGTGTGAACGCGGGAGTGAAAGCCCCTGACTTGGGTGGTTTGCCATCTCCCTCGCGACTTGACAGTGGAGTGGCTATCCTGGTGTAACGTTCGAGTCTCTGTTGATGAGAGGCTTGCTCCATTGCTGCACTGCTCGATAATGGCACGTGATACCAATCACAATCCACTGTTATTGACCTTAGTGAAGTGCAATACCCAGTCTATGCCCCTCCCCGCTGAATGATCTGTGGATGCTTTTCCCCCCGTTCCCAAGGGCCTGCTGTGTACTGGCAGTCATTCACTTTCTTCCAACATACCCGCTCCCGTGTGCTGATGTCACAAACTGTTCCAGACGATGATTGAATGTAGAATGTCGGGCGCTGGAGCTAGTGCTAGTTATTTCTTTCCTCTGGCAATGCTAACGTAAGTGAGATCTCCTAAGCTCTCATAAGTGTCCTCCATTGTGTAGCTTCTGAGATTTGTTCTGGTGGTCCACGATAGTTATTGTTGTGTATTTTGTAGATTTTTTTTTTTTTAGGCTTGGGAGTCCCTGGACTGGTCACTACCATTTGCCGTGTCACCCACGTGGGCATCATCGTATAACCCACACGAACCTAGTCTAAAATAGAACTTTTTCACCATCGTACTAATTAAATTTTGTACAACTGCTGATGATGATACGGCTTCCTACTGGCAGCTGAAGATACGGCTCTATTACCTATTTCTTTTGCCCTCTTGACTTCCTCGTTGCTTTTCTTTTTGCTGTTGTAGCTGCTGCTGCTGCTGCTGCTGCTGCTGATTTTGCTATGTTACTGCTGCTGTGGCTGTTGTCTGCTGCAGCTGTAGTTATTGTTATTGTAAGTCTATCATTCGTCTTGTTCTATCTTCTTTTCGACTTTTCTTCAGGTAAACAAGGTGGAGGAGGGTTTGTTTCATGAAGAATCAATGACTGCGTTGCAATATTCTTGTTTGGTTTCCTTTCTTCTTATACTTCATAATCCTTTTTGTTTTCACACGCGGTATTATTCATGTCTTTATCTCTCGTCTCCATCACTGCATGCACACAACCCATAAAAATTCAGCCGTGGAATTATCACATGGCATCGAAACCAATACAAAAAATTTTGGTCAAATAAATTTCACACACGTGTTCTCTCATCTTTGCTCACCGCTTTCAAATATCCTTTATTTTCTTAATTTAAAAGCAAAAATAAAATTTCTGGGGACTTCGACGACGATGATAAGGACGATAATGATAACAAAGAGGATAATTTATGTTGATAGTTACCATAGTGGTATTGTAACACTGGTTGTTGTGCTAATCCTGTTCTTGTGCTACAATTTTGTCACGCTTCTTCTGTGTGTGTGACTTCAATTGTGCCGTGTTAATTAGACATCGATGAATTCATTTATTGGTCTGATTAGAGAAACAGACATACAGAGATGAAGAAAACCTTAGTGAGCCTTTCCATCCCCTTCTCTTTAATTGGCAAAAACTTTTTCTTTTTTTTTTAAATATCCGATTCATCTTAGACTGGAAGAAAAATCTGGAAACATTATCACAGACTACTGATGACAAGCCCTAACCCCAACAGAAAAAGAAAAAAACGTCTTGCTCTTGAAGTTAATTTCTGTCTCCAGTTTCCTCCCGCTGTTTTCTGGCTTCGCTTGTTCTTTTCTTCCTCCCTTTCTTCCTTTCACTTTCACTTTATCCCCCACAGCATCACGTGGTAATTAATCAACGTCCTCTGACTGACCTTGTTTTCTTGTGCCTGGCTTTCAAAACTAGAGGACAAAGACTGGCCAATTCTTTGGTTGCTTTCTTGTTCTTTGTTTGTCGCGCGCGCCTTTTTCAACGCACTTAACACAGGCACACACACACACTTTTGTTTTTAAAAGAATCGACAAGGGTGGTGCAGGTGAAATCGACAAGGTGGTGCAGGTATCGAAGTTGATTTGTTGGTCACCTGTCTGTTTGTTGAACTGTTCCATCATTTTTTTTTTTTGTATTTCTGGTTCATGTTATCTAAACACAGGGAGGCTATGTAATCAAACGGTTTCTGTTGTCCATATGTGCACACGTGCACGCGCGTGGTGTGTGTGGTGTGTGTGTGTGTATGTGTTGTGAGTGTGTGTGTGTGTGTGTGTGTGTGTTGTGTGTTAAAGGGGCTCTGACAAAGAAGGAGGAAGAGTGTGTGTGTGTGTGTGTGTGTGTGTGCGTGCGTGCGTGCGTGCGTGCGTGCGTGCGTGTGTGCGTGCGTGCGTGCGTGCGTGCATGTGTGCGCGTGCGTTGTGTGTGTATGCGTGCGTGTATGTGCATTCATACATGTGTGTGTCTGTCTGTCCGTCTGTCTGTCTGTCTGTCTATGTTCTTCTATGTGTTTGTGTGTGTCTTAGGCCATTGTCACTGGGGAGTTCCAATGCAGCATTCTATGCCCAAATTAGCGCACTGCGCAGTGTTCCATACGTTTCCCGACTGGCTTTGCTTCAAAATACGCGCTGGTCTGAAATATGTGAGCCTCATTGCAACTGGCATTCATCCTGGAAATATCTACATGTGGCTATGCTTTTCTTAAAGTGCCAGACTCATATCTAGGTGGAGGGCAGGTACAGGCAATAGCATACCAAAACTTGACAAAACGATCAATATTGATGGTATCTTTTGTGCCATCCGCTACTGAAAGATGTTACCAAATCGTAGATGCCGAATTTCTGTGACTGAAGTGTTGAGCAATATTCTCAAACTTACAAAATTGACATTTTTGTTAATAAATAGTGGTCAGTTACAATCATCATTTTATATACTGATAAACAATAAATGAATGATACATCATGCTGATACCGTCACAAATGTTACAGAATATTCCATCGGTATATATACTGGTAACACAATCCGCTATATTAAAATGTTGTTATGCAGGATTGTCTTCAGTTGTGACAAGCTCCTAGCATAACATTATCAGTCTCCAAAATTCCCCGAAGTCGGAGTGTGGCTGCCCATGTGGCGGGGTAATCAAAAACGGTCACACATGTAATGTTCTCATCCCCAGCTGATGCACTTGTACCATAGTGTTCAAATGCTTCGGCTGTTAGGATGGTCCCTGGAGTCTTTTAGCCAGGGTACGACAACGACGACAACAACAACAACATCCAACACGTCACGTCTCCTTTCCTTCAACTATCCCTCTCTTTATACCATCTCTTCAACCACAAACTGAGTCTGTAGGCCTATATGGTCTTGGACTACTTCACTAAGGTTGCCTGGCTTTCTGTAGCTGTTCGAATGCATCGGATTTTTCTCATACCAGCAAAATCTTGTTACCCCTCTCTTCGTTTGATTCACTCCCTTTTTTTTTCTTTTTTCTTTTTTTTACCCGTTATCCTGTGGCGCGCATTCAACACATGTGAGTCAAATTAGGCAAATTGGCTCTCTTGTTTGGCCACGCTGCAAATTGCCTCCCTTGTTCGACCATGTTTCTTACGTGTGTGTAGCTGTTTGTTGAGGGGGGGGGGGGGGTTGTTTTTTTTTACTCTGGTTGCTTTTCCTTGCTTGCATTCTTTCTTTCTCTCACTTTGTTGTGGTCTTTGTTTGACATTGCCCATCTAGAAAACTGCAAGGAAGCGAGAGAGAGACGGATAAACAGAGACAGAGACAGACAAATTCAGACAAGACAGACAGAGGGGACTGGGAAAAATAAAGAGGAGAGAGAGAGAGAGAGAGAGAGAGAGAGGAGAGAGAGAGAGAGAAAGGTGAAAGACTTCATTAGTGACGACACACTAAAGCGAAGGAAATAAAAATGTTGGGGGAAAAAAGAAGCTGACGTCAACTGAGAGAAACGAACTGCAAGCAGAGGGAAGCAACTGCCACAAAGAAAAGAAGAACGAAATTTTTTTAGGAGCAAACATGCGTACAAATGCTGCACTTCCAGCGCGCAAACACCATGACAGCCCAGCAGCGCGCAAGCGTCCCCCCCCACCCCCCAAAACCCA
>CM031597.1:36902851-36907672 GCA_018398815.1 Conus ventricosus | reverse complement strand
TATTATAGTTTATTATGTACCTATCTGAGTCTGAGTCAGAAGCAGCATGTATAAACAGTGCCAACAGCAAAGTCTACTTTCGATCTTGCGTATGTAAAACATTGGTACCTTGAATACTGAAGAAATCAACGTAAATAATGCGCCTCTAAATTTGCTAAGTATTTTTGTGCGTCAAAGCCAGTAGAAGGATCAGTTATGCTCGATCTTGCCTGTGCTTGCGACCCTAGCAAACACCAAACGTAAGTTACGAATAGAGTCGTTTATTCGTTCTATTCCTGCCCTAGTTAGGCCTTAGAAGTGTCCTAAGATAAATGTTGTCCATGCTGTTTTATGCTCTTGCTGTAGGACCCGGGCTGACAGTTGGGCCTGAAAAGAAAGTTTTGAAAGGAGGATGCCAGTCATAGTTATACTTTCTGTGCGTGCCCCGAAAATAAAGGTCGCCTAGGCCATGATTATGATCCAACTTTTGTCTAAAGCCTGTCTTGATGTTAATATTGAATTCGTTACAGATCCTTTCAAAAGCCTTCATGTCTATTATAATTGCTGAGTGGATTAAATGGTTTGTCATTTGGTAATGGCGCTTGCAGTTCAGTCAAAATACGTCTGAAGGTGTAATAGAAATGAATCGGTACACTGACCTCACCAAAGGATCATGGTGATTTAAATGATCAGCATACGACACTCCACACCCAGTTGATGCGCAAAACACAGCAAAGTTTAACTGGTTCTGATAAAACTGCATCGGATGACTAAACCACGCTTTCTTGGTGTGGTCGTTTTCAATAGGGGGGTTAAGATAGCTCTTCAATGGAGTACTCACCTTTTTATGAAAAGAGGCAGTCTGAGTCACAGCAATGTCAAGAGTATCAGTTGCTATATTTTAAGATTGTAGTGCGGCCCAACAGATATTTTGCATCAGTATATTTGAATGCACTCATTTTTAATTTGTTTTAAAAAAATGTTTGTAACAATAACAACTCAGACCGTCCTTCGTTTTTAGAACATGCTATTGATAACGAATGCGGAGCCAAAATGGTTGCACTTCATGAAATATTTTACAAAGTCGTATGGTTTAATATAAGTGAATCCAGGAAGAATAATAAGATTCAAAAAATTGATAATGCAGGAACATTAGTTAGCCAGTTAACAATAGCTGATGGTTATTACGGGTTTTGCTCACTAAAAGAAGCATGAGTAACTTCGACATTACTCTCAAACTTAACAATGCGAATCTAAAAACAATGTTAACATTCAAGCCTGAAGAAGAAGTAGGTTACTATTTTGATAAAGAACTAGCTAAAATGTTAGGCTTTACAGCTAACAATTATATATTTAGAGTTACACCAACCAAAACTACTTATGAGGGGGAAAGTCCGCTCGATCTTGCATTACATTCATTACTCTATGTTCATTTGGATGAGCTGAGCACTGATGAAAACTTATATGATGGAAGGCCCTCAACTGTTTTAAGAGCTCTTCCGTCAGGGAAAGCTGCATATTGCGATTATGAAATTATACAATTCCCTAATTTACAGTTTAAAAGATTAGTTTGTGGGAGGGTTGGATCATTTAATATAAAAATTGCAGACAAAGCGGGGAAAGTTGTGAAATGTGATAACCTACACATTGTTTTGGAAATAAAATAATAAGTTGTTCTAAAAAATGTCGCGTGGGCCAGAAGAACCAGGAGTTACATTAGCGCCTGTAAGGTGTATAACTTTAGAATTAAAAGACCTTGCAGACGTTGCGGACTTTGAACAGAACGGTGAGATAGGAGCTTTGTATGGGTTTGAGTACACTAAAGATGGTGATTATAAACGCAAAGAGGTTGGCGACAGCAAAAAGTTTCCTAAACTAGAACAACTGCGCAATCTAGAGGCAAATAATGTTGGCCAGTATGAATATAAAATAGTTCGAAAACCTGACCTCAAATGGCACTTAGAACCATATTTAGAATGGGACATAAAATTTGAATTCATAAGCCCATTTACATATTTTAGCCGTCAAAAAAGTTTCAGAAAAGCATTCAACTCTGGCCCTTTACATGTAAGTCTTATACCGGACGACAATAGTCGGAAAGAAATTGAAATAACGCCGTATGGGAAAAAGCAGTACATCCTCCACAGAAAAGAAACAGTTTGTAAAAAAAGCTTCTACAAAATTACAGTTCTTTCCAAGCAGAAAATTAGGAGACACGTTCACAATAATATTTGAAATTTCTGTCTTTAAAGATGTGGAGAGGGATGGGGTTGTGGGCGTTAGTGACGACCTTATAAAAGGAATTAATATTAGCTGGCAAAACTTAGACGTTAAACGTCTTAACGTTACCATCGTCGTTCTTCACAATGGCGAGGATATTAAGATCATAACAACAAGCAACAAAATCAATGTTGACTTAAATAGAAACAATCTTACAGAACTGAATTGGATTAATCTTACACATTTAGGCCTTATGGGGTTTTATTATACTGAACAAGTTTTGACAGAGAGTATGATAAAAATAATAACTGGATTAGATTAAGTTCTGTTATAAAACTATGGAGCAGTTAAACTTTATGGCAAAAACTCCTCATTGCTCATTGATTTGTGGGCAGACTGGGTGTGAAAAACAATATTTATCCTCGACCTATTACAAACAGTTTATCGCTATAATTTTAATCATATTGTGATTTTCTGCCCAACACTTAAATGGAACAAAGCATATCATGATAGAAGGTTTATATGGGCAGATGATGACATATATTTAGTTAATCCTAGCAATAAACTGAGTGAGTGTTTAGAACAGTTTTATAGACTGTTTGAAGGAACGCAAACACTATTTATTATAGATGACTGTTCGGCAGAAAGAGACATAGTTAAAAAGAGAAACACTTTGTCGAAACTAGCTTTCAGCGGAAGACATGCTGGGATAAGTGTGTGGATTTTATGCCAGAAATATAACTCGGTTTTAAAAGACTTTAGAGAACAGTTAAAGACTGTAGTTTTATTTCACATGAAAGACAGAGACTCATTTGAAGAATGTTTGCGCGAAAATGATGTTATTGAAAATGACCAGGAAAAACATAGGATTAAACAAAAACTGAAATCTGAAAAGTTTAGTAAATTAGTATTGAAAACGGATAACCCTACACAGTATGTTTGTTTGTAGATAATCGTTATTTTTGGTTATTGAGTCTTACTAGTCAGAGAACGGGGAAATACCAATCCTGGGTTACTTTCGCCCGAACTGGGTGGGCGGAAGTGGCCCAGGATTGGTATTTCCCCGTTCTCTTCCTTAATTCTAAGAGTAGTTTTATACTTTTTCCTTTCCTGTACGTACGATGATCTGTTTTCTAGTTTCTTGTTTTCTATTAAAGATTCTTAACGCTATTCTTGCGTTCTTCTTTAAACAGGCGACAATCTTTGTCGAACCAAGGCTTACTTTGTTTAGAAGTGGGGACACCTTTGGGGTTATTGGGACAAATCCGCTTGGTCATACACATTGCTAGCATCTTTAATAGCACACGTAAAAGTGTCCAAAGCATCATCAATTGATCGTTCGATCTGAGCAGTGGCTTCTGCTATATGGTCCGAAAATGCAGGAGAAAAACAGGATTCATTGAGTCTATGTACTTCATCAGGGTTTCCATATTATCTTATCAACAGAACAAGGAGAGCTGTCACATAAGTTATCTGCATCATTTTCTGTAAGCAAACGATTTACTGTAAGCACAAGGGGCATATGTACTGATTCCACTCTCTCTTCTACAACAAAATTTGTACATAAAGAAGCAATGCCCGGGAGAAGCAATAAAGTAATCATTTACACTTGCGCCACTTGGAGAAACAAACGTAAATTGCTTTGATGCATCAGGGTAACAGAAACCGTTTAAAATCAAAAGTTCATAGCAGGCACACAGATCTAGAAGATGTCTACCAAAGACATTAAGAACCAAGTCTTCTGTCTGACGGTCATCAACAAATAATGCACAGTTGTCATTCAACATGTTTTCCAGCTCAGTCTGGAATACATCAGAATTGGGTTGAAGGTTAGCTGTTCTGCTGTTAAAATCTCCGCACAGTAGAAAAAGGGCATCACCAAATTGTTCAAGCACATCTGCAAGGCACTGTTCTATTTCTAACAAGTGACATTTATGTTGCACATAATTTATAGAACGGAGAATCGATGGGGGGTACGTAGCAAGCCACAAGAAAAACGTCACTGACAGTTCCAAGGAGTGATTTATCTAATTTTAGAACAAGGACGTGGTCGTATGAAACCTCAACACGCGATACAAAATTTTCATATTCTTTGCGTATCAAAGTGATAATACCACCACTGCTCCTACCTCGACGAGAAAGTTTCACAGCAGGAGAGGAAAAACATGAAAAAGCTGACCAGCAATCTGGGGGGAAAACGAACTGTTGAGAAAAGTTTCAAATAAACACACAAAGTCAAAGTTATTAACGTAATTTAAGAAATCCGGGTCGGAAGATATGTTCCAAAAGCCATCAATATTCCAGGACAAGAAAGACAGTGAAGGGCTTACAGTACGTTGGACTGTATTCAAACCTGGGGCTTGGCCGACACATCATGCCTGGTTCGGTTTTGCTGTAGCTGCATCGTTGGGGAGCTGGGTGGGCGCCTTCGTTTGGGGGTCGGGGTGACGCGTGACGGTGGCTCGAGGACGGCTCACTAGTGGTCGCACTGTTGCCACGGACAGGTGACCTGCTTCCGAGGTTAAGATTTCCGACTGACCCCCCTCTTGGATGACTGGAGGCTCCGTTGTGGCGGCGAGTGCTGTCAGCGCTGCCGTTGCCGGAACGTTGCTGCAGAGGGCC
>CM031597.1:36855351-36892851 GCA_018398815.1 Conus ventricosus | reverse complement strand
ACATGCATCGCAGGTTGTTTGTTGCGTTGCCTGTTTGTCTTCTTCAGTTCGTTTGTTTCTTTCTCGCGTCTCTCCTTGATTGCTGACGTTTGTTTGTTTTCTGTTTGTTTGTTTGTTTGTTGTTTGTTTGTTGTTTGTTTGTGTGTTTGTTTGTTTGTTTGTTTGTTTGTGTGTTTGTTTGTTTGTTTGTTTTTGTTTGTTTATTTGTTTGTTTTGTTTGGTTCTGGTAATCTCTTTTTCAATTCTTTCTTCCCTTCTGTCTCTCACTTTGAAACACAAGGGAGGTCTGACACCTTTGTTGAGAGACAGAGAGAGAAAGACAGACAGACAGACGGACAGGGAGTGAGAATGAGAGAGAGAGCGTGAGAGAGAGCATTTGAAAAAACATACTTGAACAAAGGGTCATTAAAACGGTTTAAAAAGTAAACATGAAATTACTGAAGACATGAGTGGAGGAAACAGGAGTGAGGGCGAAAGAAAACAGGAGAATGAAAAAGGTACACACACACACACACACACACACACACACACACACACACACACACACACGCACATGCCCTCAATCAGATACACACTGTCATATGTGCCTACGCCACAGTGGACAATAGACCCACATAAAACAGACAGCGCTGACAGATATTTCAAACCCACTTGCTGAGTCATTCAGGTTTGTGAGAGACGTAGACGCTAGGCTCTACAGAGCAACACGATCACGTTGTCTGGAATCCTCAGAGGTCTGCCGTCAGCTGATGCGATGATAAAAAAAAACAGACAGCTCCCAGTGCTTTTAAGAAGCACCCACAGTGTGACTGCTGCTGGCGCGTACAGTGAAACGCAGAATAAACAGCTAAGGAGAAATGGAGAACGTGGTCATCACAGCTGGGGGCAATGGACCGGGATGGCGGTTTTACTTTTCTTCTTCGTCATCTTCCTATCGCGGTATCTGCCACTGCTGCTTATACACCTTTTAGCTCAGTCTGTACTGTGTATAGTCGGGCAGAAGGTTGTGGATTCGACAGCATGAGTGCCTATCATTAATTTCAGGATTTTCACCGCCATTCTTAATAAATTGTCGTTCTGGTGGTCCGGCTAAGAAGTAGCTAGGACTCCAGAACAAGGTACCTCGTCATTCATCTGAAATGAGGAAAGCATTGAAGTTTTTTTTTTTTGTTTTTATTTTGCATTTAAATTGGCCCAGTACGCCTTGGCTTAAGGCTGTGTCAGACCAATTGACATAGGCCAGAACACCAAGGCTACATCAAAATGTTGTTATGCTCTGCATAGTTATGTGGGGATTGTCTTCAGTCGTGACAAGCTCCTAGCATAACACAGTCTCCCAAATCCCCCGAAGTCGGAGTGTGGCTGCCCATGTGGCGGGGTAATCAAAACGGTCACACACGTAATGTTCTCATCCCCAGCTGATGCATTTGTGCCATAGTGTTCAAATGCTTCGGCTGTTCGGATGATCCCTGGAGTCTTTTAGCCAGGGTACGACAACAACAACAACACAATTGGCCCAGTTTAATCTGATTCAACGACCGACTCTACTGCTGGTGCTATTACCATTACGACAATGATAACCTACAACTATCTTCGCCCTTTCGACTTCTTGTTTGTCTTTGTAATGTTTTTGCTGCTCTAGCTGCTTTTTCGCTGTTTCTATTGCTGTTGCAGCTGTTGTTATAGTACTTAAACTGCTTCTCATTCAAGAAAATACATGTTGAATGATTATTTTTCAGTATGATGTTGATTAGTAAAACATTTCTTCAACTAAAAATGTGTGTGTGTTGTGTGTGTGTGTGTGTGTGTGTGTGTGTGTGTGTGTGATAATAATGAATACTTATAGAGCGCCTATTCTCGGCTAGAGACCAAGCTCTAAGCACTTTACAATCAACACTCGGGCTGCCTACCTGGGCAGTGCCGACTGAAGAGCTGCCAGCCGGCGCTTCATTCAGTCGTTTCCCGTGTCATCCAGTCAGTATCATTCAATATTGATCACTCATTTTCCTTACTTCCTTCATTCTTTCCATTTCTCACGCAGGGTGCATGCTATGTGTAACGTGTCATCAATACCAACGGCCAAACTGGCCTACTCTTCCGAAAGTTGGTGATGGGATTTTACGTGTGTGCAAGATGTTATGCGTGCGTTCACACGCGGAACCTCGGTTTATAGTCTCATTCGAAGGACTGTATGGGAAATGGAGTCAGAACAAATGTTAACTCCGAGGGAAAAATCCCCCTGTACCGAAACGCCCCGGCGGAGGTTCGAACCCGCAACCCCAGGATCACCAAGATTACGAGTCCGGCGCTCTACCAACTGAGCTAGTGTGTGTGTGTGTGTGTGTGTGTGTGTGGTGTGTGTGTGTGTGTGTGTGTGTGTGTGTGTGTGTGTGTGTGTGTGTGTGGAGAGAGAGAGAGAGAGAGAAGAGAGAGAGGAGAGAGAGAAAGAGAGAGAGAAAGAGAGAGAGAAAGAGTGTTTGTCCATGTGTCTTTGTGTTTGTCTGTATCCATGTGTATGTGTGTCTGCATGTCTGTCTATGGCTTTGTCTAATTTGTTGGTCAGCAAGATAATTCATTAGGTAGATCGTCGATTGACAAGGTAGTCTGTTGGATCAATACTTACTAGAGGTTCAGTTATGAAATTGCGAGGATGAAAATGGACAGATTTCTGAATGAGATACTTCTCATATCTCATGGGGCGAAAACAATCAAAATTCTTAATAATATTCACAACTCTAGGATAAAGATAATGAAAAGTCTGAATCATACACATACCTGTAGAATGAAAAAGGACGAAATTTTGAATAAAAGTAACATCTCTTAGATGAACACTAACAAAATTCTGAATAATACTCACATCTCTAGGATAAAAAGCAGGCGATGTTGTAAATAATACTAACAAATCTGGGATGAAGGCAGACAAAATTTTGGGTAATATTTACATCTCTATGATAACAACATACAAAATTCTGAATAATACTCACATTTCACAGATGAAATCTGAATGATATTCGCATCTCACGCATGAAAATAGACACAGTTCTCAATAATATTCATATCTCTAGATCAAAACGACAAAATTTCGCAAAATACTCTCATATTTAGGATGACAATGAACAAAACTCTGAAAGAGATACCCTCACATCTCTAGGATGTAAGCAGATGAAATTCTGAATAAGATAACACTCGAATCTTTAGAATGAAAAAGAGGGAAATTATGAGAGAGAGAAAAAAAAATCAATGCACTGAGGGGAAATAAAAAAAAAAAAAAAAAAAAAAAAAAAACCGAGCAAAAAAGTGACCAGAACGCAGGTGAAATTTAGGCGAAATGGTTCAAAGAGAGCAGAGGTTGGGACACAACCCCCTTTCGCATAATATTCTCATTTCTGTTTCCACAAACCACATTCTCCTCCCACACTTCTACCGTCCACCCCTGTGGCACCGCAACCCCACTCTCCTCATTCCCTTTTTCATTTCAGTTTCTATCTGTCCCTCTGGCATCCCGTGGTAATTAATACCCGTGGGCTGGCCTGGTGTCTGCACCTGACTTTCAAATGGCACGACAATATATGGGCAAATGGTAGTTCGCTGGATTGCTTGATTCTGTTTCTCTATTGTTATATTTCTTCTTGGTGCCACATTTTTTTTTTTTTTTTTTTTAAAGGACGTCTCGGCAGACTCGATTTTTTTTTTTTCAGTTCTGTTTGGAGTTGAAATAGTTAGAACATGTATGATGGATTGTTTGTTTGTTTGTTTGTTTGCTGCATTGCCTGTTTGTTTTCTTTGTTTTGTTTGTTTCTTCCGCTTGTCGCTTGACCTTTTACGTTTTGTCTATTTCAGGTTATTTGCTTTTCTCCCCTGTTTTTCCTTTCTGTCTCTTAGCTCAAAACACTCTGGCAGAGTTTTTTCTTGGACATGTCCGTGCAAAAAGAGAGACAGGCAGAGACAAAGAGAGACACACAGACAGACACACAGACACACAGAAAAGGGGAGAAAGATACAGACAGAAAGACAGACAGACAGACAGACAGACAGACAGAGAGTACATTAAGGAGGACACTGAGCAAAGAGCTTTTAGAGTAGTGTACAAAGCAGATATTTAAGAACAGGAGATAAAGGGAAGAAAAAGACAAGGCGATGGAAGAATCATAGAAATGAAAGGACACACACAGACACTCATGCACTCAATCAGACACACGCTGTCATGCTTGCATGCGTCACAGCGGAAATAGACACCAACAATAAGCAATGTGGATAGATATTTCAAAGCCACTTGCTGAGCCATTAAGGTTTGCGAGAGACGCAGACACTAGGCTTTACAGACAAACACAATGGCAATATCTGGAATCTTCAGAGGCCCCCCTGACAGCTGATGCGGCGATAAAAGACAGACCGCTCCAGGGCTGAGAACCACCCACAGTGTGACGGCTGCTGGCGCGTACAGTGAAACGCAGAATTAACAGCTGAGGAGAAATGGAGAACGTGGTCTGAACCGCTGGAGGTAACGGACGGGAATGGCAGTTTTATGTTGTGCTGCTTTCTTCTTTATCGCTTGCCTCTCACAGCTCCTGCCACTGGTGCCTAGGCTCCTGGTTAGGTCGGTGTGTTGACTACACAGTCAGTCAAAAGGTTTTCAGCTTGTTTACAAAAACGCCCAACGTAAAAGTTCTATTTACACCAGTCGCCATGGCGCAGTGATTGGCGTCGCTGATTCCTGGCTGGAAGGTTGAAGGTTCGATTCTCATTAGAAATGCTGGTTAATCTGTGTGTGTGTGTGGGGGGGGGGGGGGGGGGGGGGGAGAAGGGGGGGGGGGGGTTCGGCCTGGGCCAGCTCCTACCCAGAACTGAGTTTGCGTTGGGCTTAGTGGAGAAACCTGGAACCACACAGGCGAGTTTCGTCTGTTTAATGGATCCTTCTCTGACAGTTTGCTAAAAACTGCCTGAAAGTGTAGGTATTTGTATCTCTTGGGCCTGGTGACGTATTATAAAAGTGCGCGTAGAGTACAATCCTGTCATGCAGTTTCAGACCAGAATGGACCTCTATGGTATTATTCGTCACTATCCCCATCTTCAGAATGGACCTCTATGGTGTTATTCTTCACTATCCCCATCTTCAGAATGGACCTCTATGGTATATTATTCTTCACTATCCCCATCTTCAGAATAGACCTCTATGGTATTATCATTCACTATCCCCATCTTCAGAATGGACCTCCATGGTATTATCATTCACTATCCCCATCTTCAGAATGGACCTCTATGGTATTATTCGTCACTATACCCATCTTCAGAATGGACCTCTATGGTATTATTCTTCACTATCCCCATCTTCAGAATGGACCTCTATGGTATTATCATTCACTATCCCCATCTTCAGAATGGACCTCCATGGTATTATCATTCACTATCCCCATCTTCAGAATGGACCTCTATGGTATTATTCGTCACTATCCCCATCTTCAGAATGAACCTGTATGGTATTATTCGTCACTATCCCCATCTTCAGAATGAACCTCTATGGTATTATTCTGCACTATCCCCATCTTCAGAATGGACCTCCATGGTATTATCATTCACTATCCCCATCTTCAGAACGGACCTCTATGGTATTATCATTCACTATCCCCATCTTCAGAATGGACCTCTATGGTATTATCATTCACTATCCCCATCTTCAGAATGGACCTCTATGGTGTTATTCGTCACTATCCCCATCTTCAGAATGAACCTGTATGGTATCATTCGTCACTATCCCCATCTTCAGAATGGACCTCTATGGTGTTATTCGTCACTATCCCCATCTTCAGAATGAACCTCTATGGTATTATTCTGCACTATCCCCATCTTCAGAATGGACCTCCATGGTATTATCATTCACTATCCCCATCTTCAGAACGGACCTCTATGGTATTATTCTGCACTATCCCCATCTTCAGAATGGACCTATATGGTATTATCATTCACTATCCCCATCTTCAGAACGGACCTCTATGGTATTATTATTCACTATCCCCATCTTCAGAATGGACCTCTATGGTATTATTCTTCACTAAAACCATTTTCACTAATCAGCATTTTTTTTTCTTTTAAAATCTCAAATCCTGTGGCCCTTCATGCTCTACCATCACGGTGACCACAGTGTCAGTTTCCTCCTTGGTGAGTTCGTGGAGTGGTCACCAGTATTGACACGTTCATGGGCACTGGCGTTTGACGGACCTAATGGCACCAATCAGAATGGGGGCTTAGTCGATTTTATCCTGTATATGTTGGAGCAGGACAGGCATCAAAGAACGCCATCAAAGTGACCCAGCAGCAGTGCAGTGTCTCCTCTGGAGGGTTGCCTCTTGAGAGTTTGACATTGCTCCCTGCGAACTGCTTGTGCTTGGGCTGTGGCGGGATAGGCCAGGGTGTGGCTGTGGACGGGAGTGGGGGGGGGGGGGGGGGTTGCGGAATGAGTGGCCATGGGGTAGTGCCACTGAACTGGCACGGCAGATGAGACAGATAAAGACATTTTCACCGCACTTCTTATCAAGTTGCTCCTCTGCTGGTACCAATACAGAGTCATCTCGGTGTCCTGGACAGGTCGCTTTCATCACTCATATCACTCAAGGTCGAGCCAAACCTAATCGGGCCTTGTATAATCTGATGTAAATACCAACACCACTGTTACTACAAGTACCACGACGATGACACAATCTACAATTAGTAGAACTGCTGCTGCTGTTGTTGCTGCTGCTGCTGCTGCTGCTGCGAATACTTTTGCTCCTGTTACCAATGCCATTTGCACTGTTGACTTATTCTAGTGGTTGTTGTTGCTTTTTTCTGGATAATGTTGCTGCTACAGCTACTGAATTGGCTGGCACAACTGTTGCTGCAGCTGTTGTTATTGTTGTTCTTCAACTCCTTTTCAAGCACTTTGCTCACGTTCTTGTCAGGGGGGGGGGGGGGGGAGGGTCCCTTCGGGTAAACAAAGCGGAGAAGGTGTTTTATCACGATCGATCAGATAATGAGTTGTGCTTTTTCTTTTTTTCTTTTTTTTTTTGCTGTCTCATCATCTGTGGCACCTCAGAGGCACTGCGCCCGCGCCTCTCATTCGAACCCTGTCCACGGCTTCTGTTTTCTTTCTTTCCTTTTCTTTTTTTTTTCTCTTTCCTTCTTCATCCACACTCTACAACGGTTTTTTTTTTATTTACCCCCACACTTCTCTAGTACGCATCCAAAGTCACCACTATGCCACACAGGCCATAGCATTCAGTCAAGGTCACCACCATGTCACATAGCATTCAGTCAAAGTCACCACCATGTCACACAGCATTCAGTCAAGGTCGCCACCATGTCACACAACATTCAGTCAAGGTCACCACCATGTCACACCACATTCAGTCAAGGTCACCACCATGTCACGCAACATCCAGTCAAGGTCACCACCATGTCACACGACATTCAGCCAAGGTCACCACCATGTTACACAGCATTCAGTCAAGGTCACCACACTGTCACACAACATTCAGTCAAGGTCACCACCATGTCGCACAACATTCAGTCAAGGTCACCGCCATGTCGCACAAGCCGTAGCATTCAGTCAAAGAATTATATTTAGGCATCAAAACCAGTAAACGTGTGTAGAAAGAGCTGTTTGCGCTAATGTGTAGGCAGACATCTGCTTAGTCGTAGCCATGAGACCCTCTTCTTCAATTCTCTCATCTTAGTTGTTAATTCATTTATCCATCAGCTTAAAATCATGCGTAGTGTGGTCTCAAAATGTAGCGGGTGTAGTGTAGCGTATATGGACTAGTCCGCACGCAGTGACGCCCCCTTGATGAAACTGAAACTGAAATTGAAATAGCTCTTGTACTATGTTCTCTTTGTCATTTTGTTTACGTTTTGAGAGTTAAAAAAAAACATTTCAGCGATGCTGACGATAATCTTGACGACAACTAGGATTGCGTATGTTACTGGTGGTAATACTGGTGGTTTGATATTTGTGCAGTTTTATTTACGTATTGATGAGTTTACTAATTCATCTGTTTAGATAGACAGCCGGACATACAAACAGTTATAGAGAATCTCATGGAAACCTGTCATCCCCATTTCCTAAAACGACAGAGTTGTTTTTGTTCAAAACTGTCTGAATTCATCAGAATGGAAGAAGAATCCAGAAATGTCAAAGACTGTTGAGGGCAATCCCTAAACCCTACAGACAATATGTGACCTTTGGGATTAATATCTCTGTCTCTGTCTCTGTGTGTGTGTGTGTGTGTGTGTGTGTGTGTGTGTGTGTGGTGTGTGTGTGTGTGTGTGTGTGTGTCTCTCTCTCTCTCTCTCTCTCTCTCTCTCTCTCTCTCTCTCTCTCTCTCTCTCTCCTCTTCTCGAGTATTTTTATGTGTGCGCGTGGCCTCTGTGTGTGTGTGTGTGTGTGTGTGTGTGTGTGTGTGTGTGTGTGTGTGTGTGTGTGTGTGTGTGTGTGTGACAGAGAGGTCGAACGTGTAAACATGCACGAATGTGTTGTTTGTCTTATTTCAATAAGACATATTACTGTTCTCCTTAGAATTAGTTTTACGTTGTGTAACTGTCTTCGTGTGTTGTTTTGCTCATCCTTGGGGAGACAAAAGAGGGATTAAGCGTCTCTTTGCTGATCAGTTACCCTCTAGAATAACGTTCATTATTCAGTCAGTCTCTCCTTCAAATCTCTCCTTCCAATCCTATATAACCGATTTACACCCTCTTGTGAAGCTGGTAGGTTTGGTTTTGTTGTCGTTGGTTTCGTTTATTTCAACATAGCTATATGACTACCTCATTTCTTTCACTAGTGTAATCCCTGTATAGGGCAAGAACCATATGTAAAAAAAAAAAAAATGTGTGTGTGTGTGTGTGTGTGTGTGTGTGTGTGTGTGTGTGTGTGTGTGTGTGTGTGTGTGCGTGTGCTTGTATCTGTCTTTCTCCGAAGGCCTGCACGCTGTCTGCATGCCTGTCTATCTCTCTGTCTATGTGTCTTTAATTCTGCAAGATGACTCACTGGATGGACCTTCATCAACGTGGCAGGGTAGTATAGTGTGTAAGATCAGAACCCAGTTGTGGTTGATTTATGACATCTCTAGGATGAAAACAGACAACACTCCGAAGGAAATCAAACTGACATAATTATGTAGGATGATAACACGGACAACATTCTAAGTACAACGGATCTAATTACCAAGTGAAAAAAAAACAAAAACAAAAGCAGTCAACCTAACAAAATCCTTAAATCATGAAACACTAAAATGAATTAAAGTGAAGTCGGATGGATTGAATTGATACCAGCCGGATTAAACTGATGCCAAAAGGATTCACGAGTGCACCACAGCTTTCGGATGCAGCATTCTCTTCAGCATCGGTCTCATTTCTGTTACTAAATCCTCTTCTCTTATCATCTCTCACTCCTTCAATCCTCTCCTCCGCCCCACCTCCCCTGCACGCCATTGCACCTCATTTCTCCCCCCCCCTCCCCCCCCCCTCCTATCTTCCGGCTTTCATTTTCAATCTGTTCCTCTAATATCCCTTGGCAATGAACGGGCCGGAGCAATCTGCTAGCTCCGCCTGGCTTTCAAATGACATGGCAATGTAGGGGCAATTAATAGTTTGTTTGATCGCCTGCTCTTTGGGTCTCTCTCTCTCTCTCTCTCTCTCTCTCTCTCTCTCTCTCTCTTTAAATGAAGCGAACAGAGCTTGACACTGTGGTGGAGCCGTTTATTAAATATATCCTCAGAGATTGCTTGAGAGTGTATGTTGTTTGGCTGGTTATTCGTTTTTGTTGTTGTTGTTGTTGTTGTTGTTTGTTTGTTTGTTTGTTTGTTTGTTTGTTTTGTTCTGTTTGTTTGTTTTCTTTGTTTGTTTTTCTGTATTCGTTTCTTTCGTTTCGGTTGCTCACATGCTTGTTTGTTTCTGGTCATTTGCCTTTCCCACCTCCTTCTTTTTGCCTTTCATCTCCAAACATTGTGACTGAGACCTTCGTTTTGCTATGAGAAGGAGGACTGAGACAGACAGACAGACAGAGGAAGGGAGAGGGAGACACAGACAGACAGGCAGACAGACAAATATATAGAGATTAAGACAGGTGTGTGTGTGTGTGTGTGTGTGTGTGTGTGTGTGTGTGTGTGTGTGTGTGTGTGTGTGTGTGTGTGTGTGTGTGCGTGCGTGTGCGTGAGAGAGAGAGAGAGAGAGAGAGAGAGGAGCGAGAGAGAGAGCGAGAGAGCGAGCGAGAGCGAGAGAGAGAGAGACAGAGAAAGAGACAGAGACAGAGAAAGAGAGAGACAGAGAGAGAGACAGAGAGAGAGAGACAGAGACAGAGAGAGAGAGACAGAGAGAGAGAGAGAAAGAGAGAATGAGAGAGAGAACACATAAGTGGGATCACTCTGAAGCGAGAGTCACTGAAATGGTGTAAAAAAAGAAAAGAAGAGAAAAAAAGAGAGAGAAAAAGCAGATACAAAGTTACTGGCAATTTAATCAGAAAACAGAAGCAGGGGACGCAAAAAAGAAAGCAATCAGAAGGGGTTCACACGCATGCATGCACATACACACACGCACAGGGATTCAGTCAGACACACGCTGGTGTGTTTATACGCGTCACAGTTAAAATCAGACACTTTAAAAAAGAAAAAACGTATAACGCTAGCACATTTCAAACCCACTCGCTGAGTCACGAAGGTTCTTGAAAGGCATAAACACCAGCTCTACAGAGCAACACAATGACAACTGTCCAGAATCCCCAGAATCCCCCTGTCAGCTGATGCACCGATAAAAGAACAGACAGCTCCAGGAAGCATTCCTGCGCTGGGAGCCACCCACAGTGTGACTGCTGTTGACGGGCACAGTGAAACCCACCCACAGTGTGACTGCTGCTGACGGGCACAGTGAAACCCACCCACAGTCTGACTGCTGTTGACGGGCACAGTGAAACCCACCCACAGTGTGACTGCTGTTCACCGGCACAGTGAAACCCACCCACAGTCTGACTGCTGTTGACGGGCACAGTGAAACCCACCCACAGTCTGACTGCTGTTGACGGGCACAGTGAAACCCACCCACAGCCTGACTGCTGCTGACGGGCACAGTGAAACCCACCCACAGTCTGACTGCTGTTGACGGGCACAGTGAAACCCACCCACAGTCTGACTGCTGTTGACGGGCACAGTGAAACCCACCCACAGCCTGACTGCTGCTGACGGGCACAGTGAAACCCACCCACAGTCTGACTGCTGTTGACGGGCACAGTGAAACCCACCCACAGTCTGACTGCTGTTGACGGGCACAGTGAAACCCACCCACAGTCTGACTGCTGCTGACGGGCACAGTGAAACCCACCCACAGTGTGACTGCTGTTGACGGGCACAGTGAAACCCACCCACAGTGTGACTGCTGCTGACGGGCACAGTGAAACCCACCCACAGTGTGACTGCCGTTGACGGGCACAGTGAAACGCAGAGCGAACAGCTGAGGAGAGACGGGGAACACGGTTTTAACATCTGAAGGGAATGGAAGGGAATGGAGGGGAATGGAAGAGAATGGAAGGGAATGGCACAGTTTTATGTTGTATTGCTATCTTCTTCGTCGTTTTTTTCCAACAACTCTTGCTGCTGATGCACGCGCACCTGTTTAGTTCAGTTCGCAGAGGTTAGGCTACAGTCAGTCTGAAGGGTGTGAGTGTGACTGGAAAGGCGTCCAACAGAAGAGGTAGGATTATTGCTGCCCTTCTGGTGTACCAGTGTATAGTGTTAGTTTGGTGTCCTGGACTGGGTACCGCCATCAGTTATATAATCACATCAGGTGGGCATCGCGGCTCTCCGACGATCGCCTAACCTAATATTCACTGGTTCCACCACGAACACAGTCGGGAAAAAGACTCTAGGGAGAGCTTGACAGCAGATCTTCGAAAAAGAAACCCACCTCAGACAACTGATTTCGCGCTGAACTCCTTACTCTCTAATGGAACCCGGCTCCGGCTGCATCAGTCAGTCGTCCAGGTCTTGACTCTTAGACACCTTTCTGATGCCAGATCTTTTTCTTCCTGGCGCTGCCGAGATTCGAACCAGCAACTTCTGGATTTGTGAGCGTCTCAAGGCATTGCTTTTTTTCCGTCGGATATCTTATTCACACCTCGCTATTGGACACCAGTTCTAAGTTGGGTGATTCAAAACCGATCAAGTTTACTTTTGTTTCTCCTCGACCAGATCCAGCTGGAACTCTTCTCACCTGTCTCTGCCATTGCCTCTACGCCTCTGGACCTCTTCAAATCAGAACTCGAGAGCTGTTTCACGAAATCTACGACAAGGCCTTTGGCTTGGAAAGAGATTGCCACAAGGTGGTTGTCACGATACAGGGTTAGATTTGTTCTTCCAACTGTTTATTTTAGGAACGTGTGTGATAGCTAGGCTTAAAAGAAAACATTGTGTTCGGAAGTTGTGTGCCTGTGCATGTTATTTTTTAGTTGCATGCAAGCGTGCGTGTGTCTTCCTTAGATACTTCGTTCCCAAGTCCAACAAACCGGGTTTGAATTTTGATGTGGCCTGAACTGAGTTCGGGTGAAGGGGAGGTCACTTGTGTGTGACGAGTCAGTCGGGGACTAGAAGTTTCCCCCACACGACGTATGCTGTGCTTGGCTTGGAGCTCCGTTCCCCACAGGGGTTTGGAGTTGTGGGCGTGGACATATTGTCCCCCAATTTCGTGGGCGTTTCAAACAGTTTTTCTGTGCGCCTGGTCGGGGGTTTCCGTCTCGGGTTTCAGGTTTGAACCCTTTGCCGTTGTTCGTCTCTGGATTCGGAAGTCTATGTTGTGCGTTTGTGTCTGTGTGCGCATGGTTCAATGTATTCAGTTAAAATTTTCCTCTTTTGTTTCATGCTTTTCTGGCATTTATGGTTTTATGATGTGTATTTTAACGTGAATGCGAGAAAAGGTGTGGGTAGAAGCGTGTGTATTTGTGAGCGTGTGAGATTTGGGAGAGTTTCACTTTGCTTTGGCGAGACGGAGTAACTTCCCTTCGCCCGGTTTTAATTTTGTTATGTATTTTAGTAAAATAAAGAAGGGAACAGTGTTCTTTTCCGTGAAGCTGGGAAAAGCAAATGGATAGTTATTTTGAACTAGTCGTATGTTTTGAATTGAGGGTTGTTTGTTTTTTGAGAAAAAAAACACATTTAATTTGTAGTTAAGTGTTGGAAGTCAGTAGTATTGTATAATTTTTTGCTTTATATAAATTTCGGTTGTTATTTGAAAGGCGTGTTCCGACATTTTGACATTTAAATTTTTCTCTTCGCTGTTTGGGAACTTGTTATAATTGGCCAAGGTCATGATGGGCCGGCGGAAGTTTACCTTCAAGGTCAATGTCATACATATAAACAATTGCTGAATTATTTCCCTTTGAATAAAATTGTCAAAATTGTTTAAGTTAATTCTATATTAATGTTTATTGTCTTCTTTTGAGGAATTAAAAGGGTGTTTGCATTTTCCTGTTTGGGGGAAAAAAAGATGGTGTTTTAATTAAATTTTACCTAATTTTTTTTCAAGTAGTTGGGGCTTAGGTTTCCCCGGGGAGACTCGGGTTAGTATTACCTGTTTAGTTTAATGTCATCCCCCGAACCTGATTAGTTGCTTGTGCCGTGGTCCCCTTCCGCACCTGAGCTGGTGGAGTGGCCGTTGTCAAGCTGGTGGCCGACTGACGGTTGGGTGACGTCTGTTGTCTGAAGGACAGGAGCGGCGTGGAAGGAGTGACTCCATTGACTCCTCGTTTTAGCAACGGACTTCTGGGCTTGGGCTTCCTGACTAGGGGGCGGGTGAATGGACCGATGTAAAATAGTGGAGAGTGGATGAATGCGGAGAATAGAATGTGTCATCGAATGGAAAGCAGAGAGACTGTAGAACGAGGATCAACGCTGACAAAGAATGTGAATGAACTTCCTTGTGGAAGGCTCGACTCATATTCGTCTCCGCCAACATACCTGTGGACACTCATGTTAGTTTTTTTGTTCATTGCTCAGTTTTGGATGTGCTCTATCGTCTTGGTGTTGTGAACCCATGAACTTTTGAACAGAAGAACACGTCAAAAGTTTCCCTCGCTTTGGACTTTTGATTTTACCTTTGTTGAAGGAACTGGATTAGTAATGAACTATAGTTGGTGATAGTTTTGCTTATCTCAATTCTGAATTATTGTGGGTTCGTGCTTTGCTGCATGTTGGAATGATTTGAATACTCTGTTGTTGTCGGGTGCATACATTTTTTAAATCTTTTGGCTGATATTGATTGTTGTGGCATTCACAGGTTTTTGTTTCACAGAGAAGGAAGCAGAGCGGTCGGCAGTGTGTGTGTGTCTATAGCGTACGCGTGGCCTTGTTAATGTAATTTTGTGCGCTGTTTGGTTTTAGCAAATTATTGGTTGTCGTTTTCTTGTGGAGCGCATGTTGTGATGTGATTAATAAATTTAGTTAGTTTATGTTACATTTGGTGTGAGTGTGGTTAGGGATGAATCATAGTTGAGTGTTTGGGCTTGTGGATGAAGGTTGAATGCGGGACTGGTCGTGGTGTGTGAACGCGGAGTGAAGCCCCTGACTTGGTGTTTGCCATCTCCCTCGGCGACGTGACAGTGGTGGCTAGACTGGCGTACGTTCGAGTCTTGTTGATGAGAGCTTGCTCCATTCTGCACTGCTCGATATGGCACGGTGAATTCCATCACAATCAACTGTTTTGACCTGAGTGAAGTGCAATACCCAGTCTTATGCCCCTCTCCTGATGATCTGTGGATGGCTTTCCCCGTTCCAAGGGCCTGCTGTGTACTGGCAGTCATTCACTTCTTCCAACATACGCCGCTCCCGTGTTCTGGATGTCACAACTGTTCCAGACGATGATTTGAATGTAGAATGTCGTCGCTGGAGCTAGTGCTAGTGTCTTTCCTCTGGCAATGTTAACTGTAAGTGAGATCTCCCTGAGCTCTCAGAAGTGTCTCCTTGTGTATCTTCCCTGGATTGTTCTGGTGGTCCTCGATAGTTTTAGCTTGGAGTCCCTGGACTGGTCCACTACCATTTGCCGTGTCACACCACGTGGGCATCATCGTTAACCCACACTAACCTAGTCTAATATAGAACTTGTTTCAACCATCGGTACTATTAGAATTTGTACAACTGCTGATGATGATACGGCTCCTACTGCTGCTGATGATACGGCTCCTATTCCTATTGCTGTTTGCCCTCTTGACTTCTCGTTGCTTTTCTTTTTGCTGTTGTAGCTGCTGCTGCTGCTGCTGCTGCTGCTGCTGCTGCTGAGTTTGCTATTGTTACTGCTGCTGTGGCTGTTGTCTGCTGCAGCTGTAGTATTGTTATTGTAAGTCTATCATTCGTCTTGCTCTATCTTCTTTTCGACTTTTCTTCAGGTAAACAAGGTGGAGGAGGGGTTTGTTTCATGAAGAATCAATGACTGCGTTGCAATATTCTTGTTTGGTTTCCTTCTTCTTATACTTCATAATCCTTTTTGTTTTCACACGCGGTATTATTCATGTCTTTATCTCTCGTCTCCATCACTGCATGCACACAACCCATAAAATTCAGCCGTGGAATTTATCACATGGCATCGAAACCAATACAAAAAATTTTGGTCAAATAAATTTCACACCGTGTTCTCTTCATCTTTGCTCACCGCTTTCAATATCCTTTATTTTCTTAATTTTAAAAGCAAAAATAAAATTTCTGGGACTTCGACGACGATGATAAGGACGATAATGATAACAAAGAGGATAATTTATGTTGATAGTTACCATAGTGGTATTGTAACACTGGTTGTTGTGCTAATCCTGTTCTTGTGCTACAATTTTGTCACGCTTCTTCTGTGTGTGTGACTTCAATTGTGCCGTGTTAATTAGACATCGATGAATTCATTTATTGGTCTGATTAGAGAAACAGACATACAGAGATGAGAAAACCTTAGTGAGCCTTTCCATCCCCTCTCTTTAATTGGCAAAACTTTTCTTTTTTTTTAAATATCCGATCTCATTCTTAGACTGGAAGAAAAAATCTGGAAACATTATCACAGACTACTGATGACAAGCCTAACCCCAACAGAAAAAGAAAAAAACGTCTTGCTCTTGAAGGTTAATTTCTGTCTCCAGTTTCCTCCCGCTGTTTTCTGGCTTCGATTGTTCTTTTCTTCCTTCCTTTCTTCCTTTCACTTTCACTTTATCCCCCACAGCATCACGTGGTAATTAATCAACGTCCTCTGACTGACCTTGTTTCTGTGCCTGGCTTTCAAAACTAGAGGACAAAGACTGGCCAATTCTTTGGTCGCTTTCTTGTTCTTTGTTTGTCGCGCGCGCCTTTTTTCACGCACTTAACACAGGCACCACACACCACTTTTGGTTTTTAAAGAAATCGACAAGGTGGTGCAGGTAACGAAGTTGATTTGTTGGGTCACCTGTCTGTTTGTTGAACTGTTCCATCATTTTTTTGTTTTTGTATTTCTGGTTCATGTTATCTAAACACAGGGAGGCTATGTAATCAAACGGTTTCTGTTGTCCATATGTGCACACGCGCACGTGTGTGTGTGTGTGTGTGTTGTGTGTGTGTGTGCGTGCGTGCGTGCGTGCGTGCGTGCGTGCGTGCGTGCGTGCGTGCGTGCGTGCGTGCGTGCGTGCGTGCGTGCGTGCGTGCGTTGTGTGTGTGTGTGTGTGTGTGTGTGTGTGTGTGTGTGTGTGTGTGTGTGTGTGTGTTCGTTCGTTCTTTGTTTTTACGTCTTTCACCATAAGTGATATTAGACCAAAGTGTGCGTGAGTGAGTGCATTCTGTCTGTGAGTGTGTGATGTGTGAGAGTGTAAATGTGTGAGGTAATGAAAACTGAACACTGCATTAACAGTAAAGAGGAAATGTTAAAAGATACATGTAACAAATCAAATGCAAAATACAGAAACGTGGGGGGTGGATGTGTCCCTCACCACTAATTTCATTGGAAGAAGAAAAAAAAATCTGCAGGAATGACCTGATGGGGGTGTGAATTAGGGATTCAGCAATTTGTAGTAAAAACATGTGTCATATAATAAATCATCTATGTTTTCTTCCGAAACATTCTTTGCTGTGACTGAATCAGGTAGAAAACATCGGAGACTTTTACAATGGAATAAAATGTGATTAACCGTGATTTGTGCACCACACAGGCAATACACATTTTTGGAGAATTTTGTTTTTAAAGCGTTGTGTGTGTGTGTGTGTGTGTGTGTGTGTGTGTGTGTGTGTGTGTGTGTGTGTGTGTGTGTGTGTGTGCGCGCGTGTGCGTGTGTGTGTGTGTGTGTGTGCGTGTGTGTGTGTGTGTGTGTGTGTGTGTGTGTGTGTGTGTGCGTGCGTGCATGTGTGCGCGTGTGTTTGTGTGTGTATGCGTGCGTGTATGTGCATTCATACATGTGTGTGTGTGTGTGTGTGTGTGTGTGTGTGTGTGTGTGTGTGTGTGTGTGTGTGTGTGCGCGCGTGCGTGCGTGCGTGCGTGCGTGCGTGCGTGTGTGTGTGTGTGTGTGTGTGTGTGTGTGTGTGTGTGTGTGTGTGTGTGTGTGTGTGTGTGTGTGTCCGTCTGTCTGTCTATGTTCTTCTGTGTGTTGGTGTGTGTCTTAGGCCATTGTCACTGGGGAGTTCCAATGCAGTATTTTATGCCCAAATTAGCGCACTGCGCAGTGTTCCATACGTTTCCCGGCTGCCTTTGCTTGAAAATATGCGCTGGTCTGAAATATGTGAGCCTCATTGCAACTGGCATTCCTCCTGGAAACATCTACATGTGGCTATGTTCTTAAAGTGCCAGACTCATATCTAGGTGGAGGGCAGGTACAGGCATTAGCATACCAATACTTGACAAAACGATCAGTATTAATGGTAAGTTTATCTTCTGTGCCATCCGCTACTGAAAGATGTTACCAAATCGTAGATGCCGAAGTTCTGTGACTAAAGTGTTGAGCAATATTCTCAAACTTACAAAATTGACATTATAAATAATTATCAGTTACAATCATCATTTTATGTACTGATAAACAATAAATGAATGATATATCATGCTAATACCGTCACAAATGTTACAGAATACTCCATCGGTATAGATACTGGTAAATGTTTGAATGAATAAAGGACACATTGATCTGTAGTGCTCGACGTTACTGGCTAACACTATGACTTTATCATTAATAGAGAATCACACAGGTAAAGCCACAAGTATCAATTGTATGTAAATAGTCTTTCTTGTTTTAAGCTTAACATATCTGTATATTTCTCGTAAATGGTGAATCATTAAGTTAATTCAAGTTAAAGTAGCAAATGAATTTTAAACGATCTTTCTTGTTTAAACACCAACTAGTCTGTACAGATAGTATATTACAACATCGTAAAATCTTATATTGCTGACAAAATGACAGAACATCGGTGCTATTCTCGGGAAAATTTTGCAATTTTATGCATCAAATGAAATGACGTATTGTGTGACGTCGAAATAAGTCGTCACAACTCCTTACGTCAGAGCTGACTGACGACACAAATTTGGAACAAATCGGCACGAAACGTGATGTCAGTCAATGGAGGTAGAATGAGGGCAAAGCAGAATCTGTTTGAACTGAGTTAGGCCCCTGTCACATTACAGCGCGTTTACCAACGTATGAAAAGTGGTCAACACGTCGAGACACGTCCCTGAAAATGCATACACGCTCATTTCTTGGACGTGTTGGGGTCGTGTGCGTAACTTACTCATAACTTATTCATAGCGTATTAGTCAGCGTGTTGCAACTTGTACCCCAAAAGTTGAACTTATGTGAGCGTATTGGGAACGTGTGCATAGCATGTATGGAACGTGTGCAAAATATCTCAGCGTACTGTACAACTGCCAGCGTGTGGGGAACGCTAGTGTAGCGTGTGCAGAGCGTGTCTGGAGCGTTCTTGTAGCGTGTGCATAACGAGTGAGTAGCGTGTGCAGCGCGTTAGTAGCGTGCACGTGACTTGTGTATAAAAGGAGCGTGCAGCAGAACGTAGCAAACACAGCACGTTCAGCAGTCGCAGAGATCACATCTCTCCACGAACATCATTCTAAGAAGTTTTATATGTTATATTATTATAATATAATATCGTCTTCATGCCAAAAGGAAAGACACTGGGTGTAAGAAAGCCTGCAGATGGAAGGCGTGGCCGGTCCTGGCAGAAGACGCCGCCACCTGAAGAGACCCATGAGACCCCTGAAGTTGTGATGCAGCCTGAAGCCAGCCAGGAAGCCAGCCTTGAGAGACGGTCCTCCCGGTCATCCAGACAGTCCTCACGGTCATCCTCTGCAGCCTCTGGTGCCTCCATAGCCGCCAGTCAACCACCCAGCCAACCACCAAGTCAACAGCAGAAGAAGAAGAGGGTTAAGCGAACCGAGTTTACCCTGAACGCTGAGCAGAAGAAGGCCATGTGTGAGTTCCTACAGGAGAACCCATCTTGTGAGACACCAAGTTGACCAACTACTGGCGCACTGACCTGAAGTCCAAGCTGTGGGAAGACCAGGTCACCAAGCTGGAGAAGACTGTGGAACACCTGAAAGGCTGGTTCAAGTCGCTGCGTGATGCACACACTCGCCTGGACAAGAAGAAGTCGGGGGCAGGCTTGCCTCAGCTAACAGAACGTGACCAGTGGATTGAGAAGTCGTTCGAGTTTCTGAAGGGTGTTGTCCGGCATCGGTCCGAGCCTGTGATGCCTATGAGGGTGGCGCTTCCTGTTGATGATGACCTGGTGGCTTCGGAGATGGCAGTCCCCTCCATGGAAGACGAGTCGCCTTCCATCTCCTCCTCCTCCAGGCAGGCAGGGAAGAAGAGAGGCAAGACAGAAGAAGATGATGTGCTGCTTGTTAGTCTCCAGAAGCAGGTAGAGGAGTCTGGCGAGATCCTCAGGGGCTTGTCACAGCCCAAGAAAATGACTGCCACTGTAGCTTTTGCCAATTATGTCAGGGACAGTTTGATCTCTATGTCAAGGGACAAGTTCAAGAAAGCAAGATCTCAGATCAACAAGGTGGTGCGGTGCTCAGTGACCTCTTGGAGGAAGACAGTGGTGATGAAGACTTGCCTACAGTGTCTGCAATTGTCAATCCTGCTTGCTGCACCTCCGCTCCTCCACCTGATACCTACTCCCTCACTAGTAGCAAGAGTGAACTTTACCAGCCCCCTCCCCACATGTGGCGGCATCGTCCTCCTAGAGCTTCTGTCTGGCAGTCACAGTCATCTGACTATGTTCAGCAGTACTTTAAGGAACCCCTCATACCGGCGTTCCAGCAAAAGTCCATGCAGCAGCAGTAGCCCATGCAGCAGCCACAAGAGTCACCACAGTCCATGCAGCCGCTTAGACTTCAGCCCCTAGTCAACCGACATCCCCCTGCAGCAGCAGCTGGGTCAGAGACAGTTACAGGCCAGCACCTCTCCTGGGGTATCCTCTGTTATCAGCACGGCCCACCAGGTTCTCGACCTCGGCCAAGGCACCACCAATCCAGCAGCAGTCGCTACAAGCCAGGATGCTGGTCAGGGACTTTTGAACTTGTCAATCTCAGGACTTTCAGGACTTTCAACAGGTGGCATGTCAGATATATTCCCCTTGGACTCTTCTCCACTTGGCGACAAGGCCAGCACACCAGCAGCAACAGCAAGCAGCTGGACACCCCACCAGAACCCGGAGAGAAGAAGTGAAATTATAGACTCTAATACAGAGACAGTGAAATGTTGTTATTGATGTTCCCTGATAAAAATAAAGAGTTGTAAATACAACTAAAAAATAAAAATAAAAATAAAGGAAATAATAAAAAGAAATTAAAAAACAAGATATATAAGAATAATAAAGTGTGGAAACGAACCAAAAAAAAAAAAAACCGTGTATTGTATAGTAGGAACAGTATTTTATTCACCTTACTATACAATACACGTATTTTTTCTTTCATGTTCACACGTTACTATTATTATATTTCTTTTGTATTTATATTTGTTTTATTATTTCTTTGATTAATTCATGAAAAGAAAAGAAATATAATAATAATAAAAAGTGTTGAAACGAAAAATAATACGTGTATTGTATAGCAAGAACAATATTTTATTGTTCTTACTATCCATTTCAGGTATTATGTTTTTCGTTTCCACACGTTATTCTATTATATTTCTTTTTTATAAATGGAAAAAATAAAACAAGCCCCCTCACAAAATACATACAATTTACAAAATACGACTTTATTACAACGTGTACATTTTATTACAATTATATTTATTTTTCATTAATGGAAAAAAATAAAACAAGCCCTCTCACAATATACATACTGTTTTTTAAATACAACTTTATTACAATGTGTACATTTTATTACATTTTTTTTGCCACAATTGGCATATTTTAATATTTGTTTCTTTTCATCATTTATTTTTATTTACATTGTAGTTTTTTTTACACTTTCTTACAATATGTACATTTAAATAAGAGTCTGGCTTCTTGAGGACACTATATCATCTTGTTCTGCCACGCCACCGCACCAACTGGTGAGTTGAGCCAGTGTTTCAGAAGGTTTCTCTGCTTCTTTCCTTCTTTTGAGGCAGTGTTGGGCCCACTAACAACCTTGGTGTCCTCCAGGTTACAACTGTCACGCCAGGCCCCTGGAACAAACTCTTCCGTGTCATCTTCTGGTTTGTCAAGCTGCTGGTTCTGCAGACCTGGATACCTAGTTCGCATCAAGTTGTGAAGGATCAAGCATGTCTTTACAATGAGCTTCACAGTCTCTGGCTTGTGTTGCATGATGGTCAGCAACAATTGGAATCTGTTGGCTAGGATTCCAAAGGTGTTTTCAACAACTCTTCTTGCCCTGGAGAGTCTGTAGTTAAAAATTCTTTCATCATTGCTGAGGCCTCGGAGACTGTAGAGCTTCATCATTGTCTTTCTCAGGGCAAAGGCATCGTCACCAACAAAGAAGTAAGGCATGTCTTGGGTATCATGTGGCAGAGGTTCTGGGTCAGGGAAGCCAATTGTTCTATCTTCCACACACTTCTTTAGTTCACCTTCATTGTAGATCTGTGCATCTGATACCGACCTAGGCCCCCCTATATCTGCCAGAGGAATTTGTAGTCTCCATCCACCAGAGCCAGCAGGACAATGGATTAGAAACTCTTGTAGTTGTAGTACAGGGACCCACTGTTCGGAGGAGCTCGACAGGCCACATGTTTTCCATCCAGAGCTCCACAGGTATGTGGAAAGTTCCATCTGTCGTGGAACTTCTCTGCAACATCACGCCAAACTTCAGGAGTACTTGGACACACCATCAGTTCATCCACATACTCATCTACAATAGCTTGGCAAACTTCTCTCACCAGCACGGACTGTGTGTTGTGAGGGACCCTCCAGCCAAATCTCAGGGAGGCATACTTGTTGCCAGAGGCCAGATGCCGCAACGTGATGGCCAGCTTCATACCTGGTGGCAGTGGCTCTCTGAAGGGGGTGTGTTGCTTGGTTATTCTTGGGCTAACTCTTTCCAGCAGCTCATCAAACATTTCTGGTGTCATACGCATGAAATTCTTGAATGAGGCCTGGTCTTCATTTCTCAGCTCCATCATCAACTGGTCATAGAGGCCAAAGTTATGGCGCCTGGCAATCCAGCCTCTGACCCAGTGTCTTCTATTCTGGGCATGTTTTCTTCTGCTGTTCTTCTTCTTCATTTCAAGGTACTGATGCAATGTCAACTTGACAAGGTTTACATGATGCTGGAGGGCAGCTAAGTAGTACTGGATATTCTCAGGATCTGGCATCTTCAGGAACTTCAAGTTCTTCAAGGAAAATCAGGTTCTCCTTCTGTATCAGGATATCTTCTGGAGCTCTGCACACTCTGGAATCTCGATCGTAGCTGATTTCCATGTGTGGGGGTACTCTTTATATAGGCAGAGCCGGGCATAAGTCCTCAAACGTCATGCCTAAGTTCCCTGTAAGTTCTGAGTAAGTTCTGGGGTCGCCAGATACACGTTGCACACGTTCCAAGCACATTGTACACGTTCCAAACGCGTTGTACACATTGCAACACGTTCATATAAGTTGTAAAGACGTCAGAAGAACATTCTGTAGACGTTATATACGTTCCACATAAGTTGATACACGTTAGAGATAAGTTCCGCATAAGCTGGATGTAAGTTCGACACAAGTTCCTCAGCCGTTCTGAACTCGCCAGGCTCAGGTTAGGCACACGCTCTAGGAGCGTTCAGCAGCCTGGGGACGTGTGTGAACGTGTTGAACTTATGCCTAACGTGGGCCTAACTTGTGTGTAACTTACTTCAACTTATTTCTAGCGCATAGCGGGCGTGTTAGCAACACGTCGACACACGCCGAGAAATTTTGTGCATGCACAAAACTTTCTGGACACCTTGGCGTGTGCCCAAGTACGTCGAGGAAATACAGCGTGTTTCAGCGTTACTGGAACTTATGCCCAGCGCTCTTGGAACTTATTTCAACGTGTCTCAACGTGTCCCCAAAATTCCCAATACGTCGGCACACGTCGGGAGACACGCCCTAGTGTGACAGGGTCGTTACTGGCATGATAAATGTTTTTTTTTCAACAACAACAACAAAAAGTCGCTAAGATAACACCCAACATCGCCTTGGCTTAAGGCTGTGTCAGGCCAATTGACATACGCTAGAACACCAAGGCTACATCAAAATGTTGTTATGCTCTGCATAGTTATGCAGGAATTGTCTTCAGTTGTGACAAAGCTCCTAGCATAACATTATCAGTCTCCAAAATTCCCCTAAGTCGGAGTGTGGCTGCCCATGTGGCGGGGTAATCAAAAACGGTCACACATGTAATGTTCTCATCCCCAGCTGATGCATTTGTACCATAGCGTTCAAACGCTTCGGCTGTTAGGATGATCCCTGGAGTCTTTTAGCCAGGATACGACAACAACAACAACAACAACAACAACAACATCCAACACGTCACGTCTCCTTTCCTTCAACTATCCCTCTCTTTATACCATCTCTTCAACCACAAACTGAGTCTGTATATGGTCTTGGACTACTTCACTAAGGTTGCTTGGCTTTCTGTAGCTGTTCGAATACATCGGATTTTTCTCATACCAGCAAAATCTTGTCACCCCTCTCTTCGTTTGATTCACTCCCTTTTTTCTTTTTTCTTTTTTTTTTTTTTTCTTTTTTACCCGTTATCCTGTGGCGCGCATTCAACACATGTGAGTCAAATTAGGCAAATTGGCTCTCTTGTTTGGCCACGCTGCAAATTGCCTCCCTTGTTCGACCATGTTTCTTACGTGTGTGTAGTTGTTTGCTGAGAGGGGGGAGAGGGGGGTGTTGTTTTTTTTTTACTCTGGTTGCTTTTCCTTGCATGCTTTCTTTCTCTCACTTTGTTGTGGTCTTTGTTTGACATTGCCCATCTAGAAAACTGCAAGGAAGCGAGAGAGAGAGACGGATAAACAGAGACAGAGACAAATTCAGACAAGACAGACAGAGGGGACTGGGAAAAAATAAAAGAGGAGAGAGAGAGAGAGAGAGAGAGAGAGAGAGAGAGAGAGAGAGAGAGAGAGAGAGAGAGAGAGAGAGAGAGGTGAAAGACTTCATTAGTGACGACACACTAACGCGAAGGAAATAAAAATGTTGGGGGAAAAAGAAGCTGACGTCAGCTGAGAGAACGAACTGCAAGCAGAGGGAAGCAACTGCCACAAAGAAAAGAAGAAAGGAAGAATTTTTTAAGGAGCAAACATGCGTACAAATGCATGCACTTCCACGCGCGCACACATGCACGCATGCACACACGCACGCACGCACGCGCGCATGCGCGCGCACACACACACACACACACACACACACACACACACACACACAATCGCGCACGCACGCGCACACACACACACACACACACAAACACACACACACACACACACACACACACACACACACACACACACACACACACACACACACACACACACACATACACACACACATAATACATACATACTATACACTAATACACATAGACGCGAGCCCACATGAATCTCTCTCTCTCTCTCTCTCTCTCTCTCTCTCTCCCCTCTCTCTCTCTCTCTCTCTCTCTCTCTGTGTGACCATGAAGTGCTTCCTATTATGCAGCATGGATGTGAGATATGGGCTTTTGATGAAGCAGCTCAGCATTGTGAAAAAGTACATTTATATGCCCTGAAGAAGTATGTAGGTGTTAGTCTTAGTACTCCAAACGATTTAGTTTATAATGAGTTGAACAGATATGCTGTCACTATTAATTTTGTTGTACAATGTATCCGTTACTGGTTTAAGATACTGCAGATGTCAAATGACAGATTACCAAAGAAGGTTTATGCTATGCTCTGTCATCTTGATAATAGAGGAAAAACCACTTGGGCCACACATGTTAGATCACGTTCTTTTTTGTTTTGTTTGTTTGTTTTGATATGGATTTGGATTTGTGTGGCTGGAGCAAGCTAGGTGTGGGTGATGTCAATGAATTTGTGTGTGTCTTTCGGCACAGAATAACTGACTGTAGATGGTAAGAATGGAGTGAAAACGTGAATGAGAGTGATAGGTTTTCTGTGTACAGAACTTTTTTTTAATCCGTGTGGCTCTTTACCTATATATCTCAGCATGGATATTGACATGCATTTAAAATGTATCATGACTAAGTTTAGATTTGGCATTTCTGACTTGTCGGTTCACTTCTATAGGTATAGAAACTATAGGCCACAACATTTGATTTGTAAACTATGTAAAGTTGCTGTTGAAAACGAAATGCACTTTTTGTTACGCTGTCCATTTTATAATAGCAGAAGAGAAAAGTTCATTACTCAAAGTTCTTTCATAATCCAAATGGTTTTCGTTCATCTCTTTTGTTGGCCTCAACGAACAGTAATACAGTCAGACAATTAGCAATTTATATTTATCAAGCGTTTAAAGCACGATAGATTGCTAATGACTAATTTATATTTATCAAGCGTTTAAAGCACGGCAGATTGCTAATAACTTTAATGTATATTCATGCATCAATATGTAATGATGTTTATATGTATTTTTGTTCCCCTCTTCCAAAGAGGGCCTTGACCTTATGGGATAAAGATTTCATTTCATCTCTCTCTCTCTCTCTCTCTCTCTCTCTCTCTCTCTCTCCTCTCTCTCTCTCTCTCTCTCTCTCTCTCTCTCATACACCCACCAACGCACGCTTGCACGTACGCACGTTTACACACACACACACACACACACACACACACACACACACACACACACACACACACACACACACACACACACACACACACACACGCACGGAGATATATGGTGGGGGGGAGGAGACGGGGGTGAAGATCGACACTAGAAGACAAGCAACGCTGACAGACATTTCAATACACTTGCTGAGCCATTGAAGTGTATGAGAGATGGAGTAAACACCAGCCTTTACAAAGCAACACGATGACAACGGTCCGGAATCCCCAGAAACCGGCTGTCAGCTGATGTACCGATAAAAGACAAGACAGCTCCAGGAAGAATTCCTGCGCTGAGAAACCATCCACAGTGTGACTGCTGTTTGCGTGTACAGTGAAACCCATCCACAGTGTGACTGCTGTTAGCGTGTACAATTAAACGCAGAACTAACGGCCGAGCAGAAACGGAGAGCATGATCACAAGAAAGCGGTTGTGTCAACTTTCTTGATTGTCGTCTTTCGTCCAGAAACTTAAACAGATTCGCTCCTGGTAAGGAAAAAGTTTAATGCGATGTGGGTGAAGCGTACACTCTTTCTGTCGCCTGAAAGTCCATGCTACCTTGTTAATTCTGTTGACAGACCGCCAGGATCCCGTACAGAAGACTGTGAGTACGATAGCCCTGGTCTCCAGTCTAAGAAGTTAGGATTTTCACTGCTTGTCTTCTCACTACGATGTCGTTAGGGCAGTGCCTCTGTAGTGTTTGCTAGGTCCTCTCTATTTCCCGTACCTACCCCAAGCTCCACTTCAGTACCCCTCTTTCCTGTTTCCACTGCACCCGTGCCCCCAGAACAGAACAGTCATCACCGTCAGTCGGATTCCTTGACAGTGGGTGTGGAGTTCAACCTGAAGCTAACCAAACCAAACTCACCTGGTGATGTTATTGTGACTGCCACAACTGGTACCACTATGAGTACTACCTACCTTCTGATGACCACACCATTCACAACTGACAATGCTACTGCTGCGGATTCTATTCGTACTGCTCCTATTCCTATTATTCGTGTTGCTTTTGATCTCCTGTTGTAGGCGTTCTTGCTGCTGCTGCTGCTGCTACTGCCACCACTGCTGCTACTGCTCTTGTTGCTGCAGCTGGTGCTGCTGCTAAGGATGGTGATGATATTTTGCTGCTACTGCTGCTGTTGCTGTTCTTGTCATTGTTATTGTCCACCTTCTTAATATTTGTGATAGTGCTTGTGTTGTTATTATGGATTGCAATCATTGACACACACACACACACACACACACACACACACACACACACACACACGCACACACGCACACGCACGCACGCGCGCGCACACACACACATACACACATGCGCGCGCGCACGCACGCACGCACGCACGCACGCACGCACACACACACACACACACACACACACACACACACACGCACGCACGCACGCACGCACGCACGCACGCACGCACGCACGCACGCACACACACACACACACACACACACACACACACACACACACACACACACAAAACTTAAACATAGAGAGAGAGACAGACAGACAGACAGACAGACAGACAGACAGACAGAGAGAGAATGACCAGCCGCCGTTCCCCTCCCTCGCCCCTTCTGTACCCCCACCCCGTCCCCCTCCTCTTTCTGCTCCCCCACCCCCACCCCCACCCCTCCCTGTTCTCCCCCTGTTCCTCCTTCCCTTCTCCAGTCCCCTCCTCTCCCTTTCCCTTCCCCTGACTCCCTCATCTCCAGTTTCACCATCCTCCTTCCCCACTCCCCATCCTCCTATCACCCCATCACAATCCCATCCTCCCTCCCCCCCCCCCCGCTGCATACTTTACCCCCCATCCCCCGCCTCTCATTCCCCTTTCCCATGTCCCCTTCCACCTCTCGTCCTCCCCCCCCCCCCACCCCCCACCCCCAACCCCCCTCATCCCCCGTATATTCCCCGCACCCTTTGTCTTGGATCCGCTTCAAATTCTTTGAAGAAAAAAGAAAACAGGGGGAAAAATACCTAAACCCAAGATTCAACCAGGGAGCTTCAGATCTTCAGTCGAACGCTCCCCCAACTGAGCTGTTTCGGCTGACAATAAGCATGGAGTTTCCAATCTGTATGAACGCCAATAGCGAGACACATTGGACTCACTGCAAATCGCGATATCGCTTCACACTTAGCCATATGGTCGCATTAAGAAGGTGATTGCAATGCGATTTTCTGGAATAAAAGTGATTCGCTCGTAATCTGCCAAGTATGGCAGAGAGTCTCCACGCCAAAATCTGGAGAAGATCAGACGTGTCAGAAACTACAAAGGTAGAAACGCAACATGGATACACAGACAGACCCACAGAACGTGCTTCAGAAATATTTTCTTACATTATTTCTTTATTCAGTGAAACAGGCTTATTGGCAGATTGCCAGAGGAAAAGACAGCAACAGGAGGGAATGCTATCAAGCTCTTCTACCCTGTTTGCTTTAAACAGGTAAAATTTTCAACAACAAAAACTGATCTGATTGTAATGGACGAATCGTCCGAAGACTCAATAGCCAAAGAGGATGAATCATCAAAGATCCGTCCTACAATATCTGTTGTCTCCGCTTAATTTCTGTTTTTCATTCATTCTCCTTCTGTGTCTTTCTGCCGTTCCTCCTGCCGTTCCTCCCACCTTTCGTTTTCTGTTCATCTCTCTGGCATCACGTGGTAATTACCGTCACACGGCATGCCTGGATTCGAGGCCTGGTTTTCAATCGCAAAATAATAACTGGCCAATAGCTTTGTTTTGTTTGTTTGTTTGTTTGCTTGTCCTTTGTTCTCTCTCTCTCTCTCTCTCTCTCTCTCTCTCTCTCTCTCTCTCTCTCTCTCTCCTCTCTCTCTCTTTCTCTCGCCCTCGCTCTCTCTCTCTCTCTCTCTCTCTCTCTCTCTCTCTCTCTCTCTCTCTGTTCTGTCTAATCTTGCGTGCCACCAATGACGCCACCCCTACGCCGCTCATTCCAGTTTACGGTCTTCAGCCAGCACACGAATTGTCCCGTCACAGCCCCAGCACGGCAGTCCACGGGAAGCACTTAATGTAAAGCCGTCAGGAGGCAACCCGCCAAAGCAGACACCGCACTGCTGCCAAATCGCTTCCATGGCGTTCAGTGGTGCTTCTTGTGATCTAGCATCCGCAGTGCCCCACCTACTGAGTCCTCTTCTGGCGACAATACCTGCTTAGTCGTGGAGCCAGCATGTGTGAGCGTCCCCCTGTACAGGGCGCCACCATCCCCATTCAGTGACTGTCCCCTGACCTTGCCAATACTAGCGATCCCGACGTGACTGAACTCACCAAGGAATAGACGCGGAGAGGAAATCGAAGCAGGTCACCATGGAATTACGGCACTAAGGGCCACAGATTGTGTGTTGGTGTGTGTGTGTGTGTGCTGCGTGCGTGCGTGCGTGCGTGCGTGCGTGCGTGCGTGCGTGCGTGCGTGCGTGCGTGCGTGCTGCGTGCGTGCGTGCGTGCGGGCGTGCGTGCGTGCGTGCGTGCGTGCGTGCGTGCGTGCGTGCGTGCGTGCGTGCGTGCGTGCGTGCGTGCGTGCGTGCGTGCGTGCGTGCGTGCGTGCGTGCGTGCGTGCGTGCGTGCGTGCGTGCGTGCGTGCGTGCGTGCGTGCGTGCGTGCGTGCGTGCGTGCGTGCGTGCGTGCGTGCGTGCGTGGCGTGCGTGCGTGCGTGCTGCGTGCGTGGCGTGCGTGCGTGCGTGCGTGCGTGCGTGCGTGCGTGCGTGCGTGCGTGCGTGCGTGCGTGCGTGCGTGCGTGCGTGCGTGCGTGCGTGCGTGCGTGCGTGCGTGCGTGCGTGCGTGCGTGCGTGCGTGCGTGCGTGGCGTGCGTGCGTGCGTGCGTGCGTGCGTGCGTGCGTGCGTGCGTGCGTGCGTGCGTGCGTGCGTGCTGTGCGTGCGTGCGTGCGTGCGTGCGTGCGTGCGTGCGTGCGTGCGTGCGTGCGTGCGTGCGTGCGTGCGTGCGTGCGTGCGTGCGTGCGTGCGTGCGTGCGTGCGTGCGTGCGTGCGTGCGTGCGTGCGTGCGTGCGTGCGTGCGTGCGTGCGTGCGTGCGTGCGTGCCGTGCGTGCGTGCGTGCGTGCGTGCGTGCGTGCGTGCGTGCGTGGCGTGCGTGCGTGCGTGCGTGCGTGCGTGCGTGCGTGCGTGCGTGCGTCGTGCGTGCGTGGCGTGCGTGCGTGCGTGCGTGCGTGCGTGCGTGCGTGCGTGCGTGCGTGCGTGCGTGCGTGCGTGCGTGCGTGCGTGCGTGCGTGCGTGCGTGCGTGCGTGCGTGCGTGCGTGCGTGCGTGCGTGCGTGTGTGTGTGTGTGTGTGTGCGTGCTGACCAGTAAGGATGGTGACGATGTAGACAATACGTTGAGTTCCATTCTGGTCTGAAACTGTAAGACAGCTCTGCATTCTACACTGAAACTGTAAGACAGCTCTGCATTCTACACTGAAACTGTAAGACAGCTCTGCATTCTACACTGAAACTGTAAGACAGCTCTGCATTCTACACTGAAACTGTAAGACAGCTCTGCATTCTACACTGAAACTGTCAGACAGCTCTGCATTCTACACTGAAACTGTAAGACAGCTCTGCACTCTACACTGAAACTGTAAGACAGCTCTGCATTCTACACTGAAACTGTAAGACAGCTCTGCATTCTACACTGAAACTGTCAGACAGCTCTGCACTCTACACTGAAACTGTAAGACAGCTCTGCATTCTACACTGAAACTGTAAGACAGCTCTGCATTCTACACTGAAACTGTAAGACAGCTCTGCATTCTACACTGAAACTGTAAGACAGCTCTGCATTCTACACTGAAACTGTAAGACAGCTCTGCATTCTACACTGAAACTGTAAGACAGCTCTGCATTCTACACTGAAACTGTCAGACAGCTCTGCATTCTACACTGAAACTGTAAGACAGCTCTGCATTCTACACTGAAACTGTAAGACAGCTCTGCATTCTACACTGAAACTGTAAGACAGCTCTGCATTCTACACTGAAACTGTAAGACAGCTCTGCATTCTACACTGAAACTGTAAGACAGCTCTGCATTCTACACTGAAACTGTAAGACAGCTCTGCATTCTACACTGAAACTGTAAGACAGGTCTGCATGTTACACTGAAACTGTCAGACAGCTCTGCATTCTACACTGAAACTGTAAGACAGGTCTGCATGTTACACTGAAACTGTCAGACAGCTCTGCATTCTACACTGAAACTGTAAGACAGGTCTGCATGTTACACTGAAACTGTCAGACAGCTCTGCATTCTACACTGAAACTGTAAGACAGCTCTGCATTCTACACTGAAACTGTAAGACAGCTCTGCATTCTACACTGAAACTGTAAGACAGCTCTGCATTCTACACTGAAACTGTCAGACAGCTCTGCATTCTACACTGAAACTGTAAGACAGCTCTGCATTCTACACTGAAACTGTAAGACAGCTCTGCACTCTACACTGAAACTGTAAGACAGGTCAGCATGTTACACTGAAACTGTCAGACAGCTCTGCATTCTACACAGAAACTGTAAGACAGGTCTGCATGTTACACTGAAACTGTCAGACAGCTCTGCATTCTACACTGAAACTGTAAGACAGGTCTGCATGTTACACTGAAACTGTCAGACAGCTCTGCATTCTACACTGAAACTGTAAGACAGCTCTGCATTCTACACTGAAACTGTCAGACAGCTCTGCACTCTACACTGAAACTGTAAGACAGGTCTGCACTCTACACTGAAACTGTAAGACAGGTCTGCATGTTACACTGAAACTGTAAGACAGGTCTGCACTCTACACTGAAACTGTAAGACAGCTCTGCATTCTACACTGAAACTGTAAGACAGGTCTGCACTCTACACTGAAACTGTAAGACAGGTCTGCACTCTACACTGAAACTGTAAGACAGGTCTGCACTCTACACTGAAACTGTAAGACAGCTCTGCACTCTACACTGAAACTGCAAGACAGCTCTGCACTCTACACTGAAACTGTAAGACAGCTCTGCACTCTACACTGAAACTGTAAGACAGCTCTGCACTCTACACTGAAACTGTAAGACAGCTCTGCACTCTACAGTGAAACTGTAAGACAGCTCTGCATTCTACACTGAAACTGTAAGACAGCTCTGCACTCTACACTGAAACTGTAAGACAGCTCTGCACTCTACACTGAAACTGTCAGACAGCTCTGCATTCTACACTGAAACTGTCAGACAGCTCTGCATTCTACACTGAAACTGTAAGACAGCTCTGCATTCTACACTGAAACTGTAAGACAGCTCTGCATTCTACACTGAAACTGTAAGACAGCTCTGCATTCTACACTGAAACTGTAAGACAGCTCTGCATTCTACACTGAAACTGTAAGACAGCTTTGCATTCTACACTGAAACTGTAAGACAGCTCTGCATTCTACACTGAAACTGTAAGACAGCTCTGCATTCTACACTGAAACTGTAAGACAGCTCTGCATTCTACACTGAAACTGTCAGACAGCTCTGCATTCTACACTGAAACTGTCAGACAGCTCTGGATTCTACACTGAAACTGTAAGACAGTTCTGCATTCTACACTGAAACTGTAAGACAGCTCTGCATTCTACACTGAAACTGTAAGACAGCTCTGCATTCTACACTGAAGCTGTAAGACAGCTCTGCATTCTACACTGAAACTGTAAGACAGCTCTGCATTCTACACTGAAACTGTAAGACAGCTCTGCATTCTACACTGAAACTGTCAGACAGCTCTGCATTCTACACTGAAACTGTCAGACAGCTCTGCATTCTACACTGAAACTGTCAGACAGCTCTGCATTCTACACTGAAACTGTCAGACAGCTCTGCATTCTACACTGAAACTGTAAGACAGGTCTGCATGTTACACTGAAACTGTCAGACAGCTCTGCATTCTACACTGAAACTGTAAGACAGCTCTGCATTCTACACTGAAACTGTAAGACAGCTCTGCATTCTACACTGAAACTGTAAGACAGCTCTGCATTCTACAATGAAACTGTAAGACAGCTCTGCATTCTACACTGAAACTGTAAGACAGCTCTGCATTCTACACTGAAACTGTAAGACAGCTCTGCATTCTACACTGAAACTGTAAGACAGCTCTGCATTCTACACTGAAACTGTAAGACAGCTCTGCATTCTACACTGAAACTGTAAGACAGCTCTGCATTCTACACTGAAACTGTAAGACAGCTCTGCATTCTACACTGAAACTGTAAGACAGCTCTGCATTCTACACTGAAACTGTAAGACAGCTCTGCATTCTACACTGAAACTGTAAGACAGCTCTGCATTCTACACTGAAACTGTAAGACAGCTCTGCATTCTACACTGAAACTGTAAAACAGCTCTGCATTCTACACTGAAACTGTAAGACAGCTCTGCATTCTACACTGAAACTGTAAGACAGCTCTGCATTCTACACTGAAACTGTCAGACAGCTCTGCACTCTACACTGAAACTGTAAGACAGCTCTGCATTCTACACTGAAACTGTAAGACAGCTCTGCATTCTACACTGAAACTGTAAGACAGGTCTGCATTCTACACTGAAACTGTAAGACAGCTCTGCATTCTACACTGAAACTGTAAGACAGCTCTGCATTCTACACTGAAACTGTAAGACAGCTCTGCATTCTACACTGAAACTGTCAGACAGCTCTGCATTCTACACTGAAACTGTAAGACAGCTCTGCATTCTACACTGAAACTGTAAGACAGCTCTGCATTCTACACTGAAACTGTAAGACAGCTCTGCATTCTACACTGAAACTGTAAGACAGCTCTGCATTCTACACTGAAACTGTCAGACAGCTCTGCATTCTACACTGAAACTGTAAGACAGCTCTGCATTCTACAGTGAAACTGTAAGACAGCTCTGCATTCTACACTGAAACTGTAAGACAGGTCTGCATGTTACACTGAAACTGTCAGACAGCTCTGCATTCTACACTGAAACTGTAAGACAGGTCTGCGTGTTACACTGAAACTGTCAGACAGCTCTGCATTCTACACTGAAACTGTAAGACAGCTCTGCACTCTACACTGAAACTGTAAGACAGCTCTGCATTCTACACTGAAACTGTAAGACAGCTCTGCATTCTACACTGAAACTGTAAGACAGCTCTGCATTCTACACTGAAACTGTAAGACAGCTCTGCATTCTACACTGAAACTGTAAGACAGCTCTGCACTCTACACTGAAACTGTAAGACAGCTCTGCATTCTACACTGAAACTGTAAAACAGCTCTGCACTCTACACTGAAACTGTCAGACAGCTCTGCACTCTACACTGAAACTGTCAGACAGCTCTGCATTCTACACTGCGCTTACTTTCATAACATATCCCGGCGTCAACCAGACCCGAGAAACACAGACACCTGCCAATGTTGGTCGGGGAATTTCTAGCAACCCTCTCTATGACGCGTTCATTACGTGGATAAAACTTGAGTGCGTGGTTCCATTCTTCGCAAAAATCACGCAAAGGCATGGCTGTGATGGGGATCAGGGGGGAGTCCCCTACGCTCTCCACTGTGCCGAGGTGGCTGGTTTGCTTAGTTTCGTTTTCTAATCAACCGGACTTTTTAAGAATCCTATGTTTTATTCTGTCGTCAGTTCGTGCCCCGCCAGACCCAACGACCTGGGCATTCTCACCCGCCTGTGACGACCTGGTCCTTGGGTGCGAATGCAGGGGAGGGGTTAGCCGATGCCAGCATCTCAGATAGTGTCAACAACAGTCAAATCAAACGCACCTGGCAGCACCAACAGAAACTGTTCGCGCGCGTTGGTCAGACGTGAAGACGGCGATAGGGAAAATCCAGCGGACGGGCGCCTGTGTTGACAGGTGAAGGGACAGTGACAGGTGGCAGGTAGGGCGAGCTGCACGTGCGGGTGTGTGTGAACTCGTGGATGATGAGTGGCGACTGACAGTGGTGGATCAGGTTACTGGCCAGATTCCAAGAGAACAAGAAATGTCCCAACAATTCAACAGTCTTGCATGGCGCTAAATATGCACCGAAAGAACGGAGAATTCATGAAAAACACGTTAGAATCAGAATGACGATCAGACATTCCAACAGTTGATCAACGTCAGCATTATCCACTGTGCTCAAAACCATAGCGTCTGTCAGGCGTGGAATCCTTGTCATTCATTGAAAGAGCCAAAGGGGGAAGGGGGGGGGGGGGGGGGGGAGACAAATAGTCAAAAACATTTTTTGCTGTCACGTGCGAGTAGAAACTCATCCCCACAGAAGAGATCCATGTCACACCTGTAGAGATTGTGAATGATTAAATTTTATAACTTTACAACATCCGCACAGGTCAGCCCATGGAAGACGTCAACATGGGAACGGAACTTTCCCATCGACAGAAGGCAGAAATATGGGACATCACGAACGAGTTTTCTGGCCAATTTCTTGGCAATCCAGGAACCGCTTGACTCGTTGTAAGACTTCATCTGTTCCAGTCAGATGGAAAGCCTGCTGAATTCCGTGTGCTGTCAGGAGGTCTCTCAGAGAGGACACCGATGACATGTTGAAGATGGGAGTGATTCGGGAGGTCAAAAAACTCACCATATGATTCCTTCTTGTGACTGTCATGAAGAGAGAAGTCACAAATCGCATTTATTTGGACTACTTTAAACTGAAAAAAATAGGAAATTTTCGATCCAGAACCCATGTCTACGGCTGAAGACTTGTTCCAAAATCTAAAAGGCGATAAACACTTCTTCAAAAGTGACCTCCCCAAACGATACTAGGACATATCTCTCCCAGGAAAAGATATTCCTAAGACAGCGTTCGTGACTCCAGATGGAACCTATAAATTCCTGAAGATAATTCTGGATGGTGAACTGAACTCTGAAGCTACCCTGAAACGATGGATGAGACGGATGCTGAAGGACACGAATGACGTAGCATACTACTGGAACAATATTCTGATATACACAGGCACCTGGGAAGAACATACTGCAACTGCACGAGTTACTCAGGCGTTAGCCAACCTGGCAGTGAGACCGAGTGTGTTTTTGGTACAGACAATGCGGATTTTGTTGGCCATAAACTTCAGGAACGCCAGAAAGGGCTTCATGAAGACAATGTGAGCAAGGTGAAGGAGACGTCCCGCCCCAAGAAACAAATTCAGTCCTTCACGGGCTTGGCTGGCCACTCGGGAGAATTCATCGGGAACTTTTCTGCAGTATCTGCACCTCTCACCGATCTCCTTTAGAAAGCAAGACCGATCAGAGTGGGGTGGGACGATGATCGACAGAGGGCGCACCAGACCATCAAGACTCCCCCGCCCATCAACATGATTCTACCTCTTCATGACCCTTCCGTGGCCTGCATGTTAAGAACAGACGGGTCTGATGTCGAAACTGGAGCAAGATTGATGTAGGAACACAATAGAAAGCTGGTCTCTATCAGCTGCTCCTGCAAGAAACTGTATTCAGCAAATCGGAACTGTTCTACACTTGAAAAGGAGCGCCTTGCCATTGTCTGCAGTGTGAAGAAGTTCACTTTGAACCGGGGTTGAAGGAGGCAAGTAGAATGTGGTTAAAAAGATGGATACTATGCGATTTGAGAACATATTTGAAAATAGATGAAGGACACGTCTTTGTTTTTGGACCGTTACGCCAGTCAAGTAAATACTGATTCGTAAACCTTCTCCTGGTAGTTAAGACATTGGGCTGTGACCAGCCCGCTGTACTCTCTCTGGATCGATTCAACGAGAGATCAGAGCTAGCTCTTGTCGATCAGGTTTTTCAGCCTCCATGTGCTTGCTAAAGTGTAAAAGTGCAGGAGTTCTCTCTCTCTCTCTCTCTCTCTCTCTCTCTCTCTCTCTCTCCTCTCTCTCTCTCTCTCTCTCTCTCTCTCTCAGGCGAACGTGACGATCTGAGCCATGATACTGTCTATTGAAAGGAAATACATAATGTCGACCCCACTCTCTCTCTCTCTCTCTCTCTCTCTCTGTTCACGGACTGGAAATTGGCCAGCCAGCCAACCTGTTTTGTGTGACCTTGAAGTGGTTCGTGCGGAGGGGAAGGGTGGGGTGTGTGCTGATCTTGCCGGTGACAGTCCAACATGTGTGTTGTCAAATGAGCACGTGAGACACGCAGCAGAGAGTAAAACTATTTCATCTCGTGTCCAGCATGTCACTTTTTTCTCCGTGTTTATGACACAAGCGTGTGACGCTCGTGACACAATTCGCATGAATGAGAGAGAGTGTGTGATTGATTGTAAAGATGAAGGTTTTGAAAATGATGC
>CM031597.1:36827851-36845351 GCA_018398815.1 Conus ventricosus | reverse complement strand
TCCTGTAGGCGAGAGCCTACTTCCCCGAACTTCTCCCTCTCTCTCTCTGTCCGTTCGTTTTCCTCCTTCGTTCTCCCGTTCTCTCCCTCTCACATCTTTCTTATTCGTTCCGATCTGTCCGAAAAGGCGAGTACCATTGGTCAGTATTTTTACCGCCCTGACACCCGAAGTTATCCCCCTCTAATTCCATTGGATGTTCAAATCATGACAGTCACGCCTACACACCTTACTCTCTGAGGTGGTCAATTGGTCATTTAATTGATTAGCTAGATTTCACCCCCCCACACACTACCTTCCCCTCTCTTCGTTCCGGCGACGTCGTAAATTGGCTAGATGAGTCTGGGTAGGCGCCAAGACGTCTGAGTAACAATGACGTTGGTTCCACAAAGTGGCTAGATGAGTCTGAGCCAGGCGCTGCGACTCGTCTCGCTAGACATCGAGGCGTCGGTCAAAACGGCTTAGTCAGTCTGGGTGGATCGTACCGTCTCTGTGAGGCCTCTCCACTAAGCTTAATTGGCCGGATCCGAACCATGGGCCCGTCTATGTGACGCCTAGAATATTTGCGTTAGAGCTTAAGTCCAACTGGGCTGGTGGTGATGACCACGAATTTGGTTGAGTTTATTTTTGACCGTGACAATTTCCCCCTTGCAAAAGACCATGCTCCGCATTGTCTCAAAACAACGGTACAAAAAAAGACAACAACCGAATTTGCTGACCCGCAGCTACACGTGCAAAGTTTTTAAAATACTTTACAACCAACAGTTTATAAATTATAAAATATACCATTAGTGAATACCACTCCAATGAGTTATCATTGACGTGCGCTCTTGCGTTATTTCAACTCATTTTATAACGACCTCTGTGCGCACTTATGCAATTCCCCTACCTGCGGATTTGCCATCTCTCCTTTTCACAATTCTTATGAAAAGCACAATATAATATGATCACGATCCATGACACTTCACTGAGGATCTCCATCCTCACTTATTGCAAATAATGCATCACTACACAAGCGACTGTATGCTCCAAGCATAACTACATTCACATGAACAAGTCTCACAAAGAAAATATGAACAAGTCTCACACACAAAAAATATGAACATAGCCAACTGGGAATGAACCCATATCCAATCAACATAACTGGAATCAACACATATTATCAACAATGCACCCCGGATATGACTGACTTCCTCTGAGTTGCAGCTTGCTAGACTACACGGCTTAAATAGTCAGCTCCGACATTCTGTCGACCGGGAATGTACTGCACTCGGTACCTGTAGGGCTGCAGTGCCATTGCCCAACGCAGAACTCTGCTGTTTTTCAACTGCGCCTCCTGCAGGAATTTGAGTGGTTGGTGATCTGTCTCTATCACGAACTCTTTCCCATACAAGTATTTGTGGAACTTCTGCACGGCCCACACAACAGCTAAACACTCCTTCTCCACCGTTGCGTACCCTTCTTCACACTTTGTCAACTTCCTGCTAGCATATCTCACAGGAAACTCGACCCCTTCATGCTCCTGTAACAATACCGCACCTATCCCACCACCTGATGCATCTGTCCGCAACAAAAATGGTTTGGACATATCTGGTAGCTTCAAGATGGGACGGGAACCTAGTCTTTCCACACACCGTCTGCAGTGCTTGCTCTGCAGCGTCTGACCATTCGACCACTGCCGGTTTCCCTGCCTTGACCAAATCACTGAGAGGACTCGTGATTGCAGCAAAATTTGGGACAAACTCCCTATAGAACCCAATAAAACCTAGCAGACTCCTGACTTCTGTTTTGGTCTTTGGTCTCTCTGAATTCATCCTCTTCTCCACCTTTCCTCTTTCCGGCTGCTTTGTGTCGCCTCCGACAACAAAACCTAGGAACTCCAACTGTCTAGCCCTTCATACAGTGACACGTCCCTGTATGACTCTTCTGGAAACTTAGGCAACAAAATCTCCCCTTCTTCTGCTGGGTCTCTTTCACCTCATCAATGATTGCTGCTGCGCCTATGTGCTGAGTCTCACGCTGAATATATTTGCGGAGAAAATTCGCATGGAAAAGTTTTGGTTTCCCATTCACATCAATTCGGTAATCCCGACCGACCTTTTCAGTGATGGTGAATGGTCCTTTCCAATGCATCAGCAGCTTGTTGTGACCCGTGGGAAGCAGTACCAGGACTTGATCTCCCGCCTTGAGGGATTGCTTCCTCACCTTCCTGTCATATTGCTTCTTCTGAACGACCCTAGCTTCCTGCAAACTTTCCTTTGCAAACTTGCATGTCTCATACCTGTGCCCACCTTTGGAACAGGGCGAGATTGGGCCCATCAGATCAACGGCCACTCTCCTGAACGGTGTGTCAATTTGAGGGGGATGTTTAAGAGGCGCCTTCCTCTTCACCCCTCTTGTGGCTGACCTTTGACACACGTCACATGACATGCAGAACCGCTTTATGTCTGCCATTGCCCCTGGCCAATGAAATCATCAAAGATTCGGTCAGCTGTTTTGCTGGTGCCGAGATGACCCGCCATGAGCGACTCGTGACCCACTGACATGACAGTGTCACGATAACCTGCTGGTACCTCTAACTGAGTGGTCACCTTACCTGTCTTCCCCTTGGTGAACACTCGGTACAACAGCCCGCCTTTCACAAGAAATTCTGTCTCACCTCCTCTAACCTCCTGTTTCTCTCCACCTCTTGCCAACTCCCAAGACTTCACGAGCGAAGGGTCTTGTTCCTGTGCTGCCCTAAACTCATCAGGCGACACGTCTATGCCCGACTTCCTTCCTGGAACAACTAACGGTTTAACAACCTTTTCCTCCTTCTTGCTCGTGTTTGAACTGCTGCCCCTGTAGCAGTCAACAACTCAGGATGCCCTGGATCCCTTGCCCCTGGAATATTTCCAATGATCAAATCATGAAGGGGTTTCTCCATCACCAACGCAGACAACTCGCCTGAGAAGTAAGGGGTACGTACTTCTATCTTAGCAACTGGAAACTCCCTCACAGTGCCATCGATTAGAGTACAGGTCTGGATTTGCCCTGTCAAATCCCCTTTATCGACCAGCGTTGTTCGTACTACCCCGCATGAACAACCAGTGTCTCGTAACACTTTCACCCTCTGCTGGCCAATCCACCCTTCTTCCACTGGTAACGAACCACTCAGCCTAGTGCCCTCCATCCCTGACACTGACTGCTGTCCAGTGCTAGCCATAAGCTGCACTCCACCCTCTTCAGACTGAATCCCTTTTGGTTCCACTGCAGGTCGTTTCCCTTGACGACCCTTATCCACCTCTTGCAAGGCTGCTGCCTTCTGGAACCTCATGCGACAATCCCTCGCCACATGTCCCTTCTTGTGACAAATGAAACACCTAATGTCCCTTTGCCCTTCCTTCTGCCCCACCACTGGGTTTGCAGACTTTGCAGAAAACTCCCCTAGTCTCCTTGCACTCTTCTCACCTGTGCCTAGCACCTGTTTCTCCTGCACCTTAGTGCCCAAACGTGCCTCTCTATACACCTCTGCGAACTTCAACAACTCTCCTGCTGTCTCTGGCTGTCTCTCTTTCAAATGTATGGTTAACTCAGGGCCGCAACCTGACAAAATCTGTTCCTTCATAACTAGCTCTTTCAACTCAGCGAACTCCTTTTTCGTACCGCTCAACTCTAACCATTTCTCAAAATAGTGATCTAGACGTGCACCAAACTGAGTGTACGTCTCACCTGCTTGTAATTTAGCTGAACGAAATTTCTTCCTGAATCCTTCCTCTGTGAGGTCAAATCCCTTCATTAAAGACTCCTTCACAGCACCAAAATCAACTGTTGTTCTGCTGGTAACGCAGTGAAAATCTGCAATGCCTTACCCGTCAATAGCGCTGACAAAATGACTGCCCACTCTTCTGGAGGCTAACCCTGACTGGTCGCAAACGTTTCGAAACGACTGATGTATGCATCAATCGAATCGGTTTCCTTCAGAGAATTTTGGCAACTTGGGTCGGGGAGCATAGCTACGCACAGAGTCACTGGAAACCGAACTACCATCCTCGGTGGTCTCCCTTTGTATTCTCACTTTCTCTAATTCTAACTGAACCTTTAAATCTTTCCGTTTCCTGCTTCATTCTTTCTGTTTCCTGCGCTTCCTTTAGTCTTTCTGTTTCCTGCGCTTCCCTTATTCTTTCTGTTTCCTGCGCTTCCTTTAGTCTTTCTGTTTCCTGTGTTTCTTTATCATTGGTAGCCTGAATCCTTAATTTTTCTATTTCTTGCGCTTCTACTGCAACACGGCGTCTTTCCGCGCGTTCATCCCTTTCCATCTTTTGCTGGTTTTCAACGAATGCTCGCAACTCATCTCCTGAGTAACCTAGATCACGAGCGACGCTCACGAGTTGTTCAATAGGGGTGTTCTTTTCTTCCGCCATTATACCTTCTTTTTTTTGTTTTTGACAAGATTTTATAACTACGACAGCCAAACTGGTGGTTACCGACACGAGTGACGTAATAGCACAATCCTATGAATGATAATATTAGCTTGGGACAACGTAGTTAGTTTTTATAAGACGCCCAGCGCCTGACCCAACTATGAGAGCGAATTATAGGCAATCTGTGCGAAATGAGTACTCTGGGGCTGAAATGCCAAGCCTAGTATTAGCTATCTTGGAAGCAATGCCAAGCCTAGTATTTAACTATCTTGGGAACATACAGTAAGACAACCCCTTGTCTTAGGATTACAACACTTGAATCCCACCCAGCTTCCTCTCTGAGAAGTTGAACAATTATAATAAATGGGCCAGAATATCCTGGCAAGCTCGCCAATAAATTGTCAACCTCGGTGTAATGTCAGTGGAGGAAGGACTAGCGCACAGCCCAAACACACTCACAGCTTGCTTACAATCTCATTCATATATCATGCATTCGTCACATCAAACCACTAGTAAAGTCTATAACTTTACTACACATGGTCATGGAAAGAAACATCAATGCATATGGAATCAAATGAAATAAAACATTCTCTCTTTCCTGAACTTCACAAATCATTTATCTACAACATCATTAACTAACCCGGGTTATAAATGGATTTCTACTTTACCTGGCCAGGTGATCTAACTATTCACGAATCACTGTCTTTTCTTTTCTTTTCTTTTTCTTTTCACTGTCACTTTCACAACACGACACAACTGCTGGCACTGGTTTTGGTCTGATGGCGCCTGGTCAGGTGAGACTGTTGGCGTTGGTCTGTGGTTCTGCTTGGCGAAGTGACGCTGCAGGTATGAGGTCGAACCCCGGTTAGGGTAAAACAGTGACTATCAACATCGATCTGTTCTCCTTTCTTTCTTCCTGCATTAACGCATTGCACTCTCTCTCTCTCTCTTCTAGTCTGCTCTTATCAAATGGACATGGTTGCTTTTCTTTTCTTTTTTTTTTCTTTTCTTTCTTTTCTTCTTCATTAATTAGCAACTCTCTCTCTCCTCCACATCTCTCCTCAGTCCTTCCTCTGCAGACTATCTCATGCTAATCTCTCACTTGGTTCTCTTCTCTCCTCCCTCATCTCTCTGCTTTTCTCTCAAGCAGACCTAGAACCTCTCCCTCTCTCTGTTTCTCTGTTCGTTCTCCCCCTCGTTCTCTCTGTTCGTTCTCATCTCCCTGCCTTCCTGTAGGCGAGAGCCTACTTCCCGAACTTCTCCCTCTCTCTCTCTGTCCGTTCGTTTTCCTCCTTCGTTCTCCCGTTCTCTCCCTCTCACATCTTTCTTATTCGTTCCGATCTGTCCGAAAAGGGCGAGTACCATTGGTCAGTATTTTTACCGCCCTGACACCGAAGTTATCCCCCTCTAATTCCATTGGATGTTCAAATCATGACAGTCACGCCTACACACCTTACTCTCTGTGGTGGTCAATTGGTCATTTAATTGATTAGCTAGATTTCACCCCCACCACACACTACCTTCCCCTCTCTTCGTTCCGGCGACGTCGTAAATTGGCTAGATGAGTCTGGGTAGGCGCCAAGACGTCTGAGTAACAATGACGTTGGTTCCACAAAGTGGCTAGATGAGTCTGAGCCAGGCGCTGCGACTCGTCTCGCTAGACATCGAGGCGTCGGTCAAAACGGCTTAGTCAGTCTGGGTGGATCGTACGTCTCTGTGAGGCCTCTCCACTAAGCTTAATTGGCCGGATCCGAACCATGGGCCCGTCTATGTGACGCCTAGAATATTTGCGTTAGAGCTTAAGTCCAACTGGCTGGTGGCGATTGACCACGAATTTGGTTGAGTTTATTTTTGACCGTGACAATCACCACCCATTCAGACTCTCTAGTATTTTCCGGTCTCTCACTTTCTGTGTTAACGCCCATTCGTAGACACTGCGTGCAAAAGGTGATTTTTATCAGTACTAAAATGTTTGTAAGCTCAGTCCTATGCCAGCCAAACTTCTTTTTCAATCTGCTGACCTTCTGACACCAGCAAACACAAACATCATGTACGACTCTTCACTTCAGGATTTCTTTTTCCTAGACTTCAAACCTCTCTACTAAAACTCTTATCAAACGACCTCGAACACTCCAGACCTATCAAACCTTCCATTGTCTGATGACGACGCTCGAATGAATAATCTGTTTATCCCTTTTCACCCATCTGACCAATCACAATCTTCTTGGTGTTCATTAAGGACCCTATCAGGCAGAACACTGAAATTGTTATTCTGCCCATCTTTGCATGCTGTCCAAACTGAAATGGCACCTTTCCCACAAGTAGCAACGTCAACCAGATCACATAGGCGTTAGTGTGCAACACCATTCTCATTTCTAATGATTATTGACAACTACAAATGAACCGCAAGATGATGTTTTATTTATATATGTATTGGAATCACTAATATGTGCAGATAGGGTATAGAATGAGACCTAAATTAACCAAATAACCGCGATGTCCACATCTGTAGATATACGAACGTAGCCTAACAGTGACACTGTAGAGCACGAATACCTCAAAAGTCCGAGTTTAAATGTCGAAATAAGCGAAAGATCTGTGTCAGAAAGCACAAACTGTCAGTGTCAAAAGAACGGCAACCTGACTTTTCAGTACAGTGTTAAATTTCACCTGAATCCCAGTTACACAAACTGAACTGTTGACCGTGCTTTGGTGAACTCTTTGCATCATGAAGGCTGATCACGAACAGTCCACATTGAATTCACAACTAAAACTATCGGCTTGGAGCTTGCTTTAGCTAAAATGTTAATGCATGGAACAAGATTTTTATACTGCAAAATCTGGTGGAGGAAAGACAATAGTATTTAGAGGCTTCTCTTACCTTGTCTGTACTCTTCAAGCATTTTGATCTACAATTTTTTAGTGATTGAAATATGAATGAATTATGCACCGTGCATATGTGAAAAAAAGGGGGAAATGGAGGGGGAAAAAAACCAAGAAAATGACATGCTGTCACAACCCATTTCAAACTGAAAGTTCGCTCTTGTCGATGTTAACATTCGCGTTTTAAGACGATTCCAGTCTCGCGCTTCTTGACATGCACTCAATCTGGCACTTACACAATTTGTGTTTTTGGACACACCCATCTTAAACTAGGAGAGTGGCTTAAGAAGTGTGGCACAGCGCTGTGGTATCTTTGGTTCAGTTCTCTCTCTCTCTCTTCTCTTCTCTCTCTCTCTCTCTCTCTCTCTCTCTCTCTCTCTCTCTCTCTCTCTCTCTCTCTCCCCTCTCTCTCTCTCTCTCTCTCTCTCTCTCTCTCTCTCTCTCTCTCACTTGATCTTTCCCTTTCTGTCTCTTTATCCCAACCAAAACATGCCGTTTAACGTCAGGACCAGTGGCGCAGATCAGGACTTAAGAGTCGGCGGGACAATGCCTGACGCTACACGCCTGGCTGACTCCATGGCAGAGTACTGACACTACACGCCTGGCTGACTCCATGACAGAGTACTGACACTGCACGCCTGGCTGGCTCCATGGCAGAGTACCGACACTGCACGCCTGGCTGACTCCATGGCAGAGTACTGACACTGCACGCCTGGCTGACTCCATGGCAGAGTATTGACACTGCACGCCTGGCTGGCTCCATGGCAGAGTATTGACACTGCACGCCTGGCTGATTCCATGGCAGAGCACTAAGCTGACACTGCACGCTTGGCTGACTCCATGGCAGAGTACTGACACTGCAGGCCTGGCTGGCTCCATGGCAGAGTACTGAGCTGGCACTGCACGCCTGGCTGACTCCATGGCAGAGTACTGACACTACACGCCTGGCTGACTCCATGGCAGAGTACTGAGCTGGCACTGCACGCCTGGCTGACTCCATGGCAGAGTACTGACACTACACGCCTGGCTGACTCCATGGCAGAGTACTGAGCTGGCACTGCACGCCTGGCTGACTTCATGGCAGAGTACTGACACTGCACGCCTGGCTGACTCCACGGCAGGGTACTGACACTGCACGCCTGGCTGACTCCATGGCAGGGTGCTGACACTGCACGCCTGGCTGGCTCCATAACAGAGTACTGAGCTGGCACTGCACGCCTGGCTGGCTCCATGGCAGAGTACTGACACTGCACACCTGGCTGGCTCCATGGCAGAGTACTGACACTGCACACCTGGCTGGCTCCATGGCAGAGTACTGACACTGCACGCCTGGCTGACTCACTGGCAGAGTACTGACACTGCACACCTGGCTGGCTCCATGGCAGAGTACTGACACTGCACACCTGGCTGGCTCCATGGCAGAGTACTGACACTGCACGCCTGGCTGGCTCCATGGCAGAGTACTGACACTGCACACCTGGCTGGCTCCATGGCAGAGTACTGACACTGCACACCTGGCTGGCTCCATGGCAGAGTACTGACACTGCACACCTGGCTGACTCCGTGGCAGAGTGCTGACACTGCACGCCTGGCTGACTCACTGGCAGAGTACTGACACTGCACGCCTGGCTGACTCCATGGCAGAGTACTGACACTGCACGCCTGGCTGACTCACTGGCAGAGTACTGACACTGCACACCTGGCTGGCTCCATGGCAGAGTACTGACAATGCACACCTGGTTGACTCCGTGGCAGAGTGCTGACACTGCACGCCTGGCTGACTCACTGGCAGAGTACTGACACTGCACACCTGGCTGACTCCGTGGCAGAGTGCTGACACTGCACGCCTGGCTGACTCACTGGCAGAGTACTGACACTGCACACCTGGCTGGCTCCATGGCAGAGTACTGACAATGCACACCTGGCTGACTCCGTGGCAGAGTGCTGACACTGCACGCCTGGCTGACTCCATGGCAGAGTACTGACACTGCACGCCTGGTTGACTCCATGGCAGAGTACTGACACTGCACGCCTGGCTGACTCCATGGCAGAGTACTGACACTGCACGCCTGGCTGACTCCATGGCAGAGTACTGACACTGCACGCCTGGCTGATTCCATGGTAGAGTACTGAGCTGACACTGCACGCCTGGCTGACTCCATGGCAGAGTACTGACACTGCACGCCTGGCTGACTCCATGGCAGAGTACTGACATTGCACGCCTGGCTGACTCCATGGCAGAGTACTGAGCTGGCAGTCAGGCGAGATGACTGTCAATCCTGCTGGTGTCCAGCTGAAAGGTTGCCACGCTCCCTGCCCACCTGCACGTGGTGCTGGTCTGGTGGCATCAGTGTAGGGTTAGACAGCTGTCCAAACCCCAACTTCCCGGGGATGCTTATCTTCGTCTGACACATCTTTTAGTGGTCGTGGTCGTTAAGATCTGGGCGTGATATTCCGACCATCCTCATGAGAGTAACGAACGGGGAGACGGGAGGAGGTGAGCAAGGGAGATGGGGTGGGGTTCTCTTGCCGTTTTCTGACTGTTTCCAGCATCTCAGCCTCCTGTCTCGCTATGCCTAAACTGGCCATCGACCCTGACATGGGTTTAGTGGCATGTCATCGTCATCACCCTCGAGGCTCCGACATGAACATCGAGTATGTAATGCATCATGAAAATCATTGCGTAAAGTAGATGGTTTAAACTCATAATAAGAGACTCAACAGAGTAAAAGCAAAATGTGAAATAAACGTCGTTTAGGTAGGTTAGGATAATGACAATCTTGACCTGTTTCATGTCTGGACAATGAACTGACACCAGGGTAATGGCTGGCTGAATGTGAGCAATATTTCCTGTACCAACAGTGCCTGTGAGCTTCTTCAGCAAATACAGCGACTTGAGAAAGGACGAAAAGATACCCCATCTCCTCACGACCATTATACAGACACCAAAACGTCAACACCTCGTCTCGAAGACCTTCGGGCCTACTGGACGTTTATATCACTATTCACTCTGACGTATCTAACGGCAACTTAAAACAGAATCATCATGGCTTCTCACTTGGATTGTGTGCCATTATCTCATTTACTCTATTCATCCCGTGTGTGTGTGTGTGTGTGTGTGTGTGTGTGTGTCAAAGGTTTTTATGTAAACAATGTATTATTATCGGTAATTGGAGAGAAAAAGGAAAAATTCCGGGTTTGCATTAAAAATTATAAATTTCACAAACTTAAATTTGGTTAACCTTCGTAGTAAGCTTAAACAATCCACGTTTGAATAGCTTGAACAAGCAGACGAGCTTGAAGTTGATTTTGTTAGACAGATGATAGTCACAGAATGCACGTATTCATATAAGAGTGTAAGTTAGTGTGAACTCCACTGTAACGAGACAGACGCTGAAAACTGACAGTACGCGTGAAGCTGCCCAAAGGTGCAGTTGTTAAATGCTGACGACGATAACAAACTACAGGTTGTGTTTGCTGTGCTGTATCTGCATTGTTTTGTTTGGTGTTTAGCAAACCTACTGGGCCTCTTTTGGCTCATTATCTGCCATTCATTCTTTTCCAGATATTTTGTGAGGAGACAGAAGCCCTCAGGTAAATCACGTATCTTTTTCTTTATGTAGTGTGTGGATAACTTTAAAGGCTTCACTTGGTCTCTGAGTGACCTCCCTGTGCGACATGATTCCATGACAGTGGCGATCCCTAGTTTGTATGTATGAGAGTGGGTCAGAACACGCGCCCGTGTCCTTCCTTAAAAATAAGTTACATTTAGTTAACCCACTCCGTGACACCTGGTAACCCCAACGTGATCTCTCTTCATGAGTGGGAGATTTTTGAAAACCTGACGTGATTTCTCTCCCTGCCGGAGAAGTCTTTTTTCTTCAAGATCTGACGTGATCTCTCTCCATATGAGGAGATTGCTTTATAAAAAAAAATCCACATGATGCCCAAATCTTGGATGGTTAAAAAAATCTTGTGATAGAAAAACGTTAACTGACCTGATCCTTTCCTGTGACAGGAGGATGAAAAGTGCAAAATAATTATGTAGTATGTCATGGTCACAAAGGGCGATAATTGTGCAGCCTAATTGTTTTCTCCCTCAGTAGGCGTAGTTGAAAGAAAGTGTTAAGATAATCAGAGTTGGGAGTGTGGAATTATTTGAAAACAAAATGACGTGATGGTCAGCAATTGTTCCTTCCTTTGATGAAGGAAAAGTCAAGTATTAAAAATGTTAGTGACATTAGATGAATGAGAAAAAAATTGAATGCAAGGAATAAAAGGGTAGGTATTTGTGGTTTAAGGGAGCAAATCTCTTTTGGTGTTGTCATCTGTTACCGTATTTGTATGTTTCTTGTCTCTCTGTGTTTGAATAACTGACAAGGAGTATGACCTCTCCATGCTGATAATGAGGCGTGGAAGCCTGTTGATAATCAATGATGTTAATAATTGACGAGCTGTGTAGACCTTTCAACGGTTGATGACGAGACATGGGGTACCTGTCAAGCTGCTGATGGTGAGCAGCAGTTATGTCCTTGGATGGAGTAACATGAAAGAGGAATTCCGTTGCGGGAAAGAGTTGGGAAGCCAGCTGGATTGGAGATCTTGTTTGTCTTTGTCTGGTCATGCTTGCCTTTAGAGATTTCTCATTTAGTTTAAGTTTTTACGAAGTGAGATGATTGAAGGAGGATTAGTTAACACATCTCCTGCTTGCTATTATTTCCAAAAATAATTTCTTTTGGCTTCGTTTTGCGTAATTCACAAAAAAATCCCTGTAGATTTTTTTTCCTGAGGAAGGAAATTGTCATGCGTGAAGCAAAGGTTTTTTTAGGTAAATAATGTATTGCTATAGATGATTAGAGAGAAAAAGGAAAAATTCCAAGTTTGTATGAAAAATTGAAAATGTCACAAACTTAAAATTTGATTAACGTTTTGAAATAGGCTGAACAACCCTTAACGTTTGAATAACTTGAACAAGCAAAAGAGTTTCAAGTTGATTTAATTAGAAAGATGACAGTCACGGAATGCACATGTTCATCATATAAGTGTGTGAGTGATTGTCAACTCGACTGTAACGAGACAGACGCTGAACACTGACAGTAAGCGTGAAGCTGCCCAAAGCTGCAGTTGTTGAATGCTGATGACCGCTACAACTACACGTAGTGTTTGCTATGCTGTTATCTGCATTGTTTAGTTATGTGTTCGGCAAACCTACTGGGCCTCTTTTGGCTTTTTTGCATGCATGCATTTCTCTGTATGTGTGTGCCTGTGTGAATACGTCTGTGTTTTTGTGTCTGTATGCGTGATATGCGAGAGTGCGCATGCCTCTGCGCATATGTGCGCGAGTACATGCATTTGAATATGCATGTATGTGACTATGTGTGCATGGCCACGCATGAACAGGGTCGCACTGAATGTTGTTTGTCATTATACATCTATGCTACGCTAGCAGGGTGGAAGTATATGCAGTGTAACTGAATATCGAACGGCAAACGTGGGTGGGGAAATACATTGAAGTGGGTCGTACTCAGACATCAGCATTATGGAGACGACGTGTTATGTCCATTGCCCTCGGGAACTAAGAACCGTATCAGCTGGCTGATTTACGGTCGTGTGGGGATTCTGTATTGTCCTCTTCATTGTTCTGCCGGCTGCCTTGTCAGCTGTATGATGTTTGCTGTCTGGCTTTAGTAGATGTTGCTTTACACTGGAAATCCTTCACGATTGTGTGTGTGTTTGGGGTGGGGATAACCTGCACTGAAGAGCTCACGAGAAATTGCAGCATTCATGTCTGTGATTCTAAAAAAAAAAAAAAAAAAAAAACATTGAAGTAATGTGATATGATATACTGCAGAACGCATTCATGTGGTTATATTGGTCATGAAAGTTGACGAGAGGAGGGGGCAGGAGTTTCCATGTGCAAGAGTGTATGTGCGTAAGTGTACAGTTAAACAGTGGGAGAAAACAAGTGCAAGTTAACAATTCTTCAGTCATCACAGCAATGACTTGACAAAGACTTGAATTAAAAAAATAAAAAAGAAGAAAATAGGGGGAATATATTATAAATATGAGAAACCCTTCACTAGCTGCCTGAAAGAACCGTCGTACTCTCCTTCGAAAACAGATCGATTTGTATTGCCTGCTCCTAGGCCTTTCGTCCGCTGGATCGGACTCATCAAGGAGACACGGCTGATTGTGTCTGTGCTCTTGGTGTCAAATAGAGACACACCAAAGTCCATAATTCTGTGGTGTTCTCATCACCAAGGGTTCAAAAAAGAATCCAACAGCACCCCCAAAGCAGCCAGCGAAGGGTAGTAAATGGAACTAAAGGAAAGGGTGGAGAGGAAAAAAAGTTGCTGAAAAACTAAAAGCATTATGCAAACAGTATAAAATGTAGGGGACAATCTTTGAGCCTATGCTTGATAATCCATTCAAGGATGCAAGGGAGATCAAACGATATGGAACAGTCTGAGTGGTCAGCTCTGCTGTTCAATAACCCAAGCATTGTGAGTGGCTAAGAATTGTACAGAACAACCTTAACTTGGATCTCCTAAGAGATGCAATCTCCCACCGATTGACCAAACATTATACTGCTGAACAGTTAAACAGTGGAGAAAACAAGTGCAAGTTAACAATTCTTCAGTCATTACAGCAATGACTTGACAAAGACTTGAATTTTAAATTTAAAAACATTTTTTTTTTTAAATGAAGAAAATGGGGGGAATATATTATAAATATGAGACGAAGCATCCCTTTGTGCCCACGTCTCTTTGTGCCCACATCTCTATATGCCCAAACCTATGCCAGTTGGAGTTGTGGGTAGGTACCCTTTATATCAACAACCAGTGGTCAAGCGATAGCTAAACTGACCAGTGTCAAGCAACAACCAAACTGACCAGTGGTCAAGCTGACCAGAGGCCAAACGTTGGTCAATCCGACGTCCAATGATCAAGCTATGGTCAAATTGACCCCTAACCATTTGAACACTCCTTGACCACTGGTCAGTTTGACCACTGCTTGACCATTGGTCAGTTTGACAACTGACCACTGGTCAGTTTGACCATTGCTTGGCCACTGGTAAGTTTGGCTATTGACATAGAGGATGCCTACCCGAAACTCCCACTGGCATACGTTTTGGGCATATAGAGACGTGGGCACAAAGAGACGTGGGCACAAAGATACGTTACCATATGAGAAACCCTTCACTAGCTGCCTGAGGGAACCGTCGAACCCTCCTTCGAAGACAGATCTATTTGTATTGCCTGCTCCTAGGCCTTTCGTCCGCTGGATCGGACTCATCAGGGAGACACGGCTGATTGTGTCTGTGCTCTTGGTGTCAAATAGAGACACACCAAAGTCCATAATATATATATACCAGTTTAAAATAAGATTTTAAAATGTCAGGGACGAGAGCGCCCGGCTCGAAGCAACTTTGTTGGTTTATTTTCCCATTTCAAAATCAAATTTTAACTGGTATGTCGCTCCCTTTTTGGTTGAGCATTTTTAGTATTCTGAGTGGCGTTTTAACTCAGATTATATATATATATATATATATATATATGTGTGTGTGTGTGTGTGTGTGTGTGTGTGTGTGTGTGTGTGTGCGCGACAAAGATAGAGATCAGAATGGTGAATGTGTGTCTGTGTTAGTGTACGTGTGTGTGTGTGTGTGTGTGTGTGTGTGTGTGTGTGTGGTGTGTGTGTGTGTGTGTGTGTGTGTGTGTGTGTGTGTGTGTGTGTGTGTGTGTGTGTGTGTGCGCGCGCGTGCGCTCGTGTGTGTGTGTGTGTGTGTGTGTGTGTGTGTGTGTGTGTGTGTGTGTGTGTGTGTGTGTGTGTGTGTGTGTGAGGTGGGAGGATAAACAGCCAAGACATAAGCTTTCCATGAATTGATGATGATCATGTCTGTCAGCAGGCTGACCACATTATAGGACCCCATTTGCCATCGTTCAAGAATCATATTGATCATTCTACGACCATCATTATCCCGCCTAAGTCGTTGCGTTCGTCCTGAAGCCATTACGCGTGTTCTGGAATCATTATGCTTGTTTCTGTATAAACTTTATGATCGTTGTACGACCATTCCTATCAGTCTATGACTTATTACCATCGTTCAAGTGAGCGAAGGGAACTTATATACAATGCATGTATGATCGTTTGAAGAAAAATGCGATCTCTCGAGGATAATTACGATGAATTCTAAAATAGGTGCGATTTTTCAATCTATTAGGAGGATTATTGTTCCAGAACCAGTACAATGATTGTACAAGCATTGCAATTAATTTGGGACAGGTGTAATTCCTCTGTGACAATCACGCTTATTCCAGACATTTTGCCATTTTTAGCGGGACCATCATTCTAAAACCACTTCGATCACTGCCGAGGCGTCATGGTGATTTTAAAACAAGTGCAATCGATATGAACGTATAGCCAGGGCTTCTATGATTATTGAAATCATTGTGGAACCTTTCCAATGATTCTAGAACTACTGTGATTCTTGTGAAATCACAACGATGTTTCAAGAACCACGACGATCCTAGTAGAACTATCATGATGATTGCAGAACTAATGCCATCCATGCAGAAGCGTGACAATGATTCCAGAACAGTTGTGAACTTAGGGGAAGAATCACGACAGTTGCAGAAGTCTTCGAATATTTGTGGAACTAACGCAACAATTATCGAACCATGTCGATCGTTGCTAAACTATCACAATGATTCTAGAATTACTGTGATCCTTGATGATCTATAACAATGATCATAGAACCATTGCGATCCTTCATGAACCATTACAATGGCCGTAGAACCATTGCGATCCTTGATAATAAACCTTTACAAGGGTCATAGAACCATTGCGATCCTTGAAGAACCATTACAATGGCCATAGAACAATTGCGATCCTTGATGAACTGTCACAATGATTGCAGAAGCATTAAGATCCTTGATGAACCATTACAATGGTCACTGAACCATTACGATCCTTGATGAACCTTTACAATGGTCACAACACTTGCGATCCTTGATGAACCTTTACAACGGTCGCAACTATTGCGATCCTTGATGAGTCATTGCTGCAATGGTCACAACCATTGCCATCCTTGATGAGTCATTGCAATGGTCATAACTGTTGCGATCCTTGATGAGTCATTGCAATGGTCACAACTATTGCGATCCTTGATGAACCATTACAATGGTCACAACTATTGCGATCCTTGATGAGTCATTGCAATGGTCACAACTATTGCGATCCTTGATGAACCATTACAATGGTCACAACTATTGCGATCCTTGATGAACCATTAAATGGCCATAGAACCATTGCGATCCTTCATGAACCATTACAATGGCCACAGAACCATTGCGATCCTTGATAAAACTTTACAATGGTCATAGAACCATTGCGATCCTTCATGAACCACTACAATGGCCACAGAACCATTGCGATCCTTCATGAACCATTACAATGGCCAGAGAACCATTGCGATCCTTCATGAACCATTACAATGGCCACAGAACCATTGCGATCCTTCATGAACCATTACAATGGCCATAGAACCATTGCGATCCTTGATGAACTATAACAATGATCATAGAACCATTGTGATCCTTTATTTAACTGTCACAATGATTGCAGGAGCATTAAGATCCTTGTCGGACCATAACAATCATTTTAGAACCATGCCGATTCTTGTGGATATAATCATGATGATTGTAGAACTATTGCAATCCTCACGGAGTTATCACAATGAATGTAGAACCATTATGATCCTTGTAGAACCGTCGCAACGATACAAGAAACAACAAAACCTTGAGGAACCATCGCAATGTTTGAAGAACCATTAGAATTATTATAAAATCATCAAAGTGATTCAAGAACCATCAAAGTCGCTGTAGAACCATTACCATCTCCATGGGACAACGCCACAGCCATTAAAACCCTTGTGGAACAGTCGCGATGATATTAAAGTTATTCCAAACTTTGTGCAACTGTCACAATGATGAAATAACCGTTTCACTGCCGGTGGAACCACGGTGATTTCAGACTCATTGCGATCGGTCAGAAAGAACACACGGCGTTTTAATCAGCAATGTTATGGGATATTAGGGACGGTGGCTGTGTAGACAGACAAAGAGAGAGAAGCAGAGAGAAAGGGAGAGAGAGGCGAGAGAGAGGGAGAGGAGGAGAGACAGACAGGCAGACAGACGGGCAGACAGACAGACAGA
>CM031597.1:36820351-36822851 GCA_018398815.1 Conus ventricosus | reverse complement strand
TCCACAGATCTTCCAACAGTAGTCTCCTCTACTGACATCTTTCAACAGTAGTCCTAACTGCCAACGTCTTCCAACAGCTATTATCAAAGTGAATTTTCGTTGTTTTATTCGTTTATGTCTCACCTGAAGAAGACCTAAGAGGTCGAAACGCGTTGTGTTTTGTCTTGTGACTCGTTTGTCCACGTTCTCTGGGCGGTTCGCTAACATTTATTTAAGATTTGTTCAAACATCATCAGTAGATGCTCTCGGTCTACAACCACTCCCCATCATACTCCACGTCACTTCATAGTCAGTTATTCTCGTGATCGTGTCAACGCTTCTACTTCTCTGTTTTACCTTAGAATAGTTTTCTGCAGTTTTGCCGTTCTTTTAATTGAAGGAGCTATTCCCTACGGCTCCTCTGACCTAAACTCACAAGGTACAGACATGTCCATGATTTGAACAGATCCCGACAGACGACTGAACGTTCCAGACAGCAGTTACCACTTGCTGACAGCTGCAATCCTCACGGCTTACATCTTCCTTCAGCAGTCGTCACCAGTAACATCTTCCACTTGTAGTTCTAACCCAAAGATCTTCTGACAGGAGTTCTAACTCCACAGATCTTCCAACAGTAGTTCTAACTCCAAAGATCTTCTGACAGGAGTTCTAACTCCACAGATCTTCCAACAGTAGTTTTATCTCCAAAGATCTTCCAGCAGTAGCTCCAGCTCTAAAATCTTCCAACAGTAATTCTAACTCCAGAGATCTTCCAACAATAGTTCTACCTCCAGAGATCTTCCAACTGTAGTTCTAACTCCACAGGTCTTCCAACAGTAGTCTCCTCTACTGACATCTTTCAACAGTAGTTCTAACTGCAAACATCTTCCAACAGCAATTTTCACAACTAACATCTTCAAACAGTAGTCCCAGCGGTTAACATCATCAGCGGCAGTCTCCTCTACTGATATCGTCCACCAACCGTCCTCACAGCTTATATCGTCCAACAGCAGTCCTCACCAACATCTTCCAACAGCATTCCTCTACCACTGATTAATTTTTTCCAACAGCAGTCTTCACAGCTAACATCTTCCAGCAGCACTCCTCAGTGCTAACATCCTTCAGCAGCAGTCTTCACAGCTAGCATCTTCCAACAGCCGTCCTCGCTGCGTCCATCTTCCAGTTGCAATCCTCACTGTCAGTATGTTCCTGCGTCTGTGCTTCCGACAATGTCTTCCAACTGCAGTGCTCATTGCCAACATCTTTCAACTGTAGTCCTGACTGTTTGCATAGATACGACCCACTAAAGTCCAGAAGCCTATAAACAGAAGGAGGCCTATAATCAACATCATTATTAACGTACTGCGATAGACCACAGGAACATAGGTTAAGAGAGAGAGAGAGAGAGAGAGAGAGAGAGAGAGAGAGAGAGAGAGAGAGAAGAGAGAGAGAGAGAGAGAGAGAGAGAGAGAGAGAGAGAGAGAAAGCAAACGAACAAATTTTATTTGAAGAAGGAAGTGGGTAAGTATTAAATAATGGTGCCTTATGTCCAAGCCTCTGCGCAATAAGATGTAAAGTTAATGAATAAAAAGCAATGAATTCCTAGTAACATTGAAAAATCTGGATTAAAAAGAAATGCCAGAATTAAGAATTATTCAAACCAGACACTGTGTTCAGCCTTCAAGAACCACAACCACCCTCCACCTCTATCTCCCTCTCCCACCCCTACCAATCCCCCGCACCCTCCCCTGCTTCCTACTCTGAACCACCACCCTCAGAGAGAAAGAGAGACAGAGACAGAAAGACAGAGAGAGAGAGACAGAGACAGAGAGACAGAGAGACAGAGACAGAGAGTCAGAGACAGAGAGTCAGAGACAGAGAGTCAGAGACAGAGACAGAGAGTCAGAGACAGAGAGACAGAGAGAGAGACATACAGAGAGAGAGAGAGACAGAGACAGAGCAGAGAGACAGAGAGAGACACAGAGAAAGATATAGAGACAGAGACAGAGAGAGAGAGACAGAGAGAGAGAGACAGAGAGAGAGAGACAAAGACAGAGAGACAGAGACAGAGAGACAGAGAGAGACAAAGAGAGAGACAGACAGACAGAGACAGAGAGACAGACAGACAGAGAGAGAGAGAGACAGAGACAGAGTCTGAGAGACAGAGGAAAAGAGGAACAGAGAGACAAAGACGCACAGATAGACAGAGACAGAGGGGCAGAGAGACGGAGACATCGAGACAGAGAAAGGCAGACAAAGAGAGACAAAGACAGACAGACCGACGGAGAAATGGACAGAGACAGAAGCAGAAAGACAGAAAGAAACAGCAAAATAGGGAGGGAGGGAGACAGACAGACAGACAGACAGACAGACAGACAGGCATGTAGGCAGACAGACAGACAGACAGACAGAGAACAAACGAAGTGATTTTATGTAACGAAGGAAGTGGAATAAGCGTAGATAATGCTGTTTCCGATCTAGCTCTGTGGGCAAAATAATTCAAAATGAAATATTTGTTTTG
>CM031597.1:36807851-36815351 GCA_018398815.1 Conus ventricosus | reverse complement strand
AGAAGAAAAAATTTGGTGTTTTTTCATGTGACATGTTTCAGGCCCAAAGTAGACATCTATAAGTCATTTAGTTCCTCTAATCATAGTCTAGTCCCTCCTTCATTTGCTTCTTTCTATCTGATGTAACCGAGTTGACCAGGGGAAAAAAAGAAAGTCTTCATATAACTATATTTAATTGAATGGTCAATTTATTTGTTTACTATTTGCATAGTAGTCAACTGTTTTTCATTTTATGTATGTATTATAATTATGTATATGTATATCTTTTCTTCTGTTTTCACTTATATTGTTGTAACTTACAATGAATACTATGTATGTGTATTTTTGTATCCTACAGATGTGTGTCATGAATTGAAATCTCTGCGCACTGTCTTCTTTTAGCGCATCTATAATTTCTCAAATGATTTGATTAAAATTTGATTTTGAAAAATATTTTAAAAAATACAAGGAGACATCCACATATAAGGATGTTCCAAACTTGCCCATATTTCCTGTACTGTTAAGAACGTAAGACATGAAGATGATGGAATTCTTTTTTGTCACTCTGATCAGACCCATACTGTTGACGCTGCTAACAGGACTGATCTCACAGATTTATCTGGGTGGACTGTTCTCAAAACTAGAAGTATAATCCGTCATCAGTCAATGGTGCTGGTTATTTTTAACAGTTCTGTTTAAACAGTAAACAAGTAGGGTATGTTTTGCTCCCATAAGGAAACCTAACACAGAGTAACTTTTATTCAAGACTGGCACAGCCTTTAAACTTGATAAAGTCAGACAAACAATCTAATAGTGGGGGAAAAACAAGCGCAGGCCAACAACTGAACTGTCTGGCAAAGATTTGGACTTGAGGGGAGGGGAGAGTTTGAAGATGGAGAAATGGGAAAATGAAATTTAAAAAAAAAAAAAAAAGTTACAGATATGAAAACTCTTCACTAGCTGCATAAGAGAATCATCGCAATCCCTTTTGAAGGCAGATATATTTGTATTGCCTGCTCCGAGGCCTTTCGCCCGCTGGATCGGGACTCATCAGGGAGACACGGCTGGTTGTGTCTGCACTCCGGCGTCAAATAGAGACACGCCACAGTCCATAATACTGTGGTGGTCTCACCACATGGGTGCAAAAAAGAATCCAATAGCACCCCCAGAGCAGCCAGCGAAGAGTAGTAAATGCAACCAAACGAAAGTGTGGGGAGGAAAAAAAGTTGCTGTTAAAAACTAAAGACATTATGCAATGTAGGGGACAGTCTTTGAGCCTACGCCTGAGGATCCACCCAAAGATGCAAGGGAGATCAAAAGACATTGGATTCTTTTTTGCACCCATGGTGGTGAGAACACCACAGTATTATGGACTGTGGCGTGTCTCTATTTGACGCCGGGAGCGCAGACACAACCAGCCGTGTCTCCCTGATGAGTCCCGATCCAGCGGGCGAAAGGCCTCGGAGCAGGCAATACAAATATATCTGCCTTCAAAAGGGATTGCGATGGTTCCCTTATGCAGCTAGTGAAGAGTTTTCATATCTGTAACTTTTTTTTTCTTTTTTTTTTAAATTTCATTTTCCCAGTTTCTCCATCTTCAAACTCCCCTCTCCCTCCCCTCAAGTCCAAATCTTTGCCAGACAGTTCAGTTGTTGGCCTGCGCTTGTTTTTCCCCCCACTATTAGATTGTTCGTCTATGTATTTGTCTGACTTTATTCAAGTTTAAAAGGCTGTGCCAGTCTTGAATAAAAGTTACTCTGTGTTAGGTTTCCTTATGGGAGCAAAACATACCCTACTTGTTTACTGTTTATCGTTTACTGTTCCCTACCTCATTTCATTTCCGATTTTGCTTTGATTAAATTGAGGTTATTTGTATTTGTTTCTGTCCGTCTGTGTGTTTGTCTTTGATCTCCCTTGCATCTTTGGGTGGATCCTCAGGCGTAGGCTCAAAGACTGTCCCTACATTGCATATTGTCTTTAGTTTTTACAGCAACTTTTTTTCCTCCCCACACTTTCGTTTGGTTGCATTTTACTACTCTTCGCTGGCTGCTCTGGGGGTGCTATTGGATTCTTTTTTGCACCCATGGTGGTGAAAACACCACAGTATTATGGACTGTGGCGTGTCTCTATTTGACGCCGGGAGCGCAGACACAACCAGCCGTGTCTCCCTGATGAGTCCGATCCAGCAGGCGAAAGGCCTCGGAGCAGGCAATACAAATATATCTGCCTTCAAAAGGGATTGCGATGGTTCCCTTATGCAGCTAGTGAAGAGTTTTCATATCTGTAACTTTTTTTCTTTTTTTTTAATTTCATTTTCCCAGTTTCTCAATCTTCAAACTCCCTCCCCTCAAGTCCAAATCTTTGCCAGACAGTTCAGTTGTTGGCCTGTGCTTGTTTTTCCCCACTCTTAGATTGTTCGTCTATGTATTTGTCTGACTTTATTCAAGTTTAAAAGGCTGTGCCAGTCTTGAATAAAAGTTACTCTGTGTTAGGTTTCCTTATGGGAGCAAAACATACCCTACTTGTTTACTGTTTATCGTTTAATGTTCCCTACTCATTTCATTTCCGAGTTCTGTTTAAGCCATCTGTCAGTTGACGAACAATAAAGTGTGTTGGTTTACACTGCATCACGAATGAACGAAAGCTGCTCCCTATAACCTACTGCTTGGATTCACCAGAGGAAATTTTAAATGAGGCAAGAGAACAATAAACGGTAAATGATAAACAAGTTGGTCACTCTTGCTCCCTTCTCTTATATTTGTATTTACTAATGTTTGTAATCTTGTTCTTATGTGTGGGAGAGTTCCTGAGGACTGGATCCTTGGAGTCAAGGTGTTAATCACAGAAGGAAAGGTGGCCTAGTGCAGTGAAACCTGAGGGAGAAACCTCAGGTACCGGCGAAGTCCACAACACTGGACAACGATTATAGCCTGGCCGGGAACGTTGAAGAAGAATCCAGTCGGTTTAGCGTAAAGGCAATGAATGGCAGTGATTCCAATAATTATCGTGGGGTGTGTGTGTGTGTGTGTGTGTGTGTGTGTGTGTTGGTGGTGGTGGTGGTGTGTGTGTGTGTGTGTGTGTGTGTGTTTAGCGTGGTGTGGTGGTGGTGTGTGTGTGTGTGCGTGTGTGTGTGTTAACGTGGTCACTGAAAAGGTATGCTATTATCGTTGACTACAAAAGAGCTTTCGATTTTGTGATTCGTTCTTTTGCAGCAGAAACTTCCACACTCCGCGTTCAATGGAAAAGTATTGTGTTACTCAAGACATGTATTCTAAGACTAGTTCCTGTGTTTGATGGAATTTCAAAACTGCCCGGTTATTTTATGTTGTGTTCTGGAGTGCGACAAGGAGAAAGTGTATGCCATGTACATATTCCTTCTTTTTTTTTAATGGTTTAGGTTGAAACGACACCAGATTAACATTATAAAAACTGAAGCTGAAAATGCGCACATTGATCAAATTGTAAAAAAAAATTTGTTTTATTATATGTAGATAAAACTTTTGTTGTTGTTGTTGTTGTTTTTAGTTACCACAGGCACAACAAGCAACATCGATTTTATGTTTGATTTTTGCCAGGTATGGGCTTTGAAAAGAATAGTTCCAAAGACTCAGCTTGTCGTGTTTTCCAGGGGCAGGATCATAAACTGCTTGTATTCATGAAGAATAGTAGACAAGTAGATATCACATATGATTTTCAATACTTCAGCATTACGCTTGATTATATAAAAGTTTCAAATCAGCTCAGAAACATCTGTTATGATTGAAAGTCCGAAGCAAAAGTTGCATTCTTGAGAGGAGAAAAGATGAGACAAACAATCATACCAAGTATGTGCAGTTAGACATTTTTCCCCCCACAGAATTAGGTTGTTCCCTTCCTCTTCCGCTCGTACCTACAATTACCTCCCTTGGGGAGGGGAGCTAATTTTCCAGGATCCTTTCATTCCTGGTGAAGGTCGGCGCCGTCCCGAGTGGCCTTCTCGCTGCCCTTTTTTTTATGTGGGCAGCAAGGGCAGCAGTCGTCAGTCGCTCGTCCATTTAGCACAGCCCTGGGGGCACGGCCTTCGTTTGCACTGTCTGCTTCATAGTGTCTACAGTCCATTATCTCCCTTCTCTCTGTCTCTCTGTCTCTATCTCTCTGTCTCTGTCTCTCTCTGTGTGTCTCTGTATCGGTCGATCTGTCTGTCTGTCTGTCTGTATCTCTCTCTCTCTCTCTCTCTCTCTCTCTCTCTCTCTCTCTCTCTCTCTCTCTCTCTCTTTTGTGTGTGTGTGTGTGTGTGTCTGTCTGTCTGTCTGTCAATCTATCTGTCTCAATTTCTCTCTCTCTCTCTCTCTCTCTCTCTCTCTCTCTCTCACACACACACACACACACACACACACACACACACACACACACACACACACACACACACACGCTCTGTATGTGCGCGTGTGTGTGTGTGTGTGTGTGTGTGTGTGTGTGTGTGTGTGTGTGTGTGGTGTGTGTGTGTGTGTGTGTGTGTGGGGTGTGTGTGTGTTGTGGCTGTGTGTGAGTGTGTGTGTTTGTGTGCGCGGGTGTGTGTATGTATGTGTGTGTGTGTGTGTTGTGTGTGTGTGTGTGTGTGTGTGTGTGTGTGTGTGTGTGTGTGTGTGTGTATGTGTAGCTGTGTGTGTGTGTGTGTGTGTGTGTGTGTGTGTGTGTGTGTGTGTGTGTGTGTGTGTGTGTGTGTGTGTGTGTTCTGTGTGTGTTGTGTGTGGTTGTGTTGTTTTGGGTTGTGTTGGGTTGGGTTGGGATGGGTTGGGTTGGGTTGGGTTGGGTTGGGTTGGGTTGGTTGGGTTCATGCACTCGATGTATGTGGATGTTGTACAAGCTCGTGCACGTGTATATCAAAGAGAGAGCTAGAGACACACTCCCAGAGAGAGACAGAGAGAGAGAGAGAGATGAGGTGCGAGCAAGAGATGAGGAGAGTACCCCTTTAGCTGTTTTCCCAGGAAAAGATATGGTCCTTCAGGATAACGGAGTCATGCTTCTATCCCTGAGGACCACGACTTGTTTTCCTCAGAATGATGACTGTTTTCCCTGTTTTCCTAAGGATCCAAGGGGTTTTGCCGTTCTCACCAGGAAAACAGTTACTTTCTGTTGTTAACCCTCAGGTTCACAGCTGTTTTCTCTGTCCTTTTTTTTTTTTTTTTGAGTATAACGAAAATTAAAAACTGCTTGTGCTTAAATTTCAAAATGCCAGACAGTCCTTGCCGCGTCCTTCTTGGTTACACGACTCTGAAAGCGACAGTCAATGACCTTTCCTTCCATAAAAATACCAAATAAAGGTAAACAAAGACGGATAGATGGACACACTAATACTTAAGATGTGTCGTCTGCTAAGATGCCTCAGCCGTTCTGAAAGAATGATATTAGTGAATCGAAAAGACTGTACACCGGCCGATCTGATCACAGCTTTTTTCCCCTGTTCCCAGTTTCTCAGTTCCGCTGTTCCCCCGTTCACATGTTTCCTTATGCGGCAGCCGTTCCTCCATCTCGTCGTTTCCGGTGACGCTGTGTCCACTCCCCCTGTTCCTTTACCCGGCTGTTTCTTCGTCACGCTGTTCGCCAGGACCACTGTAGCCATGTACCACTGTTCCCCTGTACCACTGTTCCCCTGTACCACTGTTCCCCAGTACCACTGTTCCCCTGTACCACTGTTCCCCTGTACCACTGTTCCCCTGTACCACTGTTCCCCTGTACCACTGTCGCCCCGTACCACTGTTCCCCTGTACCACTGTTCCCCTGTACCACTGTTCCCCTGTACCACTGTTCCCCTGTACCACTGTTCCCCTGTACCACTGTTCCCCTGTACCACTGTCGCCCCGTACCACTGTTCCCCAGTACCACTGCATTCCCCTTACCACTGTTCCCCTGTACCACTGTTCCCCATACCATGTTCCCTGTGCCACTGTATCTCCTTACCACTGTTCCCCTGTACAACTGTTCCCCTGTACAACTGTTCCCCTATACCACTGTTCCCCATACCACTGTTCCCCCATTACCACTGTTCCCCAGTACCACTGTTCCCCATTACACTGTTCCCCAGTACTACAAGATGCACAAGAATCCCTGCATTGTTACTGTAGTCTAAAAGAAGATACGAAGATATTTTTCCAGTGTACCTTAAGCATAAAAATGACACTATAGTTGGTTCTAATTTTGAAAAAAACAAACAACAAACAAACACTGGCACTTCTTGCAAAGTAATTGGTTGTCTTTGGAATGAAACAAGGTACTTTTTGCATAGTCGTTGGGGTCTATGGAAAGAATAAACGACATTCTTTGCAAACAGATTTTAGTCTTTGGAAAGAAATAAAGGTACTCTCTGTGGTCCTTTGGAGAGACACAAATATACTCTTTGCATAGCGGCTGTATCCAGAAAGTAAAGAAACAAAGATACTCGTTGTGTAGTGGTTGTGGTCTCAGAAAGTAAGGGAAGAAATTCGTTGAATAGGGTTGAAGCGCAGAAAAGACAGAAACAACTGTACTCTTTGCATAGTGAGTATGGTCATAGAAACAATGAAAACAGCAAAGGCACTCTTGCATAGTGGTTGTGGTCACAGAAAGGAAAGAAATAAAGGCACCCACTCTCTGTACAGTGGCTGTGCTAAAACAAAATGAAAGAAACAATGGTACTCTTTGTATAATGGTTTTAGTCAGAAAGGAAAGAAACAAGAAGGATACTCTTTGTATAATGGTTGTTGTCAGAAAGGAAAGAAACAAGGATACTCTTTGTATAATGGTTGTAGTCAGAAAGGAAAGAAACAAGGATACTCTTTGTATAATGGTTGTAGTCAGAAAGAAAGAAACAAGGATACTCTTTGCATAATGGTTGTAGTCAAAAAGGAAAGAAACAAGGATACTCTTTGTTTCATGGTTGTAGTCAGAAAGGAAAGAAACAAGGATCCTCTTTGTATAACGGTTGCTGTCAGAAAGGAAAGAGAACAAGGATCCTCTTTGTATAATGGTTGTGGTTACAGAAAGGAAAGAAATAAAGGTACTCTTTGTGTAGTGGGTGTGGTTACAGAAAGGAAAGAAACAAAGGTACTCTTTGTGTAGTGGGTGTGGTTACAGAAAGGAAAGAAACAAAGGTACTCTTTGTGTAGTGGGTGTGGTTACAGAAAGGAAAGAAACAAAGGTACTCTTTGTATGATGGTTATGGTCACAGAAAAGAAAGAAAGACCAGTACTCTTTGATTAGTGACTGCAGTCACAGAAAAGACCATCAGAAAGGCACTCAAAGCCTCGTACTTGAAGTCACAGAAAGGGAGACAAACCACAATAAGAATCAACACACAAAAGGAAATTCAGAGCAGTTCTTAATTTTCCATTTTAAAAAAGCCTTCGTCAGACGTCACGATCAAGAAACATTTAAAAAAAAAAACATGTATAAAACAATACTACTCAGATCGCAGTTGGCTCGAAAATGGCAACATGTTAAAGAGGACAGGAGAGCTGAGGGCATTTGGAGGCAGATAGCAAGTGAGGAGGGAGAGAGAGAGAG
>CM031597.1:36761745-36778532 GCA_018398815.1 Conus ventricosus | reverse complement strand
AGAGAGAGAGAGAGAGAGGGGAGAGAGAGGGGAGAGAGAGAGAGAGAGAGAGAGAGACGGACAGACGGACAGACAGACAGACAGACAGACAGACAGAAAGAAAGCGGGTGGAAGGGAGGCGGGTAAGAAGAGAGCGGGATCCCATCAATTAGAAGGGATGGGGTTCAGAGGGGTTGGGGTGGCGGAGGAGTTGGCAGATGGAAAACAGGGCGGGGGGAGAGAGGGACAGGTCGACATGTGGATGAAATGAAAACGTGGGAGGGAAGAATGTGTCCTTACAAACTAGTAACAAAATTACAAAAAAATCAGACAAATGCCATCTTGATCCGCATGTAATGCACAGCAAATTGTAGGTGTTTGGCAGCTATGGGGATGAGATAAATACAAACACACACACACACAGAGAACAAAAAAGGGGGAGAAGAGGTCAATTGCATTTTGCTGCCAACCAAGGTCTGACCCAGGGGAGGTTGCCCCGACCTACCAGCGAGCGGTGAGAGCGACGGGGGGGGGGGGGGGGTTGGAACGGAAGAACTCCAAGAAAAGACCGGTCAGACCCAGCTGATCCGGAAACAGCTGCAAAGCTCCTCATAAAAAAAAAACTTAAAAAGTTTTGTGTGGCTTTGGATATCGGGGTGGAGAGGGGGGGGGGGAGAAAATGGAGACGGGTGGAAATGTGAGGGAACGTAGCCAGAAACAAAGTGTTAAAGAGTCGTGTGTGGAAGGAAGGCGGGGAGGTGGGAAGGGACGGGCGGGGGGCTGGTAGAAGGGAGGAAACGCTGTGCAGAATGTGTAAAGGGAAACCTGTGCAGAATGTGTAGAAGGGAGGAAACACGTGCAGAATGTGGTAGAAGGGAGGAAACACTGTGCAGAAGTGGTAGAAGGGAGGAAACACCTGTGGGCAGAATGTGGTAGAAGGGAGGAAACACTGTGCAGAATGTGGTAGAAGGGAGGAAACACTGTGCAGAATGTGGTAGTTGGGAGGAAAACACTGTGCAGAATGTTCAAACAAATTAGCAGTGAAACAGACAAACAGAAGTCCTTCAGAGGGTTTGTTTACAGAGCCGCGGCTGAAGCCTTGGATTTGGCGCAATGAAAACACAGAGACCAGTTCAACAAAACGGATGAGAGGGAAAACAAACTTATCGACAAGCTTCGCACCAGACCCGCAGGCACTCTCATCAATGACCAGAGCTGCACGGAAAAGAAGCAATACTACAAGCACGCAGGTCATCACCTGCAACAGAAGCTCAGACAGTTATGGTCCAATGGTGACAAAAGAAAGTCCAAGATTTACAAGCTGCAGCCGATGTTCTTGTTGTTTTTTACATGAAAACTTTGCACTATAACCTTCGTACAAATATAGACCAAGGGCATATGCATCACCCCGGTTCGTTTTACCTGTCCTGTGATCACTCTGACGGAGAAAACTGACGTATTACACGTTGGACACAGCACTTCAACAACTCCCTGAACAGAGTCAGCCATGTCTGATGACGCAATTGCAGCACTGCCATAACTTCTGATGAAGAAATCACAGCAGGTCAACCCTCCGGTGGAGAGTAAAAGGTGCTGAAGCAGCCCACAGCTGGTAAGATACCTAGACCAAATGAAACCCCCATGGATATTGAAAAGAATAGGAGGACTGTTCACTTGGAAAGTCTTTCGTCCTTGAACCAGATCCTCTAGAGTGAGGTTTCCCAATTTTGTATTGCGGGAAAGTGTTTGCGAACGTCATCGTGAATATGACACCATTGTTCCTGAAAAACCGAGCATCAGCAGAATGGCGCTGGCCATCTGTCAGCTGACGAGAAGTGCCGAGAGCGAAACCCAAAATTCAACCTGCTGAGTTTTGTTTTGACAGACGCTTATGACAAGATGAATCGGAATAGCCGCTGGATGCACCTGCACAAGAGAGCTGAGGTGTGCTAAAAAAAATATCTCATCAAACTGATGTCCTTTCATGACGAAAAGCAGGCATGGGTTCCAAAACTGGCAATGCTTCACACCCATGTCTGCTTAAAATGGAATGTAATAAGGCTGTGTCTTGGCCAAAATCGTCTCATCCATCTTCTTTAAAGCAAAATTAGAAAATGCTTTCAGAGACTTTGACAAAGATTAAATAGTCAGTTTCGAATGGATGGCAACATTTCCAACCTTCAGGGCAGAATGAGATATTTTAAGCCATTCATCTCTCTCTCTCTCTCTCTCTCTCTCTCTCTCAACCTCGTTTTCCTTTCTCCTAACACATCTGATTTCTACTCAGCTCTGGAGCCGCTTACTTGAGTTTGCTCCTACCATGATCTGTGTTCACTTTTTCCCTCTTTCAAATTTCTGATTTCTCACAGTTCTGTACCATTGAGAAGGGGTTTAAGGCCCGAAACGTTTGGAGACCCTCCTCCTAAGGATTACCTTTTCCACCCTGTTTTTGATTTTTTTATACATTCTGCGTAAGTTCCTTTTGAGGATAACTGTGCACAGGCCACACACTCCGTCGAGGACATCCAGTGAATGGCAGACCACTTTACGTCAGTCTGAAGACATTTCGGTCTCATTATCAGTCTTAGCTAGACCGAGGCCATGTTTCAACCTTTACCGTCAAGTCCGCCAGTGCACATCTCTATTGCTAGTTGCCATTAACAACACAAAAGTTAAGACTGTGGACAAGTTCTACTATCCTGGCAATAATGCTGAGAGCAGCTCTGGGGGTGCTATTGGATTCTTTTTTGCACCCATGGTGGTGAGAACACCACAGTATTATGGACTGTGGTGTGTCTCTATTTGACGCCGGAGCGCAGATAAACCAGCCGTGTCTCTCTCCCTGATGAGTCCCGACCCAGCGGGCGAAAGGCCTCGGAGCAGGCAATACAAAATATATCTGCCTTCAAAAGGGATTGCGATGGTTCCCTTATGCAGCTAGTGAAGAGTTTTCATATCTGTAACATAATTTTTGTTTTTTAATTTCATGTTCCCAGTTTCTCCATTCCTCCAAACTCCCCTCTCCCCTCCCCTCAAGTCCAAATCTTTGCCAGGTCATTACTATGAAGACAGTTCAGTTGTTGGCCTGCGCTTGTTTTTCCGCCACCATTAGATTGTTCGTCTATGTATTTGTCTGACTTTATTCAAGTTTAAAAGGCTGTGCCAGTCTTGAATAAAAGTTACACTGTGTTAGGTTTCCTTATGGGAGCAAAACATACCCCACTTGTTTACTGTTTAATCGTTTACTGTTCCCTACCTCATTTCATTTCCGATTTATATATATATATATAGATAGATAGATGCATGCAAGCACTCTCACACACGCGCATGCACGCACGAACATATACACGCAAAGAGAGTGCGACAGACAAACAGACAGACAGACAGACAGACAGAAGCCCATTCACCAAACCTGAAGGTAAACAAATCCGGGCTCATTACGCTTTTCCCCTCCGTTGTTCTCACAAGCAGTAAACAAACAGCACGTACAGCTAAAACCCCATTAAGGTGTTTGTACGCACGTGCGCTACCACGCGCATGCTGTGTGGGGGCTGATCCCCACCCTCATCAAATCCTCCACTCTGCTTCACTCCACGGCAGAATACGTGTCCAGAAAGACAGACGGGCACTCTTCCTCGTCCTATTCTCTAGCACTGGCTGGGTGGGAGAGCGCGCGCTCTCTCTGTCTCTGTCTCTCTCTCTCTCACTCTCTCTCTCTCCCTCCCTCTCTCTCTCTCTCTCTCTCTTTCTCTCTCTCTCTCTCTCTCTCTCTCTCTCCTCTCTCTCTCAAACACACACACACACACACCACACACTCACACATGCACACACACACACACGCGCGCGCGCGCGCGCGCACGCACGCACGCACGCAAAGCACGCACGCACGCACGCACGCACACAACACAGAAGAGAGAGAGGGGTGGGAGTGACAGAGAGAGAGGCAGACAGACAGACAGACAGACTGTTAGGCAGGCAAGCAGACAGACGAACACACATAGGATAATGGAGTCAAACACAGAGAGAGAGAGAGAGGAGGAGAGAGAGAGAGAGAGAGAGAGAGAGAGAGAGAGAGAGAGAGAGAGAGAGAGAGAGAGAGACCAAGACAGGCAGACAGACAGGCAGGCAGGCAGACAAACAGACACAAAGAGAATAATGGAGACAAACACAGACACAGACCGATAGACAGACAGACAGAAAGACATGCCTTCAGACAGACACTCACACACCAGACAGGTAGACACACACACACACACACACACACACACACACACACACACACACACACACACACACACACACAGAGCACAAAGTCAAAGACAGACGGCCAAGCAGACAGAAAGAGAGAGAAAGAGAGATGGGGACAGGGACAAAGACAAACACAAACACAGATACAGATACAAAACAGAGAAACAGAAAATAGAACCCCATGCCACGAACCTGAAGACAAACAATCAAACTCATTACACAGTTTTATGTATCTGCTAACACCCAGGTAACAAGTACTACACAAGACGCGATCAGCATTTGTGCATGCACGTGCACGCCCCTTTCCAGCCTGTGGAGAGCCCCTACCACCCCGGACTGTCTTCCTTGGCATCCCATTCCGTCACACCATTCCTCTCCAGAAAAACTGTCTTCCCTCTAGCCAAACACTCGTTCTAAACGCACCACACACACACTTACAACACACACTTACACACACACCCACACACACACACACACAACACACGACACACACACACACACACACACCTAGTGTGATTATACCTATGCGACCCAGGGCAGTGAATTGTTTGACTTTTTTAGATTCGTTGCCAGTTGTTTCTCTTGTTAAAATTAACGAGTAACCTATTGTGAAGTCCCCATAAGCATTTTATGAATCTAATCGAAGTTAGCTTACTTTAATTATTTTTTATCTAATTTTACATATTACATGTCCAAAATCTCTATCCTTTAAATTGTTCCATGAAACCTCATCGTCCTCTTTTCTTTATGAAATAGTCTAAAATTGGTAAAACAAATAATGTTTATTTAGACGTACAGCAATCACCTATAATGTGTGACGAGACGTACAACAGAATTCCATCCTACACACCACACACACACACACACACACACACACACACACATTCGCACACTACACACACACACACACACACACACACACACACACACACACACACACATCTCAGACACACACACAACACACACACACACACACCCCTCACACACACACACACACACACACACACACACACGGCGCGCGCGCGCGCGCACACACGCACGCACACACACACACACACACACTCCACCTACACACACATATATATAATATATATAAATATATATATATATAAATGTCATAGATGAAGAAATAAGGGAGAGAATAAGCCAACATATCTGCAGTGGTAGATAATCTGCCTAACTAACATATATGTTGCTTGAGTGGTGAATGGGGAAAAAAAAAAATTAATAAAAACACAATAAATGCTTCTCAAACTGGAGACACAAAGAGAATATGTACCATATATATATATATAGTAGATATATATAAATATATTTTATATATATATATATATAGATATTTAATTAAATACACAAAGCTATGCTCTTATGTCTTAGATTGAAGACATAAGAGCAAGCTTTGTTTATAAATACAATATTTCTAGCAGTCATATTGCAACACCAAGAAGCCTCTGTAATTTGCTGGTACGGTGCACGGTACTTATCCATTGGATTTAATAGTTTGTTATAATATATATATATCTATATATAAATATAAATTATATATATATCTATATATAAATATAATAAATTATAACATATATATACATATACAATCACTCTCATGCACGCTCATGCACGCACGCACAACATAGAGAGAACGAGAAGAGAAGAGAGAGAAGAGAGAAGAGAGGAGAGAGAGAGGAGAGAGAAAGAAGAGAGGGGAGAGAGAGAAGTTCCCAATTCATCAAACCTGAAGATAAACAAATCCAGGCTCATTACGCATTTTTTCCCCCTCTTATGTTCTGACATAGCATAAACAACCAGCACGTACTGCCAAAAGCCATTAGCATTGTGACGCACGTGCGCTCCACGCACATGCTGTGAGGGGCTATATCCGCCACCCCTCATCATAATCCTCCACTCTGCTTCACATCCCCGGCAAAATACTGTCCAGAAGAACAAGCACGAGGCACTCTTCTGCTTCCACTCGTCCTATTCTCTAGCACCTGCTGGTTGGGGTAGAGCGCGCGCGCTCTCTGTCCTTCTGTCTCTCTCTCTCTCTCTCTCACCACTCAACACTCTCACTCTCCTCTCTCCTCTCGTCTCTCTTACTCTCTCGCTCTCTCTATCTCTCTCTGTCGTCTTCTCTCCTGTCTATCTCCTCTCTTTCTCTCTCACCTCTCTCTCTCTCGTCTCACTCTCACTCACTCTCTCCGTCTCTCTCTCTCACAAACTACACACACACACACCACACACACACGACACACACACACACACCATACACACTTTACCTTGTGGGGGTGGGGGGGGGGGGGGGGGGGGGGGGGGGGGGGGGGGGGGGGTTGCACTTACAGACAGACAGACAGCACAGAGAGAGAGAGGCAAAGAACAACACAGCAGGGACAAGGAAGAAACAAAGTTAGAAGTGGAGAGAGAGAGAGAGAGAGAGAGAGAGAGAGAGAGAGAGAGAATTAGAAAGAGAGAGAGAGAGAGAGACAGATAGGCAGACAGACAACATTCAGAGAAGAGAGGGAAGAGGTGAGAGAGAGACTAGAGAGAGAGAGAGGAGAGAGAGAGAGAGAGAGGAGAGAGAGAGAAGGAGAGAGAGAGAGGACAGAAGCAGACAGACAAACATTCAGAGAGAGAGAGGGAGAGGTGAGAGAGAGAGAGAGAGAGAGAGAAGAGAGAGAGAGAAGGACAGATAGAGCAGACAGACAAACAAACAGTCACAGAGAAGAGAGAGAGAGAGTGAGAGAAGAGAAGAGAGAGAGAGAGAGATAGAAGGACATATGCAGACAGACAAACATACATCACAGAGAGAGAGAGAGAGAGAGAGAGAGAGAGAGAGAGAGAGAGAAAAGGACAGAGAGAAGTAGAGAAGGGAGAAGGGGGGGGGGGAGCTGAGCCAATCATGAACAAGAAGATAAAACAAATCAATTCCTCGCTTTTTCTTCCTTTCTTCACGCAAAAAGTAAACAACTGATTCTGGCAAAACATTCTCAGCTTGCTTGCAACGCACGTGCACTCCGCCACATCGCCTGCTGGTAACCCCCCCCCCCCCCCCCCATTTCCCCTCCTTCATACCCTCCTCCCATCCTCCCATCTACCCCTCCACGCAGTTCCCTGAGGCACATTACTTTTTCAGAAATACATTTCTACCCCAAGCCTACTCTTTCCTCCACCTTCACGCTGTTTGGTACTACACCGCATACAAGCGCGCGCGCGCGCGCACACAACCAACACACGCGCCGCGCGCGCACCACACCACACACACACACAACTCACACACCCAATACACTCACATACACTCTCCTCTCTCTCTCTCTCTCTCTCTCTTTCACTCTCTCTTTCTCTCTCTCTCGTCATCTCTCTCTCCTCTTTCTCTCTCTCTCTCCTCTCTTCAACTCTCTCTCCTTCATCTCTCTCCTCTCTCTCTCGTCCTCTCACCTCATCCATCGCTCTCACACACACACACCCACACACTTACACACACACACAACTCAACAACACACTCACACACAACACACACACACACCCACACATAAACACACACACATAACAATACAAAACACACACACACACACACTTACACACGTCACACACACACACACACACACGACCACAAACACATCTCTCTCTTTCTCTCCTCTCTCTCTCTCTCTCTCCTCTCTATCTCTCTACTCTCTCCCACTTCTCTCCTCTCACACACACACACACACACTCACACAACACACACACACACACAAACACAACACACACACGCCTACGCACGCACGCACGCACTAAGCTGAACTAAGCCAACTAAGCAAACATAAGCTACGCGAATGTGAGAATGACAAGAGCCACACTGAGAAAAGGAGAGACAGACAAACAGACAGACAGAGAGGGGGAATGAAGTGAGGGAGAGAGAGGAGACAAAGACGGACAGACAACTGGGACGTCAGGAAAACCAAAATATAACACAAGGAATGTCTGAGAAAAACGCATTCCAAAGAGAAAGACAGAGGGGCAAACAGACAGAGACTCAGACAGGCAGACAGACAGACAAGGCAGACAGAGAAACACAGACAGACACCTGAACTGACTGACCGGACCAGACTGACAGACAGACAGACAGACAGAAACGGACCGGTCAGACAGACACACCAGACACAGAAAACAGAGACACAGACAGACAGACAATCAAACGGACGTACAAAGTTATGGTCTTTGACCAAACTTGAAGGAAAACCTAAATCAAGCTCATTATACGCTTTCCGCCGTTAATCTCACAAACGGAAACAAGGCAGTACTTATCAAACATCATCATGTTTCCCACGCACGTGTGTTTGTCACTAACGGGAAACACCGTCACAAACGGGTAAAAAAATGGTGCAGCTGCACAAATCTCAACGTTCAATTAATCATAGATCAAACAGACTATTGATTGGGGCGTCCTGTTGTACATCGTATCGATCTGAAGCCTGACAAACAGAAAGATACAGAAAAGAAAATATAAAACTGTTAAAATTTCACAAATAAAATGTCATCCCAATTTTATATTAACAATGTCTCCTTCGTGACGCTTTCCGTAGTTTTGACGAGGTGAAAAAACCATGCCGACCCGTATTGCGCCAGAACCGTTAGCCACACAACTTACTGGTGTGACCACGCGCATTGTCCTGCTGGGGCATTCCTCGCACCTCATCAAATCGTTTAGTTTAAGCACAGTGTCCACCGACGCGATGCCGTATCCACAGAGACACATGGGGCAACTAAATCCTCTACTCGTTCTTTCTTCCTATCGGGAGGGAACAATACACACAAACTACATACATATACACACAAAGACAAATAATACCGCGCGCGCACGCGCGCACATCACACACACGACACACAACACACACACACACACACACACACACACACACACATACATCTCTCTCCTCTCTCTCTCTCACCTCGCTCTCTCTCATATATATAATATATACTTAAATCTATAATATATATATAAATATCTATCTGTCAATGATGTTTAAAAAGGAAGGTTAAAACTCAAGGTTAAAAACTCGACAAATTTGTTTCTAGCGGCGTGCGCTTGTCAATCAGGATGATTTTTGTTGCCCACCGCCGATTTCTATACGTGTCTCAACGATTGCGTTTTAACACGTGCTGTTGGCTGCACGTGTTTTTTTGGGCTTTCCAGGTTTTTGTTTGAGATGTGTTTCACTAACAACGATTCCATTTATGCCTGCCTGCGATTTTTAACCTTGAGTTTTAACCTTCCTTTTTAAACAATCTTGACAAATGTTGCTCCCCAAGGGTCGAAGCACTTTATAATCATTTTAGGCTCTTTGATTATATTTCATATATATTAATATATATATATATATAATATCTATAATATATATAATATATATATATAAAAATAGAGACTAAGACGCCTCTCAGAATGCTAATAGTGCTCAACCAAGTAGGGAGCGCCCTACCAGTTTTAAAATATGATTTTTAAATGAAAAGGTAAAACCGACAATAAATAAATACCTGACTCCCAAAAAAACGCGAAAAATTTGAAAGGCTATTTTTTCGGGTGAAAACGGTGAATATCCAATATATGGAACCATGTGGCAAGTTTGTTAGGATCCAAGACACACGTGCAGTAATAAAAATTGGTTAGTACCACATCATCCCATTGGAGTCCACACAAATGGCAAACATGGTTGCTGCATGTGAGGGCACGTGCACACCATGCAGAGCAAAGTTTAACCAGCGACAAGTACGCAAGCATGCAGCCTTTATAAATCCGCGCTACCGGTCTGAGGTTCAGATAACGACTGCCGTCTGAGCGCTACAGAATGCCAAGACATCCGAGCAGAGGAACGCAATCGTGCCCTAGCCATCTGAGCTGGTGTGATGCCACAAGGTCGCCAACAACTTAACTCCACAGCTCAACCACTAACGTCTGCAGCACCGCATGCAGTCACTGTACCGAATGAATGATCGCCCAGGCCAGGCCGTCCTCGGGTCCACCACACCAGAGAGAGGATCGCCAATTTTTCGAACCCATCTGCTGGACAAGCGCAAACAGCTGCAAACACTGCTCGACAGTGCCTGGGAAACTACAGCAACGAAACAGCCTCAACACTGTGCGGCGGCGTCTTCAGGAGACGGGAGGCATGTATCGTCCCTCACAGAGTAGCCGGTACTGACACCAAGACACCGGCAGGACAGGCAGCAGGGGCACAAACCCGACTCACTGGCGCAGGCAGCAGTGGGGAGCAACTGTTCTCAATGAGAGCCCGTTTTTGTATTGAAAAGGCTGACGGTCGATGTCATAATATGGCGTCACCTGGTGAACGCTATTCTGACTCCTGTGTGGGAGAGCAACCCCTGGGAGGCCCGAAGTTATGATATGGGTGCAATTGGCATAACCACGCCATTGACCAGTCATCTTTCAGACATTGGTCCTTGTTCGCGGACGAGGGGTGTCACTGCACACGCTACATCCACCAGTGCTCAACCCCATGTCGTTCCTTTTTTGCGCAACACCCTCCAAACTGGACAAGTCCAACGTACAATGCAAACACACAACAGCCAGGCAACCAGCAATTTCTTCAGCATAACAGACGTCAATGTCCTGGCCTGCCAGCCCACAACCCGATTTAAACCAATAGAACATTTTTTTGGATAACTTGGCAGACAAAACGGTTACCACCTGCATCCACGACACAACAGCGGCTCAACCTCACCAGGCCATCGACCCTGTGTGGCTGGTGTGCCAAGGGGACGCAATCAACACCTGGTCCCACTCAATGAGTCCCATGGTGTCAAGCAGTTGTCCATGCAAATGGTGTCCAACACGGTATTATGACTTTCAAGCTGGATTTGTCACGTGACCTTGAAATTTCCACACAAAACATATTGCTGATGACTGTGGCTCACATTACCCAGTGTAATGAATCAAATCACGTTAATTCTCAGCTTCCACTCGTACATTGTGACCAATAAACTTCGCCCCTAACCTTCACTTGCTTGCTTTCGCGTTTTTTAAGAAGTCATGATAATATATATATATATATATATAAACAACGCCCGCACGACGCCGCGCAGCGCGCGCCACACCACACACACGAACACACACACACACACTACACACACACCACACACACACACCGACACACGCACACACGCGCAGCCCCACACACACACTACACACCCACCACACACACACACACACATACATCACACACATACTGTCCACACACACACACCACACACACTCACACACCACACACACACAACACAGATTTGCACGCGCGCGCGTTGTCACACACACATACAGCACAACATTATAACACATGCGACCACACACACACACACACACAACACACACACAAACACACCACACACACAAAGTAAGAGAGAAGGGGAGAGAGAGAGGGGAGATAGAGAGAGAGAGAAAGAGAGAGAGAGAGAGAGAGAGAGATAATGTACCGACGGCAGCTGGGAGACAAATATCCCGCAAAACAGAGAAAACAAACATAAGAAAAGCACAGAGGAGCCATGAATTGAATAACAAAGCCGAGAGAGAGATGGAGCTAGACAGACAACCACTTGACAGACGAACAGTGAAACGACAGATACACAGACAGACAACGATTGGCTAGAGACAGACAACGGACAGAGGAACCCATTCACCCGAACGCGGAAAGTAAAACAATCAAGCTCATACGCTTTACTTTCTATCCTAACCAACACCTATAATCAGCATCGTAAAAACACTGACTACCCCATCACAGCAGCTTGCACGCACGTCACGCCCACTCGCCACTGTGGACCCCCAAGCTTCCTCTGACCACACCCCCCCCACCCTCGAATCCGCCCCTGCACCCACATCAAAAGCACCATACTTCATCGAAAGACAAGGCAGTCCTCGCATTCACATTCATTCTTTCCTTCTGGTTGCTTTAGGACACACACACACACACACACTCACACACACACCACAACACACACATGCACGCACGAACACACACGACTCACACACCAACACACACACACACACAACACACACACACACACACACACACACATGCACGACACGCACGCACGCACACACACACACACACACACACACACACACACACACACACACACACACACACATACATTCACGCACGCACACACACACACACACACCGCGCGCGCACGCATGCATGCACACACGTGTACACACAAACATATACACTGCACACACTCATACACACACGCATGCACGCACACACACGTGCACGCGAACACACGCATAGATGCACACACATTCACGCGCTTTTCGCGCGCGCGCGCGTGCGTTACACACACACACATACACACACACACACACACCACACCCCACACACACACACACACACACACACACACACGCACACTTCTTAGTGTTCTTATGTGCAAAGAGGATATAAGGAGCATCAGTCACCATAATACTATCATCAGCACAGCCTGAAGAGGAATGAACAGTGATTTATGAGGCAGTGATGTACAGGTATACAAACATAATATTCTATCCAACGTTCTTGTTCATAAAGCAAGACAGGTTTCCAAGACAATGACGAATAGGAGATGATTTTGTAACAGAGAGAGAGAGAGAGAGAGAGAGAGAGAGAGAGAGAGAGAAGAGAGAGAGAGACGGGTTGGAGAGAGAGAGAGAGACGGGTAGGAGAGAGAGAGAGAGAGAGGAGAGAGAGAGAGAGAGAGAGAGAAGAGAGAGAGAGAGAGAGAGAGAGAGGTCATGGGGTCGCCCAAGAAAGAAGAAATAAAGTAGAAAGCTACTTTTAAAAAACGAGAAAAAAAATAGTGTTTTTTAGGTGTATATGATTAATGAGCAGTACGCTGGTTCACAACACGTACATTGAATGAGTACATTATAAATCTTTCAGATGTCGCCATGTGCATGCACTGATGTAGCGTATCCAGTCAGTCATAATAGCAATGTATTTTGAAACAACAGTACTTGTAAACAGCAACAGTTACTTTAGGAAGACAAAAATGTATGTTGCTGGTGAAAAAGTGATAACATACATATGAAAAGACATTACCAATGTGATTTACATCTATGTGATTGGTGAGAGTGTGCAAAATTTATAAACAGTCTTCCTCTGTAAGATTCTGAGTTTCGATGGCATTAACAAATTGGTCGGAAGCGAGTCCCAGAGAAGAGGACCATGACAACAAAGACTTGTTTTAAAAAAGTGAATTCTAGGTAAGAGAACATGGAATTTTGAATTATTTCTAGCATTTGTAATTATTTTCTATTCAATAGTTTGCGGGGCTAATCCAGATGTGATTTATTGCATGAAGATTCCTTTTTTGATAGCAGATTTATCCGTCAGTGGAAAAACTCTAAGCGGGAAAATAATCCAATTCTGTAAGGTTCGAGGATTTCAGAAGAATAGCTGTAAATGCGCGTTTATAAATGTTGATAAAAGGTCTCATTGACTAGCACTGCTGAGTCAAAAAACATCGAACGCTATTTGACTGAAGAGAGTATTATGCAGTCAAAATAACTTTTTGGCATGAAAGTTCAAAAAGTGTTTACTCCTACATAATGGATATATTTTTCTGGACCTGTTTTGCATAGTGTTTTGAATTGAACAGTCCATAGAGATTGCCGTCAATTACCATGCAAAGAACCGGATCTTTGTCTACTTCTTCGAGTTCTACATTGTTGATTAAAAAAAAATAGAAGGGAACCGTTTTCGTCTTTGACGGGTTGTTTCAGTTTTAATGAAGATATATTGACGTACGATTTACATTGCACCATTTATTTAAAATGTCAACAGACATTTGTAATAATACACAGATTTAAGGCTAAAGCTGCTTGCATGAATCGTGGTGCCGTCATAGAAAGTTTCTTCAATATGTTTACATAGATATAAAATAGAATACAGCCTAAACTGACTCTGGGATACCCCATATCTGACAGGTACTATATTATTTTGAAGAATTAAGACACACAAAGTTGTCGATGGCTGCTAGGAATGATGAAATCAGTCGGAGCACATTTCCTGTAAAGTCATACGATGATCATTTTTGCGTAATAACTTGTGGTTTATGACGTCAAAAGTATTTGCAAAATCAATAAACAGAGCTCCGCATAATTCATCTTTATCAATATTCATACACCAGTGTTTTGACCAAATTTCTTAAGCATATGAGAGAAGAGAGGAAGAGAGAGAGAGAGAGAGAGAGAGAGAGAAATATACGAATGTCTATCTGAAAGTGGTAGTTACTTCATAAGACAAACATAAAAACACAAATATGAGTGAAATGAGTAATAAGAACAGAAAACAATTAGAACTGCAAAAAAACAAACGGAAAAGAAGAAGACATAGAGACAGACAGACAGACAACAGACAGACAGACAGACAGCTTAGTATATAGAACAATCAGAAGCAAGAATGATACACGCATTCCTACAAGATCTAAACCTTTACAAGATGAAAGAACTTGGAAAAGGGAATTTCATCCCCAAAATGCCAATGTTGCGTATATGTAACAAACGCTCACCAATTAGATCAGATTATTCTATCCATAATACTACTTAAAAAACTAATGCTGCAAAAATATTAGGCTGATTATAGATAGTCGTCTCAAATGAAAGAACATTACAATTTTGTATGTAAGAAAGCAAATAACATTTTAGCTTTCTTATACAGAATATCAATGACTGCCCCCAAAAGGTTAAAGACGACTGCACAAAACACTGGTTAGACCAGTACTGGAGTATGGTTGCTCATTTTTGGGACCCTTTACCACTAAAGGACATTGATAACCTCGAAAAGATTCAGAAAGAGCAGCACGGTTCGTAACAGGGAACCACATCAAGAAAAGGGGAATACTAGGAAGAACATAGGAAATTAGAATGGAACCCTTAGAAGAGAGAAGAGCGTTTATCAAATTTAACATCTTCTTAAAAGGCAGAGCTAAAGTAATTGATTTTCCAAGGAACAACTAGTATTGAATAAAATACACCAGGAGTGGCGGTCAATTTTATACCATACCTGCATCAAATATTGACAGCCACTTACATTCTTTTTATCCCAGTTCTGTACGCTGTGAACTCACTCCCGGGGTGCCATCAAGATTGCCACAAATGCAATCTCTTTTAAAAAAAAAAAATTGATTCGACAGTTTTGAGATCTGCATATTGACGATTTTCTATTTTACTTCCCCAAATTTACAATTACCTGGGCCTAAATTTTTGGCCATTGTTTTTAACTTCTTGAATATCGAGTGCGACCCCTTTTTGCCAAATTTGCTCCAGGGCCAACAGCCCTGAGTCGCACTATTTTATGTTATTTTATTTTACTTTTAACATGCGCCCCTGGTGACCTACTCGTTTTTGAGTGAACCAGATTTTAGGAAGAAGAAGAAGAAGGGGAAAAGGGAAGGAGAGACAGACAGGGAGACAGACAACAGGCAGACAGACACAGACAAGACACAGGCAGACAAACAAGAGACAAGCAGACAGACAGAGAGCGTGACTGTCCTTTTTGTGCGTGCGTGCGTGCGTGCGTGCATGTGTGTGTGAGTGCGTCCGTGTGTGCGTGCGTGCGTACGTGCGCGCGCGCGCGCGTGTGTGTGTGTTTTGTGGGGTGTGTGCGTGCGGCGTGCGGCGTGCCGCGTGCGTGCGTGCGTGCGTGCGTGTGTGTGTGTGTTTGTGTGTGTGTGTGTGTGTGTGTGTGTGTGTGTGTGTGTGTGTGTGTTTGATACCACGCTATGACATCAATGGCAGTGATTCATATCCACACAACGAGGGAATCTATCAGCCTATCCTTTTCCCATCCTTTTCTTGCCGAAATGGATGAAACGGGATATGTATTACGTGCCTCTGTCTGTCTGCTGTCTGTCTGTCTGTCCGTCTGTCTGTCTGCCTATCTTCGTCTGTCTGTCTGTCTGTCTGTCGTCCCGGTCCTTTTCTCTCTCTCTCCCTCTCCTCTCTCTCCTCTCTCTTCTCTCTCTTCTCTCTCACAACACCTAATCTCTCTCTCTCTCCTCTCCTCTCTCTCTCTCTCTTTCCCTTTTTTTTCTTTTCTTTCTTTCTTTCTTTCTTTCTCCCCTCTCTCTCCCTCTCGCTCTTCTCTCCTCTCTTCTCCCCTCTCCCCTCTTTTCTCTCTCTATCTATCTATCTACTCTCTCTCTCTCACCCGCTCTCTCTCTCCTCTCTCTCTTTTCTCTCTCTCTCTCTCTCTCTCTGTCTGCTCGGGAAAACTGCGGCACTGTATGAAGTCTCCCTCAAGGGGCCACAGCAGCTTGGTTCGCCAAGAACACTAACGAAGCCACCCGCTGCCAGCAGACTCAACGTCGGGAGCATTATGAAGGTCGGCCAGGGCATGGGAAAAAAAGGGAAGGGGGGGGGGAGGGTTTGGACGGAGGTAGATAGACTAGAGGAGGAGTGGGGTGGGGATGGGAGTGGGAGTGGGGGGTGTACTCAACCAGGACGCCGATGTCGTTTCATTCATTTTCTGTAACAGTCTTTTTTTTTCTTCTTTTTTTTTTTTTTTCTCTTTTTTTTTTTTTTTTTTTTTTTTGTTAACAAA
>CM031597.1:36722892-36748532 GCA_018398815.1 Conus ventricosus | reverse complement strand
GGATCCTGGCATTATATTTTGCGCCCGGGATGAGTTGGGACGCTTTCTTAAAGTTTACTGGAGTACAGATTGTTTATTGTCGGACCTACCAATGATTCAGATGATTTGAAAACGGATTGCGTGGGGGAATTAGTATGGCGTCGCATCATTACTGTAAAGCAAACAACAAATACTTGGACGACTATGATCCAAGTAAAAGGTCTAACTATCTCAATGTATTTAGCCCGCAAACAATCTGTATGGTTGGGCAATGGCGCAATCACTTCCATTACGTAACTTCAAGATGTACACAGGTACGAATAATATTCAAAAGGCATTAAAGTGGTTTTGAACAGTTTAACGCCTGATCAGCAGCGTGGTTTCATTCTAGAAGTTGACTTAGAATATCCTCAGGAACTCCATGACCTGCATAATGACTATCCATTAGCAGCAGAAAGTCTAAAGACGAATCCAAGAGAGCCGCCTAAACTTGTGCCTAATCTTCGGGGCAAAAAAAATTATGTCTGTCATTACAGACTTCTACAATTTTATTTAAGACCATGGTTTAAAGTTAACAGCTGTTCATCGTATAATCGCTTTTGATCAAGAACAGTTCATGAAACCATACATTATGAAGAAACACTGATCTCAGAACTAAATCCACAGATGCTTCAGAAAAAGACTTTTTCAAGCTGATGAACAACAGCTGTTTTGGAAAGACTATGGAGAATCCGCACAAGCGTAAGATGTCAGATTGGTCACCAGAGAGAATGAAGCAATTAAGCTGACTTCAAACCTAATTATCAGGACTTCAGAAGATTTTCATGATCATCTTTTTGGCATAATGATGAAAAAAAAGAAAGTCAAATTAGACAAACCTGTATTTATTGGGTTTACTGTTTTAGAATTATCAAAGCTTTTGATGTTAGAGTTTTTTTTATGACTACTTTAAGCCCTCGTATCCTGAGTCCAGAGTACTTTACACAGATACAGATAGTTTGTTATAGATATCCCTACTGAAGACATCTATAAAGACATGGAAATGGAAGTAGCTAAAGTAGCGAGTGGATGGTATGACACGTCTGATTACCCTAAAGATTCGCCTTTACATTCATCCGTTAATAGAAGGTTTTAGGAAAGATGAAGGATGAATTATCTGGAAAGGTGATCAAGGAGTATGTGGGGTTAAGGTCGAAAATGTACAGTATTTCGAGCCAGGAGAAAATCATTAAGAAAGCAAAGGGAATATCTCGCAGTGTTGTGCAGTCAAACATATCACATGACAACTACAAAAAGCATTGTTTGGCAATAAGACTTTTCATCATGACAACGTAAAACTGCGATTCTAATCTACATGAGATCAACCCCAAAAAGTTGTAACAAAGAAGTCGTTAGATAGAACAAACACAAAACGAGTATTTGTTAATCCAGAGTTTTCATATGCAATCGGGCACTGGAGAACCGTAAATTAATTAAAGCGGAACGGTGCTGGCGGGATTATCTGCAGTTCTTCCTTCACAAAAGATCTTTGAGGGGCTGGCTGTTTTGTTGTGTCAGTTTCTCGTAAATAATACACGGGCGGATTCATCTTTACAATTCTTTTTATTTCATATGGGTCAACACTCCAAACTGGATCGGTTGCCCTGATGCGAGTGTCCCTTTGCTTCCCCGGTAAATAAAGGTACCTTACTTTCAATCCAAATGGTAATAGTTTGCTGGATGAAGCCTCTCCTTCAGCAACATTTATTGTTTTTCTTTTGATTGCTTGTACTGGCTTTAGCCCTTTAAATTCTTCATTATTCATTGCGCGCAAAACTGAGGGCAGTCTTCTAACCCATTCTGTGTTGCGAGAATTGTCAATCAGCTCTCTGTGATACTGGTAGGAGAAAAGTCTTTCGGCTAACTGTTTGTTAAAGTTTTCAACTAAAGCCTGTGATCTGTGAACTCCTGGAATGCCTCTTTTAATGGTAACTCTATGTTTCAACAATAATTGATTCACTTGGCCTTTAAATTCTTTTCCATCATCAACTTGAATCATGCGAGGGTAAGTTAGCGGGCCTCGCTGGTATATTAGTTGTATAGCAACAGCAACAGCAGAAGCACTCTTTTGTGTTAATGGCTCCGCATCTTTGTATCTTGAAGCCATGTCAATGACTGTGAGTGCGTACTTAAATCTTTTTCGTCTAATCCTATCAGAGGGTAAATATAGAAGATCCATTTGATGGGTGTCGTTTGGAGTTGTATTGACAAAGTGTGGTCTCTGTATTCGTTTGGGCGCAGGTAAATAAATTTGCCAAATCGCTTGTTTAGATAACCATTCTTTTGCTGTTTGTTCACTGACTCCCGCCGCTTGGCTTAGCTTTTGTATTGCTGTGATACCCTTCCAATATCCTTTGGGCGAATAATAGATTTTGTTCATTTTTTATTCAGCCAATATTATGCGCAACAAAATACACGACGGTCATACCAACGACAATAAACCCGATTTCTTGCATCTTTTGTTTTTCTGATGGTTGATAAAAGTCACTGAATTTTGGTGGGGGAAATGTCTGGACCGGGTTTGCCTGTTACTAGAAATTTTTGTTTTTTTGCTTGATCAACATCTTTAAATTGTAAGCTGCATCCCCCCTGTTCTTTCATTGGTCAAAATAAAATTAACTGCTCAAGTCTGCTTTTCAAGCGTCTTGGCGCGCTAGTTGTCATAGCTTTGTTATGTTTTTTCTCTCCCCCGTCACCCGCAGTTTACAAAACGCGAAATTACTTCCCTAAAAGCAAGCGCATTCACCACAGCCCGCCTATCATTTGCGAGTGAAGCCTTTTTATAAATTTTTTTTTTTTCCTTCTATTTATTTGCCCGGAATTATTCCTTGCTAACTAGAAAATCTTTCGTGAAAACGAAGCTGCAATGATGCAACCCTTTGCGAACCTAAAAGTCTAGTTTGCCAAATCGCCGGTTTATTTTAAAAATTTTTACCAAGCTTTGATATCCTACACTTAGCCCCAAATAACAGCAAAATGGTATCAAGGTTAGCAACTTTTTTTTTTCAGTGCTCATTTTTATAAAATAAAAAATTTTTAATTTAATAAAAAACATGAACAGCGATGATCTACTACAGCTACAAGGCGGCCAAAACCTTCCTAAAACTTAAAATGACCAATTTGATGACAAGCTATTTCCCAAAAAAGAGGCTGTTTTTTTGGGCACAGTGGGAAAAAAAAACAGTTCCTCAACTGAATCAGCATAGAACAATTCAACGATGTCGCCACAAACATTTTAAAGTTCAAAACAGTTGAAGCGCAGCTGGGTCCTAAATGGTGAAAAGTGGGGGGCCCAACGGTTCTTATTTGTACATAAACTGTCGTAGATTTGCGCCCATTGTTTTAAACAGGATTTTTGATATTTAAGCGGGGCCAGTTTTAAAAAAAAGTCTTTAAAGGTCTCTAGGGTGTGATCTGTATTACTTTTTGGAACATTAGTCCCCCATAATCAGGGGATTAATTATTTTAATCAATAGATTTTTTTCCCCTTAAAAAAAGAACGAGCTGGAAAATCAGCGTCGCCTGTCGGTGGAGAAAAAACCCAACAGAAATCAGAAAAAAACGCTGAATCAGGTGGAGCCATTAAAAACCTGGGGGGTTTTGAACGGGGAAAAAAATTAGCAGGGGACAAAAAAAAAAAAATTAATGTTACAGAATAAAACCATCATGAAAACAAACCCCCGAAACGCCAGAAAAATTTTAATTTAAAATGCCAGCATAAAAAACCCCATGTTACAAGGGCCGAAAAGTCTTCTGGAAATTGAATTAAAACTGTTGCCTTTTTTGGGCGCCATTGCTGCTGGGGGGGCAGTTTTACGGCAAAAAAAATTATCACAATGGCAACAGAAACAAAAGAAATAAAAAAAAATCTAGCCACTAAATCAGAAAAAGACACCAGCACCCCAAAAAACCCCAATAAAAAAGCATTTTTGATCCATTTATAATGGAATAATATTTTAAAACTTTTTTAAATTTTTTTTAAAAATAAATCAGGCGTATTTAAAAAAATGAAAAAGTAATAAATAAAGACATGGAGTCTAAAAAACTTTCCATAGACCGAATTGTAATCAATGGGTTGCTTAGGTTCAAAAAACTTCTTAAGAAAATGCAAGAACGCTGGCAAGAACCTCAACGATGACGCTTTTTTTGGGGCGTGGGTTCAAATTTAACATAAAATATTTAAATAAAAACTGCATTTTTTGAAATTTAAATAACTTATAAAAATTTTGGTTTACTTAAAGGATGATTTAATCAAAATTTATCAAAACTTTTTAAAAACTTTTTTAAAAACTTAATTAAGAACTTGATCAAGAATTTATTAAGAACTGGGCAATTTAATTTAAAAAACTTAGAAGTAACAAAAGTAAGAACGGGGGATAACTTGAGAATGACTTAAGGACAACTTAGAAGTAACTAAATAAAACTTGGGAAAATAACTTGTTAAAAACTTAAAAGGAACTTAGTGTGTGCATGCGTGGGTGGGGGGGGGGGTGGGGGGTGTGCATGCGGGGGCGGGACAAAACAAACACAAACAAACACAAACACACATAAAAAGACAGTCCCCGGGGGGGGGGGGGGGGAGTGCGGCTGGGGTAGGCCCCAAAAAACCAACAAAAAAAAAGTAAATATAGGCCACTTCTTGCTTTTTGGGCTAAACAGGCTGGCTCGGCGCAACCTCAATCAACCCCCAAAGGGCACAAGGGGGCGTTTGGCCCAGTTTGCCGCTGGCTTTTTCTGGGGGTGCCCAGCTTTGTTCAAGCGATCAAATAGGGGCGTTTGACCTAGTTTTCCCCCGAGCTTTGCAGGTGCTAACTCTTGGGGCAAGCGTCAATAGGGTTGTTTGACCTAGTTTGCGGGCCCCTCAGAGTTTCAGCAGTAATGCTGTAGCCAAGCTTTTATGGCAGCTCAATCGCCAGTATAACATCCGGCTTGTATATTTAAGCATTTTTTGAAGATAGTGCTGGCCACACCACTCCTTCCATATGGTAAAGTACTAGGTTGCCTAAACCCCATTAGTTTTGCCGAACATTCGAAATCGCCATTCAGTTGCATAAGGGGACACTTAAAGGCAGGAAGGTTAGAATTTGAAAAGTAAAAAATACACATCTTTTAAACACAGATAGCTTGCCCCATGAACACTGAATCGTAGTTAAAAACAATCAAGTCGATACAAATGGGGAAAATTTTTTTTTTTGGGGGTACAGCAAAAAAGTTTCAAATAAAGTTTTTTTGCATAGAAAGTCGTGTTTTTCCTCCCCTTAAAAAAACGCCATTTTTTTTAAACAGGCTTTTTGCTGTCTCAAGCCAGCTCCCCAACAATCAACCGTGATGGGTTTTTTTTGTTCGGCCCTTTTTTAACAAGCAGCCCCAATTATTAATAAAGGAACCCCTCTCATCAATAGTCAAACACGTATTAAAACACTACATCGTTTTATTTCCTTAACCAACAAACCTTTAAAATAGTCGTTTTATTCCAAAGCAGTTAGTTCACTTTTTTCGTTTTCCTAAAACAATCTCTCCGTTTCACCCATGCTTCGCCTAATTCTTTCAACAAATACTCTAACATCAGTTAAAGTAAAAATTTTGGCCTCGAATAACAAACCTGTTCTTCAGAACGTTTTAGCCATTTTAAAAAAACACTTAAAACACAGTGGGCCCCAACGAGCGCAGTCGAAACACGCCTTGCGGTACTCCAACAACAAGACAGCCCCGGGCGTGTCGCGTGCAGCCTCGATTCGGTGCGTCGACGTGGCAATCTCGAATTTTTGATGCAAAGTGGGCAACCCCCCCCGAGTGTGCTTTTTTTACACACACAGGCTAGGTGCAAAAATGCCCCGGGGCCCTAAAATTTAAATGATCAGGTTTAGCCCTGTTCGCCTGTCTTGTACAAAGTTTGTAGTTAGAATTATCAAAAGAAGTGTGCGGATTTTATGACATTTAAATTTAGAGAGGAAAGAGAAAGAGTGTGGTGTGTGGTGTGTGTGTGTGTTGTGTGTGTGTGTGTTGGGGGGGTGTGGCCCGCCCTCGTCTGTCTGTCGTTCCTCTTTCTCCTTCTCTGTCTGTCTGTCTGTTTTTGGGGCAACTTACCCTTAACGGGTTTTTTCAAGGTTTCTCTCTCCCCCACCCCCGTAATTAAAATACGCGAAGTTTAAAACGGGTAGCCTAGTGCACCCCCCGTGTAAGGGCGTTCAGCCACAACTGCTTTTTTTTCCCTTTCGTTCTCTAGGGGGTGTTTAGTCCCGCTACTTTCCCCTACTTAAATCTATAAAACTTTAGTAAATTGTATTGAAAAAGGAAACCCTACACAGTATGTTTGTTTGTAGATAATCTTTTTTTTTTGGTTATTTAAGTTTCTTGTCAGAGAACGTAATATGCTATCTAGGTCACTTTTGCCCGAAAATGGTTTTAGGGTGAAAATGGGTAGAACAACATTTTTTCTTTCTTGGGGCGTTTCTGCATCGATTAAGGGGAAATTTAAAAAAATCAGTGTTCGATGCCGAGCCCACCCGGGCATTGAAAAACTTCGTGTCACTCTAGGGAAATTATTTTGTGAATAGACTTGACAAAGGAACTGGCAGATTCCCAATGCTGAAACACAAGGAAAAGAAGCATTTCAAAAACCTTTTGGTCTTTTTTCCATGGACGGAAATGCCATTCGTTTTCAAAATCCCCAGTTCTTTGCTAGAAGATGCGAGCCCCCAAACTCCATAATGTGGTGCAGTCGTTTTTTGAGACATTTTGTTGGCTGCAAAGTCATGGAGGGCCTCCTTTTTAAATTACCCAGCTTTTTTTTCCAGACCAAAGTTTTGGGGTTACTGCGGGCCATCCAAAAAATTCGTGCAGGTTTTTAAAAATCTTGATTTTGGGGGACACTTTTCAGGGAAAAATGTGCCAGAAAGGGAAAGAAAAGGGGAAAAAATTTTTTTTTTACACAAGCCCACTACAAAGAAACAGATCAGGTCACTCATCGGATTGTTGTCTTACTATAGACGATATTGTACCGCACTTTGCGTCCTGACGGCCCCTTTGACTGAACTGACGAAAGGGACGAAGAACAAAAGTATTGTGTGGTCTGATGAGTGCCAGAAGGCTTTGGAGTGTGTTCAGAACACCCTCAACTCATTTCCTGTTCTATTGTTACCCTCCCTCTCAGAAGACTTTATTTTGAGAACTGATGCCAGTTCTAAAGGAATGGGAGCGGTACTGTTGCAGGAAAAAAGTGCTTTGTTACATCCAGTGCAATACGCCAGTAAGAATTTCTCAAAGACACAAGAGAAATACTCCACTATTGAGAGAGAGTGCTTGGCTATTGTATGGGCATGTGAGAAGTTCGCCAGGTTCTTGACTGGAAGAAAGTTTCGGTTACAGACTGACCACAGGCCACTGACGTTCTTGAAATCGTCAAAGACTAAGAACAGCAGATTATTAAGATGGTCTTTGGCATTACAGGAATTCCATTTTACCATTGAACCAGTGCTGGAACACAAAATGTCATGGCAGATTTATTGTCACGTGTATGAATATTCATGGACAAATGTAACTGTTTTCAAGGGAAAGACTATTCCTGTTTTTTTGTCTTTCTTTATGATTACGGTGTGCTCACATTTGACAGTGCATTGTATGCTACTGATATTTAAATCAAGTGGTATTTATGCTTAATTTGCTTGTTGAAGTGACTGTATGTTTTACAAGCAAAAACTACTTGATGGTGATGTATTAAATATCTATTCTTTGCTTTATTCTTTAGTAAAGAATGGAAAATATCATGTACTATTTATGTCTAACTTGCTTGTGAAGATGAATATATATGTATGTGTGAGCAAATAACTCTTTAGAAATGTATATACACATGTTTTGATTGTGCAATGAGACAAACCAATTGTTTTCATTTGTCATTGTCAACAATGGAAAACATGTCACTTTTCAATGGACTATATACATTACATGTGGGGAAAAAAACTATGTTCAAACTATGTTTATTTTGGTTACATGTCTACTGAGAAACATTTGCACTTAGAAATATTCTCATTTTCATGAGGGTTTTGAAACATATGATGTGAGACAAAGACAAGGGAAAATATGTGCTTGACATCTTAATGTATGAACACAATTTGTACTTTGAATTGTTAATATCCCTAATTGTTTTATCCATGTAATTTGTGAAATGTATTTTGTGAAGGATGGTGATCAATTATGAATTTCTTTTTTTTTTAGAAAGACTGAAAGTTTGAAATATGCTATTTATGGTGGATCATGATGATTGATTCTATACGTTGATTATTAATTCGGTGAATCATGTGTGATGGATACACATTTTGAGATTCATGGCTGAAGATGTGTTTTAAGTGAAGTTGTATATCCTTTAAAAAAAAATTTCTGGAGAAAATTTTTTCACCCCAGGATGGGGGGTGTCATGTGACGTAGCCTCACATCAAGGCATGTGACGCTCCATCGCATGTAGTTTAGTGATATGAATCATTTCCCCATGCCACTACTAGAAGGAAGAATATTCATGTGGCTTGACTAGTGTAGCGAGCGTCCCCAAAATAATTGTGAGATATACTCATTAAAGAAAGAAGCGTGGTCATTGGGTGAAAGTGACCACTGAGTGATAGTTTAACAAGGGTTGGTAAGGTGCTGGTCATGTGTTTTGAACACTGAGTATGCACTCACTAGGAGGAGGGAGGAAAGAATCAGTTTTAGCCCAGCAGATGGCCTAGAGACTCGAACCTGTCAGGACGTTGGTCCTCTCTGCTGACCAGTCATTACCAGGTGAGCCATAGATAGTTGGGGAAAGCTACAGGGGAAAACTTAAAGAAAAGAGAAAGAAAGAATTCATAATTAAATTGGGAAGCAGGTTACTTACACGAACCTTATTCGTGTTTCAGCCCTTCACCCTTTACCCTTCGCCCTTCACCTTTCACCCCGTGAGGTGGTTGAAGATGGCCATGGTGTGGGGAACACACCGGTAGTTCAGCCCAGCAAGTACCAACTCCAGGGAGAGGAGTTGGAACTCGACAGTTCTCAAGGGACAGAAGAAGTCGAGGAAGAGAAGTCGAGTCTCGGATCTCCAGTGACGAGAGATTCGAGGGGGAAATATACTGTCTGAGAGAGATAGGGAATCGGGAAAGTTTGGAATTTTATACTTGATGCAGGCAGGGCATCAGTGAGAACAGGAGTTATTTATTCTCCTGGTTTTTGGATTTTTTGGGCTAATGTAATGTGAAGGCCATGACTTTGTAGAAGCTGGACTGGATTATTTTATCTCTCAGTGTAAAGAGAGATACATGTGTAAAGATTAATTTATCTCTCAGTGTAAAGAGAGATACAGGTGTAAAATCTGTTTATAAGTTGTTGATGTGACTTAGTAAAGTGTTTTTCCCTGAAGAAGAGGGGGAGAAGAAAAAATTTGGTAGTGCGCCTTTTGTCTGATTGGAAAGATTGCGTGTGCGTATGGAGTAAATGCTGTCATGAGTGCATGTGTGCAAAAGTGACAGTGTGACAGGGATGGAGGGGTGGGAATGGGAGCAAGCGGAAAGGAGCAACTATATCGGAATTCAAATCTTTCCTAAGTGTGGAAAATGCGTGTGCGTCTGCGTCTGGTGTGTCCGTGTGTGTGTGTGTGTGTGTCTGTGTGTCTGTGTGTGTCCGTGTGTCTCTGTGTGTCCGTGTGTGTGTGTGTGTGTGTGTGTGTGTGTGTGTGTGTGTGTGTGTGACGACCGACCCCTGAAGGTCTGCCCTGACAGGATCGATCTAGATGGGAGTGAAGGGAGTGACTGACCTCACACGCCTCGCAAGAGACCACACAAGAAAAATTACGATACAACACCCCATTTATTCACACCAACACACGCAATCACAAATAATATTTCAACACACGCACCACGCACAACACAATCAAGCATTCCAACACACACAACATGCACAATCACAATCAGCATTTCAATACACAACATGCACAATCACAATTATAAATAAACATTTCCAGCACCCATCCCTTTCTCATGCAGTAGTTTCCCCCCCCCCCCCCCCACCCCTGCCTCTCCAAGTCTCATGGGAGCACCCTGTCGCACTAGGTGCTCCAAACCGGTCGGTCCTTGAAGAAGAGTCGTTCAGGGCGACACCTTGATGCACACAAACAACGGTGGAGAGCGCGCCCCGGGACGGGCGTTGTTGCTGGAGGTCCTGGACGGGGATCAGGACCGTCCAGCCAAGTCCACAGGCTTTCCACCAGTACGTGGCTCAACCAGTGCGTGTCCCAACCAGTGCGTGGCCCCAACCAGTGCGCGGTCCAACAGTGCGCGGCACCAACCAGTGCGTGTCCCAACCAGTGCGCGGCACCAACCAGTGCGCGGTCCCAATCAGTGCGTGGCCCCAACCAGTGCGCGGTCCCACCAGTGCGCGGCACCAACCAGTGCAAGCTCCGGGTGAAGCCTCAGGGAGGAGGGAAAAGGTAACTGGAGGAAATAAGAAAAAGGTACTGAACCCCGCAGTCAGTACAGTCTGACCCATGCTGTTAAATCCTAACAGCCACTCGCATGATGGGCGGGGAGGTCTACTAAATACACCAACAACACCAGCTCAACACAGGCCTGAGCAGCAAACCAACCAAATCAGGAATGTTCGTTAAAGTCTTCTCACACGAAGCAGGCAAGAGACTGCATTAATTAACAGGCTATAAAACAAATATGAATTATCTTCATCCTTCTCTCACTCACGTTTAACATTTCCTTTCTAGGAAATGAACCAACACAGCAACCATCGCTTTATAACTGCCACCACATTTGCAAATAATAATTCAATGGCATAATTATCACATTTTATAGCCACATTTCAAAATGACACAATTCTCCAACCACGCATCCAAACGACGAATCATGCGTACGCACGCTCCGCAAACATAAAACTCTCGTTCCCCTTGCACGCACAAACAGACGGTGGCCGAAGAATGCGAGACCGGCAATTGTGACGGGCGGACGAGCGAGACCAAGCAAGTACCAACCCTGAATCACCAGGTCTCCCCCACCACCGCCGACTACCGCATCACCAGATGCATAAAAAGGAGAAAGACTTTAAGATATAATTTTGACTGGCCAGTTAAAGATTGAATTAACCAGAAAAAGTGGTCTCAAACAATATTTCTTTTATAATTTGAAAAACAAAAGAAATTGCGCAAAAGAGAAGACTTAGCCGGCAACAACAAAAAAAAAAACAACAACAAATAAACCACGAAACTGATGCTTACCAGCTACCCGTGGGTGCCCAAAGTGACGGGTCAAGCGACTCTCTCTGCCCTCTGTCCAGTTGAGAGGACAGCAGCGCAGATGCGGAAAAAAGATGACGTGATGTTATGTCCCACCCCTACGGGCCGACCGTAGGGATGAAGGTACCGACCGTACCTTCGACGAAGTGGTGTAGAACCAAAAACAGAGCAGGCGCTCTCGGAGACATCTCCGCTCGAGTGAAGAGAAAACCTGCCCCAACGATGGCACCGACATGCCACGCTACGTCACATGTGAGCATACCTCAAGCCTAAGAGGAATGATGCACGTGCGGCAGTTACAAGACAGGTGAGAGGCCGATAGAGACAGCCATGTCCGAGAGAAAGGTACCAGCCACCCGTGAACCTGCAGATGAATTGCACGGGCAGTGGAATTAGAGAGAGAGAGAGAGAAAGCAAACCTAACCTGAGCTGAACTACACCAAAGGTGCAACCACGCCATAAGCCACATTAAAGACGGATATACGACAACAAACGACGACAATAAATAAAATGAATAATTCTACCACCCTAGGTGGGCCAATCGTCATAGGCCTCGTAAAAAACCCGTGACAAACCCCCCTTCTAAAAGCATCTGTTTCTCTGAGATACAGTGCTCCTTTTAACCTTGACGCATGTGCAAATTCACAACAATGGGACCGAACCCAACCTCTGTGATCGACAGAGTACGATAAATCCAATACAAACATTCTACGATAGAATCACACAGGGAAAATACATAATACTACATTTATCAAACAACTAAGCAAACCTTCCAACCATGAAAGTAACAATCCGAACCAGTGTGATTCGCTACCGTTAACACCACTGAAGTGAAAACTGTCACACCTGATACAGAGATCAAAAGGGATATAACCCTGGTTGAGGGAAGTGTCCCTCTGACCGATTTCTCCAATGTGCTGACTACGGAACTCGGCTGAGATAGTCAGCATCCGTATTGCTGGAACCCTTGATATGGCGAAAAGTGAACGCATGACTCTGCAGTTCCACTGCCTAGCTCATGAGTCGACGACTGACTGGCCGGAACCGGTCCAGGCACTGGAGAGGATGATGATCGCTCTCCAGTACAAACTTCCGGCCGTACTTCTTCCTGGGTACGCCAGTGCGCGTCCAAATCTGCCAGTGAGCCTCAGCAACACTAGGGCATCGATAGTCCTAAGCGGGACAGCCTCTGGGTACCGAGTCGCGTAGTCCACCACTACCAAGATGTAGCGGTGACCGCGATCGGATGGTGGCTTAATGGGTCCCACCAGGTCGACACCGACCTTGCTGAATGGCTCCCCAACCAGTGGCACTGACCCTAGGGGAACACGCTTCAAGCGACCCTTAGGCGTTGTCCGTTGGCAGACATCGCAACTGCGGCAGTACTGCCTAACCTGCGAGTTCATACCCGGCCAGAAGAAGTCCCGTCTTAACCGCTCGAGAGTCCGCTTTGAGCCCATATGGCCTGCCATGGGTGAATCATGGGCCTGCCGGAGAACAGATTCTCTCAAGCTTGGGAACGACTAGTTGCTTGGCCACACGATCTGCCTGAGTGAAAACCCTAAAGAGGATCCCCTTGTGGAGCTTGAAGCTCACCTTGGCGTGTCGGCAGACTGAGCAGGACGATCTACCAGTTGTCGCAGGCGTTGGACATCCAAGTCCCTGGCCTGCAGACGGACCATGGTAGCAGGATCAGCCCTAGCAAGAACCTCGTCAGAGATCGGCTGAAGAACGGGACGCAATTCCTGCTCCTGCTTCTTGGCTTTGGCGCGTGTGGTAACTCCCACACACGCCTGTACGGGCAGATCCGTAGACACGGACTGACTGCGTCCGTCCGCAAAGGTGATAGTATTCCCATGAGAAGGGAATACATAGTCGCTCCACCGCGATGGCCACACTTCGCCACAGAAGTAGGGGGTGGAGATAGAATGAGTACAGAAGGACGGGTGGAGGTAAAACCCGCCTCCAACCGCACACATCATAACTAGCGCCCCGCCGAGCCTCAGGGGAAACCAAATCCTTATCCACAAAGATCGTTGATGCTCCCGAATCCCTGATGGTGTCGACCAAGGAAGAACCAACAATAGAGAGAAACACTGGGCACTCCGTACCACCCAGAAGCTGGGATGGAACTCACGTTAGCCGAGGCACGAGGACGATGAAAGGACTAGCCCCATGACTACCGGCGGCTTTAGGACAATCTTTCCTAATGTGGCGGGACGACCACAAAGAAAACACAGTCGGGTGCTGAGGTCCCCGATGAACTGCCTGCCTTGTTCGACCCGCTAGCAGTCGCCGGTGCCCTATTGCCACTAGGTCCCGTGAGGGTCTTCCTGTCCGTATCAGGGCGGTGCCCATAAGCCCTACGGGCTTCAGCAAACACCTCAGCGGTATGAATCGCAGCCGCGAAATCCTGAGGTGCTGTCTCGCCTATACGGATCCTCAACTCTGGGGACACGGTGTTGGTCAGCTGTTCGATGAGAATCAGATCCTCAAGCTTCCAACTTAGCCAACTGACGCCAGTACCCTAGCGTTTTGCGCAGCCTATCCCCAAACTGCACGAAGGTCTCATCGTTATTCTTTTCATGGACCTGAACTTCCTCCTGTACGTCTCTGGGGTAAGGTGGAAACGCTTACGCAGAGCCAACTGCATGTCTGCATAAGACGCGCCTTCATTTAGAGTGAGCACACACTACCCATGCAGTACCCGACAACCAGAAAAAAAAGTGCATGGCCTTTTGTTCCTCAGACAATTGGTATGAAGTAGCTACCTTGTCAAAATGCTCTAAAGAACATAACTATGTCCTCACTAGGTCTGAACTCTGGAAGCTTTAATTTTGGGCCTCTAACTCTATCACCTGCCTGGTGATTAACCCCCTGATTTACAGATGCGGGAGTCCGCGAAAGAAGTTGTTCATCTCTTCCCTACGCTGATCCAACTCTTCCCGACGGAGGGCTTCCTGTCTGGCAGCCTCCTCCCTACGCTGAGTTTCCTCCTCCCTACGCAGAATAGCCTCTTCCCTACGCAGAATTTCCTGTCTGTCAGTCTCCTCTCTGCGCAGGGCCTCCATCCTATCTAGCTCTTCCTACGTAGCGTTGCCTCTTCCCTACGCAGAGCTTCCTGCCTGACAGCCTCTTCCTTACGCCTAGCTCCTCTTCCCGACGGAGGGCTGCATTCTCACGTCGCTGTTGCTCCAAAAACATCAGGACAGAGGCGATATCCTGAGCAGGATTCACCACTCCCGACACGGGAGGATGACCCGTTTGACCCGTTCCTTGGGTCTCGACTTTCCCATGAGGAAAGTCTCCCAGGGCATACTCCTTACGAGGGAAGCATGGAGAGGAGAAGGTTTCGGTTTCTGCGACATCAACAAAGCCCACAGTTGCTTCGCTATACTCTGACGCCTCCGAGCGGAAGTGCCAGTCGGGGGTCTCAGCAGGAAGATCCCCTAGCGAAGAGGTAGTGAAAGTACTCGCTGGACTATCGGCTACAGCACGGGAATAAGTGGAAGTCACTGTAGTCGAAGTACTGGTACTAATAGTAGGGACTATATTTTGAAAACCCTTCTTCGACGCATGCGTCGCCAATACCACCAGCACCGGACGTTGCCATGACAACAATATCCTACGGTTCCAAATACCGAGAAAGACAATTCCACTAGAAAGAAACAAATATTTTAGGGATGTGTGTGTGTGTGTGTGTGTGTGAGTGTGTGGTGTGTGGATGTGTTCCGGCTGCTCCCACTCTGGCAACACCGCGCTCCACAGCACGAGCAACAGTGCGGTGGGGCTCACCAAAAAAAAAAAAAAAATGTCCGCTGCTCCCACTCTGGCAACACCGCGCTCCACAGCACGAGCAACAGTGCGGTGGGCTCACCGGAAAAAAAAAAAAATGGCAGACGGAATCCGGAGAGAGGAAAAAGTGACACTAACGTCCGATACACCCACCTGTACTCAATAACCACCCGGTAAAAAAAACAAAAAAAAACTGGCTAACCACAAAACGGGAATGGCAGACTGAGTGGAGTGAAGGGAGTGACTGACCTCACACGCCTCGCAAGAGACCACACAAGAAAAATTACGATACAACACCCCATTTATTCACACCAACACACGCAATCACAAATAATATTTCAACACACGCACCACGCACAACACAATCAAGCATTCCAACACACACAACATGCACAATCACAATCAAGCATTTCAATACACAACATGCACAATCACAATTATAAATAAACATTTCCAGCACCATCCTTCTCATGTCATGTAGTGCCCCACACCCCTGCCTCTCCAAAGTCTACTGGGAGCACCTGTTGCACTAGGTGCTCCAAACCGGGTCGGTCCTTGAAGAGAGTCGTTCAGGGCCGACACCCTTGACGCACACAAACAGACGGTGGAGAGCGCGCCCCGGGGGACGGGGCGTTGTTGCTGGAGGTCCTGGACGGGGATCAGGACCGTCCAGCCAAGTCCACAGGCTTTTCCACCAGTACGTGGCCTCAACCAGTGCGTGGTCCCAACCAGTGCGTGGCCCCAACCAGTGGCGCGGTCCCAACCAGTGCGCGGCACCAACCAGTGCGTGGTCCCAACCAGTGCGCAGCACCAACCAGTGCGCGGTCCCAACCAGTGCGTGGCCCACCAGTGCCGCGGTCCCAACCAGTGCGCGGCACCAACCAGTGCAAGCTCCGGGTGAAGCCTCAGGGAGGAGGGAAAAGGTAACTGGGAGGAAATAAGAAAGAAGGGTACTGGAACCCCGCAGTCAGTACAGTCTGACCCATGCTGTTAAATCCTAACAGCCACTCGCATGATGGGCGAGGGGAGGTCTACTAAATACACCAACAACACCAGCTCAACACAGGCCTGAGCAGCAAACCAACCAAATCAGGAATGTTCGTTAAAGTCTTCTCACACGAAGCAGGCAAGAGACTGCATTAAATTAACAGGCTATAAAACAAATATGAATTATCTTCATCCTTCTCTCACTCACCGTTTAACATTTTCCTTTCTTAGGAAATGAACCAACACAGCAACCATCGCTTTATAACTGCCACCACATTTGCAAATAATAATTCAATGGCATAATTATCACATTTTTAGCCACATTTCAAAATGACACAATTCTCCAACCACGCATCCAAACGACGAATCATGCGTACGCACGCTCGCAAACATAAAACTCTCGTTCCCCTTGCACGCACAAACAGACGGTGGCCGAAGAATGCGAGACCGGCAATTGTGACAGGGGGACGAGCGAGACCAAGCAAGTACCAACCCTGAATCACCAGGTTCTCCCCCACCACCGCCGACTACCGCATCACCAGATGCATAAAAAGGAGAAAGACTTTAAGATATAATTTTGACTGGCCAGGTTAAAGATTGAATTAACCAGAAAAAGTGGTCTCAAACAATATTTCTTTTATAATTTTGAAAAACAAAAGAAATTGCGCAAAAGAGAAGACTTAGCCGGCAACAACAAAAAAAAAACAACAACAAATAAACCACGAAACTGATGCTTACCAGCTACCCGTGGGTGACCCAAAGTGACGGGTCAAGCGACTCTCTCTGCCCTCTGTCCAGTTGAGAGGACAGCAGCGCAGATGCGGAAAAAGATGACGTGATGTGATGTCCCTCCCCTACGGGCCGACCGTAGGGATGAAGGTACCGACCGTACCTTCGACGAAGTGGTGTAGAACCAAAAACAGAGCAGGCGCTCTCAGAGACATCTTCCGCTCGAGTGAAGAGAAAACCTGCCCCAACGATGGCAGCCGACATGCCACGCTACGTCACAGTGAGCATACCTCAAGCCTAAGAGGAATGATGCACGTGCGGCAGGTTACAAGACAGGTGAGAGGCCGATAGAGACAGCCAGTCCGAGAGAAAGGTACCAGCCACCCGTGAACCTGCAGGATGAATTGCACGGGCAGTGGAATTAGAGAGAGAGAGAGAGAAAGCAAACCTAACCTGAGCTGAACTACACCAAAGGTGCAACCACGCCATAAGCCACATTAAAGGACGGATATACGACAACAACGACGACAATAAATAAATGAATAATTCTACCACCCTAGGTGGGCCAATCGTCATAGGCCTCGTAACAAACACGTGACAGTGTGTGTGTGTGTGTATGTGTGTGTGTGTGTGTGTGTGTGTGTGTGTGTGTGTGTGTGTCTGTGTGTGTGTGTGTGTGTGAGAGAGAGAGAGAGAGAGAGAGAGAGAGAGAGAGAGAGAGAGAGAGAGAGAGAGAGAGACAGAGAGCGAGAGAGAGAGAGAATCATACCTCACAACAAACCATCTTCTTCCTAGAAGTCGTCGCACTGCTGTCGTAATCCTCAACCAAGGCAAAGAACCATGCGTGCAATTCGCTGTGAGTGATGTGCATCAACTACTTCAGCTGTTCTGTGTGTACCCAGCATCTGTCTGCTCATTATCAGACCGTCAAGAGGAACCTTCTGACCAACATAGCGATCCCAAGGGTCACTACCTTCTCCTCGCCCCATTTCACAGCAGGTAGGCCAACACCCATCTCTTGGAAAGGGAAGGTGAGGGAAGAGAGGGTGTGTGTGTGGGGGGGGGGGGGGTTGGAGGAAGAGTTGGGTGGTGGGAGGTTTTAGGCCCATTTTCGATGCATGAACGTACAGCTTTGAGACAGCTGGCGTTAGCAGCACTGACGGACTGCGGTTCCAAAGGCAGTCGTAATCTTCATCATCATCATCATCATCATCATCATCATCATCATCATCATCATCATCATCATCATGACAATAATGATAACACGACTACTGCTACCAATGATAGTAATAATGATAATGATAATATTGATAATGATAATGATAATGGTAACAATGATGATAATTGCATGATAATAATGATGATGATAATAATAACAATACTACTATTAATAATAATAATAGTAATAATCGTGATGATGACATCATGATGATGACGATGATGATGATGATGATGATGATGATGATGATGATGATGATGATGATGATGATAGTAACACTACTGTTACTACTACTACCACTTCAACAACTACTACTACCACTACTGCTACTACTACTACAACTACTACTAGTAGTAGTACTAACACTAATACTACTACTAATAATAATAATGATATAATAATGATAATTATAAAGATGATGATGATGATGATGATGATGATGATGATGATGATGATGATTATAATAGGACATTTTACAGCACTTTCCATGATTTCAAAAGAGTTTTACAAGAACAAGAATCACGATTGTGTATGGTTTCTCTTTTGTCACCAGCACACATGAACTCCCTCGATTGCTTCGTACCCACACACACTCACACCCATTATCAACCCTACACCATGTAAACATATATACATGTACACACACACACACACACACACACACACACACACACACACACACACACACACACCACAGAGAGAGAGAGAGAGAGAGAGGGGAGAGAGAGAGAGAGAGAGAGGAGAGAGAGAGAGAGAGAGAGAGGGAGGGAGGGGTAAACACTATGTGCACAAACACTATGTGCACAAACACACACACACGCACACAAACACACACACACACACACACCACACACACACACACACACACACACACGCACGCACGCACGCACGCGCACGCACGCGCACGCACGCACGCACACACACACACACACACACACACACACACTGTGCACATCACAGCACAACACAGCTACTACAAGACGACAGATAAACACAAAAAAGCATCAGGGAAAAGACTGCTTAGAATTATATGTTTTTTTATCAGTTTTGAAGGATGACAGGACGCGCTGTAGCGGACAGATACCACAGAGCTTTTGAGCTCAGTGACAGAGACGAGCAATGAATTTCACGTTTGTGCAGCACAAATGCTGAAAAGTATTCGCCCCGTGCCTTTCTCTCTCGACCTTTGGTATGCAGAAGATTCTATCATAAGCAGAAGAGACTTTGATGGAACATGAATGTCTGGAAGTCCAGAAAGAGTGCAGTTTCCAGAAGTGACACAGAAGCAGGACTGAGGTCTTGTCTTGAATTTGATTCTCTGTTCAACTGGAAGCCAGTGGAGCTTTCTAGAGAGAGAGGCGTGTAATGCTGAAAATTTCGCACTTTAGTGATGAGTTTGCCGGCATGATTTTTAGCCTGTTGAAGATGTTGGGATGTTCAGCTGCACCGTCGAACACCCTACAGATGGGTAAAGTTAAGTTATGGGATGCAGTCGTCAGTCTATTTGCCCTACCGCACCCAGGCCAGAGAACCACTTCAAAAAAAGTAAATAAGCTAACGAATCAAAAGGGACACAGTGCGCCAGAGATTCTTTTGTGTATAGACAATGGACAAAGTGACAAATAATTCTACAGAATGGAAAGCAAATGTCCATCATGAATGCTTACAATTTCTCTGATCGGTCAAGCAAAGGAGGTAAGAATGATCGAAAGATGCACTTGTGAGGGAAATACATATGAACTGACCAGTGGGCAGAAAAGAGGTGAGAGACAGAGGAAAGACGGAAGACAGGAAGACAGGATCATAAGGAGGTTTTAGCGGCACCCTGTGTAAAATGCACAGAATATTGAGGAACAATGCGCACACTCACTTACACAGATCTTCGCCATCTCGCGTGTTTTCATCCTCCTCTCTCAGACCCCTCCCTTCAACCCCCATCCCCAACCCCTCTAACTCCCAGTCCCCATCCCTTCCCCTTCTCCCTCATCCCCACTGAGAGGAAGGTACTTAAAGCAGCCTGGCGTGGTGTAAGAGTTGCTTTCCCAGAGAGCTGGCCGAGTCATCTACCCCTGGCTAGTCCCTGGAGCGGAGTGTGAAGAGTTTGACACCACCATCAAGTCTGCTGCCCCTACCTTGGCAAATAAATCACACCCAGGGTGCGATAGAGGGGACACCTGAAGCACTTGGGCCTTGTTTTTATGTGTCTGCTTGCAAGTGGGTTAATGCTCATAGGGATGTGTGTTGACGTTTCTTCCGCCGCTTGGTAGGAGCAGGGTTAAGTCATACGATGCCCATTTGTCTCAGTGCTCGTTTGTTTATTTGTGCCGGCCATCCACATTTCCCCATTTTCCTGTCAGGCATCTTCACAACGAGCGATAAGGTGACCGTGTGGGTTCTTTATGTACTGTGAAACGGAAACACTTTAGGATGATGGTGATTTAACATCGTTCATCAAAGCACTCATAATACCCTCTGATAGAGATAGTAAACAAAGCAGGAGTATTTAAGTTACTGACTAATATCAATGAAAACAAAGCTACTGGTCCCGATGGCGTTCCTGGCAAGCTCTTAAAATTATGTGCCAATGAATTGAGTGAGGTATACCAACTACTTTACCAAGCTTCACTGGACCAGGGAGTAATACCTGATGAGTGGCGAGATGCGAGTATTGTTCCCTTATTTAAAAAGGGTGACAAAACAAAAGCAGAGAACTATAGACCTGTATCTCTTACATCCTATCAGCTAAATTACTTGAACACATAATATATAGTAGCATAATGGACCATCTTGACAAATATGATTTCTTAATAACGCCCAGCATGGTTTTAGACAGCGAAGGAGTTGTGAGACTCAACTTATAACAACTCTCAATGATTTTAGTAACTGTCTTAACAACAGACAGCAAATGGATGCAATTTTATTAGATTTTTGTAAAGCCTTTGATAAGGTTGACCATGAGGGCCTGCTGCTTAAATTAGAACACATTGGCATTGGCGGTTCTTTGCTAAAATGGGCTAGATCATTCCTCGTTGGGAGAACGCAGAAAGTTGTTGTGGAAGGGTCGTCATCCCATTGTAAGCCAGTCTTGTCGGGCGTACCACAGGGAACTGTTCTGGGGCCCTTGTTTTTCTTAATTTATATAAATGACATAAGTAGAAATCTCTCTCCTGGAACTACTATAAGGCTTTTTGCAGATGACAGCTTAGTATATAGAACAATCAGAAGCAAGAATGATACACGCATTCTACAAGAAGATCTAAACGCTTTACAAGAGTGGGAAAGAACTTGGAAAATGGAATTTCATCCTCAAAAGAGCCAAGTGTTGCGTATATGTAACAAACGCTCACTAATTAGATCAGATTATTCTATCCATAATACTATTCTTAAAGAAACTAATGCTGCAAAATATTTAGGCGTGATTATAGATAGTCGTCTCAAATGGAAAGAACATTACAATTTAGTATGTAAAAAAGCAAATAACATCTTAGCTTTCTTACACAGGAATATCAATGACTGCCCCAAAAGGTTAAAGACGACTGCTACAAAACACTGGTTAGACCAGTACTGGAATATGGTTGCTCAGTTTGGGATCCTTACCATCTAAAGGACATTGATAACCTTGAAAAGATTCAGAAGAGAGCAGCACGGTTCGTAACAGGGAACCACATCAGAGAAAAGGGGAATACAGGAAGAACATGAGGAAATTAGAATGGAAACCCTTAGAAGAGAGAAGAGCTTTTATTAAACTTAACACCTTTTTCAAAGGCAGAGCTAAGTAATTGATATTCCAATGGAACAACTAGTATTGAATAAAAGTAGCACCAGGAGTGGCGGTCAATGTTATACCATACCTGCATCAAATATTGACAGCCACTTACATTCTTTTTATCCCAGTTCTGTACGGCTGTGGAACTCACTGCCGGGTGCCATCAAGATTGCCACGGGTGCGGTCTCATTCAAGAGACAAATTGATTCGACAGTTTTGAGATCTGCATATTGACGATTTTCTATTTTTACTTCCCTGATATTTTACTATTACCTGGGCCTGAATTTGGCCATTGCTTTTATCTTCTTGAATATTGAGTGCGACCCCTTGTTGCTAAATTTGCTCCAGGGGCCAACAGTCTGAGTCGCACTGTTTTATGTTATTTTATTTTACTTTTTAACATGCGCGCTGGTGACCTACTCGTTTTTGAGTGAACCAGTATTTTAGGAAGAAGAAGAAGAAGAGATCAAACTGCTCCACTTCCAGAATTTCATGATGTGCTGTCGGGCGAGCTCACACCATACAAAGAAAATTCAGGAACTCTGGGTACTTTTCTTTTAAAGCAATCAAGGATATATGTCATCATGATATTTTGCAGACCAAGAAACAAAGAAAAATGTGTGCGGCCAAAATTAAGACAGCCTATTCCTCTGGTATGCTTACAATTAGTTCTTCTGGTGCAAATTTTCAGCAAACAGGTTCAACAGCACACATACAAGATGAGGAACAACAGGCACAGGTTCAACAACACCAGGCACAGGTTCAACAACACCAGGCACAGGTTCAACAACAACAGGCACAGGTTCAACAACAACAACAGGCACAGGTTCAACAACAACACCAGGCACAGGTTCAACAACAACAGGCACAGGTTCAACAACAACAGGCACAGGTTCAACAACAACAGGCACAGGTTCAACAACAACACCAGGCACAGGTTCAACAACACCAGGCACAGGTTCAACAACAACACCAGGCACAGGTTCAAACAACAACAAGGCACAGGTTCAACAACAACAACAGCACAGGTTCAACAACAACACCAGGCACAGGTTCAACAACACCAGGCACAGGTTCAACAACAACAGGCACAGGTTCAACAACAACAGGCACAGGTTCAACAACAACAACAGGCACAGGTTCAACAACAACAGGCACAGGTTCAACAACAACAACAGGCACAGGTTCAACGCACACATACAGGATCAGGAACAACAGGCACAGGTTTAACAGCACACGTAGGTTCAACAACAACAGGCACAGGTTTAACAGCACACGTAGGTTCAACAACAACAGGCACATGTTTAACAGCACACGTAGGTTCAACAACAACAGGCACAGGTTTAACAGCACACGTAGGTTCAACAACAACAGGCACAGGTTTAACAGCACACGTAGGTTCAACCAACAACAGGCACAGGTTTAACAGCACACGTAGGTTCAACACACAACAGGCACCAGGTTTAACAGCACAGTAGGTTCAACAACAACAGGCACAGGTTTAACAGCACACGTAGGTTCAACAACAACAGGCACAGGTTTAACAGCACACGTAGGTTCAACAACAACAGGCACAGGTTTAACAGCACACGTAGGTTCAACAACAACAGGCACAGGTTTAACAGCACACGTAGGTTCAACAACAACAGGCACAGGTTTAACAGCACACGTAGGTTCAACAACAACAGGCACAGGTTTAACAGCACACGTAGGTTCAACAACAACAGGCACAGGTTTAACAGACACGTAGGTTCAACAACAACAGGCACAGGTTTAACAGCACACGTAGGTTCAACAACAACAGGCACAGGTTTAACAGCACACGTAGGTTCAACAACAACAGGCACAGGTTTAACAGCACACGTAGGTTCAACAACAACAGGCACAGGTTAACAGGCACACGTAGGTTCAACAACAACAGGCACAGGTTAACAGCACACGTAGGTTCAACAACAACAGGCACAGGTTTAACAGCACACGTAGGTTCAACAACAACAGGCACAGGTTTAACAGCACACGTAGGTTCAACAACAACAGGCACAGGTTTAACAGCACACGTAGGTTCAACAACAACAGGCACAGGTTTAACAGCACACGTAGGTTCAACAACAACAGGCACAGGTTTAACAGCACACGTAGGTTCAACAACAACAGGCACAGGTTTAACAGCACACGTAGGTTCAACAACAACAGGCACAGGTTTAACAGCACACGTAGGTTCAACAACAACAGGCACAGGTTTAACAGCACACGTAGGTTCAACAACAACAGGCACAGGTTTAACAGCACACGTAGGTTCAACAACAACAGGCACAGGTTTAACAGCACACGTAGGTTCAACAACAACAGGCACAGGTTAACAGCACACGTAGGTTCAACAACAACAGGCACAGGTTTAACAGCACACGTAGGTTCAACAACAACAGGCACAGGTTTAACAGCACACGTAGGTTCAACAACAACAGGCACAGGTTTAACAGCACACGTAGGTTCAAACACACAACAGGCACAGGTTTAACAGCACACGTAGGTTCAACAACAACAGGCACAGGTTTAACAGCACACGTAGGTTCAACAACAACAGGCACAGGTTTAACAGCACACGTAGGTTCAACAACAACAGGCACAGGTTTAACAGCACACGTAGGTTCAACAACAACAGGCACAGGTTTAACAGCACACGTAGGTTCAACAACAACAGGCACAGGTTTAACAGCACACGTAGGTTCAACAACAACAGGCACAGGTTTAACAGCACACGTAGGTTCAACAACAACAGGCACAGGTTTAACAGCACACGTAGGTTCAACAACAACAGGCACAGGTTTAACAGCACACGTAGGTTCAACAACAACAGGCACAGGTTTAACAGCACACGTAGGTTCAACAACAACAGGCACAGGTTTAACAGCACACGTAGGTTCAACAACAACAGGCACAGGTTTAACAGCACACGTAGGTTCAACAACAACAGGCACAGGTTTAACAGCACACGTAGGTTCAACAACAACAGGCACAGGTTTAACAGCACACGTAGGTTCAACAACAACAGGCACAGGTTTAACAGCACACGTAGGTTCAACAACAACAGGCACAGGTTTAACAGCACACGTAGGTTCAACAACAACAGGCACAGGTTAACAGCACACGTAGGTTCAACAACAACAGGCACAGGTTTAACAGCACACGTAGGTTCAACAACAACAGGCACAGGTTTAACAGCACACGTAGGTTCAACAACAACAGGCACAGGTTTAACAGCACACGTAGGTTCAACAACAACAGGCACAGGTTTAACAGCACACGTAGGTTCAACAACAACAGGCACAGGTTTAACAGCACACGTAGGTTCAACAACAACAGGCACAGGTTTAACAGCACACGTAGGTTCAACAACAACAGGCACAGGTTTAACAGCACACGTAGGTTCAACAACAACAGGCACAGGTTTAACAGCACACGTAGGTTCAACAACAACAGGCACAGGTTTAACAGCACACGTAGGTTCAACAACAACAGGCACAGGTTTAACAGCACACGTAGGTTCAACAACAACAGGCACAGGTTTAACAGCACACGTAGGTTCAACAACAACAGGCACAGGTTTAACAGCACACGTAGGTTCAACAACAACAGGCACAGGTTTAACAGCACACGTAGGTTCAACAACAACAGGCACAGGTTTAACAGCACACGTAGGTTCAACAACAACAGGCACAGGTTTAACAGCACACGTAGGTTCAAAAAACAACAGGCACAGGTTTAACAGCACACGTAGGTTCAACAACAACAGGCACAGGTTTAACAGCACACGTAGGTTCAACAACAACAGGCACAGGTTTAACAGCACACGTAGGTTCAAC
>CM031597.1:36712892-36717892 GCA_018398815.1 Conus ventricosus | reverse complement strand
CTGCGATGCGACGCTTGGAGAGAGAGAGAGAGAGAGAGAGAGAGAGAGGAGAGAGAAGAGAGAGAGAGAAGAGAGAGCAGAGAAGAGAGAGAGGAGAGAGAGAGAGAGAGAGAAAGAGAGAGAGACAGACAGAGGACAGAGAGCAGAGACAGATAGAGAGACAGAGAGAGAAGACAGAGACAGAGAGAGAGAAGACAGAGACAGAGATGGAGACAGAGCAGAGCGAGGAATATACAGACAGAGAGAGAAGAGAGAGAGAGAGAGAGAGAGAGAGAGAGAGAGAGAGAGAGAGAGGTGGTCACACAGACGTAAACAGATGGGCATAGGAACATGAGAAAAGAGACAGAGAGGTGAAAGGGGAAGACACAGGAGAGACAGACATAAACTGAGGAAAAACAGAGATAAAAGGAAAAGGAGAAAGAAGAAGAAGAAGAAGAAGAAGAAGAAGAAGAAGAAGAAGAAGAAGGAGAAGAAGAAGGAGAAGAAGGAGAAGAAGAAGAAGAAGAAGAAGAGAAGGAGAAGAAGAAGAAGAAGAAGAAGAAGAGAAGAAGAAGAAGAAGAAGAAGAAGAAGGAAGAAGAAAAAGAAGGAAGAGGAAAGGAGAAGAGAAGAAAGAAGAGGAGAGGAGAATCAAGAAGGAAAGAGAAGACAGAACAAGAAGAAGACTGAAAAAGAACAGTAGAGAGCAATGAACAAGAAGATGAAGATAATGACGGAACAAAACAATCAACACCACAGAACCAGTCCCATCCATAATGCCAGCGTCACGAAGATGATGATTATCGGAAATGCTCCCTGACAAACCTTAGCCTGTAATAACATTAATTCAAAGAAGCCATAAAAACAGCAAGAAGAAATATTTTTAAAAAAAAGACAGAGGAGAAGGAAAGACAGAACAGAGGCAAACGTGCCCCACGAAGACGATAGAGACGTTCGACATGAAGCAAAGTACGGCTACAGCAAACCCTAAGAAACAAAGTTAATGATACAAACATTAATAACTGAAGAAGAAGAAGAAGAAGAAGGAGGAGAAGAAGAAGAAGAAGAAGAAGAAGAAGAAGAAGAAGAAGAAGAAGAAGAAGAAGAAGAAGAAGAAGAAGAAGAAGAACAACAACAACAACAACAACAACAACAACAACAACAACAACAAGAACAAGAACAAGAACAAGAAGAAGTACAAGGAGAACAAGAAGAAGAAAAAACAACAAAAACAACAACAAAAAACAACAACAACAACAACAACAACAGCAGAAACAGCAACAACAACAACAGCAGCAGAAACAAACAACAGCAAGAACTAGACGGAGGAGGAGGAGGAGGAGGAGGAGGAGGAGGAGGAGGAGGAGGAGGGAGGAGGAGGAGGAAGAGGAGGAAGAGGAGGACCAAGAGAAAACGAAGAAAAGTAGCAACAACAACAAAGAGATAAAGATGAAACAGAAGAACAAAACAAGAACAAGAATAAAAAGCACACGAAAAGCAGGCTGACAGCTTGGAAAGAAAAACGGAAAAAACAAACTGAAATACCTTATTTTTCTCATCATATCCTAGTAGATAGCTTTTCATTTTTCTCTGATGCTCCATTCTCTTCTCCATGATATATAATCTGAAGTTAGTTTCTTTGTCTCAACATATTGTATTTACTTATTTCTTTTTTGTAACAGTGTATGACGTCGATGTTGTTGATAGGTCAGAAAGTGATGACAATGTTGGTGACACCCAGATGACTCAAGAGGTGATGACGCAATCACAGCGTGCATATTTCTTATCCAACCTGGATGATAGCCAGATGGCACACACACACACACACACACACACACACACACCACACACACACACACACACACACACACACACACACACACACACATACATACACGCGCGCGCTTTTGTGTGTGTGTGTGTGTGTGTGTGTGTGTGTGTGTGTGTGTGTGTGTGTGTGTGTGTGTGTGTGTGTGTGTGTGTGTGTGTGTGTGTGTGTGTGTGTTGTGTGTGTGTGTGTGTGTGTGTGTGTGTGTGCATGCATGTGTGGGTGTGTGTCTGGCTGCCTGTCTGTGTCTGTATCTAAGCATGTCATGAACCGTCTTGGAATCTTCTTCCTAGCCTCACTGCATCGCATGTCGACATCCCACATACGGAACTAACTTCAGAGAATGTCTGCGAAGTTCTTGTACTTTGACAGACGGCTTAAATGATAACGCACATTTTTCATTACTTTTCAAGACTCTTACGGAAGCGTATATGTTTCATGCCTCATAATAAATTATGTTTCTTCCTTGTTCATGACTCTCTCTCTCTCTCTCTCCCTCTCTCTCTCTCTCTCTCTCTCTCTCTCTCTCTCTCTCTCTCTCTCTGTTTTTTTATGCCCATTTTTATATTGATGCTGGTATTAGTTTGCTTAAAGAATTCTCAAGTTTCAAAACGGAGTGACTGAGGGCGGAAAATGAAGCCAAATTTAGAAAGAGAGGGGTTAGTTACCGCCAAGGACATCGACAAACAAGGTACAGGACAAGGCACAATGCACTTTGACCTCTTGGGTCTTCTTTAGGCAAAAACCAAATAACATTTAGGACAGTGAAAACAAAAACGAGAAACCACTTACCGGTGTGGCGAACAGGAGAAGATAAGTGGTTTCTCGTTCTTTGTTTTCACCGTCCTAAATGTTATTTGTTTCTGCCTGAAGAAGACCCAAGAGGTCGAAATGCATTGTGTCTTGTCCTGTACTTTGTTTGTCTATGTCCTTGGCGGTAGCTAACCCCCCTCTTTCTAAATTTCGAAGAATTCTCGTTGATATATTTCTAGAATTGTTTGTGTTGTTTTAAATGACAATTTAAGCAGCAGAACTAACATTTCCGAAAATATCTCTGAAGCCGATGTTTATGACGAGCAGTATAGAAGCCATCCTCTCACTGGGTTTGTCTATTTGACCTTCTGAAGACTGCAGGCTTACGTTGAATGATTATGGGAAGATGTTATTCAATGAATGCACCATTTCAAATCTGTGCATTCTTAAAAGCCTGTGTGAAGGTGACCATGAGGGTCACTAGCCATACATCTCTGACTCGGGATGCAGTGTAGACGATTAAGTCATAATTTCTGTTGAACGTTTCACTCTTTTGTATGACTCATGTAAGCTAAATGTTTTAGAACTCAAAGACTCTGATCATTTAGCAGTGTCAGTTTATGTCTTGTTGTTGTTGTTGTTGTTGTTGTTGTTGTTGTTGTTGTTAAGAAAACGCTTTGCATGCAAGTAATCAAGAGCAGAAACATGACACAGAAAATCTTTGACTGGAACATGCTTATTTGGTTTACGATACGCTACGTAATGAAGCATCTCGTCCAAAAGTAGATGCTGTAAGAAGCGTATTAGGTGTAGATGCCAGCCGCACGAAGAACATATTTCATTGCTTGCGTAATGAAGCATCTCGTCCAAAAGTAGATGCTGTAAGAAGCGTATTAGGTGTAGATGCCAGCCGCACGAAGAACATATTTCATTGCTTGCGAAAAAGAAAGTGGCAACGTGCATGACTGGATTTATTTTAAACAGCAGTAAATTTTCTAGTTACTTGTATGATAAAGAGTGTGATACTAGTACAAGAAAAGCCAAGAGATCATATCGAATTAGTCGTCACACACTAGGAACAGAGGACAAGAGCGCCCATTCAATTGAATTTGAATTACGAGAATATAAACATGTATTCAAGCGGAAAGAGAAAGAGTTCAACGAAGTTTTGCTACGCAACTTCATATTGTTTATAAAATACCAAAACGGATCTTAAGATGCTATTCATGGAGTTTTGTTTAAAAGAAAACAGCCCAGAAATGAGATTACTACTCATGTAAAGGAAGACAATTAAGTGTTTCACAGATGTATTCTTATATGTCAGTTGTCAATGCATATAAACATAGCCGATAAAGAATCTTGTTCTTGGGATATTTGGGAATACTGTTCACACTACGCTTGCGTTTATTTACGTGTCATCGATACGTGCAAAGATCTTTCTTGTGGAGTTTGCACACATAAAAATGTTCAATTTCGCGATATTCTTTTATCTTTGTTATCTAAAAGATTGTTTGATGCTCAGGTTCAACCGATCGTGCAGTATGGCTTTGAATTTGGGGAATTTTGGACTGAATAAAATTGTGTATCTACTGTTAGTGGTTCGTGTTTTCTCTCTGAAGAAGTTCCCAGATGTCAATAGAATCTAGAAGATCTCTTTTTCTGTGAAAATGACAGATTTCCTTCTATTTTAGATCTACTGTTAAATGTGATCGCTTCTGGATACTAGAATACATCGTAAAGTATGTAAGGTGTTGTTTAACGCAGATACTAAAACTAAAAGTAACTGGATAACCAAAGTATGCCTCTATCTGAATACGGATTTGGATTTTGTATGACTGATCTTGGGAATATCAAACAGTTTTTAGGTCTTGTTTGCCAACGACTGGTAGACTGCAGATTGCAGAAAGAATGTGATTATACTCAAGACAGTCATAAATGATTTTTACAGGATTTTTCCCTAATCTTTCAAGTTTAGATGTAAATAGGCAGAATCTAGAAAGAGAGGGTGTTAGTTACCGCCAATGACATTGACAAACAAAGCACATGACAAGACACGATGCATTTCAACCTCTTGGGTCTTCTTCAGGCAAAAAAAAAAAATCACATTTCACATTTAGGACAGTACAAACAAACAGTTGTTGTCCATGTGGTAGGTAAATAGACAGTTCAAACACCTAACAACAAAATCTGAATTAGTATCCATCATCTTCAATATTGTATATGTAATAACTGTGATATGCTCTGATCTCCATGTAGAGAATAATAGGAGGCCGAAATATATTTCAGTCTTTGCTGCCCGGCCCTTTGGAGCATTAGGGAAAGGTGCTTTAAGCCTACATACCATAGACATCCACTTTTGCTCAAACTGAACCATTTTGATCATATATTTCCCCTCAAGTTGTCAAAAATTGTTTATTTTTTGTGTAAAGCTTTAAATATAG
>CM031597.1:36688799-36703554 GCA_018398815.1 Conus ventricosus | reverse complement strand
CGGCCCTATTCATCACAAGGGCCGGACTGACCGTATGGACCAAGGCTTCACCAAGAAGAAGAAGAAGAAGAATGAAGGAGGAGAAGGAGAAGAAGAAGAAGAAGAAGGAGAAGAAGAAGAGAAGAATGAAGGAGTAGAGAAAAGAAAGAATCGGGTGAATGACTTTCTCCTCCGCCCCACCCCCTCCCCCCTCCCCTACCCCCCCCCCTCCATCCTACTTGCTTCCCCCACCCCCACCCTCTCCCACCAAGGAAGCGAAACGTGGACAACAGGTTGAATGATGAGGGAGGAAAGACGTCACACAGAGAGAGAGAGAGAGAGAGAGAGAGAGAGAGAGAGAGAGAGGAGAGAGAAGAGAAGAGAGAGAGAGAGAGAGAGATGATGATGATGATGATGATGATAATCTTTATTTCCAAGGGTAACAGATAAGCAAACACATGCTTTTTTTCATCCGGCCCTTGCCCGTTAAGGGACTAAGTATGACTAGCGACAAAGACAAAACTTTTAACAAACACACATATATCTTCATAACATTAAAAAGTTCATCCATTAACAGTTAAGGCGTAGATGACTATTATAAGTAAAAATGAGACGATTTAAAACAACAAACAAGAATAAATAAATTGATTACAAAGAAGAAAAGAATCGGCACACACAGATATGGAATAAGCGATCCTCCTATCGAAGGGGGGGGGGGGGGAGAGAGAGAGAGAGAGGAGAGAGAGAGAGAGAGAGAGAGAGAGAGAGAGAGAGAGAGAGAGAGAGAAGAGAGAGAGAGAGAGAGAGTTATATTCCTTTTGTAAAAGTTTAGCATACAACAAACTGCTAAGGATGATAATTAGACAATTACAATGCATCAATAATATCAACATTTGTACTTTTCTTTTACATTTATATGAATGTGGTTATAAGGCAAAACGAGAACGAACAATCAATTATCAGTAAGCAGCAATAAATTCCTAGCCTCAATAATCATAACACATTTTTCATGATGTGTGCGTGTGCGTGTTGCGTGTGCATGTGCGCGCGCGTGTGTGTGTATGTGTGTGTGTGTGTGTGTGTGTGTGTGTGTGTGTGTGTGTGTGTGTGCGTGCGTGCGTGTGTGTGTGTGTGTGTGTGTGTGTGTATGTGTGTGTGTGTGTGTGTGTGTGTGTGTGTGTGTGTGTGTGTGTGGTGTGTGTGTGTGAGTGAGTGTGTGAGAGAGAGAGAGAGAGAGAGAGAGAGAGAAGAGAGAGAGAGAAGAGAGAGTGAGAGAGAGAGAGAGAGAGAGAGGAGATGCCATTATTATTTACCTTCCCCTTCCATCTTTTTTGTTTTCTTTTTGACCATTCATACACTACCCAAAACTATAATTTTTAATTAAGCGACAATCCATCGAAACGCAGCCGTAATTAACGAAGAGAGAGAGAGAGAGAGAGAGAGAGAGAGAGAGAGAGAGAGAGAGAGAGAGAGAGAGAGAGAGAGAGAGAGAGAGAGATTATAATTCCAATTTTCTATCCAAAATAACACATGCTAAACATTGCTATAAATTTGATAAAGAGCAATACATCAATATGATCAACAGTAATCCAGACACATATTTATCACCTTCCAGTTACAGTGCTCGAAGAAATCAAAGTATTAAAGACATCAATCAATTAGTGACAATGCACCAATAAAACCAGCGACCACGACAGTCATTCATCATGATATAATTTCAATCATTAATAAAACCGATAGTAACCATATCTCTCATTTATCATTATCTGGTTTTGAAAACATCAGTGGAAAGGAAACGGCGTATCAGTTTAATATGCAGCAAAACAGAGGGTGTGCCATGGTATATGTATTTTGTCCCTAATAGCAATGGTCTGCTGTGAAATGTGTAATTAGTTTTTCCCTGAAGGATTCTGTAATTTGAGTACATCGGAAATGTAGTGGAAGTGAATTCCAAACCACGCTACCTGAGTAAGCTAAGCTTGATTTAAATAGATCTATTCTAGGTGTGGGAACCTGGAATTTGGTTGAATCCCTAGGGTTTATAGCTAAATTTGGACTGAAGAGTTTGTGGTGCTAAAACCTGATGCAATTTTTTGCATTAGCAGACATTTGTTGACAAGCAAATATTTCCTGTAACGGAGAGCCCCCGCTTTAGTATAATCCCTTCACTAAGACTAGATGATTTTAATAGGACTGCTTTAAAGTGCTCTTTTGTAGACACTCTTAAGAGGTTTCATGGCATTAGCACTAGCAGAATCAAATAGTGTTAACATAATTGATTGAAAGAGAGAACATGTGCGTGTAGGAACAATTTCCTGGCATGAAGGTTTAAGAAATGCTTATCTTGCACAGCTGATATGTTTGTCTGGATATTGATTTACATAAACTGCGAAGGTGATAAGACCAAGAAAGATTATTGTCAACATATACGCCTAGAACTCGATGGCTATCCACCACTTCAATTTCCTGATTATTGATAAAAACAGATGGGGCTGTGTGGTTATGTTTTGTCTTCTCTGCCTTGTTGTTTATCAGCATAGTTTTGTTTTGTTAGGATTCAGTGACATGTGATTTACATTGCACCAATTACTTAAGATATCAGCATTTTTTCTGTAATGAAGTGAAAACAGCTTCCAAGCTGGAGCTACTTGTATGGACAGTGGTATCATCACAAAAGAGTTCACATGAATCCTCAATATAAAGAGGGAGATCATTTATATAAACTGAGAACAGCAACGGACCTAAGACAGAACCCTGGGTACGCCATGTTGGATAGGTAGCTTCTCTGATAAATTGTTGTTGACACAAACGATTTGTTGACGATCTTCTAGGAATGAATGTTATCATTGGAAGGTATTTCCTGTTATATCCATATATAATAAAAGCTTCCTGCATAACAGTTTGTGGTCAATTACATCAAAGCCTTTGCAAAATCAACAAACAGTGCGCCACAATATTTATTCTCATTAACACTGGCTAGCCATTGATCTACTAGGTTTGTAAGCGCTGTATGACAAGAATGATTTTTCCTGAAACCTGATTGGTTTTTATTTAGTAGGTTGGAGGAGTCAAATGGTGGCAAAGATGTTTATTTATGTGTTTTTCCAAGGGCTTGGACAGAACTGGCAAAATTGATATAGGTCTGTAGTTCGATGGTTCAGATTTTGTCTCCAGATTTGAAAATGGGTATTACTTTTGCAACTTTGAACTGAGCGGAAAGTGACATTTATCAATGCATAAATTGTAAATGTAGTAAGAGTTTCACATATAACAGGTGCTGATAGTTTCAGTATTTTTCCATCAATCCCGTCAAGTCCGCGGCTTCCTGTCTGCTTTAATTGGCATAAAGCTTGGCAAACATCACTAACTGTCATAGGCGGAACATGGTGTTGCTGGACGAATGTTCATAGCATTGCAAAAATTTTTTAATTTTTGTAATTCATTTGAGTCAGTAATTCTTTTCTTTGACAATGTGTTCTGCAACTGTTGTAAAGTGTTGGTTGAGTTCATTTGGTGTTATGGTGGTAATGGGACTTGTCTTGAAGTTTTATTCGTAAGTTCATTTATTGCTTGCCATATGGACTTCGAATTTTGTTTGTGGCTACAAGTTCACGAAAAAAATTCATTTTGCTGTCCGTTTGAGTGAATTGACTTTATTACGTTGCCTTTTAAATCCATCCGACTTCCTTCTGTTTCAAGCAAATCGTCGCGTAAGAAACAAGCAGCTTGTATCTTCATCAGTCTCCACTTTGGTTGTGCACTATGTTTAACTCGACGCGTTTTTGAATGGTGCGTGCTTGTCATAAACAGAATTAAACGTGTGTAGCCATACTCAAGCGCTTTTCTGGATCAGTGTAATTATAAACATTTATAAAGGGGGAATTCATGAGGTCAGTGAGAAAGGTTCTTCGTGGAAGTGTCCAAAAGATCTGTAAGTGATGTGTTTGTGGCCAGTTTTAGGAATTTGATTCCACTTCTTTTCCACGTAATGCATACTGGAAAGTGGGCGCTGCATCCATTCAAGGGCACGCATTCTCAATGACGTTTGTGGTTCAGAAAGATAGATGTGGTCAATTAATGTTTTGCTAGTGAGTGTTACTCTGGTTGGCATGTCTATAATTTGGGATAAGTGTATGAGGTAGTCCTATCTGACCATGATGTTTGGCACATTCAATAGATCAATGTTGAAATCACCTAAAAGTATTAATTCTGTGGCATCAAGCGATGCTGCATCCATCATGGCCGTAAACTTGTCCATCCAACCAGCATTTTCCGCTGGGTTTCGATATACAAATCCTAGTTTGATGGTTTATGTTCTCTTCAACTTGATTACTACCAAACTTACTCAATCCAAAACTTTCAAGATCATACAAACGTTGGACATTTAATGTTTCATGAACATAAGTAATATGCCTGTAGAATTTGGATTCGTGTGGGATCTCTGCGTACAACATTGTAGCCAGTGATTAAAGACAGTGGCATCAGGGACAATATCTGAAAGTCTTGATTCAGTGAAGCCAATATATGAAAGGGTTTGTCTTGATTGTACAATATAGTGGGTACCTCCTGTAACTTGTTTTGTATATGGTTTATATTAAGATGTCCAATACGTAGTCCGTCTTCCTGTGGCTACTTGAAGATGATTGTACCATTTGTGCAACTAAAACAAATATAGCAAGGATACACTTGAATACAAACTCAATGTGTCCGTATGGTATACACACACAACAACTATCTCAATTCAAAAGGATAATGAATGTGAGAAACAAGCAAGTCAAAACTACAAAATACGTGTGATACAACACACTTACTCACCAAATTCAACAATGCTCAATGAAAAAGGATAATGAATATGAAAAAACACAAAAGTTAAATTCACAAAGTTACGTAACGCACTTGTGGCAAGTGTCACCGAAGCTTTATCCGCACCACAGGTTTCTGAGCGTGCTCACACACCATTCAGGTACAATAAAACTATGATATAAAAGTCTTGCTTTCTTCAGAAATGCTACTAAGGAAGTTCTCAACCACTTTTTTCTTCTCAGCTTATCAGATGGTCGGCAGATTCGGAATTACACAGTCCACACTGGCAGATGCATATAGTTCAAACTCTGCACTTTCCACACTAGTGTATATATATGTGATGGTGTGAGAGGTAAGGGTGTGCAGGTGAAGACAGGCAGATGGTGAGGAGTGCAGGAACCAAGGGACAGCAGCCAGTCAAGAAGACCAGGGGACGAAGCAGCGTTTTCTCCTTTTATTTGCCTTCCATGCCAGTCGCTCACATCAGGGAACACTGATCCATTCTCACACAACGCTCTACTTTTATAAACAACGTACCGGGCCGCAAAGCCAGCGATACGGTGCCAGACACGAACCGGGCCTCCCGAGGCCGGAACCAACAGAATTTTGTGTTTTCTCTGGCAGCTTCAGTGTTGTCTGGCTCGCTGTCCGTTCAAACTATTAACACATATTTACTATCGATGAAAACCTCAGAACACAAGGAAATAAAATGCAGTAAGTCACATTTGACAATTTTGTTCCTGTACTAAATCATTGCTGATTAATGTCCCAGAGTGAAGCCACTTTTAACAAGCTTACATCATATTTTCCTTTATTCCGATGAAAAATACTAAACAGCGTGAAATAATTTTGTAATGAATAAAAAGCTGGCATCTCGCTCTTTTTATACATATAAATTTCATTTTCCGAGACAGTGTCTAAGTGGAGAATTCTGTTATTAAAAATTACTAGAAAACACAGCTGACTTTTCAGTTCGTCGGGCCGTCGGCGCCTACTTTTGACACAATTTTCAACTGAAAAATACTCTGTTGAAACGGTCTGTTAAATAGTAGATTCTACAGATTTTCAGTTGTATTCATAACAAAAATGGAGTCATTAGCAAGATTTCGATCGGGAAGTCCGAATTTCGTAGAATGATAATTTGGATCAAACTCCGACAGTAAACAAAGAAGGTGACTCGCTAAAGGGACCGGCGCTGTCAGTCATTTCGTATAGTCGCAAGCTTGTACAGAAAAGATCATAGGCATGCGATATACGAAATGAAAGCTTATGGACTTTACTTTTAACATGCATCTTCAGATTCTTCGGTTTTCCTCTTACTTTTTGTAAAATCAAGAATTATTCAATATTCATTCGACAGACAATTGAAAATGGCGCCAAGATTGCTCGTGCGAAATACCAGTTTAGAGAAAATATGGGCTTCTCAACCCAGTACGGTTGTAATGAATCAAATACATTAATTTTTGTGACTTCAGCGACGTACATACAACTATGTAGGTTCTGAGGTATCATGATTTAAAGAATTTACACAATAAAAAAAGGAGATTCGACCAAGGGAGGTAAGGGGAAGATAACTCTCGAACAAAACATTTTCATCCACGAAAGGTAACCAAAAGAAATATATACACTGTTAGCACCCGGCTACATCCCCCCCCCCCCCCCCTACTCTGTTACAACCAGCGTCCTCGCTGGCACAAAATGACATGAAAATAACAAGAGTTATCGAGTAGGAGTGCAAAAATCAATCAATGAAAAAAAATGAAGCATCAGCTATCAAGTCTTTAGGGGCATGGCTACCCCCAAATCAAACCACTTACATCAATGCATCAAAACATCAAAACGTCAAAACATCTTGTTCTCCCTCTCATTCTTTGCATCCACATTACTCTGACTACCAACAAGGGCTTGTTCTTTTAAACAAGGTGCCTGAAAGTCGGCAGATTCACACTGACTAGAATGGACATGTATTTTAACAAAAATTCCAAAAAGTCAAATACAAAATGACTACAAGGATTCCTTTCATGAACAAAACCCGACTTTGGGTACATAAGTGACTAAACTGGACTTGATATTTAAAACAAAATTCCAGGAGGTCAGAAGAAATCATTAGGCAAAATGTGTTAAAACCCAAAGCACTGGTTAGGTACCAAGTGACAATAATGGACTTATCATTTGAATAAAATTCCAAAATGTCGGATACCAAAATGACTTGAAAGAATTTGCTACTTAAACAAAATTCAAAAAGTCAGATGCCAGAAATGACTGGGAAGAGAAATTCATGAAGATCCAAATCAGGTACCAAGTGACAGTAGTGGACTAGTTATTTAAACAAAATTCCACGATGTCAGGTACTAAAAATGACTTTGCAAGGATTTGTTATTTTAAACATTCCAAGAAGGTCAGGTACAGAATATACCTGGGAGGATTTATCAAAACTCAAAACACGGGGTGCCGACGTGACAATAATGGACTTGCTATTTGAACAAAATCCATAAAGTCAGACATAGCACGATAAAAGTGAAGAAAAAAAAGGATTTATCAAAACTCAAAACACTGGGTGCCAACGTGACAATAATGGACTTGTTATTTGAACAAAATCCATGAAGTCAGACATAACATGATAAATGGGAAAAAAAGGATTTGTTATCAAAACCCTTTTGAGTTAAGTCCCCAGGTTATGAATTTGGACAGGTTTTAGCACTTTGAGGCAGAATCTCAGCAAAAGTCACTCAACTTAAATCCTCTTTTATGACTTCTGGTGGCTAAAAGAGGGGTTCCCATCATTATCAAACATGAAAACAACAACATACTGGTGGCTGAAAACAACTAACATAGACTAGCTTGTGAAAAAAACATAATGAACAAATGAACTGTCTGGCAAACGGTCCGCAACACCTCTTCCTAAAAAGGTGTTCAGCTATCAAGCAGGGTATATACAATCTATAACTGTCCCCTAGAATGCCTGACCAAGTCAGTTACCCATTAAGAAAGTCACCCATTAAGAATTGTCCAGGTGGGCACTGAGGGTATACCTTTTTGCAGGCTTTTCTGCAAGACGCGAAGACCGCCGTGGGGCTGGCATGGGTCGGTCAACAGCACATGCCGCAGGTGGAACAGGAGGGGTGCAGGGTGACCAACCGTCCTGGAGCCGGTTGGGGTGCTGTCTGTCTGGGCAATACAGCATTGTAGAGGACTGGCTCATCCTCGCTGTCCGACTCGGAATCGGAGGTGGGTGGAGATGGCGTCACCTCCGCCTGGTCGTCTTGTCGCAGGTCCAGAGGGGCACTTGCAGGCAGCAGATCTTTTCGGTGTGATGGTTTGTTCTGGACCACCGGCCAGGGGCTGGACTGTGTAGGCGTGTAGACCATCATATGGTCGGGACGTCACCTGGTAAAGATCAGGTTTCCATAGGTCCTGGATCTTTTTGCGACCGATGATGCGGTTCCGGGTGTAGACATAGTCGCCTATGTTCAGGGCATGGTCAGCAGCCCTTTTGTCCGTGAAGCTGTCCCTTTTTGCTGCACTTTCTTTTAACTGGTTGTACGCCTTCAGGTGGGCCTCCTGGAGGCGGAGACGGTGCTGGCGGACCCAGTCAACTGCACCAGCAGCAGCTGTGGTAGGGCACCCCAGAAGGTCGTCGACAGGGAGCCTTGGTTGCTGGCCAAAGAGCAGGAAGTGTGGGGCAAAACCTGTGGAGGCGTGAGGGGTGTTGTTATACGCCTGCACAAGTTCTGGCAAGTGTACAGGCCATCTGGTCTTCTCCTCTGGGGGTAGAGTGCGCAGAAGGCCGTGCATGGAGCGGTTGAAGCGCTCACATTGCCCATTTCCTTGTGGATGGTATGGCGTGGTGTGTGACTTCTTCACGCCATAGATCGAGCACAGCTCCTGGATCAGGCGCGACTCGAAGTCTCGGCCCTGGTCGCTGTGTATTCTCTCTGGGACCCCGTAACGCTGGAACCAGTCGTGCACCAGGACTTTGGCGACGGTCACAGCCTCCTGGTTTCTTGTTGGTACTGCCTGTGTGAATTTCGTGAAAACGTCCGTCATGACAAGGACGTTCTCTCTGCCATCACTTGCTGGGTCTAGCTTGGTGAAGTCGATGGCCAGGACTTCCAGTGGTCGGGATGCCAGCAGATGACCGGACGTGGTGTTGACGGTCGGCCGACGCCCCATGGTGCACCGGTGGCAGGAGTCGATGTACGCCTTCGTGTCCTGGTGCATGCCTGGCCAGTAGACCCTGGATTGTAGGAGACCAAGCGTACGTTCTAAACCTTGGTGGCCCATCTGGTTATGAAGCGATGCTAAAACGTCGGGTCTCATGACGCTTGGCAACACCAACTGCTCCACTGGTCCTTGCTGATGGTGCTGGATGCGACGGTGTAAGACACCATCTTTCAGGCAGAGGCGAGGGTGCTGGTCACAAAGTGCCTTCAATTTTCGGTTCCTGCCTGCAGGGGGCTTTGCTGGCCAGTGGTCCAGGACTGGGCCGATGATGGAGTCTTGTTTCTGGAGCTGCAGAAGTTCTGGTAGGGACTTTAAGGGGTAGGTAGGGTCAGGCTGCATCTTGGACTGGGTTCCTTCTGAGATGAATGGGATCAGGGTCAACTAAGGACTGTTTCTGACAATGGGCTTCCTGTGCCATAGCAAGCTGGGGAGGTAGGGCTGTAGGAGCTGGTACAGGAGGGCCTGGGAGCCTGGAAAGGGCATCTGCAGGGTTGGTTCTTCCTGGGCGGTATTGTACATCAAAGTTGAATTGGGCCAGTTGTGAAGCCCATCTCTGCTCTAGTGCCCCAAGTGCAGCATGGCGGAAGTGGACGAGGGGGTTGTTGTCAGTGAGGACGGTGAATTTCGCGCCCAGGAGATAGTCTCTGAACTTCTCAGAGATGGCCCACTTCATCGCCAGGAATTCCAGTTTCATACTGGAGTAGTTGGCTTCGTTCTTCTCCGTGGGGCGAAGTCGGCGACTTGCATAGGCCAGGACCCTACGTTGTCCATTTTGCTCTTGGGAGAGGATGGCACCGAGGCCATCGTGGCTTGCGTCTGTTTCCAGGACGAATGGGGGCTTGAAATCGGCAAACCCCAGGACCGGTGCAGTTGTCAGTGCCGTTTTCAGATTGTCAAAGGCCACTTGGTGGTGTTGGTCCCACATCATAGATATGTCTACCGTCTTCTTCGTTTGTTTGCTGCCAGCCTTGCCACCAGGTCATGGAGAGGTCCGGCGATTCTGGCGAAGTTTCGAATGAACCGCCGGTAGTAGCTAGCAAACCCCAGGAAACTTCTCAGATCTGTCGTGGTCCTCGGGACGGGCCATTCTTGAACAGCTTCTACCTTGCCGGCTTCGCAGCTGACGCCCTCAGCGGATATTGTATGTCCCAGGTATTGGACTTGGCGACGTAGGAACTGGCACTTGTCTGCTCTTAACTTCAGGCCAGTGTCGATTATCCTCTGCAGAAGGCGGTCAAGACTCTCCAGGTGTTCCTCGAAGGTCTTCGAATACACCAGCAGATCGTCCAGGTAGACCAGCAGGAACTGGAACATGAAGTCCGACATGGTGGTCTGCATCAGTCTCTGGAACGTAGCAGGTGCGGTGGAGAGACCCATGGGCATCCTAGTGTATTCAAAGAGGCCAAATGGGGTGGTGAAAGCCGTCTTGTGCTGGTCATCAGGATGCATAGCGATCTGGTGAAAGCCCGAGGCCAGGTCAAGGGTGGAGAAATACTGGGAGCCAACCAAGGCATCGAAAGATTCCTGGATCCTTGGCAGCGGGAAGGCATCTCCTACAGTCTTGGCGTTGAGACGTCTGTAATCAACGCAGAGGCGAATGCTGCCGTCTTTTTTCTTCACAATGACCACCGGTGCTGCATATGGGCTGTGGCACTTGGTGATGATTCCTTTTGACAGGAGACCCTTGATGTGCTCTTGCACCTCTTGGAGTTGGTGAGGAGGGATTCGGCGGTATGGCTGGGCAACTGGTACGTCTTCCCTGGTCTTCAGGCGATGGAGAACCGCATCAGTGTAGCCAAGATCTTCATCATCTGTCATGAAGGCTTGTGACCTTCTCGACAGGAGTTCCTGCAGCTGACGTTGTTGACTGGTGGTGCCATCGAACTCTGGACAGGGGACTTTGGCTGATGGAGGGACAGGATTTACAGTTTCTTCCGAGATGATCAGCTCGTTGATGCCAATGGTAACCTGTGGCCCGTGGTTCTCTTCCACTGCTTCAATGGCTTCCAGGACAGCAATAGGAGTTCGTCCTGGCAGAAATATGTCTTCCGCGAGAGGTTGGCTACCCTGACATAGCGTTCACATGACTTCATGCTGACCAATGTAGGGATCAGCATCAGGCCATGGGGGAGAGGTCTGGACAGGGGCGAGGCCAGGAGGTGCGACGAAGGGCTTTGGCTACTCGACACTTTGACAGTGGCTATGGAGTAGGCTGGGATCCGTTGGCGGGTCGTGGCACGGGCTACTTTGTCCTGCTGCCGTTTCCTGATCTCTTGGGCGATGGCTTGCAGGGGAGGGGGGAGTGCTGATGGGGACTTGCTTAGGCATTGGCTGAGGACGTTCATACCCAGCAGAACCGGCAGTCGCCTTTTTGCGGTCTTGCATAAACGGGTCTGTGGGTTCCTTGACGACCAGAGCGGGGACGCTGAGGCAGCGGGTGCCGAAGACCACCATGTCGACGAGGTAGAGGCCAGAGTAGGGTACCTCAGCCCCGTTTACTGCACGCAGTTTGACATGACAGTCTTCTCGCCTCAGGTTCCTCAAGTGTTGGCTTGCCCAGGTCTCCGTTATGGTGGTGACTTCACTGCCAGTGTCAAGGAGGGCGGAGACTGGCATTCCATTGACAGTGATGTCAGCTGTCGGGCAATTCCCTGCAAGCCTGGTGCTGTTCCTGCCCCCCGCTGCCTGCATATTGGTGGCAACGGGGGTTAGAAGTTTCCCTGCCGCTGCTGCTCATGGTGCTGTTGCTGGCGGTTGACCGTGGGATGGGATCTGTTCCGGCGGTTGTACTGCTGCTTGGCCCGGCAGTCTGCCTTTCTGTGGCCCGGGCGTTGGCACCACCAGCATGTTGGGCCCCTTCTGTCTTCTGGCTGGCGATGACTGGTTTGGTGTGGCGGGTTTCCATCTCCGGTCTGGAGGGCTGCGACCACAGCAGACTGTTGCTGCTCCCTGAGCTGTTGCTTCAGAGATGCCGTCTCACTGGTGAGGGCGGCAATCTGGGTCTCTAGCCGGTAGAAGGCATCAGCGTTGGTGGCTGCAGTGACTTGCTGCACGATGGGTTCGGGTGTGTTGTCTTCCCGCATCCAGCGCTGGGCCTCCTGCGTTGCTTCCAGAAAAGTGGTCGTTGGTTTCTCCCTCAGGAACCGCTTCAGGTCCCTCCTAAGGGACGGAGGATGCAGCCCGTCGACAAAGGAATCCCTCAGCATGGCCGGTGAGAGGGTGTTGGCTGTAGCTGCGTTGGTCTTTGTCCAGAGGACCCGCAGTGCAGCGGCATATTCAGCCACCGACTCTGCCAGACCTTGCTGGCGTTTGTAGAATGCTCCAGCAAGGGCAGTGGAGTCCCTGTGCTCACCCCAGTGCTGCTCCAGGATGGCAAAGATTTTCGCAGGCGAGTCTATCTCCTCTGCCTCCATCGTCAGAACCTGCTGCCGCGCTCTGCCCTCCAAGGCGCTCAGGAGCCAGCCAGCAGCCATGAGATCCGGCATAGGTTGAAGCCTCAGCATCAAGGTGGCTTCCCTGATGAAATCCTCTGCACCTTCCTCCCCAGTAAACTTGCGTAGCTTGTGGGGGCGTAGACCTGAAGGCTGTGCTGCTAGGGGTGGCTGGCCTCCTTGCCCATCCATACCTGCAGCCTGGTTGCCTTCGTTGTCCCGTGTCTTCTGGTTCCTCCGTACCATTCTGCTGTCTTCTTGGGCTGTGTCTCCTTGGTCTCTTCTGTCTTCGATCCTGCTCGCAGCGCCAGTTGTGATGGTGTCGAGGGTAAGGGGTGTGCAGGTGAAGACAGGCAGATGGTGAGAAGTGCAGGAACCAAGGGACAACAGCCAGTCAAGAAGACGCAGTGGACGACGTGGAGTTTTTTCTCCTTTTATTTCTCTCCCATGGCAAGGAGCTCAAACCAGGAACGCAGCCTGGGAACTCTCTCGCTCTCAGCACTCAGCGCACTGAGTGCGCCCTCCCTCTGCCTCTCACGCCAGTCGCTCACATCATGGAACTCTAGGGAACTCTCTCTGCCCCATTCTCACACCACGCTCTACTTTTATAACACCGTACCGGACCGCAAAGCCAGCACCACGGTGTCGAAGACGAAACGAGCCTCGCGAGGCCGGAACCAACATAAATTGTGTTTTCTATCATGGCTTCAGTGTTGTCTGGCTCGCTGTCCGTTCAGACTATTAACACATATTTACTATCGATGAAAACCTCAGAACACAAGGAATAAAATGCAGTAAGTCACATTTGACAATTTTGTTCCTGTACTTAATCATTGCTGATTAATGTCCCAGAGTGAAGCCACTTTTAACAAGCTTACGTCATATTTTCCTTTATTTTGATGAAAAATACTAAACAGCGTGAAATAATTTTGTAATGAATAAAAAGCTGGCATCTCGCTCTTTTTATACATATAAATTTCATTTTCCGAGACAGTGTCTAAGCGGAGATTTCTGTTGTTAAAAATTACTAGAAAACACAGCTGACTTTTCAGTTCGTCGGGCCGTCGGCGCCTACTTTTGACACAATTTTCAACTGAAAAATACTCTGTTGAAACGGTCTGTTAAATAGTAGATTCTACACATTTCAGTTGTATTCATAACAAAAATGGAGTCATTAGCAAGATTTCGATCGGAAGTCCGAATTTCGTAGAATGATAATTTGGATCAAAACTCCGACAGTAAACAAAGAAGGTGACTCGCTAAAGGGACCGGCACTGTCAGTCATTTCGTATAGTCGCAAGCTTGTACAGAAAAGATCATAGGCATGCGATATACGAAATGAAAGCTTATGGACTTTACTTTTAACATGCATCTTCAGATTCTTCGGTTTTCCTCTTACTTTTTGTAAAATCAAGAATTATTCAATATTCATTCGACAGACAATTGAAAATGGCGCCAAGATTGCTCGTGCGAAATACCAGTTTAGAGAAAATATGGGCTTCTCAACCCAGTACGGTTGTAATGAATCAAATACATTAATTTTTGTGACTTCAGCGACGTACATACAACTATGTAGGTTCTGAGGTATTCATGATTTAAAGAATTTACACAATAAAAAAAGGAGATTCGACCAAGGGAGGTAAGGGGAAGATAACTCTCGAACAAAACATTTTCATCCACGAAAGGTAACCAAAAGAAATATATACTGTTAGCACCCGGCTACATCTACATATAGCACACACGCACGGACGCGCGCGTACACACACACACACACACACACACACACACACACACACACACACACACACACACACACACACACACTGATTCAAGTCTAAAAATGGCCATAGTTTGGTGGCAGTGGCATGTAGTGTGGCCACTGCCAAAAAGCAGGTGGGAAGCTACGAGGAAAAGAAGGGAATAACATAGGAGGATACACAGGTGGTGGCACCATGGTGGTGGCTGTGGAGGTGAGGTGTAGGTCTCTCTACCCCCATACGAATTAGTTCCCCGCGTGGTAGTGGGCCTACTGTCCGTCGTCGGAGTGGGCGGGTGGGGTTTAGAGTGGTGGTAGGGAGGGGAGGAAAGACTTCCGAGTAGTGTGGGTCGGCCGGAGAATGGGGAAGAGTAGGAGGGTTGTCGGGTTGAGAGGACTGTGATGTGTGATTGTTTGTTGGTAACATGCGTGGAGTAGGTGAATGGACGGGAGGAGGAACGAGCGGTGATGTAACACGGGGAAGAGGAGAGACGTCCAGTGGGGCGAGCCTGTGGTCACTGCCCCTCTTTGTGCTGAGCCGTCTGCCTGTTTCGTACAAATT
>CM031597.1:36628872-36687799 GCA_018398815.1 Conus ventricosus | reverse complement strand
CCTGTCACTGAGTTTAGCCTTCTTCGTGTTATTTTCTTTTCAACACCCCATATTCCTGTTTTCAAGACTTTTTTTTCTTTAAACAGTTAGCTTTTTCGTGCTAGATTTATATCCCAGCCTTCTTCCCTGTAAAATCTTGTTTCTATTTATGGAACATGTTAGGTTTTTCTTATTCTACGCTAGCTCAATGTCCCTTCACAATCACCCTCCTTACAAAGCCTTTTTTTCGTACATGTTAGTCTTATAGTCCCCTCCTTATGAAGACTTTTTTGACATGTCAGTCTTTTTGTATACAAGATTCATCTTCTTACACAGTGTCCCTCCCAAGAACGATTTGTTTGTTTGTTGTTGTTTTTAACATGTTAGGGCTTTTTTTTTTTTTTACTCCCATATACAACTTCCTTCCCTAAATGGACTAGTTCGTTTTTCTTAAACATGTTAGTCTTTGTCTGTACATAAACATGTTAGTCTTTGTCTGTACTTAAACATGTTAGTCTTTGCCTGTACTTAAACATGTAAGTCTTTGTCCGTACTTGATTTACACTACATCCATCTTCCTACACAGCCTCCCTCCCTATAACAACCCATTACTGGAGGTTGTTACTGAGAAATGCCGCTGTAGTAGTGCAAACAGTCAATTCCTCTTTGTAGGGAGACTCGGGAGGGCCGCTGCTTGTGAGGGACAGGGACGGACGTTACGTGCAGTTTGGAGTCTTGTCCTGGGGCTACTGTCGGCCTGTGGCTGGAATTCCTTCTTTTTTCACCTACGTGCCGCCCTATGTGCCCTGGATTAGAAACGTCACCAGCTGAAAATTTCAACTTTGTAAGCAAATCCTGTTGACAAGATGTGATTTTTCATGTCAAATTTGTAGATTCTTGAGTTGCATGGGGGAAAAAAAACAGCAACACATACATGCACGTACGCACGCACACACACCACTGTCTGTCCATCCGTTACTGATAAATCAACATTTAGCAGTTACTTTGCTCCTTCTGATATTATAAAACATGACACGCCGCTTTTTTTTTTTCAATCTCTGCTTAAACAAAAATAGTTTTCTTGTGAGACCAAGTTGATGTGTGTGTGTGTGTGTGTGTGTGTGTGTGTTATGGTGGTGTGTGTGTGTGTAAAACAAAACAATTAAGAGTTATTTCACAATCCTTAAAGATTTTCATCCCCTGTTGCTGGCTTTCTTCCGTTTCATCTTTTACGTTACCGCTTTTGGATTTCTGGACAATTTATAGTCTATAAGTTGATTCAAAAATTCTTCACCATACACCAAGTGCTCATCTTCGTCTCTTGGAGACACTTTTCTTAGAGGCAACGCAATCTGCCTGGTTTTAGGGAGTTTCCGTTCAGTTTTTATGGAAGCGCTTTTCGTGTGCAGGTAACCAGGAGCCAGCAGCAAGCCTGATGAATTCTTCAGAGGGTGAAAAAGCTGTTGTTTGCTGGTCCCCTTGACCTCCACTTTAAAAGAACTTCAAAGCATGGAGGGTGATCACTGGAGTTCTTTTTTTTCGTGAACCCTTCCCTTTGAATGCAGATCTCTGTCAGCTAAAGTGATATGTTGTTACTGGGATGCCTTTGACATTTATATTAACCTTTTTGTGGAAGCGGAAGAAATTAGGGTGAGGCAATGAATCGGGTACGTCTTGCATCAATCTTTGAGCCCTTCAGTCTTGTGCATTAAACTAGGGTTTCCTTAAAAGTTTCATACCTTTGAACTGTGCTGTTTGTTCTCAGTCAACACTATTTTTTTTCATTATGGAAAGTGTGGGGGTAAGAGGAATTGGGATGATGCAAATACACCAACTGCTATTTGATCAAGTTCAAAGAGCGCAGCTTTTCCAAATTTATTTTGAGTTACATGAAAAAAGAACTACATGGATAAAATACATCAAAGAGTGTTATTTTCTGTAAGTGTTTCTCAACACAGATTAGTAGCTTTCAATGTGCATATTGTGGAAGCGTTTACAGTGCCATGTTACTGAAAGTGTACTTGTTATAAAAGTTATGCCTACAAAAACATCGGTCTATCCGCTCATAAGTCAGGGTGTTTTGATAGATATCCACTTGTATCATTTGTTGAGTGAAACAATTCAGACTGTTTTTGTTGACATTAATGGCATTACTTTACTTTAACGATTATGCAAGACTTTTTGTTCACATCAGTGCCGCCACTTTTTTTCTTTTTTTTTGATTATGTGAGTTTTTGTTGACATTATTGGCATAGCTTTAAAAAAAACAAAAAAACATCATGTAAATAGAAAATAAAATCTGCGCATTATTTTCTTTTTAACGAGGGCATTATGCACCAACAATGATATTGCTGTACATTATCAAACCTTTGGAACTATGTGAGCAATTATTAGCATGATGTGTTCTTCTGGTGAACTGGGATCCTAAGACAGCTACAGACAGGCAGCCAGACCATCCTGCAGACACTGGTTCTCCGTCATTCAATATAGACAAAGAATAAAGGAAGAGAGCAGTGTTCTTCTTCTCTTCTCTGTACGCAGGCTGATATTCCTGCGGACACTCCCTATATAGACAGGCAAGTATTAATCCCATCTGTCCAACAAAGGGAGTGGAGTTCTGTGTGCATGACCGTGTTTTGTCCCGCCATTAAGACAGCCATACTCCATCTTCAGGGAAGGTGCATGCTATGTGTAACATGTCATCCATACCAACGGCCAAACTGGCCTTCTCTTCCAAAAGTTGGTGATGGGATTTTACACGTGTGCAAGATGTTATGCGTGCGTTCACACACGGAACTTCAGTTTAAAGTCTCAATTGGACTGTATGGGAAATGGAGTCAGAACCAATGTTAACTCCGAGGGAAAAATCCCCCTATACCGAAACGGCCCGGCAGATATTCAAATCCACAACCCTTGGATTACCAGTCCGGCGCTCTACCAACTGAGCTATCCCCCCCCCCCCCCCCACCTCCCGAGAGCAGTGTTCCAAAATGGATAACCTGAATGGAAGAGAGGCAAAACTATTTTTCCTGTCCCTTCTTTCATGCTTTGATGTCACTCAGTCCAGCTCCATGCCCACAACCACACCCAGATCATTTTCCTACACTCACAGGAGCAGCAATCTTCTGGGAGATATCGTTCACTATGTCATCACAAGGTTGATAACCTAGGAAGACATCATATAGTGCAAAGTCACTCTCACAGTGTATGCTGCCAACATTTTTGAAGCAAGGAAAATTGTCAATACTAAACAAAGTGTGATCAAACCGCAACAGACAGATGCAAAATCTGTTGTAATCAAACCGCAACAGACAGATGCAAAATCTGTTCAGTCTCAGTCATGACACTGTAACAAAAATGAACCCCTTCAATTTTATGTTTTGCATTCTATAGAATGAATCGTTAATATTCTTTCAGTCAAAGCAAAAAACAACAAAAAAGTGTTGAATTTTGTGTATCCTTCCACTGCAAGCGATTTTAAAGATGTGTCACCGATTTATTTACAGCTCTTATAAACATTATGTCTGCTACACTATGGACCTTGTTTGGATTGTTCGTGTATATGAGTGTAAAAGTGTGCATATCGATGTGTGTGAGAGACGAACAAACAGGCACATAATCAGACACACTGAGATGAAGAGGCAAAGGAGAAAAGACAGACTGAAGAGTGACAGAGAAGAACAAGACAGGATGCAGAAATTCAACCTGTGTGTGTGGTTGTGTGTGTGCACGCGCGTGTGTGGAGTGAGTGTGTGTGTGTGTGTGGCGCGTGGTGGTGTGGTGTGGGTGTGTGAGTGAGGGTGTGGGGTGTGTGTGTGAGAGAGAGAGAGAGAGAGAGAGAGGGAGCAAATGGAAAATGAGGCAAAAAACAAAACCCTAAAGAGACGAAGAGGCAAGCCAGAGTCAGGGAGAATGGGAACACAATTTTGAGGACAGAGTATGAGAGAAACAGAGAAAAAGATGAGGAGGAAGCCAATGCACAGAGAGACCTGGTGGAAAGAAGGGGCAGAGCAGGAAAGAATTATTGTCATAAAAAAGGCAGAGAACTGGATGATCAGGACAAAGGAGTAACAGCAGTCTATAAGTGTTCAAATGCAAACAACTAAAATTAAAACACAGTTGTACAAGGCATCATCTGTTTACCGTTTTAATCAATTAAAGGATTTCAGATCTCAACAAACCTACCCTGAAGACGCAAAAAAAACAACAACAGACCATGATCATATTGCCATACTGACAGTAATTGTGCCAGTGGAACAGTTCTGATGATATACTCTGCCAACACCAATCAAAAAAAGAAGTAATTATGGTTTTCTGGGGTAGCTGTACAGTGTTTTGCTCCAATGCCTTTCATACCGACAGCATACAAAGGTGAGGAAAGAAAGAACTTCATTCAACCAAAGCTTAGCCCTGATGTGGCCCTTTGCAGTTGGCTGGGCTATAAGCAACATTACCCTCAACCAAAGCTGCACACACTGTACCCATAATGATAATAAAAGTCATGGCTTTCGGGGGGATTAGAAAATGGGTGTACTCCGGAGCCTCTCATACAGACAGCAAACAAAGTTGTATGTTTGAGAAATGTCACTTGACCATTACTATGCAAAATATGAAACATTCACAACTCGAACCAAACGGGCACTAAAGAGAGAGCTGATCTGTGCCGATGTCAAGTAGATCCTGTATCCACCTTTTATTGGATCCGTTCCATGAATGTGCGCAAATTATTCAATGGATTCATCCTTTGGTATCATTCTATCTTTCCATCAAATTTCATCAAAACAGGTTCCATAGACTTTGCTTAATTTGCTGACAGATAAACATGCCAAAGACAGTGGTTTGTTCGTTTTAATTCATTACAAATGAAGGAGACACAAACACAACTTTGTTTTCCTGGTGGATCTTTGGCTCATTAAAGTGTGTACCTTTGGTGCTTTTTATTTTGAATTTGATCATAACAGAAGCATACCCCTACAAAACAACAACACCACAACAAATCAAGTTTTAAGTATCCACCTTTTCCACAATGCTGCTACTTCTGCATGCTATTTTCCAGACATATTCGTAGTTCTAGACCTCCAATCGCCCTATCCCACTTCAAACCCTCTGCTCTCCCAAAACTCCTCCCTCTTACCCTATGCCAATTTACTGTTTTTTCCAAATAACACAACAGGTTTGAAATCACCACAAAGTATGTTTTCTTAAGTTTTCAGGCAGCATTAAAAAAAAACATGCCACACTCACTCGCGCTACAGCACAAGTGAAATCATAGAATGTACAAAAACAGTTCAAAACATTGTGCTAGATTGTGCTTTTTGCCAACAGTGTAAAAAATTCAAACACACCAAATCAATTTTCATGGGAAGGCAACTACAACACACACACACACACACACTCTCTCTCTCTCTCTCTTGGGAGGGGATCTCACGTGCACACACACACACGATCACACATGCATATGCATACTCGCAAGCGTGTTTATCTTTGAAAACGAAATGTTGAAAATCTTGCAAACTACTCTTCAGCATTGTACTGACATTCCCTGCAAGGAAATGACAGGCAGTCTACAACTCCCCCACATCAATGGACCAGCATGACTGATATTGAGCTTTTTACTCTTCAAATGTCATTAACGCCAATGGTATCGATTGGCATTCCCCTTCCCCATCCCTCTCTCCCTAAGAAAAAAAAGTATCATTACACAAAATACTTTAAACCTCATACAGTGGAAGGAATGGGTAAGTACAATATCGAGGGCTGACTGCTAAGTCAGTAACTCGATTTTTTTTCGATTTTGAGATTTTATACTCTTCTGATAGATTTGGACTCTCTCTTTCCGATGGCGATGTCAGATTTTCGTTTCTAGTAAAATTGATTGAGTTATTAATTAAAACCTAAATCAATTATCTTTTACCCCTGGTTCTTTTGATAGCAAAAGTATTAAGTAAAGTTCCAGACTTATAGCTGCTTTGTTTACAGGGCACCACACAGTGTGGGAGTAAAGTACGTATCTTGCTATCATGACTTATAGCAGTGACAGCAAAGCACTCATTTGCCTAGCAGGTACGCTAAAAACTCGATTTTCAATTTTACTGAGTTATAGCAAACAAGTTTTCTTTTAGAATCATCTTTTCCACTGGCCAAAACATAGCAGGTGCAAGATACGACTTGTAGCAGGTAGCGTCGGGGGTCTGCTAGTGTAAACTTAGTGTTGAGATATGTGCATCTGGCACTTGTCCGGTTGGTACTATCAGTTAAAACACATGGGGGGGTCTGCTAGTGTAAACTTGGTGTTGAGATATGTGCACTGGCACTTGTCCGGTTTTTACTATCAATTAAACACATCGGGCAGTGGGCAGCATTTTCCAGCGTGGGAATGGCTCCTAGTTTGGTTCCCACGACTAGGGACGATTTCCTGGACACAGCGTTTTCTTCCCTTTTGCCATTTTCATTTGAAGAAGCAACAATTTTCTCAGTCGGATTTTTCCAGCCTTTGTTCTTCCCATTTGCCATTTTCAATTGAAGAAGCAACACACTTTCCCATTTGGGATTTTCCAGCCATTTTTCATCGCATTTCTTCTAAAAGGTAATGATGTTTTATTTTTCTGTCACTGTCTCTGTCTCAGTTTCTCTCTCTCTCCCTCCCCCCCCTCTCTCTCTCTCTCCTCTCTCTCTATCTCTCTCTCTCTCTCTCTCTCTCTCTCTCTCTCTGTCTCTCTCAATAATCTTATCTCTGTGCATGGGGGTGTTTTCGTCTGAAATTTACAAGCGAAATTACTTAAGTTACGCTTGTGTGTGTGTGTGTGTGTGTGTGAGAGAGAGAGAGAGAAAGAGTTTTTTTATTTAAGTATATCATCATGAGCTGATGCAACTGTTTTGTTGTTTACAGCCGTCGGTGTAATGATGGCAGAAGGGTGAATATCAGCCGGACGAGGCAGTGCCCCCAGTGATAGAGAGGATGAGGAGGAGAGCCATTGTTGCTCTCAGAGTAAATTAGGACTGATTGTTCAAGTGTTGATGGTCGCTTATTAATAAAGCGAAACAATCAGCTGACAATGCACTTGATGCAGCAAAACGTGCGAGCTTGGAAGAGGCTAAAAAGCGTCAAAAGAGACTTTGGCCCCACCAAACCTCACTTGACAACATCCTTGGATCAAATGGTACGTTCGCGTTCCGATCAAAGCTGATGGCAATTGCTTTTTTGAAGCTGCAGTGAAAACACATCAAAGGCGTGACGGGCCAGTGATAGGGGCCCAAAGCTGTGTGATCTTCCCCTGACAGAGAGGCAGCGGTTCATGCCATTTCTGGGGGCTGAGGCGCGTGACATGGACAACACTGCTTACATCGATGCCATCGAGGACCTCCGGACTGAAGGCAGATGGTCACAAGAATGCTGATCTCTTGCCACTGGTCCTGGCGAATGGACCAAAGGCATGTGGAGATCTTCACAAGCGGGGGTCCCAAATCAATGTGGAGCCGATAAACGCTGGAAAATTTGACAAAACCAAATATCAGACTTGCCCTGTTTCAATGCGACCCTCAACACTACGATGCCGGGCATGTTCATTCCGCAGCCACAAGCAGTCCAGCTATGACTCAAGCGGTGTGACCAGAATGACACCTTCCCCTGCACTTCAGCAAGCCATGCATCTCCAGGGTCCCCTCGCAGATTCCACCCCAAGAAAGCAGGGCCCTACAACCCCCCCACCAAAAAGAACTGTCAAGGAACGTTCTGCCAACCCACAAACGTGGAAAAAGAACGTTAGAAAGGCTATGAAGCTGCAAGGTAAAGAACATGTAGCTCAGTCAGAAAAAACATTCAGCAAAAGGAAATACGCTCTGTTGACTGCACCAAATGCAGGTTTGATTGTAAAAAAATGAACTGATGATTGCCAGGCAATTTTTCGACATTTTCTATGCCTTGCCATCCTATGACAGACAAAAGCGTTTGTATGCTCAAATATTACTGAACAAGAGAGCAAGACCATACTCGGCAAGGACAAGTGTCCATTACCCAAGAAACGCATCGTAGCCAGATCCTATCACTTCACCATCAATGCAGCAGGGTCAGGGTGTGCAAAAGTTTTTTCTTGCGGGCCCTGGTTTTTGGAGAGGGCTATGTCAACCATGCCCTGGCCAACAGCGACATGGGCACCTTTACAGGAGGTGATGGACGGGGAAAACACCAGCTCACAACAGGACACAGACAGCTGCGGGTGAAGACGTTACGAGAGCACATCCGATCCTTCCCCCGTGTTGAGAGTCACTACACAAGAAAGGACACCAAGAGACAGTACCTTGCCCTGCTCTCACCGTCACCAAGTTTTACCATCTGTACAAGGAGAAATACCAGGCTGAGGGAAAACACTCCAGCGTTTGTCGTAAATACAGAGATGTATTCAATTCGGATTTCAACTTATCCCTTCCCCAAATCAAAGAAAAATCAGTGCCTAGTGTGTGTTAAAATATGCGGCCCAAAATCAAAGAGGCGTAAAAAGAAGATGAGGAAAAGGAATACCAGAGGCACACCCAGATAAAACTAAGAGCAAGAAAAGGGGGAAGGCAAAAGACAAGGAGCTGGCCAAACAAGATTCGTCAATCATGTTGTTACTCTTGACCTTCAGGCTGTTCTACCAACCCATTCGCCTTGTTAGTCAATTGTACTACAAGCGCAAGCTCTCTGTGTTTCAATTTCACGGTTTTATTCTCTGGCAGATGAAAGGCAACCTGCTCGTTTGCGATGAGACAAAAGGAAAGAGGGGCTCAGTGGAATTGCCTCTTGCCTTCTTCTCTACTTCCAGTCACTTCCAGTGGACAGTGAAAGAGGTTTTTTGCTCTATTCAGACTGCTGTGGGGACAAAATCGCAATCGTACTTAGCAGTAGCCATCCCTCGAGCAAGTTCACAATATCACTTCAGTACCCCCAAGTCCTGGGACCGGCCCAAAGCAGATGGAATGTGATTCTATGCACTCAGCAATTGCATTCGCACAAAAAGCAAGCCCTGGTTTTCACTCCCCGTGGTGGGACATTATTTTCCGCATGGCGTGGGGCACAACCCCTACACTGTCGTCACCCATTCGGTTAGGTCATATCCCTTTACTTCAAGCATCACAGGTCATCCGCAAAACCAAGGTGGACAGGCCACAACAAGGAGTGAGCTGGCTGAAGATTAAGGTGATCCACTTCAGCAAAAGGGCCCAAAACACCATGTACTTCAGTACGACTTTGATGACGTGATTACCACCCCGCCCTGTCTCTCAACACCTGAGCAAGGAGGAGGCAGCCATCTCTGGGGCAGATCATCAAGCCTCGTTACCAGGGCAAGCTGCCCATTTCAGAGGCCAAGAAGCGAGACCTGCTTTCCCTGTGTCGCTCAGGTTGTGATTCCAGAGGAAGCACCACCCTTCTACAACAACCTGCCGACCTTTGGGCCCAAACCCGGTAGACCCTCTGGAGGAGCTGGATGTGAACGACTGTGACAGTGGGGAGGAGACAGACTAAAATTTACTGCAAATCTGTTTGGGGGGGTGGGATGGGGGGTGTTGTGTGTGTTAGCTGTCGTTTACTGTTTAACTGCAGAGAACATTTATTATCACAAACATTGTGTTTGTGCTGAAACTGACTTAGAGAACAATGATTATCACAAAAAAAGTGTGCTGTGCTAGAACTGCATAGAGAACAATGATATCACAAACCCGTGTTTCTGTGCTAGAACTCATTAGAGAACAAATTTATTAAACACAAACAGTGTGTTGTGCTAGAACTCATTTAGATATTCATGAAAGGAAAGCTTGAAAACTGTACATGTTCTGAATTGTGGAGATGGCATTTGTGAGATTGGAGTGGTATGTGGATTTCACTGTTGGATAAACTATAATCTTGGATGGCTATGTCTCAACAAAAATTTCTTCGTCAGCGGCGAAAAGAACAGAGGGGAAAAACAGTTGGTTGTACAGTTTATATGTTCTTTTTTTAGTACATTTGTTTTTTTGCATGTTGATTTCAATGTTTTTCCTCATGGGAAAGGCAAAAAACTTACTTTGTTTTCCATGTCTTGGGTGTTTATAAGTTGAAGGAATATTTTAAAACTAAAAAGACAAGTGCAAATGCATAGTTTATCTCTAGGGAAAAACACTCCATTTATCTCAGAAGGAAGCTTAATAAAAAATAATTCGAGTTGAGGATTTTTGTCAGTTTTTGTTTAAAGTGACCCAAAGCCATAAGAGAAACCCGCTAGAGGTAATTATTTTGGGAATAAGACTGATTGCTCCCAGGATTTTGGGCCCGCAATAGGGGGGGAATTTGTGCGTGCTAGAATTCAGCAATCCAAGGGTTTAGTACTTCTAGCAGCCACAGTGCAACCGCCCTGTACATTACGGGGTGGGCTACATCTCAGTAACAGTTGTTACTAACTTCTAGCAGTACAAACATGGACAAACAGTGGGTCAAAATGGCTGCTGAAATTGCTTATTTCAGTTGGTACTTTCACATTACATAAAAAATTTAATGTGGGCAAATTTTTTTATCCTTTACATATTTACATTACCTTTACCCATATGTTTACGTTGAAAAATAGTGAATTTGCCCAAAACATTCCGCTCATTAAGAAACATAAATATAGCTGCTTAAACTTTCTCTTTGTGTTTTCTTCAAAAGTGCAAAATTCAAGTTACGAAGTTCTAGCAGTCAGCCCTCGATATGTAAAATAATATATCGGCTGCTGACTATGCACACAATCCCTATGGCATAAAACAAACACAAACAATAATATGGAAACAATGTGACATTCCAAAAAGAAACAGAATGTCAATAAAGTCAAACCCAAATGTACTCAATGAGTCAAAACACAGTGTAAACCTTTGCCTGAGAAGCTAAGAGACAATATGTAGTAGTTTAGGTAACAAAATCTTCCTTTCTTTTTTAACAATTGTGCAAAACATTCGAAGTAACAAACATCTAATATACAAAAACAGCTGAAACAGCTGATTGACCCTTGAAGTGCCTAAGACAGATATTTCTATCAACGTTACAATATGATTTTCCACATTGGGATATCTAGTCCGCACCAATCAGAAAGCTGGAAGTATTACTTAATTAATCCTGAGCCAGTATGTTCAACTGCCCCCCCCCCCCCCCCCCCCCCCCCCTCTACCCACTTAATTCAGTTCACTTGTTTTGTTTGACAATGTGGCATCACGAATTCCGAGACTCAATACCAGATAACAATCATTTTTTCTGAGTATTTTTCACTGAGGAGGGTGTGGAAGGGTGGATAGATATGTTGGACATGAAGAAACTATTTGTCGTGGCTTCGCAGTGCAAACCTTTGGCAGACTGTTAAATAAACATTTAAAGCCATTTTAAATGGACAGTGCATTGTACAACAACAAAAAAGTTATGCACGCTTTCCTTCAATATTTATCTTGCAAGAATTTTTGTTTTATTATTACCCCTCCGCAGCCAATGGCAGTAGCAGCAGAGAAGAGCAGTAAACAAACCTCAGCTGTGTGTCTTGAAAAAGAAGTGTTATAAAAGTAAATAAAAAAAGGAAGCTCTAAAACTTGAAGGCATTTAATCAAAACAAACATTTCCACTCACAACATTTCTAAAGATCTGTTAGAATAATCTGTTACTTTTGATATACTACATCACTCTGTCTATGAAAACGATTTTCCTTCAATAAACCGTTGGATCATATCATAACCTCTCGCAGGCTGGTCGTGTGGAAGGATGTGGCCTGCATCGCGCACAATCACCTGCACATTAAAGAGCAGAGAAAAGTACTCAGACAATGTATTCAATGTTTCTCATATACATAAATAAACTTCAGGCATTCCATTAACCAAGTCAAATTCTATAATCCCAAATGTCACATGCCCTGAATAAGCTGCCAGCTCACATGGGAAGACTGTGACCACACAATAAAGTGTGATCCAGTTTAAGAGAGGCATTTTTCGGACAGTTGTTAAATTTTTTTAAACAATGCACACAACTACATATCTGCAAACTGTTAAATGCTAGGGCATGATGCATACAGCTCGACCATGTCACTCAGTCTCAAACAAAACACAACTCAACAGCATCAATATCAGTCTCACTGACCATCACGAAAATATGTAAAATCGTCTCAAGTTTCATTGGCCTTTCTTGCCTAACTCACATGATGATATCAGAGCAAGAACAAAATTACAGTGCCAACAAACGAAAATAAAAACGAATAAACAAAAAACCAATGCGTTTCAACCTACGTCTTCCCTCTTTTGTCCCCCCCCACCCCCACTCCCCCATCCCCCTTTCATTTCAACAGCAAAAGCAGTTTCTTTTCAATTTCATAATATCCAGATACAGACTGAAACAGTGACAGACACCACGAAGAAAGACAGACAGACATCCTCAATGAAAATAAAGACTGACACAATGACAGACACCACTAAGAAAGACAGACAGACATCAATGGAAATAAAGACTGACAATAACAGACAGCACTAAGAAAGACAGACAGACAACATCAACGGAAATAAAGACTGACACAATGACAGACAGCACTAAGACAGACAGACAACCTCAATGGAGACAAGGCACTGACCTGGTAAAAGTTGCCCACTTGCCGAACCCAGCCAGCCACCTCAGTGTCAGTGGGACTGACTTTCCATATCAGGCGGTCAGCGGTCTTGTAGGCAGGTAACCCTTTCCACTGTACGGTCTGCAGCCAGGCCTCTGTCAGGGGCACGGCGATGATGATGTCCAGCTGGCCATTGTAGATCATCACCTGAAACAACACCAGCTTTTCTTCTGCACTGCAATGCCCTCTCATTTAGCTCCTGCTCTTCATTTTTTTCTGTTTGTTTTCATGAGAATCCTGGTGTGCAACAATGCTCTTTGCTACGTGGTGGGTATAAGGCATTTTTTGGAAGGTAAGCATATCATAAAACTACTTTTAGTAGTAAAATACTTTTTCTTTCTTTAACAGTTCACACATAGACAAGGGTTAACAACTAACGAGGTGCTGGGATCGCAGTTCAGAACAACAGGTGCACCTTGTAGGTCAAACATTGCTTTTTATATGAACATTTATCACAAAGCATGAGCTTGGGTGGTTAGCTAGCTTAAGGTCATCTCATATACCATTATGTACATTCTTATGCACTGCATCCAGCAAAAACTTTGCATACAATAAACTGGTTTGTGATTAATTAGACGAAAACAGTTTTAAATCATATACCTCAGCTGTGACATTGTCAAGGCAGGATGTATCAATTTACCGTAAAGTTCGGTCTATAAGCCGTGACTTTTTTCCCAGCTTTAAACCCTGCTGCTTAAACAACGATGCGGCTTATTTGCAGATTTTTCCGATTTCAGGAGCATCACACCCTCGTCTATTCTTAGCTTCTCTGTAACTCACCATATTGTGTTTATTGTTCATGAAATTTTTGATGAGCTCCATGTTAAAGTGTTAACTGTTCACATTGTTACAGTGTTAACTGTTCACATTTTTAAATCAAAGCCGCACACATTGAAGCATTCAGACCATTATCAATGGTTTTCGCAAGGCTGGACTGTGTGCTGCAGCAGCGACCTTCACCTTGCCTCAAGAGGAAAGCGACAATGAAAACGAGGCTGAAGTCAGTAACAAAATGGCGGAGGAAGCACTACTATTTCTGTTCAACTCCGACACCGAAGAGGAAGACTTCAGCAGATTCAGTGGACAGGACGATGATGACACTGAATAAAGTTTATTTTTGTTGTATATATCTGCAGCTTATCAACCAGTGCGGCTTGTTTGTGAAAAAAAGAAGATTTTTGTTTAATTTAGTGGGTGCGGCTTATATACATGTGCCCTCAATTGACCGAACTTTACGGTACATATCAAAGAACCTTTCTATTGTATGTAATAATCTGATAGGTTGAAGAAAAAAATCAATTTACATTCATTTCATTTCAAAGATTATGCTGTGTTTTAACATCTGTAAAATGAATTTCAAGGTGAGTATGAAATAACAGTACATGTGTAGAAGGGTACTTACTGATGTACCAGTACAGTAAAATATGTAAGAACATTCCACAGGATGCCGTGCTTCACTGTGAGTATGAATCAAAATTACTTCTATTATTACTGGCCTAAGCTAACAGTACTTCTGTCATTAAAATTATTATCAGGGTTACTACACTTAACAAAAATAGAACAGCTCCGCTCTTGAATCATTCTGTACCATACTGCACTGCACAAAATGCATAATTCTGAGCTGAATGATACCATGCCACATGCATTACTATGTTTGGGCACGTTGTTAGGAAAATGAGAGCTCTCCTACTTATAAAGCAAGTTTCAGTGCACTTCCTGTAAGATCAACTTCCTACCAGAGTGCAGACTTTTTGCACTGCATGTCTTTTTGTTATTTTTCACTGATTTTCTTTTAATTTTTTTTCTATCATCTTTTTCTTATGATAATGTCTGGGGAACAATGAATTGGCAATGACTTGTTCCAGGATTTGTCCAATAAATCAGAGGCAGACAGAGTGTTTCAGACTTGAATCTGACAACCAGTGATGCATGTGGATGACGATGTCTTAATAGCAGATTTTGGAAAAATTTCATCCACCAATACTAATACGAACATAAGAGTAGTCAGTAATTTCTTTTTTGGATGATGAACCACCTTTTTGATGATTTTGTTGAGCCTAAAACACCTTTAGGGCTTTATGCAAACTCTCTTTCTTACAGAGACCCATCACCCTCCTGGGATACATGCAGCTGACTAGAGTTTGCTTGAGTCCTGGGCCTTCACTTTCAGCAATTTCAGGTGTAGCCAATCCATCTGATACCAGACTGGAGGTCCCGTCATCAGGTGTTTCTTGGCCAGTTTCTTCTCTTCTTGCCTTGGGGGTTCTAGGTGAGAGCCTGTGATGATACTGGACACTGGTATTTGTAACAGATACCTGATCCATCAACATCCCCTTCCAATTTAAATTGTCTTCAGACAAATGTTGCGCTTGATTCCATAGTTCTATGTTGCCGATGCCATTACGCCAGTGGAGATGATTCTTCACAAACAAGTGCTGATGAAGACCTGTTGTTCAATGATAGTGATTTTGGTTGTCTACAGACTCTTGACTCCATATGACAGCACCAACTTCACATCAGAGTTGACAGCACCGATTTCACATCAGAGTTGAACTGTCAGAATTGTATACTTGCTCTTAGCATTCTTGAGCTCCAGATTCTCAGTATTCTTGAGCTGTTGGAATGCTGTTCTGGCCCTGGCAATGCTTGAATGACATCAGCATATGCACTGCCCTGCTTGTTGATCAAGCTGCTCAGGTAGGTGAAAGACTCCCACTTCTTCCAGTGCAGTCCATTCGAGTGCGAGTGGTTCGCCCCAGTTGTGTTGACTCCTGTTGCCTTTATTTTCTCTTTACTGATGTTAAGAGTCACTAATGATAAGGTGGCTGTGACTACTGTGATCTTGTCCTGCATCTGCTCATGACTGTGTGACAGCAGACTTGATGCACAACTTGCAGATTAATGTTCAACACCTTTTTCCATTTCTGCTGATTCAGAGTACAATTTATCAGTCTTGTGACAATTTCTCACACATGTGCTTTGCACCTGAACATTTTTGCTTAAAATATGCAGCTTACAGGTCACTGTGAAGCATATTTTCTGTCTGTGACCTTCTTTTACGATCATCTTTATAACTCACTCTATGCCGTTGATAGTTTCTGTTTCAGTTTCACCAACGAGGTCGTCATGTGTGTTGACCAGACCATATACGCTACACCACATCTGCTAAGCTACAAGTCCCCAGTGTGCAGGATTTAAAGCTGTTGGTAAATGAATTTAACAACTAAAATGAGAGGATTTAAGACGAGGGTCTCATGGGTTAGCAGGTGTTGCCCATTAGTCAAAAGCGCAGGTCAGACTTTAGGTACAGTTGATAATTTACAAACAGTCATATTTTTTGTTTCATTATTGAACACACCTGTAATTGTTTTCATCATTACCTCAGTATTAAAAAAAAATCCACCCACAGTACACAGCATCTTTTTTTATCACAGAGACATAATCACATAAGAACAAAGTCTGCCCTGCCATAGTGCCAGTACCCTTAACACTCTGTCAACAAAACAACAACAAAAATTCTGCAGTCATTTGAATAAACAAACCCATTTTCAGCCATTTTTTGCCCAAACCTTATGGGACCGCACTCTGGATTTTGCAAATTTTTCACAGAAAGTTCACAGGTAAACAACAGAACTGTTCTTTAAAATGGGAAGAAAAAGAAGAAAAGCACCAACAGTGTACCTTATAGTTGTCCAGGATTACAGCTATCCATGGCTTGACAGAGGCCATGATATCGCTGAGGAGATGTTTTTCCACAAGAGAGCCGCTGTTGTATGTCAGATTGCCCACATGGATAGCACGGCGCACTGCCGGATCTGCCAGATAATTGCCGTAATAGTTGTACTCTTCTGGTTCCTGGCCAAGAACAAAGATACAATCCATTTATCAGATTCACTCATTGAATTATCTTCTTAAGACAATAACAATCTGGGCAAGAACCACATTTTTCTCCCATGACAGAAGATAATCTGCACACAGGAAGCTTTCCATCAAAACGTCATCTTCTCTTCCAGGAAAAAAATATAAGGATGGTCCAAGGACATTGGCCTTGGATCTTGCAAACACTGCACTCCTAACAGTTTTCCTGATCCACATGAAGCTTAAAATAACCATCAAGTCATACATTAACATTTTCACAATCTGCTTTCCAAGAATTAAAAAAAAAGCACACACAACAATGGCTCACTATAACCGCTTATGACCAATGCTGAACAACCAAACATCTCACATTTTCAACATGCTGCCTTCCTGACCTTTTAGAAGTGTTATTAACTGAACACACTGTTCGCACATAAAACAAGATTGCAGACTTAAAACAATTCTTGTTTCTTTCTTGAACTTGATGCACCATTGTAATCTTTGCAAGGATCATTGGCTTGCAACAATCTACAGATTGATATCTTCATTGACTGATCTTTCCTGAAGGCAGAGAAAGCAGCCTTATACCCAGAAAAATACTGCTTGCTAGAGCTTGACTAAGAAAGATTCCAAGGCCTACTGACTTCAAAATGGTCTAAATAGGCTGTAAAATTTCTTTGTCCATAATTCAACTAATTTATTTCCAAAGTATGGTGCACTTGAATACAATAGCTGCGGCAAATAAAATACTAACCTATAGGTCAAGACTGCAAACATAGGTCAACCAACCACCAAGTGAGTTCCATTACAGAGCTTTTGTATGGTTACTTCCCTTTGCATAACCCCAAACACTTCCTGTGACCAGTTGAGTGATCCTTTCTCATCCATAACTCTAGGATTTCCAATCAACGCTTACCTCAACAATTTAGACCACAACTAAAATTTCAACTAAGAACAAAGATAAGGATCATCAAGACCATGTATCTTGATGAACTAGGATGCTACCAGAAAGTTTGTTCAAATCAGAATGACCTCTACATTAATTTAGAAAATCAGAATTTGTTGTTTTTTTCTGGTATCTTCCATAATATTATTTTAAGTATGCTTCTTTGAAATTCTTTACAAGTATACTTCTTTACAATTATTCAATAAAGTACATATTTTAAGACTAAATGTCATTCAAAGGGGAACACTAAAATTTTGTAAAACTTGCAAGTTAATAGATTTTGACAAGGACAGGGATTGTCTAATTGGTCATGTTGCTGAAAATGAGATTTTCCCCAAGTTTTAAGCACATGCTTGTTTGTTTGTTCACATTGTTCAATTACTTTCAGGCGGCTAAAACACATTTGATATATGGGTTAAGAACAATGACAATCTGTACATTTTGACCAAATGCGATGATACCTAAAGCCAGCTGAATACAAACAGGTGTTAACTAGTATGAGAATATTTGATTGATTCAACACGGCATACAGACAATTATTTCTTCGAGTGTTTTCCACAAATAAAAACCAAGTTTACCTGAGTACGTAAGAAATTGTAATAATCAGAAAGTCCAGACTTCTGTTTGAAGTAAGGTATTTGGGGTGTTTGATCTCCATTCAGCAGTTCGTCAAAAATCTGCAACAAAATGATCCACCAGCCTAACATTACCAACTGACCTGTCCACAGCTTTTCCACTTGACACAAGTACACATTGAATTGCATATTCAAAATTACCTGACTCTAAACAGGCCTTTGTCTGAAAACAATTGGTCTTTCAGACTCTGAGCAAATAGGATGTTGATCTTATGTTTCACCAAAACATACAAACTAAAGAGAAGGTAAAAAAAAAAAAAAAAATTTCACTCCCATATATCGACTTAACAAAAGGTATGGAAAATAAAACTATTCAGAAAAAAGAAAAGAAATGACAGAACGCGGAAGGTCTGAAGGACAACATATTTAAAGTCTTTGTGATTAACCAAAACAAAACATAATTTGCATTCAAAATGCAACACAATCTTTGTTACTATCAATACTAAGCTATTTCAAAGATGAGGAACTATGCTTGCAGACTTTACAACTCCATTCTGAAGCCCTTCATCAACTTACCACGTCAGACATGCTTCAGGCATTTGTTTCCAGTTTCAGTTGGCATGGCAAAGGTAGTGATATTGATATATGGAGACTCCTGAGCCCAGCACAGACAACCATCAGCAATAAGATTATTGTAATCCTTAATTTTCAAGATAATTATCTGAACCTTTTCTGTTCATACCCAAGGACAAAATGTAAAATGTAATGAAACAATGAAATGTTTTTCTTGATTGCTGAAAATCATCTAAAGAAAACACATTTTCAACATACTTGTAAATCCAATGTATCAATTTTAGCATAAAAAAAACCCCGACAGATCTGTGCAGTCACTTTGATCTGTGTCTTTACTGAAATGTAAGAGAAATAGACTACAAAGACAACATTTTAAAAATAAAAGTGTATGCCCAAAAGCAAAAGTGTTAAAGAGAAGAGAGAGAGAGAGAGAGAGAGAGAGAGAGAGAGAGCCAGAGGAAAGTGCTGATGTTGACAAACAGCAAGCTGACAAACATGCATTGACCTTTTTCAGTGAGAAAGCCAGGCAGAGACAGGAAATGGGGTGTGTGTGTGTGTGTGTGTGTGTGTGTGTGCAAGTGTGTGTGCAAGTGTGTGTGTGTGTGTGTGTGTGTATTTGTAAGTGTTTTCTAGAATGTGGTGTGTGTGCATGCCTGGACGAGTTGAGAGAAAAAAAAAAGACACAGAAAGTTTACCATGAAAGCATCCAGGTACTTCTCTTGCTTTATCAGCTGAGTGGCTTTCATCGCTTGGTTCTGGAAGAATGCACTCTGAGATTCATCCAGCAAACCCAGGTTGTACATGAAATCCCCATACTTTGGCATCATCTGCAGCACAATGAACACACCAATGATGACAGCAAACAGAACTGGCATGGTGAGCTTTGACATGATCTGTGGCAAACTGAACATACCAACAACGTCCATAAACAAAACTGGCAAACTTCAGCACCACCAGTGATGAAATGAACAGACAAATGATGATTATAGTCAGAAGTGGCAAGTTGGTGCTAACAATGAAAAGAATTCTTGATACATAAACTGACACAGATGACCACATAGCTGATAAATGCAAAGAGCATCCGCCCTGGCTTAAGGCTGTGTCAGACCGATTGACATAGGCAGAACACCAAGGCTACATCAAAATGTTTTCATGCTCTGCACAGTTATGTGGGGATTGTCTTCAGTCATGACAAGCTCCCAGCATAACATTATCAGTCTCCCAAATCCCCCAATGTCGGAGTATGATTGCCCACATGGCAGGATAATCAAAAACGGTCACACACGTGATGTTCTCATCCCTAGCTGATGCACTTGTACCATTGTGTTCAAGTACTTCGGCTGTTCAGATGATCCCTGGAGTCTTTTAGCCAGGGTACGACAACAACTACAACAACAACAAAGAACACATACAGAGATATATTTATGCAAAAGCAATGTGCCCAGGATAAACAGCCACAGATACAAGTAATAAACAAACGCATATGCACATCATCTTTCTTGAAGCATCTGCCATCATTATTTTGATGGTTCTGAGGGGGGGAACTACCCAAATGACCAGCTCTGAGGGAGCAGTAACTGAGGAATGCTGAAGTACGGGTGGGGGTGTCAATGATATGTGGGAGTGGACGGTGGGAAAGGAAAATGGAGACAGGGAGGGGGCAGGTGGGAGGGCAGTGATTAGATCACACAAGCACATATTATCACAGAAAGGTAAGTAGTCAAGATTACAGCTACTTTTTTTCGACATACAACTTGTATACTTTAAAGAGCCAAATACAGGCAACGACAAAGAAAGCTGATGGAGAAACAATTAAGTTGTATGTATTTATGGCAATGCTGCAAAAAAGAAATTCTAAGACGGTCAGAAGAATATGTTGCAAATTTCTGCCACAGAGTAGACGCTGGAACAAAACAATGATCAGGTGCAGTTCATCCTCTAGAACAGACCTTTCTTCTTCAAGGAGCATAACTGTGTGGTGTTCATCTTTTTACAATGGCAACCTGTGTCTGGTCTACAACATTTTGTACATCATGCCTATCTTGACAATAAACCAATGCCTATGATAGCATTTCACAGGACCAGACAGCAGCCACTTACTGTAACAGGATCACAGAGTCCATCCCCAATAGCCATGCCTTTGAAGTTAATCCTGATCTTGGGCTGACCCTGGTTCTCCGTGTGGATTTTATAGGAAATGGCCGGCACATACTTCCCAGCATAGGACTGAAACACAACAGCACTGTGCAATGTACAATGTACATAAAACTGAAATGAATAAACAAAAAATGGCAAGTCGATGTACAACGCACTAGAATATACTAAACCAGGTATCATGAAATAAGTTTGTAACATAGCACACATGTAGAGCTATGTTTTAATGTTGTCATACCAAGACTCATATTAATGTGATGACTTGGTTCAATATTGTAAAAATGCAAGAATCTACCAGACTGAAACTATGAACACTGAAAGTATAATCCTTTTAATTTTCAATTCCCAATGAACGCCACACTGCATGAAAATTAATTCAATCTCCTGGTGTTTACAGCAGCCATTTCATCTCAGTACAGAATGTGAATAAATGCAGGCAAAATATGTGATTTCAAACATGAGAATGGTGCTGTTACTTGGCTGGCAGTAAAGATTTTAGAATATGTCCGATCATCTGCTATTTCTATAATAATAACATAGTCACAGTAATGTTCAGTTCCTATAATGCAAAGCTGTCCCCAAACAGGAATCAATCTTGACACAGCGTGGTAAAGTAAAAACAAGAAATGCTGCTGCAATACTAAAATGAAAAATTGCCTCACTCTTCTGCAATACAAACACAACTAACTGAGATCAAAACAATAACTAAATCAGGTTACAGATGATCACAGTCTTTGGGAAACTCATAGAAACGACCTAATCTCTGTACTCTTTCCCATTACCTGGCCTCAACAACTTCCCCGTCCCCTTCCCTCACTCTCCTTACTGAAAATAACTGCTTTAATCAATAATCACTCGCTAAACTTCCAAACCATTACAGGGCCATACCTCTCCAGTCACGTAAAAATCGTTCGGCTGAAGTGCTTTAAAAATCTGGAAAAACTGCTCCAGGAAACTGCAATGAAACACAGATCAAGTCAACCTCATGAATCGCATTATGTGAAAGTTACTGTTTGCAGTTAAAAATCTTTCTGAAATACTTCATGATCAAACATGTCAGGTGTTTGTTCGTCAAAAGATGCATCATGCCTGCATCAAGTCTAGCCATTCATGATGCCTTATAACAAACTGGAACTTTTTAAAGCAGTATCATCTTCTTCCTTGCCCTCACTGATCATTATACAAAAGCAAGTACGCCAGTCGGTTGGTCAGTCAGTCTATATGTACTGATCATCATACAAAAATAGAAAAAATCTCAAATTTTATGGCCTTTCTTACCCTGGTTTTGTGATGACAGCAGTTTCGAATCCCCTCCACATCCATTTTCTGAGTACATTTGTGTCAAAGTTTTAAGGGTTTGGAGATGCTTTAAGATGACTGTCGTTTGAGAAATATGGTGATGGTTTCTCTCCAGAGGGCTTTCCTCTTTAAGTGCCATTCCATAAACAAGCAATAACCTTTGCTATAAGCCTGCTGAGCTGATGAAGCTTTGCAAATGTTAGATCAGAGCAGGCACCAATGAATACCAAAAAAGAGACTCAACAGCAGTTCAGTGTCTCTTCTTGTGTCTTCTGGTGGGTTGCCTCAAGACAACATAATTCTGCAAGCTATCTGTGGACTGTCAATAATGGGATCACAAAACAAATAACCAAAGCATGCGTTATGAGAACAAAGCCACCAACAGATCACTACAGAAAGAACAGTAAAAACCAAAGCTTATCCCTGTACTATGCAACACAAACCATATACCTTGTACTAAAAAAAAAAATTGTGTGTTGTGAAATTATATTTAAAAAATCGTAGCTTTGGTAAAATCAGTTTAAGATCTTACAAAGCAAAGATGAATGCAGTTTCTGTTTCCTAAGAGTGTTAACTGAGATGGTGAATGCGGATTCTGTCTACACACAAAAAAGTACAATGATGAAAAGATACCCCGAATGATGAGCTGACCAGCCTTGAAAGTCTACCAGACAGACAACTGAAACTACTATTTGCTATGTATTTGTAAACAGACTGCTGCGCCTATATTTTAAGTCTACTTTCTCAATGCCAAGTGGAGCATTTTCTCACTTGCACTCTGTGGAAGCCTCTGTCAGCCTGTTCAACCTAACAATTAAATTTTTTTTAAAAACAAAGCAGTTTCAACATCACAACACAATGGTTTATAGCACACTAGCAAGAAAGCATGCATACACATATCATGTGCATGCAAACCCACAACAATGCATTCACACATACACAAACACACTCATGTGCACACGCAGGTCAGTACCTGTACAAATTCCTGGCTACGTCCTCCTCATTCCTTGAATAACCAGCATCCTGGCTGAAGCTGAACCCGGTGCCCACCTGCACAAAATCAGGTATTTCATCAAACGTCTGACACACAGTGAACTGTAAACAGTGTGGGAGTAAATATGTAATAATGTGTTTGCAAAAATTGCTCTCTCACTATCTCCACCATCTCTCTCCCTCATGGCTAACTTAGCCAATACAAGTTTTACCACTGCAAAATAATCACGGCCATCCTTTCTCTCTCCCTCCCTCCTCCCCTTTCCCCCCTCTCCAAAGTCCCCAAAACTCACAGCCCTTTGACTGTTCTTATGACCTTGGTCTGCCACTCAAATGTCAACAGATTTCACAAGCAGACATTCTGATTCATAGGTGTTTTCTAGACAAGAATGCCATATTCCTATACATGTAGGTATGTCCATTTTTATTTCTCCCCTTTTTGGCAGCCATCCCCCTTCTTTCGTTTTTTCTTTTAGTTTATACTTTTCACGGCATCTTTTACCATACTGAAACAGGAAGCCTTGACTTCATATGAACTCTTCAAATTTGTTTAACACTTGTACTCTGAATCCATTACATTTTTCTTAAAACAATTAAAACAAGTCATCTGTGTAGAAATATACAAAAGTCAACACTTTGAGTCTGTTTGTTTTTTCAAACAAGTAAAAACAAGTCACCTCTGTTATAACATATGAATATTCACACTCTGAATCTGTTAATGTATTCTAAACAAGTAAAAAGAAATCAGACATGAATATGAACATAGAAACAGACACATATAGCTTCAACACTAGAAGGACCCATTCCAGACACTGACTGACTGACTGAAACCAATTTGTTGTCAGATTAACTCATAGTACTGATAAATCCATACATAAAAGCATACATACACAAATATGCATGAGTCCACACACACACAATATCAATCCACTTCAGACATAGGATATGAATTAAATTTGAAGAATATCAGACGGCAGTGACAACTGAAGATCTGATCTGTTATATTTTTGTTTGAACAATTCTGTCTTTAGTCACGCCATCTCCAAAAATTCAACAGTGGGAAGGGGATGGAAGAGGGGGGGTGTCATCTGGGCTATCCACCATCACTAGCATACCCCTGGGTATTTTGTACATTTCACTGGCTAGAGGAGAGTCTGTGCTAATCTTGTATGAGGGAGACAGAGACATACAGACAGACAGATAGACAGACAGACTGAGAGAGAGTGTGCATGCGTGCATGCGTGTGTATGCGTGTATGTGTGTGTGTGTGCGTAAGTATTTACAGGATAGGGTGTGGGGGGATGGCAACTTGTGGATGATTTTGCGATGAAGGTAGCTCTCGCTCCATCTTTGGAGAAGTACCTACTTTTCAGGACAATTAAAATCATTCAAACTACAATGCTAGTTTACCATGACTGTACACAACTCCATTTAACAGTTGACTGAAAGCAAACCCCGTATAATAATATTTTCCATTAAAATTCATGTGATACTCATGGTCAGAATTGTACCAAAATCAGTTTCACGCCAAGGCTAATGTATCTGTGGATTTTTTTTTTTAATCTCAAGACTTTTCATACTAGAATAGAAATATTCATTCAATAGTAGATGACAGATCACAGCTAGCTTCAATAATGTTTTAAGTAAACATGACACTAACATTTTTTTCTGCACATAAGAGTATTGCTCAACACCTTTTTTTCCCTCCCTTTCCTGTCAATGAATCACTGACTTTCAAATTAAATCCCTTATTGTACAGGTGTAAAAGAAAGAAAGGAAAGGAAAAGCAAAGAAATAAAGTTAAAAAAAGCCTAGACAAGCTAGTTTCCCCCCCTATTCTTGTCAACTGAGGGAACCACATAACTCCACTGATGCAAAGCTTAAAATCGGCTAGAACATGTCTGTCAAACTGAGTACACATAAGTGTCTGGTTTGTTCGCACATAATCCTGCTACAAAAAAATCCAAGCACTTCATGTTCTTCATCAACAGGATGAATGTTTGAAGGCACTACTTACAAGCTGATGCATGTATATGAAAACCACAATGAGTTGCAAGTGTTGGTGTTGCCAACAGTCAGGTATGTACTGGATAACTGATAAATTATCCCAGATTCGACAGAAATCAAGAGACCCTGTAAAGTCAGAAAGAGGCAGTGCATTAATTAATCATTTACTTATCTCTTCACAGTTTTTGATCTTAAGACAGAAGGAAAAATGGCTTCAATAATGAAAGTGTCTAACACAGCCATGTGGTAAATATTCTTTTTTCTTTCCAATAACACCCAATACTGATTCTAAATTTGTTAACACTGCTGAAAAATACCCAGTTGAAAAACACTGAAAGCAGACTATTTCCAGGTTACTCGTGTCTACTGAGCAATCCTGCTAAGGTAAAAATCTAATCAGCACAGGTAAATGACCACATGGTTAAAAGACACTGCCAACTTACAGGATTGTCCACATACAGCATGGAGTATTTCTCATTCCACGTGATGTTCCGTGGCACCACTGTTCGAAACACACACACACACAAATAATCTTAACTCTTTTCCATGAATACTTGGACACAACTGCTCAGAGATATGGATTTTTTTTTCAGGTACAAACATGAATTGTTTCATAAAAGAGGATTTAAGTTGAGTGACTTTTGCTGAGATTCTGCCTCAAAGTGCTAAAACCTGTCCAAATTCATAACCTGGGGACTTAACTCAAAAGGGTTTTGATAACAAATCCTTTTTTTCCCTTTTATCATGTTATGTCTGACTTCATGGATTTTGTTCAAATAGCAAGTCCATTATTGTCACGTTGGCACCCAGTGTTTTGAGTTTTGATAAATCCTTTTTTCTTCACTTTTATCGTGCTATGTCTGACTTTATGGATTTTTGTTCAAATAGCAAGTCCATTCTTGTCACGTTGGCACCCCGTGTTTTGAGTTTTGATAAATCCTCCCAGGTATATTCTGTACCTGACCTTCTTGGAATGTTTAAAATAACAAATCCTTGCAAAGTCATTTTTAGTACCTGACATCTTGGAATTTTGTTTAAATAACTAGTCCACTACTGTCACTTGGTACCTGATTTGGATCTTCATGAATTTCTCTTCCCAGTCATTTCTGGCATCTGACTTTTTGAATTTTGTTTAAGTAAATTCTTTCAAGTCATTTTGGTATCCGACATTTTGGAATTTTATTCAAATAATAAGTCCATTATTGTCACTTGGTACCTAACCAGTGCTTTGGGTTTTAACACATTTTGCCTAATGATTTCTTCTGACCTCCTGGAATTTTGTTTTAAATATCAAGTCCACTTTAGTCACTTATGTACCCAAAGTCCGGGTTTTTGTTCATGAAAGGAATCCCTTGTAGTATTTTGTATTTGACTTTTTGGAATTTTTGTTAAAATACATGTCCATTCTAGTCAGTGTGAATCTGCCGACTTTCAGGCACCTTGTTTAAAAGAACAAGCCCTTGTTGGTAGTCAGAGTAATGTGGATGCAAAGAATGAGAGGGAGAACAAGATGTTTTGACGTTTTGATGTTTTGATGCATTGATGTAAGTGGTTTGATTTGGGGGAAGCCATGCCCCTAAAGACTTGATAGCTGATGCTTCATTTTTTCATTGATTGATTTTTGCACTCCTACTCGATAACTCTTGTTATTTTCATGTCATTTTGTGCCAGCGAGGACGCTGGTGGTAACAGAGTAGGGGGGAATGTAGCCGGGTGCTAAGAGTGTATATTCCTTGGGCACCCGTGTTAGACGAGATGTTTTGTTCGAGAGTTACCTTCCCCTTACCTCCCTTGGTCGAATCTCTTTTTTTTTTTATTGTGTGAATTCTTAAAATCATGAATACCTCAGAACCTACATAGTTGTATGTACGTTGCTAAAGTCACAAAAATTAATGTATTTGAGTCATTACAACCGTACTGGGCTGAGGAGCCCATATTTTCTCTAAACTGGTATTTTGCACGAGCAATCTTGGCGCCATTTTCAATTGTCCGTGGAATGAATATTGAATAATTCTTGATTTTACAAAAAGTAAGAGGGAAACCGAAGAATCTGAAGATACATGTTAAAAGTAAAGTCCATAAGCTTTCATTTCGTATATCGCATGCCTATGATCTTTTCTGTACAAGCTTGCGACTATACGAAATGACGGACAGCGCCGGTCCCTTTAGCGAGTCGCCTTCTTTGTTTACTGTCGGAGTTTTGATCTGAATTGTCGTTTCATGAAATTTGGACTTCCCGATCGAAATCTTGCTTATAACTCCATTTCTGTTATGAATACAACTGAAAATGTGTAGAATCTACTATTTAACAGACCGTTTCAACAGAGTATTTTTCAGTTGAAAATTGTGTCAAAAGTAGGCGCCGACGGCCCGACGAACTGAAAAGTCAGCTGTGTTTTCTAGTAATTTTTAATAACAGAATTCTCCACTTAGACACTGTCTCGGAAAATGAAATTTATATGTAAAAAGAGCGAGATGCCAGCTTTTTATTCATTACAAAATTATTTCACGCTGTTTAGTATTTTTCATCGAAATAAAGGAAAATATGACGTAAGCTTGTTAAAAGTGGCTTCACTCTGGGACATTAATCAGCAATGATTTAGTACAGGAACAAAATTGTCAAATGTGACTTACTGCATTTTATTCCTTGTGTTCTGAGGTTTTCATCGATAGTAAATATGTGTTAATAGTTTGAACGGACAGCGAGCCAGACAACACTGAAGCTGCCAGAGAAAACACAAAATTCTGTTGGTTCCGGCCTCGCGAGGCCCGGTTCGTGTCTGGCACCGTATCGCTGGCTTTGCGGCCCGGTACGTTGTTATAAAAGTAGAGCGTTGTGTGAGAATGGATCAGTGTTCCCTGATGTGAGCGACTGGCATGGAAGGCAAATAAAAGGAGAAAACTCTGCTTCGTCCACTGCGTCTTCTTGACTGGCTGCTGTCCCTTGGTTCCTGCACTCCTCACCATCTGCCTGTCTTCACCTGCACACCCCTTACCCCTCCACACCATCACAGTTTAATCACACAATAATTCATTAATATTAGAACTAAAAAATCATACACTGTCACATTCAAGAAAATTAATTGATGGTGATTTTATTTATGTGAACACAAACATAATTCTTAAAGAGCCTCTGTAAAAACTACAGTTGCACATCTTAGCAACTGTTATAAATTTTTTATAATCAGGTCTGCAGTAAGAGCCTTTAATGGGAGGTAAATTTGGTCTAGACAATAAGAAAAATGTCAGTTAACAAAAAGTCTTTAAAATGCAGGAATCTTTTCATAGACGTAATCCTGAAATATATCTACACAGAGAAAAATGTCAGTGAAAAACAAGGAGGGAAACTTTACAGGGGGAGGTGGTAGGGGCCTTTACTGGAAAGGTCACAAAATCACAAAATTAAAGTAGTATTTAAGAAAGGAACACAATCCCTATTCATGTGAACCATTGATTCTCAACACAAACCCTTTCTAAAAGTTATAAGTATTAAACAACTACATGACTTTGTCAACATAAAATACATTCATATATCAGATCAGAAGACAACCTGAGCATCAGCGCACAACACACACCTAGCACAAGGCCACAAAAGAGTTGTCACTGGCAAGATTCCACAGAAGAAAAAAAAAAGAAAGAAAATCCATTTTCACAAGTAAAACACATACATACAGAAGGCAACAAACAAAAAGGATGGTACTGGAGAAAGCAACCTGAATTTCAAACTGTTCTGTACAATACATCAAACATCCAAATGCATACAAAATCCTTAATAAATGCACATGTGCATATAAAAACGCACACAGAGACAATACACACTTATCCATAACACACTCAAACTAATGACAGGAAACACAATGAACATGAACCCATAACCCACATACTGACACGAATTACACACAGCTCAGCCTACACTTAGTGTCCTTGTTGATGGAGAAGGGCCCATTCTCCACAAAAAGCCCAAAGAGAGAGGATCCACCAGGCCCTCCTTGCAGCCACATCACGACAGGAGCCGTCTCAGCGTTTTCCTAGAACACACACAACTTTACCGCTCATGATGGAAGGTGGATTTCTTTAACACTGACAATAGAAAACAGCTAAAACTGTGTATATATATGTACATTTTCCTGAAAATTAGTGTGTGTTTGAAATTTCTTTTCACTCAACAGTTTTTTTCACAAATTATTTTTTTTCTACTGAACTAAAGTTGAGATTTCTCATCTAAACATGATTTGCATTTGTGCCTGACTGGAAGATCTGCTGAGGCATGACAATTTTGAAAATGTCAGCATTCGATTTGTTGTGAAAATTAAACCTCAAAGAGAGAGAGAGAGAGAGAGAGAGAGAGAGAGAGAGAGAGAGAGAGAGAGAGAAAGAGAGAATGGTAACCCTATTATCAGTGAATATGACACCACATTCACAACAGGTCTATCTTAAGATATCTGTTAGTCAGTTAATATACTGAGAGAGAGAGAGAGAGAGAAGAGAGAGAGAGAGAGAGAGAGAGAGAGAGAGAGAGAGAGAGAGAGAGAATGGTAACCCTAATATCAGTGAATATACGACATCACATTCACAACAGGTCTATCTTAAGATAATTTGCTGGATCATTTCTTTTTTCAAATACACCACAACTCATTAACTGCATGGGTGCAGAGTTCTTTGGGAAACTACACGCACAAGTGTAATGATTTTCAAACTAAAGACTTCTTTAAAACAAGAAGCACTTTCAATTCGTTTCTTCAGATAAAAAGTCAGTGTGCTACAGACGAAAACAGACAGACATGCAAAGATGGTGAGAGGAAGAGAGAGAGATACGAAGCAGGAAGAGATGTGTGTGCTGGTGTGCATTGACTGTTGCTGTTGTTAAAGCCATACATTCATTTTCTCCTTTGATGATGATGGAAAAAAAAAAATCATCACAGGTAATTTGAGACAGAGGAAAAGACAGAGAGACAGACTTAACTGACAGTAGCATTGAAAGATGAGAACTAATTGACAAACTGAGTCTTGACCACACTTGCCATATACAGACAGGTGGGAAGAGCACAGTTTTATGACAAACACTGCAATCACATCCAAGAAAAGCACCAAAGCACAGTCACTGGTTTAGAAGGGAACTAACCTGAGCAGGAAAGAACCAGAAGAACATGTTACTCTGGTAAGTGGCATTGACTGTGATGAAACCAGAGTGACTCTTTCCCGACCATCCCGGCAAAGATGTCACCCGACTAAGCTCAAGAGCTGTAAAACAAAACAAAACATTTCAATTCAAACACCCAATCCTCAAAGAGCAAAAAAACAATTGGAAAGGCAGGCAGGTAAGTGCATAAAGTAGCTGCACTGCCAATCCAGACGAGGCTTCTTCTGTTTCATCAAAATGTCAGTTTAGCCTGGAAGATGGATATCACTGCAGCCACCAAGCATGGTCTGCTGCTCAAGTCTGGTGTGGAGTCGAGTGGCTGTTGGCCCTTTTCCATTTTGCACATTTGTCCAGACCCCACAACCAAACACTGCAAGTTAGAGTGGACAGTAACTGTCCGGTTCATTTTCAATGAACAAACTGAAATGTCTGATTTCCCTTGAAAAAAACAACATTTTTTCTTTTAATTTGTATAGACAGGGCAGGTCTGCAGCACAGGTTCAGACGTCTGTTCTTTTTCGCCCTCCAAAGGGCAAAATGGCGAAGATGCCAGCTGCTGCTTTTCCAATATGTCACATCGCTGTGACCACTTCTGACCTCATCATCACTCTCACACCAACTGTTACTGTTCAAGATAGTTGACATGTCTTTTTTATGGTTGGTGGTCTCTGGTAGGTGGTCACAATGAGAGAAATTATATTCATGATCAAGTTCACCTGTAACCACCAGATTCTACTACAATCATTTATGATGCATTAAATCTTACCACCTATGACTCATTTGCTCTTCTTTTAAAAAAATACAATTGTCACATGACAGTAGCTCGCACAAGTGGGATCTCCACAACCCACTGTCCTCTGTCATGAGGAACATGGTAGAGGTATTGCCACTACAGACTACTCCAGTCCTTTATACTGTCCACTGAGGACGCCTTCTTGGCCTTCAGCCTGCCTCTGGGCCATCCTCCACACATCCCAGGACTTGGGAGCAGAGACATGGCAAGATAATGCCCCTTCCTGGCAGGCTGACAGTCCTTGATGACTGTAAAGAACTGTAACAGTAGAGAGTCCTGTCTTCACAGTCATGCCACTTGATGTGATGAATTTCTGTACATTTGTTTGTTTTTTAGTTTTTTAACACTTGTGGATTGACTTCAACATGGTGACAGCCCTGATATGGCCCTTTGCGGTCGCTGGGTTATAAGCAACATGACCTTACCTTGCCCGACAGTCATTTGTGCTATGTCCCTTGTACACCAAAAACCTTTCTATACTTATTCTGTAACAACTGGGTTTTTTCACTTGATCTCCGGCTGACAAGTGTCTGTACAGGATGATGGCAACACTGGCTATGACTGCCATAACAGGTTCTGCACAAGATCTGCCACGGGCAGAGTGGAGTATCAATCTCTTTTTAACCAAGACAAAAAAAAAAGGCATAGGTAAGAGGATGCTAAGAATAATCAATCTGGCATTTCTTTTGGTATTGTAAGACCTATACTCAAAGAAACTGTACATGGAAGCTGTTCCGAGAAGAAGAAAAAATCCTATGTTCGCATTCATCATTGGTTCCTTCTCTCTCATATATTTTCATGATACTTTTAGCAAGGTACTGTGAAGTATGCTAGATTAATTCATAACTATCCCAGCACAACAGACCCAGTTCCCCTCTGATAACATGTGCACTAATGAAATTGAACAGGCCTGCTACTGTAATTCGGGTACTTTATTTTTTGTTACAGTCTCTGATGAAAAAAAAATGTAATAGAAAGATAACCACTGTTATGATAGTGGCATATTAAGTTGTGCATAGTTCAAAACACACACACACACACACACACACACACACACACACACACACACACACACACACACACACACATGATTCATAAATGAACACATCATGATTTCATCCTCTGCAGTGTACAATGTCTACACGTCATACACAGCACTTGCCAACATCACAGCAAGGCAGGAAATACCAGACATGCTCAGCTCACACTTGCAAGATCACAGGCACGGTGTCTTGATTTCATGGGATGAAAAGAATCATGTCTACAATAACAAAACCAGAACCTCATACTTGAATGGAAGCATATGTATTTCTAAACGGTAGTTTAGTTTTATCATGGACAGTAGACATTTAAGAAAATTAAATTCTTTTTCAAATTCAAGTTTGTGACACGCCAGTCATAGGCAGTGGAAATGGCTGTAGCAACAACCAGCCTATAGGATTAGCACAGTAATACCTCCCTATAACTACAGAACTTTATGTTTAAGACCCGCTCTTTTGCTCCCTCTCCCTCTCGAAACAGAACTTTTCTTTTTCTCTTCATCGTCATTAGACTGACTTCAAGTTAAAACTCCCACCCACTCTGTTTCTTCCATTACGTTCAGGTTTAACATCAAGGACACCTCAGGTGGTACAACAGATGGGATAATAATCCCAGAAGAGTGAAGCTAGGGACCTACATAACACAGGACTGATACCATCAAAATGACAACACAATGAGAAGGGTAGTGAAAATGTCAAATTTTTATTTTGAGCACTCTCGCAATTTGAATTTGCAAAATCTAGCTGTATTCTGGAAACTCTATGCCTCTAACAACCACATACACTCCATTTTTTAAGAATTCCTGGCACTTTTTTTTCTTCTCTTTTTTGAGGTGCCACTGTATCCCAGACCAACAACCCTCAATTTGCAACAGGCATCCAGGATATCACAATAATGGTGAGATGGTGGTTACCACTAAGTAAACAGCACCAGTCTGTCTGTGGCTGTAATCAAACACCTCATTGTGAGTATGACTGTGAGTCATACCAGACAAGAGGGGTTACTGACCTGAGTCTCATGACACTGCCCCTCATGACAGAATGTCAAAGTCACTGCTTTGTGTCTGTTACAAGGATGAAAGTCTGTTAGAACTCATTCATGAACCTTTTTCGTTTTTTTTTTGTTTGTTTTTAAACAAATGTAACTGCTTTTTTTCCTTTTTAGTAGGACCGATTCCAAATTCAATATGTGACGTGTTTACAAAACTCTGATTTCATATAATTTCCAGTTCACAGTCAACTCTCATACTAGTGAATGTGCAATTTAAACAAATAAAACAAATATTAAGGATCAAATAAAATTTTAAAAAATATTCATAAGAAACAACTTGCATAAAATGCATACACAAATCTCTGCAAGGCAATTCTGTACGTACTTACCACAAAAAAAATGATAAAAGAAACTGTCCATCTTGCATTATTCAATGGAAAAAAAAACACAAAAAAAACCCCAATGAACTAATATACTCTACTCAGTTTAACATGTACATGACTAGAATAAACAAAACGCTTAATCTTTTTTTAGCTCTGACGTACATATAAAAGTTTCAATGAATGACACAGGTCCACCATCCTGCACTCACCAACTTGGGGTTTCCCCTGTTGAAGGTACGGTGTCAAAAACAGGGGCTGGCCAGGATCCACTCCATTCTGCAGCATGGGGGGGTAGGACTCGGGAAACACTCCCCGGAAAACACTCCTGCCACTGGTGAATCCCAGCAGAAGGGAGACAGCAAAGACAATACAGACGATGGCTTCATGGTTGGTTCGTTTGAGCTAGCTCCTTGTTGACCTGATCTGAATAAAAATCAATGTGCACACACTTTCAATATAAACTCTAATAAATCCATGATGATACAGATCAAATATGTGACTATAATATAAACAATACAATTCATGCAGTTTATTAGGTAGAATTAATTAACATAGCATGCTTAATTTCATCAAAAAGTTGTAAGTGTATACAGAAAGCTGCACCTGTTTATCATCTACACATTTGTAAGTGTCTGTGCTTGTACAGAGAACACAATCCCATTGCTGAATAAAATCTGAAAACCGCGCTTCATACAAAAGAATATTCATAACTCCTTTGCGAAAAATAAACATAACGTCTGAGATTGTTGATTTTGTATTAACATCTTAATATTACTAATCATCTGTTCCGCTTTCTGGAAATGTAATCTTGTGCAAACATAGAACTCCTGGAACCCAAACAGTGCACATGAAATCAGAATAAACCATCTTGTATTGTATTGTCCTGGCAACAGCTTGGATTATGTCCTTATATTGTGGAAAACATTCAACCTCTCATCTTTATCTTTGTTTTAACTTCCTGATGTTACTGATTTTGTTCTGCTGTAACATACAGCAGGTTCAGCAGGAGAGTTTTATCTGTGGAACAGATTAAAGATTACTAAATCCTGACCACTGATCTCTCACACACACACACACACACACACACACACACACACACACACACACACACACACACACACTTTTGCTTAGTCTGGTAGCACAGGGAAGATGAAACGGAGCATTTGCCACCCACATAGTTTTTTCAGTAACTGTTAATTTTTGGCTATGTCGGTAACTTGCCGAGTAATTATTTTTCTGAAGCAGGCCAACATCATCCAACAATTTGAAATTCTCAGTGGCCAACATTTGCCAGATTTGACCATCATTCACTCACCCTCCCTGAATATCTTATTGTTATAGAGATTCTGTGAAGTTGGCATTTCAAACAAGAACTGAAGGCTTCTGAAGGCAGAGAAACTTCTGGTAAAAGCTCCCTTCCTCTAACCCCTCTAAAGATTTTTTTTCCTGTTTATGTTGTTGTAGTGGTCTCCAAATGGTTATGACTCCATCTCGTTTAAACTCTTTCTTTTTTTAAAGGAGCACTGGAAGTCCCACCTGCACCTTCTGGTGAAGTGTATCTTTTTCCTGTCTGCCTTTTGGCCAGCTCTGGGGAAAGGCCCAGTGATGGTGAGGAAAGACTCACTAACCGAAGGGAAAGTCCTGTTGACAGAAAGAAAGACTGTAACCCAAGATTTTCTTGAGAGGGCAAGTAAGATCTTATCAAGAATGCTTGGCCATGTCTAGAGTTGTACTGTCTTCACCTGTCAGTGGAACAGCAACATGTGAGGCTGCAGGATCACACGGCAGTTACTCAATGGTGGTGCTTTTCGCCTGTGGGCTCTGCAGTCATGAAATATGGCTGGTACACCCACGGGAACACTCCTGTAGAGGTTCTGCCTTGGCACATCCAGTGGCATTACACAATGGCAACTGCCAGGGAGTAATTATGACTCTTGACATCTTAATGGAATGCCCTGTGTGTACCTGCACCCTGTGTGAACACAGCGCAGGCTTCCATGGGTGGTGCAGGATTGCTCCCAGCTGGTTCATTCAGCAGTTGAGGACAGTACTCCTCTGGGTCTAGCCCGCACCTTCAGGTGTATCTTTTTCCATCAAGGTTTCACAATGCTATAACTGTATAATTGTATACGTTGTTTTTTAATACATTGTACCGCATTGTACTGTACACATTCTTGTCAAAACAGGTTCCTCTCCTGGGCAGAGCCCATAACCATACTACAAGCCATGCTTTCTTTTTTTTTTCTTTTACATTACAAGCTGCCTCACCAAATGGAATGGAGGGGTTTTGCCAAGCAGCCATGCCTAATTCTGTTTAGAATTAGAACAGAATCAGGATAAGGATCACCAAAACTGGGAAGGTGTTCAAAGGCATCTGAAGGGAAGGGAGGGGAAGAAACAGGGGGGGGGGGGGGGGGGAGGGGAGAGGGAGGCAGAGCCGAGTTTTACGGTTGGTTGTGTACAGTCTCCCTTTGAAAGAATCAAGCAAGGGTGCTGTGGCAACTCTCCTAGAAGACAGTTCCACTGAGGTATTGTGCATGGAAAGAAGATGGATTTCATGTACTGACTGCGGTGGGAGACATGGGACACCACAAGCAAAAGGTATTTCAATGGTAGCGGCTCTCCTGGTGGCAGTTAGTTGGGAGGGTGGTTGGAGTTAATCTTTAAGAGCCCATGATACTTGTAAATATCGGCAAGGTTCATGCACCTGGTCTCCAATAGGAGTTGATTAAACTTGAACAGCAAATCCTAAGGTCTTGTGGTCTGATGCTGTAAAACTGGCATACACATCTTACAGCACATCTCTAGACTTTCTTTTTGGAGTCAATGCTGGTACTGATTAGAGGGATCCCAGACTGGGCATGCATATTTCAGCACAGGTCAAATGCTGATAAAGTTCACTTGTTTCAGATCCTGATCGGCAATTATTGTCAATCTTGCTGTTAGCCTATGCTGCTAGAAAGTGGGCCATCTGAACCTGGTCAGCACTGTTGACGCTAGAGGTGGTGTGATGCCAGTTATGGACAAACTGAGCCTCCTTGGCTTTGATGTTGTTCACGTCATGTGTGTATATGAGGTCTTGAGTCTGCTTTAGAATCTGCCATGTCGGTCTCCCTTTGGTGTTCAAAGCAAATAATTGTCATACGTCCATTCTTATTTTTCATTCGCTTCAAGAAAAAATGGCCCCCTGTTCTGAAATCCTGAGATCGGCAAATGGAGAAGAAAAAAAAAATGTTTAGACATTGTTCTTGATCATCAAGTTCTGTCTGACTCTTAAGTAGGCCTAGTTCTTCTTCTTCTCTCCGTAAGGGCCGGGTTCATTTCTGAACGTAAGTGGTCCTGCGGTGGCGTGTCGTTGATTCCGGCCGCGGAAGGTGCCTCCAGGAATCGGCTGAGCTTAAAAACTAGTGCGATTTGAAGAGGTGGCACTAGCTAGGTTTGGGTGGGGGGGGGGGGGGGGGCAATTAAGGCTATGTACAGGGCAGTTGGGAGGGTCATGGGGTGCCCACATGAAATGGGAGGTCTATAAATCATGCCTCCTACTTATCAGATTGGAGATTTCAAAATCATAGAACGGTTGCGTAAATACCCTTTGTAAAAGTAACGAGAAATAAATGACTGACTTATATAAACAAGCTTCATTCGGCGGTGAAAGTTTACGCCACTGATCAAAGTACGGATGGGACTATAAACCGAGGTCTAGTCTGTGTCACATGCACTAAAGACCATACACGGACTCTAAAGATCCCGATGCTCATGTCCTAAGACGGGTGAGTACCGGCTACACGAAAATACACAATGCATGCAACCTGTGTGCCAGAATAGTCTACTTGAAGACTGTGGGCACGGGGCAGGTTAAACATCCCCATCTGGAAGAAGAAGAAGAAGAAGAAGAAAGTAACCAACACAAATGTACGATCAAGGCTTAGGCCTACCACTTCCAATATACTGTAAAAGCAACAAATAGAACTAAACTTAACTTACCATAAGGCGGTAATCTTCTTATCAAAGCACCAGAACAGAGGACAAATTAACAGCTCTGACAGTCGCAACTTTTTGAATACTCTTGGGAGGTGTGTGACACTAGGCCTATCGTGTGACTGCTGACAGCAGCTTAGGCCAAATGAAACATGTGACCGTCATGTGATGGCGGCCATAGCAGGGAGGGAAAGTTTAATCAAGACGGTTTTATCAATCATCAGTCGCGTGTGTTTATCCTTTGCATGTCGCAGACGTCGGAAGGCTCTGCAATGGCAAATGGATAACGTCATGGTTTCTAGTGCAAATGGTTATTATATCACCGGCTCCGCCCATTTTGAGTCATTATTATGATCGATCACTGCACACTCTCATTGAAGCGTCCCGCGGGTAAGCGCGCAAAAAAAAAACGTCGTGTGTACGGTGTAGGCCTAGCTGTCTGCGCTCCGCTCACACTCTGTGTATGGTGTGTTTGGAGGGGAGGAGAGAGAGGGGGGCGCACAATACCCACATGCACGAAAGACAGTTTCGATTAATGATCCGCCTAACCATATCAAATCCAAACATAAGCCTTTGCGGGCGATATACAGTACACGCAATTTATTCTGACGTTACGGACGTTTTGTTTCTAGCCTAGCGAAGACAACAACAAAAGAAAAAGGAAAAGCGCTCATGACCCTAAAACGAGACATTTCATTCACATGTCGCTTCACTCTCGATCGGGGTGTAGTGTAAAGTTAAAACTAGTTTCACTTTCACTTTTCAACCGGATACAGCTTATGTATGACGCGCTTTTGTGTGACGCGCTTTTCGTTTGACGTCAGAAACTGAAAGTAGATGGATGCTGGTTTTTTGGCTGCCTTGTTTTTGTTATACTTCACATGGTGTCAGAATTGTGAACTTGAAACAGACCTACGTATTGTGAACTGGAATAGACGTACGTGATGGCTGAGTCAATTTATGTGAGGACTCCCGACTCATTTGTGGTTAGTGCAAATCCAGCGGCGGCATGGGAGAAGTGGAAAACTTCGTTTTGACATTTTCCTTCAAGCAACGGGTGCCAGTGCCAAGCCGGACGCGGTGAAGGTTGGACTTTTATTAAACCATATTGGTGATGAAGGACTCGAGATCTTCTCCAATTTTGTGTTTTTGGGGGAACGGACCTAACCCAGACAATGCCGACCAGCCCCTGCCAGCAGAAAGCAAGACCAATTACAACACTGTTCTGGGGAAGTATGATGCTTTTTTTCAACGTAGAGACCCGCAGTGATGTTGCGCGAACAGTTTTGGTTCCATCTGCACAGGGAGCCTTCCCAGTCGTTTGATTGTTGGTCAAGACAAGGCAGCAGCTTGTAAATTTGACAACTGTGACACAATGATCAGAGACAAGCTGGTGTTTTCATGCAAAGATGACACCGCCAAGCTGAAACTGTACGACGTTGGTCCAAGGCTTACCTTACAGAAGACCACTGACATTCTCGCCATGAGGGAACTGGCTAAGAATGAACTGGAAAGAAGCAAGACAGCCAGGTGGGGTGCCCTCCAGAGAAGTTTTCAAGGTAACATGCGACAGAGTGCATACAAAGGTGGCGCAGGTGGCAAGAAAGGTGACACCACGGCCTCGCCAGCTGGCCAGAAGTGCGGCTACTGCAATGGCAAGCATCCTCCGGCAAGAAGAACTGCCCGGCAGCGAAGGTTTGTTGCAGAAAGTGCACCAAGATAGGCCACTACGCCATCGTTTGTAGAAGCTCAGCGTCAGTCCATGAGGTCATCCACGAGAACCAAGCGGAGCAGTCTGAAGATGGGGTCCCAGTTTTCGTGGGTGGCGTCAGTAGTAATGGCGTGCGTGCAAGAACATGTCACTCCAGCAGCCGTTCCGGTGAGGTCATCAGTGCCTGCTGACCCTGGGTGGCACATCAAGCTGAAGGTGGGATCACGCGAGCTGACCTGGTGTATAGACACTGGGGCCCAAGTGTCTGTGATGCCCGACCACATTTTCAAGCCAGCGTTTGGGACACTCCAAGAGCCTGACCGCACTCTCCTTGGGCCTGGCGACCAGCCTCTGGAGGGAAAGGTGGCGTCAACCTCGACCTCAACCTTGGTCGTAACGTGTTCGTGAGAAGGTCTACATCGTCAAGGCATCTAAACTCCTACTTGGTGCGCCTGCCATCAGGAAGCTGGGGCTCATCAGCGACATCCCAGGTGCCTTTACCAATCAGGGCAATCAGATCCTTGCCTACTGGTGGTCAGCCTGCCCAGCAGACGGCGAAGGCCAGCTTCGCTTCATCCAGCGACGTCAAGCGTCATTCCCCAAGTTGTTCACCGGACTGGGTAAACTGGGTGGTGAGCAAGCATCCTCCTCAAGGACGACGCCAAGCCGTTCGCTCAAACGGTGCCCAGGCGTGTTCCTTACCCCTCCTGAGAAGGTGGAAGCTCAGCTGAACGAGATGGTGGAAGGTGACGTCATCGAAACCGGTGGACACTCCGACGGATTGGTGCGCTCCAATCGTTGTTGTGCCCAAATCCAACGCAATGTTCGTATCTGCGTCGACCTGACCCGCCTCAACAGAGCGTGAAGAGAGAGGTCTACGCCATGCCATCTGTGGAGGAGACTCTCAGCAAGATCTCCAAGGGCAACGTGTATTCTCAAGTTGGATGCAAACTCTGGATTCCATCAGCTCGTGCTTGACGAGGCAAGTTCCAGAGCTCACCACGTTCATCACTCCCTTTGGGCGCTTCAAATTCAAGCGTCTGCCCTATGGAATTACAGTCCGCGCCGGAGTACTTCCAGAAGAAAAATGGACAACATCCTCCATGGCCTTGAGGGTGTTCTTTGTCATATGGACGACATCCTTGTCGTTGGCAAAGACAAAGCTGAGCACGACGCAGGCTTCATGCTGTCCTGGAGAGGCTCTCCCAGGCAAACCTGACCCTCAACCCCGACAAGTTCGAGTTCGCCAAAACGCAGCTCGAGTACCTTGGCCAGATCGTAGATTCTTCAGTCGGCGCGCCTGAGGAAAGACCCTGCCAAGGTGAAGGCCATCATGGAGATGGAGGCGCCGAAGAACGTGGCTGACATCCGAAGATTTTTGGGCATGGTGAACCAGCTGATGAAGTTCCTGCCAAACCTTGCTGAAAAGTCTAAGCCACTGCGAGACCTGCTGCGCAAAGAGTCAACGTGGATCTGGGGACCAGAACAACAGGGTGCCTTCGACACTCTCAAGAAGGACCTTGCCTCACCAGAGACTCTTGCACTGTACAGTCCCGAGCGTGAGACAGTCATCTCGGCAGACTCCAGTAGCTACGGTCTTGGAGCTGTATGTCTTCAACGCCAAGACAACGGTCAACTCCATCCTGTTGCATACGCAAGCCGTTCCCTCACAGCGACCGAGCAGCGGTATGCACAGATCGAAAAGGAGGCTCTTGCAGTCACCTGGAGCCTTGAACATTGGTCAGATTTGTTGGTTGGCATGTCCTTTCGGGTAGAAACAGACCACAAGCCTCTTGTCCCTCTGTTCTCTACCAAGCTCATCGATGAACTTCCTGTCCGCATCCAGCGCTTCAGGATGAGGCTGAGCGGTATTCTTTTGACATTGTCCATGTCCCTGGCAAGAACTCTATACGCTGACACTCTGTCCAGAGCACCTTTGCCTACCACAGATTCTGCGGACAAAGAACCTGACCTGCCAAGCAGAGGCATATGTCAATGCTGTCCTGCTGACCTACCAGTTCTGACCAACAGGCTGGAAGAGATTCGGTCAGAACTCCAGAAGGATGACATCCTCAAACTGGTCATGCGCTACGTCCAAAATGGCTGGCCAGAGAAGAGACTCTCAACAAGCCTCTCAAGACCTACTTCAACGAGCAGAGTTCCTGTCTGTCAACGACAGTCTCCTGCTGAGAGGTATCGCGACTAGTCATCCCTCCGTCACTCCGACAAGATGTCCTTCGACACCTACATGATGGTCATCAAGGTGTCAACAAGACGAAGGAAAACGCGGCAAACTCCGTGTGGTGGCCAGGGCTGTCCCAAGACATTGACATCATGGTCAAGACTTGCCCTGACTGTGCCAAAAACAGGAAAGCCAGAGTGGAGCCCATGAAAGGTACGCCCTTCCCTGAGCGTCCTTGGTCTAGAGTTGCAGCTGACTTCTTTCAGCATGAGGGCAAGCAGTTCCTCATAGTTGTGGACTAATACTCACAGGGACGTTGAGATCGTGCTCATGAACAGATCGCCAGCACAGAGACAGTCAACAGAATGAAGAAAGTCTTCTGTCGCCATGGCATTCCGGACACATCTAGTTTCCGACAATGGACCACAGTTTGCAGCCGAAGAATTCTCCAGATTTGCTCAATCCTGGAACTTCGAGCATATCACCTCTTCCCCTCACTACGCCCAATCCAATGGTGAGGTTGAACGCGCAGTTCAAACCATTAAGAACCTCATCAGAAGTGCGATGATGAGTACCTTGGCTTGCTCATGTATCGCAACACTCCCCTTCCCAACGGTTTTCTCTCCTGCCCAACTGGCATGGGGACGCAGTCTGAAAACCCGAGTTCCATGTCATCCAGACACTCTCCTTCCCAAGACCCCCGACGTGTCTGTCCTGAAGAAGAGAGAAAAGAATACGAGAGAAGATGAAAACCAGCTACGACAGAAGACATAAAGTTGTTGCTCCAGAAGAATCTCATCTGGCAACAAGTGTGGATCCCGACGTGAAGAAGGAGGGTATTGTCATCAATCGTCATGATACTCCCAGAAGTCTCATCATCCAGACATCCGACGGTGGAGTCATCCGCCGAAATCAGCAGAGACCAGGAAGCTGTACGAGCCTTGTTTGCTTTCCCAGCAAGGCAACCACCTTCCTCCTTCCCCTTTCCCTTTCAACGCACCTCCACACTTCTTGTTCCACGTGCACCACCTCCCAGTGCACAACCTCCTCCCTGCTCACCTGCCAAGGGCCTACTGCTGTCACCGATGGTTCGACGCCAGTCAAGACAACCATGATGCAACTCCTTCCCAGAGCCTGCCATCTTCAATGACCCCAGGGCCACAGATGTCGCAGACGAGAAGATCCGCCAGAACAACGCACAAGCCTGAGCGCCTTATTGAACATTGTTAAAAGACTAGAACTTGAAAATTTGAAATGATTTCTTTTGATAATTTTATAAAAAAAGAAAAGAAAAGAAAAGAAAAGGCGCATTCATGAAATCAATTGAAAGACTCTGGTGCGAGACCCAGAACCAAAGTAGTGCTATTGTACAAACTTACATGCAGTATTATTTTCATAAATACTCAGTGCTCATTCTAGTCATTCTGGATATGTCTTATCACACTTTGGAGAACTTTAAATTGTTCTTCTGGAAAAGGGAGATGTAGTGTAAAGTTAAAAAACTAGTTTCACTTTCACTTTCAACCGGATACAGCTATGTATGACGCGCTTTTGTGTGACGCGCTTTTCGTTTGACGTCAGAAACTGAAAGTAGATGGATGCTGGTTTTTTGGCTGCCTTGTTTTTGTTATTACTTCACACGGGGGAGGGGGGGGGGGGTGGAGAGGATAAGAGAAATAAAAAGAGAGGGGGGAAAACTTTCTGCGTGTCATGAATCCTTTGAACAATTTACTTATATGTGCTACGAATAACTGCTGACAACGTTGGTTGACATCGTTTATGAATAATTTCTTAATGAAGAAGAACGCCGATAACAACGTGTTGTCAACAAAGCGTTAAAGGGGAGAGGAGAGGGGGGGGGGGGGGGGAAGGGGGGGGGGGGGGACACATGCCGTATTTGTACACAGACATGCACGCGCGCGCGCACACACACACGTCCGCCATTATTATCCCCCCCCCCCCCCCCCCCTCGGCCTCCACCTTTACTGAACCCCACGAAAATGTATTATGATTATACTTACATTACGCTGGATCACACACATTGCATGACTAATAATAATAATCAATCTTTCGGTAATGTATTTAAAAAGGCAATCAGCAAGTATTGAGAAAGTACAAAAAAAGAGCCACTTGTTAATTAAGGAGTTTAATATGTTAGCTATGCAGATAGATGCGAAGGTTAAATTTACCATCGTTAAAGTTCCGACGAATAAGGGGAGACTTGCTTGAGACTTACAAGCTATTTAAGGGACTTAATAGTACAAATTTTAACAGATTTTTTCAACTAACATCTAATCAAATTACAAGAAATTCTGATAACAAAATCCAAATTAAATATTGCCGCAAGCGCACTAATATTAGAAATTTTTCCTTTAGTAACAGAGTGGCACCGTATTGGAACAAACTACCTGCACACATTAAAAAAGCAAAGATTTGAATACTTTTAAAAACCTTCTGGATACTAACGCTAAGTTAAATATGTTAAAATTTCAATTTGATTGATAGAATAGATTAAATGTATCCTGAGCATATGCATGCATTATGCAACCAATGTTTATGAAATAAGATGATTGGGACACAAAAGCTGTGAGCCTATCCAAAGTCCCAAGTGAACTGAACTGAACTGAACTGAACATGTAAGGTTATGTTGCTTAAAGCCAAGATGACCGCAATCAGGGCGATCACCGTGTTGAAGTCAACTCACAGTCATTTAAAAACAAAACAAAAACAAACAAACTCATTCACACAAATCTTTAAACTACACCTTCTAAAAACACATAGGAATTTTATTTAAAATCTTTCTTCTGTAAAAACTTAAATCAGATGAAAAATGTTGATCTGCTTAAATGTATTGACATTTGCATGCACTGACATGGAGTATCCGGCAATTACTTACAGTTGCAAATTATTTTGAAACGGTGGTAGGCCACTTGTAAACAGCGACAATTACTTTGGGAAAGTTGGTGATAATATGATAAAAGCATACTTATGAATAAGCATGTGTAATATGAACGATACTGAATATCTAAGCTTACATAACTATTGAAAGTATACAAAATATGTAAACAATTTTCTGTAAGATTCTGAGCTTCGATAGCATTTAATCTTAGGCGAATGTGAGTTCCACGGAAGAAGACCAGATTGACAAAGACCTGGTGAAAGTAGGTGAAGTCTAGGAACGGGAACCTGGTGTTTTGTAAATATTCTAGAATTCAAATTAAATTTGTATTCAGTAGTTTTCGATTTAATAGGCCTACAGATGCAACTGTTAACATGAACATTCTATTACTGATAGCAAACATATCCTGTTATAGTAGAACTCCAGCTTGAATTTAATCCGATCCATTAAGGCTCCAGGATTTCGCAACAAGTGGTTTAAGGGCACGTTCATAGATGCTGATTGAAGGTTTCATTGACTTAGCGCTGGCTGAGTCAAATCGTATCGAACAGTGATTAATTGAAGAGAGCCTGTCTATATTCGGGAGTAAATTCTGGAAAGAAAGTTTTAAAAGAGCGTAATCCTGCATATCTGATATAATCATTTGTCTAAATACTGTTTTGCATCACGTTTTGATGTAAGCAGTCCATTCTCACACACACACGTATGCACGCACGCGCACGCACACATGCATAACACGCACACACATGCATAATGCACACACACATTCACACATAACGCACATACACACATACGCTTGCATAACACACACAAATGCACACACACGCGCGCGCGCCCCCGCAAACACCCACTCACTCATGCATGCACGTGCGGGCGCACACATACACACATGCACGCACGTGCGCGTGTGTGCACACGCACGCACGCACGCACGCACGCACGCACACACGCGCGCGCACACACACACACACACACACGGTAGTATTTTGCGCCACAAGAAAAGTTTGAAAGGCTTCCCAGTTGGCCAGTTTATAGTTAAATTTTGGAATTTTGCGTTCAGTGTAGACATTTCATCAAATATATTTTCATTAAAACGTTTTGTAACGAGAAGATGATCACTCCCTAAACAATCTTCCACTGTGGACCAGTTACAGTTAACTGCTATGATTGGGGAAACAAGCGATAGATCTATTGCACTAGACTTGTGAGTAACTATATCAGGAATTCTCGTAATTCTACCGTCATTTAATAAAATTAAATTCGAATCAACAATGTTCTATACAAATCTATTAGATGTCACTTTATTACAACTTGTATCCCAAAAGGGCGCATGAGCATTAAAGTCGCCCATAATAATCCATTTTCTCTTTGAAAATCAGTATGTTTTAACCAATCTGTGTCATCCTCTTTAGGACCATTAGGATAGTACACGGACAGAACATCATAAACTGATTCCTCATTTACTTTGATGGCAGCACCTGTGGCAAACACACCTTGTTTATCTATAGGCACTGGTAGTGGGCTTATAATAACTCAATGTCAAGTCTAATGTTGATAGCAGTTTGCACCTTTTTATTTACCCCATTGATACTGCAAAGAGGAGGATAGTAATAGTTCTTAGGTTTGGGAACCTTTTCTTTTCCACATTCAATGACTGGAATGCTAAAACATAATAGTTTTTCTCCAGAACATGACTTTCAAAAGATAACAGGTTAGTAGAAATAGATTTTGCGTTCCACTGAAACACTGTGAAAAGGTTGTTTGGATCTAACTCCATAGCAGACTGTATTTACAGGCATAACTGTAGTTATGCAGATTATTATCGCTCCTGATATTTTTGACACTCCTATAGTCATGCACGTGTATTTAGTCATGAATACAACTGGTAAAATCCGTGCAGAAGTAGGTGGGTGGTTGTAACCTGGAATGTCAGGTAAAGCCGGAATAGCTCAGTTGGTAGAGCGCCGGACTCGTAATCTTGGTGATCCTGGGGTTGCGGGTTCGAACCTCCGCCGGGGCGTTTCGGTACAGGGGGATTTTTCCCTCGGAGTTAACATTGGTTCTGACTCCATTTCCCATACAGTCCTTCGAATGAGACTATAAACCGAGGTTCCGTGTGTGAAGGCACGCATAACATCTTGCACACACGTAAAATCCCATCACCAACTTTCGGAAGAGTAGGCCAGTTTGGCCGTTGGTATGGATGACACGTTACACATAGCATGCACCCTGCGTGAGAAATGGAAAGAATGAAGGGAGTAAGGAAAATGAGTGAACGATATTGACTGGATGACACAGGAAACGACTGAATGAAGCGCCAGCTGGCAGCTCTTCAGTCGGCACTACCTAGGTAGGCAGCCCGTTGTGTAAACGAGTGTTGATTGTAAAGCGCTTAGAGCTTGGTCTCTAGCCGAGAATAGGCGCTATATAAGTATTCATTATTATTATTATTATTATTAAATTGCTGCTGTTAACATTAAGAAACTGGAATAATAACACAAACATTTTTAGTCGTCAAATAACGATTTTAAATTAAATGCAAAGTATTTCTGACAAGAGATTGTGTATAAATATTTTAACATTTTCATGAGAATCTAACTATACAAAAATCAGTTTTAAAAGTTTAAACATCAAAAGTATAAATTATGGAAGGTGGAAGGAGGGAGAGGGGAACAAAGAGTCCAGCCGGTGATGACAGCACAGTCAGTAGAACCATGGGGGCGGGAAAGACGGAGGGTAGAACCCTGGGCTGTGATGGTGAAGAAAGGGGGCTGATCTCCTCCGTGGCTTCTTAGAACAAGCGGTGCAGATGTCTCCCAATGGTACTGGCCAGCACGCTCGCTCCTCTGGCTTTTGGATGAATCTCATCTGCAGTCAGGTGCCTGTTGTCTGTAGCATGCAGATTGTGGAGGCTTACAAAACATGTCTGAAACACAGGAGAAAACGGGGAGACGTAACTGAAGTCTACAAGTACCTGCATGGCTTCTACAAGGTGTCACGCCCTGACTTTCCCGTCGCCACGAATGAGCTGAGATCCACCAGTGGCAACTCCCTGAAACTTCAGAAACCAAGGCATCGTCTCAACGTACGGGGCAACTACTTCGCAAACAGAGTTGTGAACCTCTGGAATAGCCAATGGTGAGAACCTAAAGATACTACCCTCGCTTTTGCTAGATGGTCAGATTCTGGAATATAAACAAAAAGTTAAGTTCCTGGGGGTATTTTTAACTCCTATGCTGAACTGGAAAACACACATTAAACATTTGATTGATAAAACAACCATGGGGTCAGGACTGTCATACCCTTTTACATCTATGCATCTCTTTAGTCCGATCAAAATTGACATATGGGCAGGAAGTGTATTTCTCTGCACCTAATTCTCTTTTGAATAGATTGCAAAGCTTGGATAGTAAGGCCATGAAATTAGCTCTGGGAGTCCCAGTTCATACAAACACTCATAGATGTTATAAAGAAACAAATATATTACCACTAAATGAGAAGCGAATATTGGATGTATCCAAATATATTGTCAGAAGTCTTTCTGTTGAAAATTCAGTTACTGAAGAAATACTGATGGATTCCAGTAAAGATTTTCCTAAGAGGTCTAAACACATACATGTCACATATTCAACCAGTTAGAAACTACACATCTGACTTTATGTATCATTGTAATATTGATATTACTGCTATACCAGAATTTCCTTGGGAGCACCTAAATGCTTCTTTTGATTACAAATACACTTTAATAAAGAAAACTGATAATGTAAATATTTTAACAACTGAAGTTCGTGAACATTTAGAAAACAGCTATCCAAATCATTTAAAAGTGTTTACAGATGGGTCTGTAATGGAATCTCTGACAGTGGTTCTGGCTTTATCATACCAACTTTAAATGTCGGGAAATCATATTATTTAGGGAAGGGGTTTTCAATATATACCTCTGAATGATATGCAATACTGAAGGTTTTGGGACTTACACATATGATACACCAACTGCTTTCTATAAAATTTTACTTTGTGTTGATTCCAAATCTGTTTTACAATCACTAGAGCGTTGGGACTGCAAAGCTAGAAAAAAAATGCTTTTTGAAATAAAACATCAACTGCATTCTGTCATAACTCTAGGCATAAGAATTGACTTTTGTTGGGTTCCATCTCACTGTGGTATAAAGTGGAATGAAATAGCAGACAGTCTTGCAAAAGAAGGAGCAAACAGAAATGCTGAAAATGTATTAAAACAATCCCTTAGATTTATCCGCTTGTGAATTAATCCAAATCATGGAAAAAATATATACATAAGGGTTTTTTCTCGGGTTCCCCGTTTTCCCTCTCACCCCTTGGTGCTTGGGTAGGGCAACCTACCCTTGGGTCAGACTTGGGTCGGATGCTTTAGGCGGCTGACCCCCTTCTCTCTCCCCCCCCCCCCCCCCCCCGCCCCCCCCCTCCCCTTGTCATTTAAAATGATTTTTCGAGTATATTGTATCTTATTTATTGTGCTTTCTCTTGTTCATTTCATTCATATGCAACACACCCACTACATACCATCACACCCCCTCCCCCTCCACTCACTCTCCTTCCCCTCCTCTTCTCTCTCTTATTCTCCACTCTTCCTCTACTTCCATTCTCTCTCTGTCTCTCTCCCCCTCTTCTCCCCCCCCCCCCCCCCCCCCCTCTCTCTCTCTCCTCTCTCTCTCTCCTCTCTCTCCCTCTCTCCTTTTCCTCCTCCTCACTTTACTCTACCCTCTTTCCTCGTGCCCTATTCTTCGAACTCTACTCACCCTCTCTTCCACTATCCCTCTGTCTACTTCATTCACCCACTTTGCTTCACAAGGGGAGTATTGTGCATGTTTATGTCTGTATTTTTTTGTCGCTGAGGAAGGCATTTTGCCGAAAATTTCTTGTCCTGTTTTGTGTCGTGCATTAAATCGTCGTTACTTCACACTTTGTTTTGTGTGCTCTTCTGCGTTTTTGTCGTGTTTCAGTAACGCCGCAGTTTGTTTCATTTGCCGTAAGAAGAATTTAAGTAAAAAACATGTCTAGTTTACCATCGTGTCCCAGGCACATTGTCAGATTAAGGCTGAATACTTGGAACACTAAATATTCTCATGGTTTTACTTGTGTCTGCAGAGAAACCATTTCTGTACATCATCTTTTATTTGAATGCTCAGTGTTGACCACGCTCCATCAGGAGAAAGGTATTAAGATGACAAACTTTGATAATGTTAGTACTGTCTTATATGGTTCACATGTTGCTGAAATTGCCATGGTTATTTCACAGTCACCGGTTGCAAAATTTTTATAAAGATCAATTTTGTGTACCACTAGGGTATTTCACTTATGTAAGCTTGCATAATATCAGATGTGGGTTTAAAAGTACTAACGTTGACGATAAGTTAAGTGTGTTTTTTTTTCCTTTCTTTCTTTCTTTAGTTAAGTGTCTAATATCATCTGGCGATGAAAGACATTAAATAAACCACTGAACTGAACTGAACTAAACACACGGTAGTATATGATATTTCAATGCGAACAGAGGATACAAGCATCAGTCACCAAAGTAGCATCATCGGCATAGCCTGAGGAGGAATGAACGGTGATTCATGTGACAGTCATGTGCAACAACACAGCATTCAACATTCTTGTTCATGGTAAACCCCAATATGGTTCAAGGCATGGTGAATAGGAGATGATGTTGTTCCTGAGAGAGAGAGAGAGAGGAGAGGAGAGAGAGAGAGAGAGATGTATTGCTTCCAACTGCAGTGCGATTATGAAGAAAAAGGCCCTATATTGTGTCCAAAAAACGTTATTATTGAAGGTTAGTTTGCGATGCTTTATGAGGAAAAACAACAACAACTATCAAACACAACAGAAATGGACGGAAAACGCGTTTAAGCCCAAATATGCACGGTATCTATCGTGATATAGTTCGACGCAGTTCAGTTCAGAAGTAATTGTCAATGTCACTCCATCATAAATATTAGACGATAAAGATTTATAAAAGCACACAGTCGATTACTTTCACATGCACTATTCAACCTATCATATCATAAATGATATTACACGATAAAGAGTTCTGATATAAGTATACTCTCAGCAATTTTCACGTATACATGTACATCCCATCATACAGATCCAAGACATCGATATTGAAACCGTCAGAATAATCCAGCAACTTCTCTTCCAGACATTTCGGAAGCAATGTCAGCGGTGCAATAATCATACAAATTACAACTAGATAGTTGTCAACACGTAAACCCGTTTCTCCTCATAATTTTTGTAATGATGGTAGTCCTTCGGATCCGAAGATGACGTCAGCGTTTCTGCAGCTCATCAATGTACGCGGAGGTGGCTCTGCAGCCCCAATCTGGAGGCGCAGAGTCTGGAACAGTGGGGACACTGGAAGTCCGTTGTCGTGATCACTGCTGCTGCTGCTCTGTGGCGTTGATCCCTGGCGGCAGTCAGCTTTTGGCGTCGAGTACTTTCGAAGTTGGTAGCGGCTTTGTGAATTGTGGCCCGCCACAGAGGTCGGTCACTGGCGCACTCCTCTAGTTCTTTTGGTTTGAGTTCGCACCACTGGAGGTTTGATTTGACCGAGTCCTTGTACCGTTTCTTTGGGCGTCATTGGTTTCTCTTGCCGTGCAGAAGCTCTCCATACAGCAGTCGCCTTGGCATACGGTGCTCTTCCATACGGATGACATGCCCCACCCATCGAAGCTGGGCCTTGATGAGCATGGACTCGATACTTGTAGTGTGAGCACGGTCCAGGACCTCGAGGTTGGAAACACGGTCCTGCCAATGGATTCCGAGTATGGAGCGAAGAGCTCGCATGTGGAAGTTCTCCAGCTTCTTGACGTGTCTGCGGTACAGTGTCCAAGATTCGCACCCATAGAGGAGAGAGGGCAAGACCACTGCGTTGTAAACTCTCAGTTTTGTAGTCAGCCGAATGTTGTGTTGACTAAGCACTCTGTTGCGGAGTCTTCCCAGCGCCTGGCTTGCTTTGCTGATTCGGGCATCAACTTCCCTGTCCAGGGAGCCATCACATGAGATGGTACTTCCTAGATATCTGAAATGTTCAACGTCCGCAAGCTGGGAGTCGTCAATGACGATGGTGGGTGCCGAGGGGTTGGTGTTTGGTGCGGGTTGGTGAAGCACCTCAGTCTTGCCGAGGCTGATTGTCAGGCCGAAGAGCTTTGAAGCATCGGAGAAGCCGTCAAGCGTCGTTTGCAGATCGGATTCTGCATGGGCCACCAGTGCGCAGTCATCGGCAAAGAGGACTTCTTGAAGGAGATCTTTGATGCTCTTTGTCTTGGCAGTGAGGCGACGAAGGTCAAAGAGGGAGCCGTCCAGACGATAGCGGAAGTAGACTCCCTTCTCCAGGTCTTGGACAGCGTGGGACAGCATGCAGGTGAAGAAGACGTTGAAGAGGACCGGAGCTAAGACACAGCCCTGCTTCACGCCATTGCTGATCTCGAAGGCTTCCGTCACGTTTCCACTGGAGAGGACCTGGCCGGTCATGCCATCATGGAAGAGCTTGATCATTTTCACAAACTTTGGCGGGCATCCAATGCGCTCGAGGACTGTCCAAAGAGCTTCCCTGTTGACCGTGTCAAAGGCCTTTGTCAGGTCAATGAAAACAGAGTATAGGGCATGTTTTGTTCGATACACTTCTCCTGAAGCTGTCTGACAGCAAAATCATGTCGACAGTGCTTCTGCCAGGTCTGAAGCCGCACTGCGCCTCGGGGAGGTTCTGCTCGGAAACAATGATGAGTCTGTTGAGGATGGCTCTGGCAAAGATCTTTCCAGCAATGGAGAGTAGCGAGATGCCTCTGTAGTTCCCACAGTCGGCTTTGCTTCCCTTGTTCTTGTAGAGGGAGACAATCAGGGCATCACGGAAGTCATCTGGCATCTTCTCCTCCTCCCAGATACTCCGCAGGACATCGTGAAAGGCTTTTAGGGCGTTGGGGCCTGCCACCTTGTAGATCTCAGCAGGTATTCCGTCCTTTCCTGATGCCCTACCGGAGCTCGTCTGGAGGATTGCTTTCTGGATCTCTGCAATGGTGGGGGGTACTGCAAGTGTGTCTTGTATCGGCTGCTGAGGGATCTGGTTCAAGGCATCCGAGTCGACTGACGAGGGCCTGTTGAGCAGGTTGCTGAAGTGTTCTTGCCAGCGCTTGCTTAGTCCTTCTTGGTCCTTGATCAGGGTTGCGCCGTCGGAGGACAGTAGCGGGGAGCAGCCTGATGCTGAGGGTCCGAAGACTGTCTTCAACGAGCCAAAGAATTTCTTGGCGTTGTGAGAGTCGGCATAGCCTTGGACTTCAGTCGCTTTGTCCTGCCACCACTGGTCCCGCATCAGACGTAGGTCGGTCTGCACTTTGGCCTGGAGAGTCTTGAATCTCTCGCGTTTGGAGACGGACGATGGGTCATTCTGCCACTCGATGTAAGACTTGTTCTTCGCATGGAGGGCTTCTTTGATCTTCTCATCGTTCTCGTCAAACCAGTCTTCATGGGCTCTGATTTTTGCTCCGAGGACCTCTTTTGCAGTCTCAGCGACCATGTCCTTAAAAGAGGACCATTTTTCTGTTCCATCTTCAGGGGTCAGACCGTCTTGGAGCTTTTCTTCAAGTAGTGGATCATGGAAAGAACGATACAAGACCATCAACGAGGCATCCAGTGGACCCTGACCTCCCAGCTGGAAGACATTGACTTTGCCGATGATGTTGCCCTCCTGTCCCACCGTCACAGCCACATGCAGGAGAAAACCGCTGCCCTGGACAGTACTGCCGCACGAACAGGACTGAAGATCAGTAAGGCAAAAACCAGGGTGATGAGGATCAATGAGGCCAACGACAACAATATTGTACTCAACAGAGAAGACCTAGAGAACGTCGACAGCTTCACATACCTCGGCAGCATTGTCAGCAAGGACGGGGGCACAGACAAAGACATCCAAACAAGAATAGGCAAGGCATCCGCAGCTTTCAAGATGCTCCGACCTGTCTGGACCTCACACACCATCTCTGCAAAAACCAAGATCCGCATCTTCAACACAAATGTGAAGTCTGTGCTTCTCTATGCCTGTGAAACGTGGCGCACCACCAAGCCATCGACACACCGCCTGCAGACCTTTGTGAACAGATGCTTGAGGTACATCTATCGCATCAGGTGGCAGGACATGGTCACAAATGAAGACTTGTGGAGAAGAGCCGGACAAGAGCCCATTGAAGATCAAATTAAGCGCAGGAAGTGGGGCTGGCTTGGCCATACCCTCAGAAAACCAGCACCCAGCGTTGTCCGCCATGCCTTGCGATGGAACCCACAGGGAAGACGCAAGAGAGGCCGACCACGCACCACCTGGAGAAGATCAACGGAGGTGGAGACAACTCGACTGGGCTATTCCTGGGGCCAGCTGGAAGTCGCCGCCCGGGACAGGCAGAGATGGAAAAGGCTCGTGGATGACCTATGCTCCACTAGGAGCCAACGGGAATAAGTCAAGTCAAGTTGTTGGAACTGGGAGAGGCAGGCCGGGTCTTTCAGTCTGGCGACATTGTAGGAGGCCCTGACAGTCTTTGGTCGGTTTTTGTGTGGCGGTAGTATGTGCAGGGTCATTACAGCCCTGACCAGCCTGTGGTCAGTCCAGCATTCAGCACCTCTCATGACGCGGGTCACCCGGACGTCCTTGATGTCGCATTGGCGTACGATGATGAAATCAATCATGTGCCAGTGTTTCGACCTCGGGTGCATCCAGGTGGTCTTGAACTTGTCCGCCAACCTGAACAAGGTGTTGGTGATGCAGAGGCTGTGTTCTGCACACTTGCTGAGGAGGAGGAGGCCGTTGTCGTTGACCTTGCCTACTCCGTGTCTGCCGAGAACGCCTTCCCAGCTGTTATGGTCTCTTCCTACTCTGGCGTTGAAGTCCCCAAGGATGACGAGTTTGTTATTTTGAGGAGTTGACCTGATGGCCTGGTCAAGTTGTTCGTAGAACAGCTCTTTGGTGTCGTCTGGGCTCGTGAGCGTGGGTGCATACACACTGATGATTGTGAGGTGTCTTGACTTGCTGAGGGGGATACGCAATTTCATGAGGCGTTCATTGATGCCAACCGGGAGCACAGGTATGCTTTTGAGCAGGGCTGACCTGATGGCGAATCCAACGCCATGGATCCTGTCTTTGGCTTGCGGCTTTCCCTTCCAAAAGAAAGTGTTTCCACCTCCCTCTTCTCTTAGGGAGCCTTCATCAGCAAGTCGGGTTTTGCTGAGTGCAGCAATGTCTATTCGGTATCGCTGGAGTTCATTCGCGACAAGCGCTGTTCTTCTCTCCGGTCTCGACGTACTGGCTCTGTCCATTAATGTTCGAACGTTCCAGGCTCCTAAAAGGAGTTTTCTTTGCTTTTTCTTTTGCATTTTTCGACCGCAAAATGGACGAGTCTGTCAACTGCGGTAAGCTGACCAGACTGTAAAGGGCAAGCATTTGTTCGGGGCACCTTTTCTAGCCCCCTCCCCCATGCGGGGGTGGGCAGTGCTGTCCTAAAGAGGCTGCCCAGTCGCCCACGGGTGCTGCCGGACTCTCCTGTTGCCCTGGAAAATTAAATAACAAGTGTTGCACAGAAATACGTCCTTTGCAGTACCTGTAAAATCTTGAGAGAATTTTGTGTTCAACATACTTAATATCAGCTTGGTAATATTTTACCGAAGTGTCTTGGCCGGGTAGGTGGACAATGTATTAGGCTTTCCATGGAGTGTCTTTCACAAACAAAGTTTTAAATACTTGAAGTAGTCTCGAGGTGAAAATTTGTAGTGATGCGGCACTACATGTGCCGGAAAAATAAAGCCAAGGAAACTTCTTAGTTCTGACGCCGTCTTCGGGACTGGCCATTTCTGGACGACGTCGATCATGCCGGCTTCACAGCTCACACCTTGTGCTGAGATGGTGTGCCCCAGATATCTGACTTGCCGTCGCAGGAACTGACATTTGTTGGGTTGCAGTTTCAGGACAGTTTGGATGATTCTCTGCAGCAGACGGTCTAGACTTTCGAGGTGTTCTTCGAATGTCTTTGAATACACTAGTAGATCGTCTAGGTATACCAGCAGGAATTGGAACATAAAGTCAGACATAGTGGTCTGCATCAACCGCTGAAATGTAGCAAACGCTGTGGACGGTCCCATTGGCATTCTGGTGTATTCAAAGAGTCCGAATGGGATGGTGAAGGCTGTCTTGTGCTGGTCGTCGGGATGCATCGCTATCTGGTGGAAGCCAGAGGCGAGATCCAGGGTAAAAAAGAACTGGGATCCGAACAGTGCATCGAAGGACTCTTGAATTCTGGGAAGTGGGAATGCGTCTCTGACAGTCTTTGTGTTTAGGCGGCGGTAGTCTACGCAGTGTCTGATGCTCCCATCTTTCTTCCGGACGATGACAATTGGGGCTGCGTAGGGGCTGTGGCTTTTGGTGGTGATGCCCTTCGCGAGCAGCTTCCTGATGTATTCTTGGACTTCTTGGAGCTGATGGGGTGGGATATGTCTGAAGGGTTGAGCCACTGGTGAGTCTTCTTTTGTCTTTAGGTGGTGGAATACTGCATCAGTGTAGCCCAAGTCGTCTTCTTCCGTCATGAAGGCTGCTGATCTTCTAGACAAAGGTTCTTGAAGCTGCTTCTACTGGCTGGGTGTACTGTGGAAGTCGGGAAGGCGTACTTTGCTTGAGGGTGCTGACTATGTTACGTCTTCAGAGATGATCAGTTCCTTGACCCCCAAGGTGACTTGAGGTCCGTTGTTTCCTTCGACGGTTTTGACAGGCTCCAGGACAGCTACTTGCGTTCGTCTGTTGAGGAAGACGTCCTCAATGGAGAGATGTGCAACTCTGACGAGTTGTGATGATGGCTTTGCGCTGACAAGTGTCGGGATCAGTACTAGGCCACGGGGAAGGGGTTTGGATAGGGGTGAGGCAAGGAGGTGGGGAAAGGAGTTCTGTCCATGAGAGATTCGGATTGAGGCGATGGAGTGGGCAGGAATTCTTTCTCGGACTGTGGTGCCTTTGGAGTCGTCTTCTTCTCCGTGATTTGCTGTTGGACGACCTACAGGCAATGAGGGAGTTCTGGCGTGGATTTGTTGAGGCAGGGGCCAAGGACATTCATCCCCAGCAGAGCCAGCAGTCGCCTTTTGCGTTCCTGCATGGACGGGTCGCTGGGGTCCTTGGCGACTAGGACTGGGACATCAGAGCAGATGGTACCAAAAACTTTGATGTTGATGAGAATGAGGCTGGAGTAGCGAACCTCAGCTCTGTTCACTGCCCACAGTTTGACGTGACAGTGTTCTCGTCTCAAGTCTTTCAAGTTTTCTCGGGCCCACTTCTCAGTGACCGTAGTGACTTCACTGCCAGTGTTCAGGAGGGCAGACACTGGCTTCAAGTTGATGCCGATGTCCATTGTAGGGCACTGCCTAGCAAGGTCCATTCTTTTTTTGCTCTTCTTGTCCTTTCTGTCTCTTTCTCACCCCACTGCCTGACTGTTGACAGCAGCGGGGGCTAGAAGTTTTCCTGCTGTTGCCGTAGGTCTCTTTGCTGCTGCGGTCGGTTTTCTTGCTGCTGCCGTCGGTTTTCTTGCTGCTGCTGTTGGTTTTCTTGGGTGCTGTTGTGTGGCAGTCCAACCTGGTACAGTCGTTTGGCCCGACAGTCGGCCTTCCGAAGACCCAGGCGCTGGCACCACCAGTACCTTAGAGAGCCTCGGCGGTCTTGCTGTTGGTTCTGCTGACGACTCTACCGTTGGTCTTGCAGTTGACAACGGGGTTGCGGCTCTTGCTCTTGATAGGCTTCCTGGGCCGCAGTGACTGGTTGCTGATACTGCTGCTGACGTTCCAGCTGAAGTTGCAAGGCTGCCACGCGGTTTTCCAGCCTTGCCACGATGTCTGGCGTGACGACTGTTTGCTGAGTGACGGGATCTGGCAAGTTGTCTTCCCTCATATATTGTTGTGCCTCCTTGACGATGTCCATGAAGACGGTGTCTGGTTTTTGTCTCTCAGGAAGTGTTTGAGGTCTCTTCTGAGGGAAGGTGGGTGTAGACCATTGCAGAATGCTTCCTTCAGCATTCTGTCAGTGAGGATGTCTCTTTCTGCCGTGTTGATCTTGTTAAAGAGGGTCCGTAGAGCTGTGGCGTACTCCCCCACATCTTCTGCAACACCTTGCTGTTGCTTAAAGAGAGTGCCAGCCAGGGCGGAGGATCTCGGTGGTGTCCCCAATGCTGGCTTAGGATGGCGAAATTTTTTTCTGGCGTGTCGATGTCCTCCGTGCTGAGAGAGAGGATTTCTTGATGGGCTTGTCCGTCCAGGGCGCTGAAGATCAATCTCGCCGCTATGGAGTCCAGGGTCGGCTGGAGGTGTAGGACGATGGAGGCTTCCTTGATAAAGGCTTCGACATCTCCATCGTCATTGAAGTGTCGAAGCTTGTGGCGGATGGGATGTGCCTGGTGGGGATCGAAGTGGCGGGGTTCGAAGTCTTGTGCCTCATCCTCCATGTCTATGAAGCCAAGTCTCCGTGCTTCAAATTCAATGGTGTCGGGAGATCCTGCTCGCAACACCACTTGTGATGGTGCGGAGTAGCAAGAGATGTGCAGACAGTAAGTAGTGAGGCTAGGGAAAGGCAGTAGCGAGCAGGAAAACTTTTAGCCCCCGCTGCTGTCAACAGTCAGGTAGCGGGGGGTGAAAGAGACAGAAGAACGTAGATCTGTTTGCTTTTTCCTTCACTGTTGCTAAGTCACGGGAGTTGTTCCCCTTTGTTGAGAATTATGTTTTCATTTAACGATCGTTCGGAATTTCAAGTAAGTTTATTTTCTTTAGTTTAGTTGTTTTGAGAGTTATAACAATAACTTTTTTTTTAAATTTAAGTTTTATCATTTGATTTGGGTTAATGACATCATATCCTAGAAACATGTTGTGTCCACGTCTAGATCTAATCATGGATCGTTGTGGTGTTTGTTTAGATGTGCTCCAGTGGAAACGGTTACGGTTGTTTAGTGATAACTAACATTGTGTGTGACCATGGAAACAAACTCTAGTCTATAAAAGAGGCCCCATGTCCCTGTGAAGAGAAGTATAGTTTCTGTCATCGCACCATTCCAGTTTGGAACTCTCTACCGGCAGCTGCAGCCAAGGTCCCCACTCTTGACACATTTCAAGAGGGAGCTCAGCAAACTTTACTTTTAAAATACAGTCATTGTATGTGTTGTCGTGTGGAAGTGTGTGTGAATGGTTGATGGGCCTGGACTAGCCTAATGCTTGTTCTGGGGCAGGATAGAGAGTGGGGTAACCCCTCTTGAAAAGGTGAACGTGGGTAGCCTTCCTGCAGCTCCACACTTAGTTGGGGTTTTTTTTGTTTTTTTTTCGGGGGGGGGGGGGGGGGGTAGGCTAGCTGGTAGGTAAGTTGGGGGGGGGGGGGGGGTATGAATGCTGTCTTTTAAACAAGATAGTAGGATTTTTTTTTTTATGCGCACACCCGAGTCACTTAAAGTCCATGGAGACGACGTGGCTATTGATTTGAAGATTTGAAGGTAGTTGAGGAGATGGTTCACAGTGGGTGTGCGTAATCGAGTTCAGATTGAAGATGTATCAAAATCGAGTTCAGATTTATGCTAATGAAAATCGAATTCAGATGTATGGTTGAGTTCAGATTTATGCTGATGCAAAATAAACGTCCACCCTCACCCCCTCCTGCCTTCTGATTGTCTCTCGCCTGACAGCCTCGATCGCCACTACTTTCCCTAGCCTTACTACTGTCTGCACATCTCTTACCATTCCGCACCATCACAATTGTAATGCAGAATTTATA
>CM031597.1:36616372-36623872 GCA_018398815.1 Conus ventricosus | reverse complement strand
CCAAATCTAAAGGCAAGAAGAAAAAACAACCCAAAAAAGGAAAATGGCTACACCTAAAGCATCAAAAACCGACACGTCCCCCCAGCCCGGGTTTGCAAATGTTCTAGAAGAGTCTTCACAGGGGGAAAGGGGAAAAGGGAACCAACACCTCTACAAAGAAGCCCGCGCCATAAACCGAAAACCCAAAAATCAGGAAATTTTGGCGGTTACACCCCAATGGCAAAAGGGTTCTGATGAGGATTTTCCCCAGACAAACCCAAAGTTTGAGTTTTGGGTCCTATGAAACGGGCCCCAGAGAGCCCTCTATTTAAAAACAGCCCTTCCGTTGCCCCGGTGCCACGGGGCCCCGGGAAACGCAGAGGAATGCACCTGCCGGGTCTATCCCCGGTTTTAAGCGCCAGCGCGTAGCGAAAAGAACAGAGTGCGTGGTCCCAAACGCTCGACCGAACCCCTAGTGCACCGACAGGGACATGGGCGGGTTCCAGTCCCAAAGGGGGGAAAACGCACTTGCCCGGGGTTTACTAGTGCACAAAGCACGTGACGTATTCCGGGTTGCATTTGAGAAGAGGAAAAATTTACACATGCTCTCACGCCCAGTTCCCGCTCCAGTGCCCCACCCCACCTTTGGTAGGGAAGCACGGGGAAAGGGGCGGGCACTCTCACTGGCTCAACTACTTGGGGGAGTATTTAAACAAAGGGGGGATTCACAAGCACGCTCAAGAGCAAACATTGATGTTTTTCTCCCCAACAACAAGGGCAGTCCAGTTCTGCGGGAAAACCCTTTCCCTTACGACAGACAGAACATTTCCGGACTCTTAAATTAGAGCAGGCACTGGGACCCAAGGGGACTTACGCAGGGAAAAGTGATAAAAGACTTTACTCCTTGGAAGATTTATGAAAAATCACCCAGCCCCCTTTGCCCTTTTGGGCCCAACAGGGGAGTGCCTTGGGTTAAGATAAGCGAACTCTCCCGAAGGCTGGGGGTGGGCATTTGAGCAACGAAGAGACCCGTCCCCCTCCCGGGCCCGGTTCACAGGGATTTCCAGAAAAATTCGGCAAAAGTGAACCACGTGCCTCCCATTTTTGAGCCAGTGCCCAAGGGGAAAACACAAAAGGTGTTTTTTTCACGGAGTGCGCTTGTACCCTGGCCAGAGAACAAAAACCACAAATTAAATCCCAAAAAACGCCCTCTTTCCCAATTTAGGGAAGAGTCGAGGAGGGACACAGAGTAAAAGAAGATTCCCGTCAGTTCGCGCCCCCATTATGGGGGTTTGGGGCAAAAAGGGGAAGATCGATAGAAAACCAGGGGAGTACTGACTTCAGAAAGACATCCCAGATGAATATGGTGATTCTTACGGAGAGGGACTTTCTCCCTTTTGGGCCAAAAAACACACTATAGGCGGAAAAAAGAAGAGGAGTGTGAGTCACAATTCAAATAAAGGGGGTCAAGGTTTCTTAGAGGGGGGGAAAAAGATGGCCCAGGAACCCTCGGCGGAAAAACTCGTCTTTGGGAGACAAAAGGGAAATTTTTATGGCTCACATTTTTAGAAAAGGCGGGTAAAAATGTCCCAGGGTCCTGACATCCCAAGAATAAAAGGGGGGAAGAAAACAAAGGGGAGGGAAATGGGCACGGTGTGGGGGGAAAGAGGTTTTTACAGCAAAAAAGGTTTCAAGAGGTGTAAAAACAATTGACGACTGCACCCAAAAAGCATTCGAATGTTATTTAAGGCAAATGAAATCAGTCTAGATTTCCCCAAAAGGAGTGAAATTTTTCCAGCTGGGAAAAATACTCACCTTTGGGGGTGGTTTTGGGAGGGGCCCCCCCTCTTGTTCCCCCGGGGAGAAATCTGAGACAAAAAACTTTTTAAAGAGAGACCCAAACCGAGAACCCCCCAAGATTTCAAGGGGAAATGGCCCCAAGAAGGGAGCCATATTCGCCTACGAGTGCTCTGACTAAAAGACCCAAATGATAAAGGGTTGTGTTCCTCCAACACCACCCCCTTAAAAAAAGGTTTGCAAAAGACAGGGGAAAAAAAGGAGGAAAGGGCCCCGGGTTTTTTGGAGCAATGCATGAAAAGCATTACCAGGGGGGGAAAAGGGGCGGCGACGAAAAAGGTCCCTTCTTCCCTACCATTTTAATGGAGTGAGAGGGGAAAGGCCCTGGAATCCACAAACTTTTCCTAGGGAAATCAGCCACCACATGCAAAAATCGAGTGTGTTTTTTTAAAGGGGGACTGTTTGAAGAATCCCCAAATGGAGAAACCCAAAAGGGGGACATGGAATCTGGGGCCCACGCCCTCGCTCCCCCCTTTGGGTACCCCCCAAGAAAAAAAAAAAGGGAAACGTTCCTCGGGGTCGTCCAATTACAACACCCGGGACAAAAAGGGTAGGGGAACTTCAAAAAACCCCCTCAGTACCTCTTACCGGAGCAGTGCCCCTAGTTCCAACCAAAACCAACCCCTTTCGGGCCCCAAAAGGGGTTGCAACAAAGCACCAGTTTCTCTACCCCTAAAACCCAAAGGAAAAATTTTCAAAGGGCAAAGGGCGGGGGGGGGGGGGGGGGGGGGGGGGGAGGAGGTGATGACAAAAACACTACTCCTGTTTCCCCACTAAAGGGCCCCTATTTTACTCGGGTCCCAAGGAGTGGAAAAACCAGGGGAGATCACCCGGGGCCCTTTTAAAAACATCTTTTCAAATTTGGGTTTTCCCCTTCCTTTGGGAAAAAAAAAAAAAAGCGGACACTGCAAAGAAGCCCTATATTTTTCCCCCAGCCCAAAAGTCGGGGGAACAACAAAAAACCTCTTGACGAGAAAAGTGGGGGAAAAGGGATAAAGGAAAGGGGCTATAAAAGAGGTGAAAAAACATGTATCCCCGGTTTCAAACAGCAGGTATTCCCCAATTCCCCAAGCCCCCCGGAGGTCCCGTCCCTTTCGGGGGACTTGTCCCCCCCTCAACGCCTTCCTCTGGAAAAGGTAAAATAATTAAAGATGGAATCCCCAGACAAATCGGAGCCCCATAACACCAACGTTGGGCCATTTTCAAAGACCTGGGGGATCCCTACTTCCATATGGGGGGTGGCAAAAAGGGGAAAAGGGAAAATGGTGGATTCGAAGGGGGGGGGAAAAATTTTTTTCCAGTCCCGGGTACTCCCATTCGGATTGAGCCATCCCCTTTCGTTTTCCCCAAAGTGGGTAAAGGGGGTTTTGTACCCAATACCCACAAAACAAAGATAGGTTTACATACCTATTTGGAAGATTTGGGTCCCTTCGGGCGGAGAAGGAGACAGAGTGCCTCGCCCAAAAATGGGGTCTTACGCAAGCTTACGGGAAACCCTAGGTTTTGAATTTAAAGGGTTTGGAAAAAGCCCGAACTCACCCCCCTCAGGAATTTTACATATCTGGGGAGGGGAATTTTCGACACCAACGCTTCCCGGGTTTCCAACCCGAAAGGGCCCCAGGGTGGGGGCCCCTTCTGGCACAACTAACCAATTTACTACCACTCCAGTCAGTTCACCGGGAATCTTTTTGCAGATTTAGGCGGGGATGGAGTCTCTGCCCCCCTTTTCCTTTGGGGGCTTCAAAAGGGGCCCCCCTGCAAGGGGAAAAGTACCCGCCGATTCTCCCAGGTCAGAGTCTTTGGGAAACCAGAAAATCAGTATAAAAAAACCCGGGTTTAAAGGACAAAACCCAAAAGTGGCCGACCACGATTGGCAAAGGGCATCGTCCCCCATCACTCTGCCTCCCCCTCTAAAAAACATTTGTACACAGATGCATGGGAAAGCACTTTTGGGGGGGGGCCACTGAACAAACACCCCCAGTCAGTGGGCCCAGGGGGGACGGGAATATGCAGGGTTACTATCAACAGCTGGAATTAGAGGGGGTTACCCCTATCCCCCCAAGATTGCAGGTCTGGTTTCCCCCCGGGGAGAGTTTTTAAAGTGGGGTCAGACAAAAACACAGGGTTTGTTTTCATAAAAAAACCCGGGGAGGATCTTTCCCCCAATCTCTCAATCAGGCGGAACAGTTGTTACTGTGGCTTTTTGCAAGGGGGGTTTGGATCTGTGGGGCGAAACAAAATACCCGGCATTTGAAACATTTTGGGGCCCTTCTGACCCGCCCGGACAAGATATCCCTACGAGTGGCTATAGTAAAGGGAGAAAATACGGGTTGGTTTGGGAAAAGTGGGGCAGCCCAAAAGTGGGACCTCTTTGCGACGAAATTCAATGCGTGGTTTCCCCCCTACATCTCCCCAGCCCCAAACCCCACAGGCGGAAAGTGGGCGATGGATTTGCAACTGGAAGGGCCTGTTAGCTTACGTTACCCGCCCCTAAAATCTCACCCCCCCAAGTGATAGAAAAAAGCAAAGGGGGAAAGGGAGCAAACCTCATCTTGGAAACCCCCCTTTGGCGACAAAGAAATGGTTCCCCACGTACTCAAGGCTTGGGCACGAACAACCCAAAGGACCTGAGACTACAAAACAAGCACAAAAGGAACCAAGGTCGGGGGGGCGCACGGCAACGCAGCAAAACCCCAACTTGCAGCATTTGGAAAATTTGTTTCAAAATGCTTGCTAAAAGGGGACTGGGGGAAAAGGGCTATTTAAGTGATGAAGCTAGTCCCTAGACCCCCCAACCAGGGGGAGTCTACCCCCACCATTGGGAAGACTGGAGAAAAAGGGGCATTAGAAACAAAGGGCAGGACCCTCTCAAACCATGTACCCGCCCCCATTGTCAAAAAATTTTTGGGGAAAAAATTTTCCACTCAAGAAACCTTTCGGCAGTCTTCTCAAAATAGAAGAGCAGCCATTGCCTCGGTTTTAAAAGCAGCGTTTAACAAAGGACGTTTACGCAAGACCAAAAACAGTGACAGTCTTATTTAGGGGAAACAGCGAACCTAACCCAAAAAGGGCACCAAGTTCTTACCCCCAAAGGGGGCTTAGCAGTGGTTTTTTTAATACCTCAAGGGGGGAAAAAAAAATTCAAAGATAATAAAATACTTCCTCTCAAGGAGCTCACATATAAAAAGGCATTTCTGGGTTTGGGACTGGCGACGGGGGCAGAAGAGTGTCCCGAAAACACTAACCTGTTTGGCCTTTAAAAAACGGGGTGGCACATGCAAATAATGGTCAATTTAGCGTTCCCGTTCTTGCCCGAAATTTTTTTGGGCCCAAAAAAAAAAATCCCGAGGGCTTCCCGCTACCATCCCCCGATTAAACCCCTCTCAAGGGCATAAAATCCGGAAGGGTTGGATGTGGGGGTTGGCCGGAAAGGCTCAAAAAAATAAGGAGCTATCCGAAATTTCGAAACAGTTTCACAAAGGGCATGTTTCTTCGATCCAAAACCCCTTTCACATCGGATATCCCAGAGCAACGTTTTTCCCGATGGTTAAAGACTTTCAAAAAAACAAGGGGTTTTTGTTGCTCTCAAAACCCGGAGGATGGGGGCAAAATCTGTGCGAAATCAAAAAAACACCTGAAAAGGCTAGGCACATGAGATAAAAGGGGGGCGACAACTATGGCCCTCGACCCCAAACATCCCCTGGCCCCCGTCATGCAAAAAGGCGTATTGGCAATCCCTTCGGGCTTGTAAGACACTACCTGAGGGATTCGCCCAGGGTTGAAGATGGGCAAGCTGAAGGGCTACCTGAAAGGTTGGGCCCCCCAAACGCAGTCCCCCGGGGGAGGGCCCCTAAAAAAAGGCAGAAAAAAGGGGGGGGAAATAGGGGTAAGCTAAAAAGTTTTTTATTGAAATGTACCTTACCCCCAAACCCTGTTTTTGGAAATTTTAAATGGAAAATTTTAGGCAATTTTTTATTGATTCCAAATTTGACAAAAAACGTCCCCCCCTTTTCCCTTTCTGTAGTCAGCAATATTTTTAAAAGGGGGAAAGGTTGTATGAAATATAAATGAGGTTTTTAATAAACCCAGTTTATATTAAATAAATTACCATCTCATTAAACTTTTAAACCCTCCCCGCCGTCCCCCCACTGTGTTCCGTAATAGAAAAGGGGGGTATCCTTTTAAAGGGAGATAGCCCGGGGGAAAAAAAAAGTGACGCTAGACGGAAACCGGAAAAGGAAAATGCGCAGGAGAGGGGGGCTGGGGGTTTTTTTTTATAAAAAATTCCCCCACAAACGATAGTGACATGCGGGCTTCGTCCCAAGATCTAAGCAATATTTAATTTAGGTGTAAGTATTTAAAATAAACTAGGTTTTTTAAAAACCCCATTTGTTTCCCCCGTTTTGGTTGGTTTGGTTTTTTTCTGCTGTCAGTGTCGCCCGATTAATTTAAATATGGATCCGATTTTTTTTCCAAATTCAGTGTTAAAAATGGGGTATGGCCCAAAAAACCCAAACTATATAAAAATTTTTGGGGGGAATTTTGGGTGAAAAGGGGGGAAACCCAAACATTTTTTTTCAAACAAAAAATTGCTAGATGGCAACGGGTTCCCATTTTTTAATGAAATTTCCAAGGGAAAAAAAAAGTACACAGGGCTCAGGGGGGAAAAAGTGGGGCTTATCAAAAATTTTTGGGCCTCCCGGGAAATTCTAAGATTTTTTACGGTATTTCAGATCCATTTTACAATCTGGCTTGGTTTAGCAAAACTAACATTCATCGGGAGGGGTGTGGGAGGGGGGTGTTTAAAGTATTGTAAAGTTCAGTAACGTTTTTTTAAACTTAAAAAACCTTGAAAAACCTCTGACTGTAATGAGACAATGAAAAATTCAGTTTGGCACAAAAATTTTTGGTTCTGTGAGTACCCCTGAAGAAAAACTCAAGAGATGGGTGGGGGGAATTTGGGTACAGATCCCACACATGACTGAAATTTGATTTTTGCAAAGATGTTCGACCTTGGGAGTGGGGGGGGAGAGTGCTTTACGGTTTCCCCTTTTAGAACTGCTTGTAATAGATTTACCTGTCAGTTTAAGTTTTGTCCCATGTAAGTTCCCTTTTTTTGAATCTACATACTGGATGCTATTGTGGACAGTGTCACTGTACAGTGAAACTTTGCAGTGAAGACTGTCACAATCAAAACACAAGTGAACATTCTCTTTTTCTGTTTCATTTTCATATTTCTTTATTTTGCAATGTTTGTCCATCACTATTTTTATTGTATGTGTGAACATCTTTTGTGAATGTGTGCATATTTTCAGTCTGCCATGATTGTAATGCACGGGTGATTTTGTACAATAGAGGGGAAAAAATAGAGAAATATGGATATGGTCGCAGTATCTTCATGAGGTGCCTGTGTAAATAAAACGTGTTTCCAGTTATACAGCATAAACCTGCTGGGTCTGAGAAGTGCATTTAGACGTTATACTTACCATAAGCATGTCATGAATATTAACTGCCAAAACCACACACATTGAAAATTATTTTAAGATTAGTGGCACATATTTATTTACAAACTCAGCATTTCATGTCATATGCTGAAAGTTTGCAGCTGTGCAAAGACATACCTCAGATCATCTTGCGATTCTGGTCTACAGCATGCATCATTTT
>CM031597.1:36528872-36613872 GCA_018398815.1 Conus ventricosus | reverse complement strand
TCATTCTCATAACAGATCTGATGGATTTTCCTTTGCATTTGGTTTTACTCTCATAGTCAGAAAAGAAGAAGCTTGATAATATTCACATAGCCTTCTGATTTGTCATTGCAGTGCCCTGCACTGGGTCCAGGCATGATGTCCCCAAGACCTCCATCATTCTTTGATCCTTCTGGACACCCCCACCGTACATCGATCCTCTGGACCTTCACAGCAAGTCTCCTTCTCCACCCCCAGCCTATGCACAAATCGTCGCACCAAGAGAAACTCGTCATAATTAAGCCTGGATGTTATATGGGGCAAGGGGAAAGAGGAGGACAGAGTCACTATTTGAGAGTTTTATCAGGATTTGGAAATTCAGATTGTTCACTTTTTTTTTTTCATTTATTCTTTTGATAATTGATGATAAGGAGTCTCTCTTCATAAGAGGACGTATGTGTTTTGCTTTGTGATATCACTTGTAATGTGAAAATGTATGCATGCAGTTGTTCTAAATGCAAACTTTGTTTATGGCAGAATTGGAAAATGCTGATTATAACATAATGTACAGTGTATTGGTAATTATTAGCATGACTCTTCAGGTAGTCTTGGTATTCTTCACATGGAATTTTATGTTGATCTCATACTGTCTCTTTTCTTGCCAATGTTGTTGTTCAGTATACTGGCACACACGCTCGCTGACAGGGCACATGGGCATTCACATGTTTATACATTCACATGTATGAATACTCAGTCAGCGCAAATGTACCTGTTCACTCTTATCTCACTTCAACATGTCCTATATACACAAGTCTTTGTGTCCAATTGTTCCTCATACACTCACACAAAAAAGAAATTTTATATAATCTATGTGTCAGAATTATTGTCTTACAGGATGGATGTCAAGCCTTCTGGATAGTCTGTTTTGGTGCCTGTTTATGTGTGCATGTGTACACGCATGTACATGCATGCATGAATGTGTATGTGTAAGATTGTGCTGTCTGTGTTAAATCAGATTTGTTTGCATTATGCAGCTAACTCCCTACAAGCTGTGCGATGGGAGAACTTGATCTAAGATGAGAATTCGCAGTGACAGTGAAAAAAATTAAACTCCACAGCTTATTTCTCACAAATTTTAGTGGCATCCTGCCTTCCATCGATGTAAAACAGGCTAACATTATTTTTTTAATCTTCCACTTTTTGACCATTTCTTGATGTCGTGTTTTTTTTTTTACTTACACAGAGCCTCCTCTTTGCATCATAACCTGTTCAGAGTGTCTTTATGCAAGGGTTTTGCTGTGTTTTCTGTGGGCTATATGACTGACATAATACTGGTGAGTTTGGTCGTGGTTTTGGAAACGGCGAGTCAGGTGAATTTGGGGGTAAGCCATGTTATTTTAAGAAGGAGACAACGAACAGTGTGTCCGACAGCAATATTGATGTAAAGTCAAAGCATCTTGAACTCTTAGCCAAGTTTATATGTCAGTGTAAAATCAGTGTATTTCATTGTTTGAAGACAACAAAAAAAAATGGTAGTGGGGGTCAGGGGAGGAAACAAGGGGGAGAAGGGTCAAAGGTAATGTTTGTTACAGCTCATGATTTTGGTTCTTAATACCTCTTTTTTTTTAAATCTGTTTGGACTTGCATGACTGATCAGTCTTGTACTAAAGAAAAATCCAATTTGAATGTTGATGAACACTACTTAGCTTTGTTTTGTTGTCCTTCTCAAGAGGTTCTAAACCAATCAAAAATTAAGACATCTACGAATACAATACATATCTGTTTATTGATTTCTCAGTGAGACTCAGAAAGAAAAAAGGCTTTTTGAGGTGGAGCAAGGAGGAGGGGGGGAGAAGAAAAAAGAGAGCAAATGAAGTATATGTGCTTACATTTTTCGCTATGTATTCTTCAATACATATCTCTTTAACTGAATCTCTGTCTCATAAATAAAAGTATATGTATATATCTACATGTTCACTTGTGAATATGTATGTCATTTATTTCATGTAATTTTATTCCCATTTTTTTTTGCATTTGTGTTTTTGTTTTTATTAGGATGCATGAGAGGCACAGAATTTTATTTTGCTTGGTACAGGAGCACAAGAGTTATTGGAGCAAAGCATAAGATCTTTTTCATGGAATTCTACTTTACCTCATATTGTTTGATGCTGATGTGATACTGGTTCTCTTGAAATGACTTGGAATTGTGCATCATCTTGGTCATTTGTGATGCATTTAGGAATGGGTCTCATTCTTGCTTGTTTGTCTTTTGTGTACATAAACCATCTTCCCCTTTTGTGTTCCTTTTCAGACAAATTGTAGGGAAAGCCTGATTTTCCACTCTAGACGGCTATGTTAAAAGAAATGTTCTCTTCGGAGTTCATGTCGATTTTGACTCCAGTGTTTTCCAAGTCCTTTTGATGAGACTTTAAACATGTGCATAAATAATCCTGCACAAATGTTAAATCTCATCCCACTTTGGAGAGAAGAGAACGCTATTGAGTACTGGTTGGATGGGCTGACACAAAAATGAAAAAAAGGTGCACACTGGTGACATGATCAGGCATCACCCCTGAAGACACAATGCTGCCTGATAGTGGGATTAAAGAGAGAGAAAAAAACCAAACAAAAATGGTTGCATGTGCAAAAATCTTGTCAGTAGAAAACCTCTGAGCTGTCAAGGCATGCAGGAAAAGAGACAAAGTATACGTCATCTTGCATGCTTTGTTACATTTTGAATGTTTTTCGCTTGAAGAGTGACTACATTGTTAGATCATGAGGATTGCATTTCAACTCTTGATCATTCTTAACATTGCTTTTCAAGTTGCAGATGGCTTGTACTTAATTTTGCATTTTTGATGGGTTGGGAGGAAAAAGTGGGGGGGGGGGGGGGGGGGTATACTTTATTCATGGCTTCCAACTCTTTTCTTTTTTTCCCGTTTCCTCTCATCCATGACCTTTTCATCTGACTCCATCCCATCCCCTTTCCTGGGGGGGGGGGGGGGGGGGGGGGGGGGGGGGGGGGGGATATACATTGTATTTTAACTTGCAAATGCTGTGCTTGTGATTTTCCCTTCACTGTCACACTGTTTTTCTCTTTTTTCGTCATTGTCCACTTTTTTCTTTTTTCTATTCTATTCTTTCTATTCTATTCTATCCATTCATTCACCTGTTTTAAGTGGGAAGACTTTGCACTTTATTCTCTTGCTCCAGTTTGGACGTGACAACTATTTTGTTGTGATCTGATGTCCAGGAAGAGAGACTGTAAACTTTGTACAGGGGAGACTCCAGTTCAGACGGATCTGTTCCTTTTCTCATCGTTTCTGTCTACCCCTACCTAGCCCACTGTCTCCTGTTAGAATGCCAGAGACCTTTCAGCTTAAATCGTATCTCCTCCTCTTTGAAATTTTGTGTTCATTTTTTTTTTCTTTTGTCATTGTCTTTGACTCTGCCTGTTTGTGTTTGGTTAATTTTGTGTTTGTGATTTCCTGTTTTCAGTCAGTCTGTTTGACTCTGCCTGTTTGTGTATGTGTGAGTGTTTGGGTTTGGGTTTTTGTGTGTGTTGATTTTGTGTTACTAATTTCCCCTGTTCAGTCAGTCTTTTTGACTCTGCCTGTTTGTTTTTTGTTAACTTTGTGTTTGTAATTTTCTCATTTCAGTCATTCTCTTTGATTCTGCCTGTCTGTTTTATGTTCATTTTGTGTTTGTAATTTCCTCTATTCGGTCGCTGTCTTTGACTCTTGCCTATTCATTTTTTGTTGATTTTGTGTTCATAATTTCTTCTTTTCGGTCACTCTCTTGGACTCTACCAATTAGTTTGTTTGATTTTTAATGTCATCAAACGTTTCTTGTGATGTATTGTTCCAGAAAGTCTTTGGACTTTTAGTGCTGGGTCCTATTCATAACATGTGAAATATTCTGTTGCGGCCTGATAAAGAAGCCGTCAGACAGTGAACACTGTCCAGCATGGACAATAGCCAGTCTGTTTTGCGTTGTCTCTTTCTCTGTGCAGCCTGTTTATGTTTGTTTCTTTAGTTGGTCAGCTGGTTTTGTTGGTGTCGTCGTTGTATTGCGCTGTTACGTTTTTCATCAGTTTTATTTTGCATATTCTTAAAATCGGGGATGGGATGGGGGAGTGGGGCGTGTGTATGTATGTGAAAAAAAATTGGGCGAAATAACTGACGCTTCCATCTTGGCTTGGTTTTGTATTCGCTTGGATTATGTCAATAGTTAAGAGAATATGAATTGTGGTAGGTAGCTATGTTTATGTATTGTTGTTCATTTGTTTTTGTGTCCCATGACTGAACTCTTCAGTTTTGCATGTTGACTGGCCTGGAAGGGCCGTGTGTGGCCAGCTGGACTAATATTACATAGAAACTCAACTTGTGTCCAAACAAGGTATTTGAAAAAGTGAAGCTGATTTGATATTATCTCTATAGCCCAATTTTTGCCTGTGAATGTGATTACTTCATTGTACAAGATCTTTGTGTACAAATTATGTAATGCTACAAAAATGTGCAGTATTTTTATATCAAATGTGTTTTGAAAAATGCTGCAAGCTAGAGAAGCATTTGAATATTATGGCATCATATTAAATGTAGAATAAAGTCTGATATTACTGAGTAAAAAAAAAAAAAAAAAAATTCGCATTAAGGAGTATGAAAATATGATAGTCTGCTGATAAATATCTAAATTTTCAATCATTAGTGGGTGATAAGTTTCACATTATGTTGAATAGAAACTAAACATACTAAAGAAAAATTATTTCAGTATCTTTGCCAATGTTTGCAAATTTGAAATTGATTGCATTGCAAGGAAGAACATTCTTTATTTTTTAACGAAACAAAATTTGAAATTAGGCCCAGGCAAAAGTGATGTCCTCATCTTGTTTTTCCTCTTTATTCCTTGAGTGATGTGGTTGTTGACTCTCTTACATTAGTTTTTTTTCAGGTTGATAATGAAGAATAATGACAGGTTGATAATGAAGAATAATGACAGTTGTGACAACTTTTTTTTTTAACAGATTGTGAAAACAGCCATTTTTTGGTATGTTACAGATCTAATCTTTAAGGAAGTCATTAATTAAGTCATGTGATAAAACAAAACAAAACATATTGCCATGTACATGAGCTGAACATAAAGGTGGTCTCTGTTTTGAAATGCATCATTTTTGAGGAATCCTGGTTCAACCGTAGCAAAAAGATCGAAACATGTAAGAAAAACATTAAGAGCACTAATAGTTCTTTTACTGGTGAGTAAGTGAAGAGTACAGGGAGGTAAGAGAAGGGAAGGGGGGGGGGGGGGGGGTGGAGTAGAGAGGCTGGGAAGTTGGGGGGGAGGGTGAGCAGAGGCAAATTGGGCAGTGTTTTCACTGATTCAATGCAATTTCTGTAAAACTATTACGAGATGTATGATTGATTTTAGTCACAAATAGCATACTGGTTCCAACTAGTGATGGTGTAAATATGCTGTGTCAGCCAAACTAGTCACAAAAGTGTGTTTGTGTCTGTGTGTGTGTGTGTGAAGGTAGATAGATTAGAGTAGATTAGATTATATTACATTATATGAGATTAGATTTGATTACACAGATAGATAGGTGATCCACCAGGTAGCATGATGGCACATAGCCAAGTACCAGCCGCTAACGCTAATAATAGATAAGGATGTTGAACCAAGGTCCAGCTCAATGTAAAATGGCTGTGTGATTCTGCCTGAACATTACCTGGATCAGGACACAGACCATTGTGTCCTGTCAAAGGTGAGGTCTTTGAAGGCTCTCCAAATGGCATTAAAAAGCCTTTCCCTTGTCTGAAGGGGGCAGAATTAGATATGATACGTGGGTATTTGTGTAGGGGGTTAATATTCCAAAATTGAAGCATGTAACTGTAGTGTTCCTTACGTGCTCATATCGTTTATGTTCTTAGAACCATGTCAAAGAGGAGGATACAATTTCTCCAGAAAACTCTGAAATGGCGGCATCTTAGTTCTGGACATTGAAAGAGATAGCTGAAAAGAAGATTGTTCAGAATAAGTGTTTATAAATAGGTCATATGACTAAAGGGCCAGCCATGAATCACTGCCAGGGTTATGTTGTGTCCTTTGGCAATATAGGAAGAAAAAAGTCGCTTTACATTTTTTTTCTCTTTTTCTGTTTTTCTCTTTGTAAATCTGTTTATCATTCCAAATCATTTGCTGCCAAGTTAACACTGCAATAAACTAGTGCTGAGTATTATGTTTCTGGTTTAGAAGTGTCTTTAGGGTCATGTAAAACCACCAGCAAACCAAGAGGCCATGGTGACCATAGGCAAAATTGTTGAAAGAAAAGTACATTGTACCAATGGTAGGTTTCAGACTGAAGCAATCTGCAATAAAAGTTGTTTACTGTCTTTTTTTTTGTTGAGAAATGTTTTATTGTTTTTCATTGCAATCTACCTCCAGAATGTATACCTGAACTTTACTGTTGTTCAACTTTGACATGCTGTGCCATGGATCACGAAGCTATTTTTTTGTGATCCCCAGGTGAATTATCTCCAAATCACCTAGAATGGACACACTGTGTAGAAAATAGCACATTTTTTACACATGTGAGAATAACATATTTGCTTTTGATGATTTCATAGTATAGGCAACCAGCCTTAGTCTTCAACAATGTTATTTAGAATTACTGTTTCCTTGTCCAGACCAGTAAGATTTAATATCTGTATATTATCATGGCTGAGGGCAAACGTGCTAAACAACAGTTTTATGTTGACTTTTGCTGCCATCCGACACTAACAAATCTTTAACTGAAGGCAAGAATTTGTGAAGCGGAAGGTTTGTTTTCAGAGCCAAATCACATTCAGATGGTTTTTATTTGAGATGATAAGTCAACTTTTGCAACCTAAAGGCTTATTCTAAAAATCGCTTCTCCCCCTCCCGTTCACATACCACCCCACCCCCCCTACACACAACCAGTCCCATCCTCCTTCTCCCTCTCCCCACAGGCTTTCCTGCAGCATCCACTCTTTCAGTCTCCCCATTCCACTGTCGCCACACAGCTCACTGCAGTTGCTTTTGACTTCTGATGGGACATGACCAGGCATCCACACTCGGATCTAGTCTGGCGGTGCAAATATTTTTTTATAGTCAGTGGAGCTCCTTGCTTTAGAGAATGGAGGTTAACATGTGGTGATTTTTTTTTCTTCTCGCTTAAGTTTATGAATAATAGTATGGCTGCTTACCTGGAGGATTGATTAGTATGATAGTTTCAGTGCTTGTGTCCAAAGTCCTGAGGTTGAGCACACACACTCACGACACACACACACACACACACACACTCACACACACACACACACACACACACACACACACACACACACACACACACACACACAAACACACACACACACACCACACACACAACACACACACACACACACACACACACACACACACACACACACACACCACACACACCAGTTCATCCAGTAGAAAATGGCAAACTGTTCCTCTTCAGGGGTGGGGAGCTATGAGGAATAGGAAACAGGCTTCGTCTTCATAATGCAAGTTCAAGAGAAAAGAAGGCATTTTATATCTCACTTCCCACCTCCATTTACTTGCACCTGGCTTGTTTTTTGTTTTGTTTGTTTGTTTTTTTAAATGTTCACTCAACTGTTCACTGCAATTATTTGGCCAACATTTTGGCCCTGTGTGTGTATACAAATCTTAATCAACATGGTTTATGTATATGTTTCTCTGAGATGTGTTCAGTATTATGAATACCCATGATGAAATTAAATTAATACTTGGCCTGTAGCAATGAAAATGCATTACGCATAAGGAGACTTGGTGAGAGTTCATGAACTAGGAAGAAAGAAGGAAAGTTATCAGATGTGTTGGAAGTATCCTCTGTTGGAAAGAGGCCACTGTAATGACACCACTGCAATTAAGAAAGTAAACTGGTGGTTAGGGTGCTTCAGTACTAATATAGTGTGTACATTGAAGGTCTGCAGGCGCCTATATTTATGATAGAAGTGAGACAGTACCCTTGGCTGTAATGAAAAATACTTTGTCAAATACTGCTAAGTCTCAAGCTTTTGCTACCATTACCAGCATGCCAGATGTATTTTTTTAATGGGGTTTATCTTTGTTGTTCCGACAGTTTCAAAGCAAAAAAAAAATTTTCAGGGAGAAAATATGAAATCTGTAAAAACAACAACAACAAAGGTAATGAAAACATTGTGGAAGTATATTTAGCAATATTCTCTTTGGAACAAATGGAAGTAAATGGAACTGCAGAGTAGAAAGTTGGTAAATATAATGCAGAACAGGTGATGTTGTTTGAAAAAAAAGGTTACCTTGACATTCTGCACACACAGACACACACACACACACACACACACACACACACCACACACACACACACACACAACACATCCCCACCTCCATCCCCCATCCTCCGTACTGACCCTCAACTCACTGTTCTGATCATTGTGGCCAGCTCTATTCTGTCTGTATCATCAGTTTTAGGGTAATTAGTTATATTTGAAGAGTTGCATTGTGACATAACTCCTTCAACCGTTATCCCCTGCTCCCTTCACTCATCAGGTTTTTTCCCTTTTTACTTATTCAGGCAGTTAGTGCACCTACAAATTGATATCATAAATCCAAGTATTTACCTTCCAGGTGCAATTGTATGCTTTACACTTTCTTAAAAGTATCATTTTTAGGGTTGTGACTTAGTTTCCATAAGTACAAGATTTTGACTGTGTGTTGTAACTGTATATTGTTTTGAAGAATTTGTCACATTCTGAACAGTTACTATTATGTTAGCTAATTACATTCAAGATCCACCAGAAAGATGCAAAAGAAGTTATGTTCTGATTGATTCACTGAATGTCTTTCCCCATGCCCATCTTTGTTGGGATGATTTGATTCTAAATGATGTATTTCCTGTGTGGATATGTGTCTGTCTTTCCGGCATGTTTGTGTACAGAAATATGTTTTTGCTTTGCCATCCTTGCCCCGGTATGTTCAGCCAGAGATAAGGAGAATGGAGAATTTTAAAGCATTTAGTCTTACAATTGTTGCAGGATTTCGGCCACACAAATGGAATCAGATATTGACATTGCAGCACCAGTTGAGAAGATATGTGTAAAAGATTGAAGGTTACTTCATATTGAACTGGGCTATCTATGTTACATGAGCTGTTTGGGCAGTACATGGTTTGGGGGCCATTCAAATCTCATTTCTGTAGACCATGGGTCATATGTATTGCCTGCCGCATTATACTGATAAAAATGGATAATTGACTGAGAATGCTTTCTGGACCACAAAGTGTAAGTCAATGAAGACATTGGATGAAGAGTGGTCAAAATTTGAAGATATACAGTACATGTATTTCTCTTTGTTCAAACATGACGCAAGATTGTTGTTGCCATATAAATCTTTGATGTTTTGTTCTCATTTTAACCTATTGTGTTTGCTGCCATTTGCATCCAGGGTTCAATCACTGTTCTTAGTTCAGATGTTATAAGTGTGAATAAGGTGCAGATTATCTGGAATATGGGGTTGATCTATTTAGATTATTGCTTGCTATGTTTGGAAGGACAGGGTGAAATGTAGAACAGACAGGGTGATGCGGATGTTTTCAGCAAGTGAAAATATGCAGATATCTTGACAAGTGAATCATCCGCTGTTGGGTTAAACCCAGGCACCTCATGGTTTTTGTTGCGGGAATTTTAGTCAAGACACATTTGGGTTAAATATCAACCAAAATGAATGCTTTTTGGCAAGTGTTCATCCTTTTCAATAGTGGTCATGAGCATTTGAAGCCTAGAGTACTCAATTCATAAACAAATACCATCAAAGGACAAATATGACTACTTTACTGTAGGGTAAAAAAAAAAAAAAAAGAAAAAAAAAAAAATCTGTCACACATTCAGAAGTCTAACCAGTAACAAACTTCAAAGTTACAGTTGAGGAACAAAGAGAAACATCATCACATCATCTTCTGTCGTTTAAACGTAATCAAAGATTCTAAATGAACGATTGTGGCCAATGATGAGAGTTCAGAGTTATCACAGAGGAACAGAGGGAAATTGTTAGAGGTCTGTCATTTAAACTTTATTGAAGATTCTAAATGAATGACTGTGGCCAAGAACAAATTCAAAGTTATATCTGAGGATTAAAAAGGAAAATCATTACATTGTCTTCTGTCATTTAAACTTGATGAAAGATTCTAAATGAATGATTGTGTCTGCACACACCAAGTAGAGATATAATTTCCAAAATTCTCACCTACCAGCTCATCTTCTTTTGTAACAGAATTAGCATGTTGATGGCTTACACTCATATTCTTTCTTGAAATAACGAGTGCACAAATATGTTATTCTAGTGTAGGCATGAAATTAGTAGTGACAGTTTTTAAAACATGCAACACATTTTCATAAATTTGTGGTGTACTGAAGGAATGGAAAGGAAAGTTTTATAGAATAATGTTTTCATAAAAATCAAAACAAAACAAAGATATTACTTTTTGTGCTACATGACATGTTTGTCTGGTCTGGTAAGAAGTAGATGATGGATGACATAGGTGAATTAGATAATTTTGTCATTATAGTCTTGAAAATGTTGAGCTAACCTAAATGAAGCACATACAGTTCGAAGATTTTTGTTCCCACTAGTGTACGTGGTAAAATGAATAAGAAAGTTTTCACTGTTGTAGATGCAAGGCAGTGTTTATGGACATCATGTTTCATTAAGTGCCCATCTGGGAGTTTGTAAGAAATGCACATATATTAGATCTTTTTATGTTTTGTTTTATTCAAATTATAACACCAAACTTCTTCTCGAACACTCAGATGGTGATGCCAGTTGCCCGCACGAAGTTGGCTATCCTCCAAATGTCCGCCAGGTCCCCATAGAGCTTGGCCCTCAGAGCCACCGGCTCTGGCCATGTGTCCTGCCTAGCGGTAGCATGGAGGTGACAGCCTTGTAGTATGTGCTCGATGTCCATTTCGGCCTCTCTGCATGGGCACATCACAGACTCGCCAATCTTGTGCTTTTTGTACATGTGTGCATTCAGAGTGTTATGTCCAGTCCTTAGTCTGGACAGTAGCACTTGATCTTCTCTGCTTAGGTGGTAGCAGCAGTCAGCCTGGTTGAAATTTGGGTGTTGCTGTTTCCATTTTCTCCTGTAGAGTGTTTTAATGAATTTCTTCTCCTCAGGGTAGGAGACCTCTATGTCATTTTGTTCCAGCTGTCCCCTTCCTTGGTCAGTCTGTCCGTCTCCTCATTTCCATGGATCCCACAATGGGCGGGGACCCACTGAAGGACAAGTTTTGTATTTTCACCAAGATTTTGCAGAGTGTAACACCGAACAACGATCACAATTGAATGATGGGTCCTATTCTTAACTTCTGAACGTTAAATCAAAGCCTTGATCCAAAGATTGTGACAGATGTTGAATTTTTGTCAAATTTTTCAGGCCGCTAGTCTGAAACAACTCTGATTTTTAACCTTCACGGGCAGCCCACAGATAAAGAGTTGTAAGAAATGTTTATTGTTTTAAAGCCTGGAAGTTGGCCCCTCCATCCCCATCCTTCCAGTCCCTAGGCCTTTCTTTCCACCTACACCCCCACCATTTTTTGTTTTTTTTGTTTTTAACAAAATAGGTTTATTTTTGGTGCAACCTTACACACACACGGACACACACACACACACACACACACACACACACACACACACACACACGGCCGCACATGCACACACACACGCACACACACACACACACACACACACACACACACACACACACACAATCGCGCACACACACACTCTCTCTCTCTCTCTCTCTCTCTCTCTCTCACTTACTTTTATGTAGAGACAAAAAGATAGATAAACAGATAAGATACGATAAGATAATGTTGCTTATAGCCCAGCCGACCGCAAAGGGCCACATCAGGGCTGTCACCACGTTAAAATCAACTCACCAGTCAGATGAACAGATACTGGCATACCTGAATGAGTCACCTTCCTCTCTTCTATTAGTAAGGAAAAAATTGACAAGCAAGAGTTTGCATTGTTTTAAAGAATATGGAATGCATAATGCCTCCATGCACATATATCTCTTTGTACAGATATAATTTCATGCAGAGTATTGTTTGTTTTTAAATGTATGTGCTAATTTGTGTATGTGTGTATAATGAAGTTTGTGCCATAGATTTTTATATACATATATTTTGGGTTATTAACTTCTCAAAAGAAGTTTAACTTTGATTCATTAGTAATTCAACATAGTTGTAGATAGAGATTACAAATCAGTGGGTACAATTAGTTGACCTTTACTAAACAAAACTGGCTAAAGTGAACCATTTGTCATTCTGTACTGGATGTGAAGATTATATCTAATTTACATGTTATTCTTTCACCTACCTGTTTATTTGAGGTCAGTACATTTTCTTTCCTTTGCATAATTAAAAGCACATGATTTACTTGTTCATTCTTTTTTTTGTATTGATATGGCTGTTTCTTTTGGGGCTACAATGCCTGCATGTCTTAAGAGCAGAATGAGAAGAGGAGAAAGAGAAATGTGCAAATACATTTTTCATTTATTTTTAGCACAATTATTATTATACTGTTGCATTCTTGACCATTGAGATGATTAAAATAATCAGTGAACTTTTTTTTTCTTTGGGCTGCTTATTATGTTCCCTTTCACTTTTTCTATCAGCACACACACACGCACACACACACACACACACACACACACACACACACACACACACACACACACACACACACACACACACACACAGGTGTTCAGACATGTACATATACCTTACCTACATGCATGTCATTGAGCATGTATACACACAACAAATACAACATTTTATATATAACACAAAATCAAATGCATACTGTCGCACCACACACACACACACACACACACACACACAGACACACACACACACACACACACACACACACACACACAGAGTAAGAGAGAGAGAGGAATTACCAAGCTTGTCTCTCAAACATTTGGATGAGAATACAGAGGTGGAATGCAAATGAAGGATGCAGGGAACCTGAAAGGAGTCTATAGCATATCCTGACCCACTGATCATCAATTCTCTCTGTGTCATACACATCACCATTCACTCCGTATCTCTCAACACCATCACACTGCCGTTAGACGACAGGCATCAATACACCTGGAAAAAAAAAGATGGTCAACTCTTTCCACTTGGAGATTCTTTACATACATTTTGTTTTCCAAGACTTTGATAACATTCATTGGGAAGTGGACTTCCAGAAGTAAAAAAAAAGAAAAGATAAAACTAATGTAGACACTCTCCTCCTGCATGTCCAGGACTATAAAAAAATTCTTTTTTAATGCATCAGGGGGAGAGTTTACTTCCAGCATCTGGCGCATCCTTTGTGAGATGGATTGAGAACACTGAGGACTGTGGTCAATGTCGGGTGCAAACACAGCAGACACAGATCTGCCACCAAAGTGAGCACTACAATCTAAAGTCTGCATTCAAGGATGAAAATAGTACAGCTACAGATGCTTTTCTTTTGCATCAAATGTATTTGACAGCAGTGAGCTGATGCGATCAAATTTTGTTGCACATGTTTTGCAGAGTTACATTGTGTTTGCATTTTTGAGGCAGGATATTTTTCTTAGTGTGCTGAGAGCACTAAAGGGTCATGTGTGGTCAGCTGGGGGACATAATAAAATGGAAATCATACAATAGTCTGTAATTCTGCTTCCATAGTTTGTTGCCAAATCCGACTGCTACTTTACAGAATATGTGAAAGGTACCTAGTTCTGGCTGACCTGTAATCTGCAAAGGGAAGGAATCATACCCTTTCTGTTACATTCTCCGTTTGGTCCCCAAGTTCAGGAGCCACACAAACTACAAGTTAGTATTTATCATATATATATATATATATATATATATTGAATTATAAACAAAGCTTGCTCTTATGTCTTAGATTGAAGAAATAGGGGGAGATACGCATTCATACCTGCAGTGGCAGATGATTCTGCCTAACTAACAGTATGTGCTTGAGTGGGTGAATGGGGAAAAAATAGAATAAATGCTTCTCAAAATGAGCCTTCAGCAAGCTTATATTCTCCAAGGGGGAGAGACATCCTCCAATAGGGAGGGAAACTCACTAACATATAACTCCTGGTCATATACCGATATTTCGAAACTTGGTGGTTTCTCCTCAGTGACCGCGGAAAGTGGTAATTTGACTCCTCTGCCTTTTCAGTTATAAGAAGAATGCAATCCCAGAAAAGGCTGGTGTGCATTACTGTAGTATGTTTGTTGAGTTTTCAAAAAACCAACCAAAGGTGTCATCTAAGAAGCAAAAGAAAATGATGAAAAAGCAAAACAAGCTACATTTTCTTGTGAAAAGTAGAAAATATAAAAAGATATCCTCTAAGACACAAGTGCTGAGGGCCAGTTCTTGGAATGAATCCGCAAGGGACTAAAATACAACAAACTAATAAATTCCAAGGATAAGTACCGAGCACCGTTCCAGCAACTTACAGAGCAGCTTGGTGTTGCAATGACTGCAAGAAATATTGAATTATAAACAAAGCTTGCTCTTATGTCTTAGATCATATACCGATATTTCGAAACTTGGTGGTTTCTCCTCAGTGACCGCGGAAAGTGGTAATTTGACTCCTCTGCCTTTTCAGTTATAAGAAGAATGCAATCCCAGAAAAGGCTATATTTTCTACTTTTCACAAGAAAATGTAGCTTGTTTTGCTTTTTGCTGAAAAGGCAGAGGAGTCAAATTACCACTTTCCGCGGTCACTGAGGAGAAACCACCAAGTTTCGAAATATCGGTATATGACCAGGAGTTATATGTTAGTGAGTTTCCCTCCCTATTGGAGGATGTCTCTCCCCCTTGGAGAATATAAGCTTGCTGAAGGCTCATTTTGAGAAGCATTTATTCTATTTTTTCCCCATTCACCCACTCAAGCACATACTGTTAGTTAGGCAGAATCATCTGCCACTGCAGGTATGAATGCGTATCTCCCCCTATTTCTTCAATCTAAGACATAAGAGCAAGCTTTGTTTATAATTCAATATTTCTTGCAGTCATTGCAACACCAAGCTGCTCTGTAAGTTGCTGGAACGGTGCTCGGTACTTATCCTTGGAATTTATTAGTTTGTTGTATATATATATATATATATATATATATATAATGAATACTTATATAGTGCCTATTCTCAGCCAGACACCAAGCTCTAAGCGCTTTACAATCCACACTCGTTTACACAACAGGCTGCCTACCTTGGTAGTGCCGACTGAAGAGCCGCCAGCTGCCGCTTCATTCAGTCGTTTCCCATGTTATCCAGTCAATATCGTTCACTCAATTTCCTTACTTCCTTCATTCTTTCCATTTCTCACGCAGGGTGCATGCTATGTGTAACGTGTCACCCATACCAACGGCCAAACTGGCCTTCTCTTCCGAAAGCTGGTGATGGGATTTTACATGTGTGCAAGATGTTATGTGTGCGTTCACACACGGAACCTCAGTTTATAGTCTCATTTGAAGGACTGTATGGAAAATGGAGTCAGAACTAGCGTTAACTCCGAAGAAAAAAAACCCTGTACCGAAATGGCCGGCGGAGATTCAAACCCGCAACCCCAGGATCACCAAGATTATGAGTTCAGTGCTCTTCCAGCTGAGCTATTACGGCCCCCCCCCCCCCCCCCCCCCCCCCCCCCTGGAATTTGTGTTTGTATACATCATGATTACAGCAAAGCTGCAGGCAACAGCTTCAGGCACTGTGCGAAGATAGTGTGGCAATGAACACATAACTCAGCCTGTATGTACACAGTTGTTTCACATCTGTTAAGCAACACCACTGTGACCAGATGGACTGTGGCCAAAGAAACAATCAAAGAAACCCCCTTTGTACACACTTGACAACCAAGAACCAGGCATGATCAAGACATGGGAAAGGGTCAGTGAAGAACCAGGCATGATCAAGACATGGGAAAGGTGTCAGTGAAGAACCAGGCATGATCAAGACATGGTAAAGGTGTCAGTGCTAAGTTCAAAGTGAGGTGACTGCAGGGGGAAATTAAAACGTACTTAAAAGTTGAATTAATGTGCCACCGAACAAAACAGACAAATAAATTACGAGACCTCTCATCTGCAAGGGGAAGGAATTATCTTGTAATTTGTTGGCGGAACAGTAATTTAAACTTTTAAGGGTTATCATTTATTATGGCTCTTTATATACTGCTATTCAATATGTTGAGTACACATGAGGTTGACATAGACTGGCCCTGCAAATATGGGCAAAAATAGCCCAACCATGGACATTGAGCATGGTCCATGAAGAGAGGTAAATATGCACTTCATGTCCTAATTAATATAGCTTAAAACAGAAATGACTTAGGATATAAAATGCAGTGTTTCTCATGACAGCAAATTAATGCATTGTTTCCATTTCAGGACTTTCAGAAATAAAGTCAGCTATTCAGATTATTATGAAATCTAAATGTAAGATTTAGTTAGAAGCAATGTATTGTTCTTATGCATTGAAAATGCTAACAATAATTTTAAAAAACAAATCTGAGAACAAAGTCTGAAAATTTTTTAAACCCATAAAGAAAGCTGGAATTTACTAGTTCTGATGAGAAAGCTTTGGCTGGAATGGTCATAAACAACATCTACATTTCTTTTGTATCATTTTCTTGAGAACTGAAATTATTTCACCAGAACAGAAGTCAGTAGTTTGGCTGTGCTGAATTTGCTGATGTCAGGGAGATCTTTGATGGAAGTGAGGAACAGCTTGAGACAGAAAGTATCCTGTCACCCTGGGGTATTGCAGTAGGTTGCCCTCTGCTGGACACATTAAGTTGTTTGTTTGTTTGTTTGTTTAGATGAAATGGGGGGGGGGGGGGGGGGGCACATAAAAGAAAACCACCTTTCTCTTTCGTCTGTGCCGTACAGGAAAACAGTGAAAAGGGATAAGAGGATTAGAGATTTATTCAGAGCCCCTTGCACCAATTTTCTCAGCAGATGTGCGCTGGCAATTTTGTTTTGAAGAAAGCCGGCAAGATACCCCCAGCCAGACTATTTGAGCTCCGCTTGAGCAGTTTCATGATTTTAAGTGACAAGTTGGTTTTGCAGCAATGGAGTTCAGGATCCAAACTTTGAATCATTGAGGTAGTTGTACTTTTGACTTCAGCAGTGATACTGTTTTAATTGGGACATACGTATTTTTTTCTCTCTCTTTCGTAGTTTTGTATGTTTGCATGTGTTATATTAGATTTCAGATAGTTTTACTCGGTTTGTGCATATAGTTGAAATCGATAGTCTTCAAAAAAAAAAGTTTAACTTCCGTTCGTCTTCATTCATCTTCCGATCCACAGCTTTTACTTTCCAAAGTATGGCGTCGCAGGTATGTTTGTAAACAATCCGTTTCAGTTGGATCGTTGGTTATTTGTAATGCATTGTCAAGCTTCAGATCTTTTTTTGCACATTATAATGTTCATATCCGATAATCTGAAGCGTAAAAGAGAATTACAGTAAGTTGCAAGGCATTCCCGGGGGTTATGACGAGTTCGTGAACAAGAAACACGACAGACAGAAGCCAACTTAACTGAACTTCTTCTTCTTCTTCTTCCAGATAGGGATGTTTAACCTGCCCCGTGCTCACAGTCTTCAAGTAGACTATTCTGGCACACAGTATTCTGGCACACAGGTTGCATGCATTGTGTATTTTCGTGAAGCCGGTACTCACCCGTCTTAGGACATGAGCATTGGGATCTTTAGAGTCCGTGTATGATCTTTAGTGCATGAGATGTGTGTTTGACTGATACTTAGTAGTAGTAGTACTAGTAGTAGTAGTAGTAGTAGGGACTGGCTTCATTAGCCTAGACCTCGCGGTCTATCATGTGTCCCCTCTAAATTTCTTCACTTTTTGGGTCATATGGCATGCTACAATTAATATCTTCATTGCAATCCATCATTTGTCATGAAACAATTCTCTAAATTTTGAATCATTATCTAGAAAATTCTTGAAAGTATAATATCAGGTGCAAATTTAATGGTAGTAGGTATTTCATTCCAGTGGTTAGCAACTCTATAAGAAATGAAAATTTACGTTGATTAGTGTTACAGTGCTTTATAAAACTTTCCTTCAGAGTTTCTAGTACTCGAAGTTTGTGCAACAGAAAGAATGTCTCAATGTCAATATCATAGCCATTAAAGATCTTATAAACTTGAATTAGGTCACCTCTGATCCTTCTTCCCTCAGCGAGTGCAGATTCAAATATTTCAATCTTTCATTATACGATAAGTTTTTTGCAATGCTTCAGCAATTTGGTAGTCATCTTTGAACTTTTCTAACATTATTGATTGACGCTTTAAAAAAGGGCTCCAAATCACATTAGCATACTCCAAATGTGGCCTGACAAAAGCTTTGTATAATTTCAAAAAAGTATCTTTATCTAAATAAGTAAAACTCTTTTTTATGATACCTAACATCTGGTTAGCTTTATTTACCACTCTCTGTAAGTGAGGGTCAAATGACAACCTGCTATCGAAGGTAACACCCAAGTCTTTTTCTTCAGTAAGAGCCACTACTTGGTGATAAACATCATTCTCCATCATTTATATTCATTATTTTTTATTATTATTCTGACGTGCAATACACCACACTTGGTCATGTTGAAATACAGATTCCACGACTCGGACCACTCTTGCAGTTGTAGATATGTTTGAAATACAAGTACTCTTTGATGTACAATTGTAAATCTTAGTATCATCTGCGAATATTTTACATGGACTGACAAGGTTATCTGGTAGATCATTTATAAAAAATAGTGAAAAGAACCGGTCCCAGTATACTTCCTTGAGGGATACCACTAAGTACATTACATTTCTTTGATTTGGCTGCCCCTACTCTGACTTGTTTTTTCTATCACTCAGAAAGTTTTTGATCCATTTTATAAGGTGCCACCAATACCGTATGCTGCTAGCTTTATAAGGAGTTCTTATGCGGAAACCGTATCAAAGCTTTTCTAAAATCCATGTATATGATAGTCAGCGACTTTGTCAAAGCCGGAGTTTGAGCGATCCTTCTTATCAAGCCGAGCGATTTCCTTCATTGTTCAGTCCCATTTAAGTTCGTTGCCTTGTGCAAGGTAACAAAGGCCCTTGTTTTTTCTCACTATCTCAGGTCTTTATCTTTCTTCGTGGGCCTTTCTAACTCAGCAACAACCTCCGTAGTACGGCATAATAATCAGCTTGTTGATTGGGGCCGTCAATTGGATGATGATGATGATGATGTATAACACTTTTTTGATATAATGAATAGTTCACCAGTTTTTCTTTCTTTGTTTATTTCCTTTTCTTTGAAAACTCCAAGTGAGCTAGGGGTTACATAACGTTGTGTCAGCGTTTCTTTGTGCAACGTATCTGAGCCAGTATATCCACGTGGAAATGTCCCTTGTGTCAAACCTGAATGAAAAGTGTTTATTTGATTTTCAAGAGCACAACTTGAATGTGTGTTTTAATACCCATTGTGTTCCATTCCTCTTTAAAGGACCAGATGAACAAAAAATGAGCTGTACATGATTATCAAGAAATGAAATAGTCGTTACACACACCTACCTTACCACCCCTTCACACACACACACACACTCGCACATACACACACACACACACACACACACACACACACACACACACACACACACACACACAAGCACAGTGTGAGTGTGTATGTAGCAGTGGTGATGAGAGGTAGAGTAAACATATAACCAGTATGTTTATTAAATGGGAAGACAAAATGTGGCAATTTAGGCTAAAAGAGCTCACTGTGAGCTGCATCCTCTTTGCCAGGCTGTGGATATGGATGCAATTAACAGAAAAAGGACAGAGCTTAATTGCAATTGTTCCAAGATGGTTTCATTACATGCATGGTGAAAGACTGACTGACCGTAAGTAATACCGATATAACTATAAGAAAGGTGGCTTATAAGTAAAGAGCAGAAAATTACTGTCCAATTTTCCAAAACGTGCATCTTTCACAATGTACGCGAACATACTGTCACCAGCCACGTGTGGAGTAATGCTGAAAATCTTAGTACATGTATCCTTGACCAATTCAGATGGTTTCCAACATAAAAGGTCTTCTAAAACCAAACTCATTGAAGATATTGACAGTGCCACCATCAGTATCATGAGCAATGAAAAACATGTAAACGGATGTCCCACTATTATGGACTTCTTCAAAGCGTTTGATGAAGTTATTCACAGCCTTTTATTATACAAACTTATGAAAAGAATATGCAGGAAATAAAGTAGATTGGTCATTTGTAGTTGGACTGGTCACAAGCAGTAGTTGGTTGACTGGAAAAGGTCTAGGTATGTGACTATGGAATCTAGTGACCCCCAGGGTTCAGTGCTGGTATCTCAGCTTAAACCATTTTTTTTTTTACTACATCAGTGACATGCCAAGGGATCGAAAGTCAACTGTGGAGGTCTTTGCAAATTTACTTCTTCTTCTTCTTCCTAAAAACACTGGTTCACTCAAAAACGAGTAGGTCACCAGCGCGCATGTTAAAAGTAAAATAAAATAACATAAAATAGTGCGACTCAGACTGTTGGCCCCTGGAGCAAATTCGGCAACAAGGGGTCGCATCGATATTCAAGAAGTTAAAAGCAATGGCCAAATTCAGGCCCAGGTAACAGTAAAATATCTGGGGAAGTAAAAATAGAAAATCGTCAATATGCAGATCTCAAAACTGTCGTATCAATTTGTTTTTTAAATGAGATTGCATTTGTGGCAATCTTGATGGCACCCGGCAGTGAGTTCCACAGCCGTACAGAACTGGGATGAAGAATGTAAGTGGCTGTCAATATTTGATGCAGGTATGGTATAACATTGACCGCACTCCTGGTGCTACTTTTATTCAATACTAGTTGTTCCATTGGAATATCAATTACTTTAGCTCTGCCTTTGAAGAAGATGTTAAGTTTGATAAAAGCTCTTCTCTCTTCTAAGGGTTTCCATTCTAATTTCCTCATGTTCTTCCCTTTTCTCTGATGTGGTTCCCTGTTACGAACTGTGCTGCTCTCTTCTGAATCTTTTCAAGGTTATCAATGTCCTTTAGATGGTAAGGATTCCAAACTGAGCAACCATATTCCAGTACTGGTCTAACCAGTGTTTTGTAGCAGTCGTCTTTAACCTTTTGGGGGCAGTCATTGATATTCCTGTTAAGAAAGCTAAGATGTTATTTGCTTTCTTACATACTAAATTGTAATGTTCTTTCCATTTGAGACGACTATCTATAATCACGCCTAAATATTTTGCAGATTAGTTTCTTTTTAAGAATAGTATTATGGATAGAATAATCTGATCTAATTGGTGAGCGTTTGTTACATATACGCAACACTTGGCACTTTTGGGGATGAAATTCCATTTTCCAAGTTCTTTCCCACTCTTGTAAAGCGTTTAGATCTTCTTGTAGAATGCGTGTATCATTCTTGCTTCTGATTGTTCTATACTAAGCTGTCATCTGCAAAAAGCCTTATAGTAGTTCAGGAGAGAGATTTCTACTTATGTCATTTATATAAATTAAGAAAAACAAGGGCCCAATGCTGATCACAGATTTCTCCAGGAACAACTCTGCAAACTGGAAACAAAAGTGGAAGGTGTCCTTCAGTGTGGAAAAGTGCAATGTCCTATCCATTATCTTGTAGAAGAAACCCATAAAGTACAACATACTTGATGCTTCTGCTGTAGAAAGTATAACATCAGCTAAGTATTCTAGAATTCACGTTACTTTCGCCAGCCCTGAAAACATTACTGTACAAAGGGAAGCCGTTTTTGGTGGTGTTTTTTTTTCTTCTTTTTTTTTAAAGCGAAATGTGAATGTTGGTTCAACATCAGTTAAATGAAAAATGCATTCAGAATCCTAGTTAGACCTATTTTGAAATATGCTGGCCCAACCTAGGATCCATTTTCGCAAGGAACATTACTTGGAGAATGACATCCAGCTCGGTATATCAAGAATAAACTACTGGAAGATGTCCGTTGTGACTGATATGGTCACTACCCTCCATTGGAAATCTCTTGAACTTGAAGAGTGGAGAAAAGATGCTTGTTTTATTGTGATGTATAAGATCTCAAACAACCGTGATGTGTAAGATCTCAAACAACCATATAATGATACCCAAAGGAAGTTGCCTTGTTCTACTGAAGTAAATTTATAATTCACATAATGCTACCAGACTCCATCCTGCACGGCAGACTACAGGGAAGAATCTTTCTTCCCACTGACCCTTGGAGAGTGGAGCTACCTGCCAGAAAGGAACGTGTCATTAGGTTCATTCACTACCTTCAGGGTAAAACAGGGAGAGTGAGAAAAAATCAATATGTTGCTGTTGTTAAGTTCTCAGGTAAGATAGTGCAATGAGAAGAATTTGGCAAAATAGCTGCCCGATGTTCATCAAATAAGCTTGAAAATGTGTCAAGAACCAAAGAAACTATAATTGTTTTTTAGGGGGAAAAAAACAACGAAAAGCTCTGCCTTCACCATTGCCGGTCAAAGGTTAGGAAACTGAACAGGTCAAATCATTCAGGTTTTTTAAAGTCAAGTTTACTACATTTGGATAGTAAACACAATATGGACACATAATACAAGGTAAGATTCATAATATCCAATAACACACACTCATCCTATCATCTGTTCAAACTTCTTCTTTGCGGTAGAAGATACCACTGTTTAAGTGTAAAACAAACTTGAAGAACAGATTCTACCTCTTTACCAATAAATTGGTCCATTGGTAAACCCTGTCTTCCCCTGCCAAGGTGTCCCAGACTCTTTCCATATTGTGCTACAGTGTTAAAGACTGTCATTTAGCATAATTAGTCCTTATTTGTATTTAAGTGTGTGTGTGTGTGTGTGTGTGTGTGTGTGTGTGTGTGTGTGTGTGTGTGTGTGTGCTGTTGGTATGGGTGTGTGCTGTTGGTATGGGTGTGTTTGCATGCATATATGTGTTCTTCAATTTCATGTATGCTCACCCACAATTTTTGGCTTTTACTGCCTTGCAGCCTGTACATCCCCATGTCATTTACAGGTGTTGCCTGAATTTTATTTGTGCATTCTTCATCTGTCCATGTGCATGGTGCTTTGATGTTGAAACAGTGCAAAGGCAAAACTGTTTTCCTGTGTCAATATCATTGGCTAATAATTAAAATTTTAAAAAAATCTTGAATCTCTGTTGTTGTTTTTTTCTTCAGTTTGTTCTTGGGTGCACAGCCCCCTGCACTAAATGAAATCCAAACGCTATGGCTAGGAATATTCATTTTAGGAAAGTTTCTTTGGTCTGTGTACCCCTTGTTTCTATGTGTGCCTGGATGGGTAGCTTTTATTCTTTTTGTTTGTTTCGTTGTTGAAATAGTTACCTTCCCAGTGGGCACTTGATGGAGGTTTAGTGCCTTATTCTGCTTCATAGAAGCTACTGGTTCAGCATTTAAAGGGCAGCACTCTTGCCATTGTGACTGGGCTTGTGTCAGGGCAGTTGTTGAGTTTGCCTGTAGCCGTCTTAGTAATGCAGTCTAACTCTTTTGATTTATTATGTCTGTCATCTTTGTGTTTGGACCTGGTGAGATAGAGATTATGATCCAAGATATAGATCTAATCTTCAGTCAGAAATTTGTAGTATTTCATCATGCAGGTTTGCACAAACGCTTTTGTTCAAGATTCTTGGTACAACTCTGATGATTGTCCATATGTTTAGATAAAATTGCAGTTGCCACCAGCCGCCGTGGTGAAGTGGTTAGCGTTGCGGACTCCCGGCTGGGAGGTCGTGGGTTCGAATCCCATCAGAGTCATGTGGGTTTTTTCTGCCCCGACTGGCTCCTACCCAGAGTTGAGTTTGCTGCGGACTCAGTTGGGAAGACTGGGACCACACAGTCGAGTTTCATCCACTTAATGGATGCGTTTCTGAGAGTGTTGCTCAAATTTCATGACCAACACTGCAGGTGCCTGTATCTCTCGGGCCTGGTTGATGCCAGGATATATTATGAAAGGAAGCGTAGAGTACAGCCCTGTCATGTAGTCTCAGACCGAAATGGAAATCCGTAGCATCATCTTAATCATCCTCATTCCCATTGATCAGCATAAAAAAAAAAAAAGTGTCTCAAATTCTGTGGCCCTTCATGCCCTGCTCTCATGGTGACCTCAGTTTCGATGTCCTGTCCACGTCTGTGGCCTTGGTTTGCTTCCGTCGGGGTCACCGGTATCGGCGAGTCCATGGGGGCTGTCGTTGGACGGACGTGGTGGCGCCCTCCGGAGGGAGAGCTCACTCACGCCGGCTCCGCGACTAAGCAATTATTGTCGTCAGTAGGGGGCTTAGTAGGTGGTGTCCTGCGTATGTTAGATCAGAACAGGCGCCACTGAACACCACCGAAGTGACTCGGCAGCAGTGCAGTGTCTCCTCCGGTGGGTTGCCTCATGACGGCTTGACATTGACTGCTCCCTGTGGATTGCTGGTGCCGGGGCTGCGGCGGGGCCAGCCGGGCTATGGCTGTGGACGGGGTGTCGGAATGAGCGGCGTGGGTGCACTGCCTCTGAGGTAGCGCAGAGGTTGGGACAGCAACAAAAAAAAACAAACAAAAAAAAAAAAAATTGCAGTTGCCTCTCCTCCTTCTAGTGCTTCAATGAGGTAAGATCTACATGGAGGAGTTGCTGGCCTCTATATATGAAAATACCCAGAAGAAAACACCCAGAAGAAAACACCCTCATATGCACAAACAGATCCACTCATGCACACAGGTGCACACACGTACACACATACACGTATTCCAGCACACTTGCATGCACACACACACGCACACCTAACACACACACACACACACACACACACACACACACACACACACACACACACACACACACACACACACTCAAACTGAAATCTTTTGGGGATTCCATGTAGAAAAAGTTTTATGGACACTTAATTAAAGTAAGAATGTATTATTTTATGATTCCAGACTCTGGATGAGACGGTGATGACTCTGTTGTCCATGGGCTTTGAATTTCAAGATGCCCAGGATGCCATACAGTACGGCAAAATAACAGTTCAAGATGCAGTTGAATGGTATGCTTCTTGTGTACTACAGTGTTTACAGTTGTAACTGTCAATTTCTAATGATAATTTTGTCATGTCATTTTGTCTCTTAATACTATCCAGCCGAGAGCGGCACGGACGGCACGATTCCCTGCTGCCGCACGCTCGCGCACAGCGCTTCTTCCCTGCCGACGCACATATTTGGCCACTTTTTAAATTCATTTTTACTGTAGCTAGACAACAACTGATGGTCTTGTGTTAGGTGTCACAGGAAAGAGCAAACACTCAACTAATCGAACATAGTAATTTCAAATCATTTACTTTCAATGTGTACACACGACTCTGCGTTGAAAAACATGTCTGACAAGTAGAAAAAAATGTATTCTGTTCTTTTACAACACCAAATCGGAAGATGAAGGGATGGTGCATCTTCAAACAATTCACTTTCCTATTCTCTTTCAAAGTTTTCTATCTCTCTATCACTACCCTCATCACCAGATCCACTTTGTAATATGATTTCAAGCGCTTCATTGAGCGAGGAATCGCTATCACCCCTTCGCCTGACCGACATTTTTTCTGGCACAGGAAATACGTGCTGCGCGCCGGTGCCGCCAGTTTCTTTGTTTCAGAGCTCCTGGGGTCAGCCAAGTTCACAATAGGCCACTGAAAGTATGGTCTACAACTCGCTCCAACATCCCCAAGACTAGGTACAGAGCTTATTTCCCTTGGATCATTTCATGGAAAGTGTAGAAATTTTCATCTGATAGTGGACGACACGGCAGAATGTACTGCTGTCTGTCCGTCATCCAGACTTGGATGACTCGGCTCAAGGGAAAGAAATCCTGTCCTCCACTACTGGATGACTCGGCTGGTAAAGGTTAATAAGAATATAATGGATGTTATAGATATTTTGCCTTTTTTGAGAGTGACTAAATTGTGAGTGGTCACACCAGCTTTATGTGTCTATGTACTATAATTCTGATTCTTACGCGCAAGCACTGCAGATGGTTTTGTTGGTTATTCATTATTTTTATCATAGTACTGCAGAGTTCTTCAGCTTCAGGGTTTTGCGGCTAACTATGTTTGCGCTATTCAAGGGGGTGAGTGGGAGAAATGTTAAAACTAAATTTTCCTTACCTGCTGCTCTTGCCCTCCATCGTATTTCTGATTTGGAATCCGGAATGTTTGCAGCTTTGAGTCATATGATGCTATAGTCATACAGACAGAGAAATGGAAATGCTCACACACACACACACACACACACACACACACACACACACACACACACACACTCACACTCACAGACTTGCATTCTTCTCTTCTGTTTCAGGATTTTGGCGGGGAAACCTGGGTATGCCCCCATAGGATCAGCTCCTCCAACTTTAAAACTAACAGTAAGTAATGGTAATTGTTAACGTTGATTCAAATGGTTTGCGCCATAGATGACAGTAAAGTGTGTTAGTCTATTCAAATCCTGAAAGTATGATAAGCTGTGAATCTGGGGGCCCATTGAGAGAACACTGACCATGTCTACACCAAGTTTGAAAGTATGATTAGTTGTGAACCTGAAGACCCATTTAAAGAGAACACAGACCATGTTACAGAGATGGGAATATCATAAGAACAGATGTGCAGATGGATCAGTTTCATCAGGAAAACAGCCAAATGCATTATATCAGGAAAAAAGTTTGGTTGAAAACTCGCCTAGAATGAGCAATTGTTTCTTTGTAACAGCTTCCCCTTTTTGTTTGTAGTTATAATAATAAAAATTAAAAAATAAATAAAAAAGAACACCCGCAGCTATAAAGCAACACCCATAGATATCTTTTCTCAGATTGCAACATCCACTTAGATTTTGGCTGCAATTTTTCTTCTTTTTTTTTTTAATAACTGAGTATAGTTAACGCCACCAAGGAGTTTTTGTTTTCATTCACATCTCTTTGTTTGGATGCCTGTCTGTCTTGTCAGCAGTATTAGGCAAAACCTTCTCTACCAATATTAGGCAAAAGCTACTCAACCAAGGTAAAAGAACGATAGTGAAAAATGGGGTCTGGTTCAAGAATAAATCACTTGCACCGAAGTGAGAATCCGGGGTATGTTCCATCTTGGTAGAGGTCTGAGCTCTCCTGAATGTCCTGGGTTAAATGTGGATGCTTATGCAGGTTTGAATATTGCTACCTTTTGGCCATATCATGCTTTTTCCTTTTCTTTTTTTACGGTTTCTTTTTTTTTTTTTTCCTTTCTTACAATATGAGTATCTATTCCTAAAAGAGGTTGAGCGTTTGCTCTTGTATTCAGAATTTCTGAGAAAGTGCCATTGTCATTTTACTGGGTTTTTTTTGGTTTTAATCACTGAATCATATCACAATTGAAGTAACAAGTGTACATGTAAGTGCGGTGATAATCAAATTTCAATTCAGAGAAGTTATTGAGGCCTGTGCTGTGTAACAGGAGGGACAGAACACAGGTATGCCCAACCTTCGCCCAGACACAGGCGCCCCTTTCGTCAACCCCTTGCCCATATCGAACAGCAATGCCGCCTCCGCCTCCAGCAACGGAGCCAGTGCCCAGCTGCCCACTTCCCCTCCCTCTGCCGCCACTGCGGCGCCGTCCTCCTCAGACATTGACATGGAACAGCAGGTGGTGAGTCGCCTGCACCTGAGCGATGTCAAGCTGGCCGAGAAGAAAAACTTTGAGGAGAAAGTGCGGGCTGAGATGGAAAAGAAAATGAAACTGGAAAAGATGCAGGCAAAGCGGGTGCGTGTTTGTTGTTTGCAATTGGCTTCATTTAATTAAAATGGTATGCAAGTCTAGTAGGAACAGAATGACTTGTAGGAAAGGAGCGTGTTATGTAGACCTGTACTGTCAAATGCTTCTGATACTTTTTGTACAGCATTTGAAAAAAGGAAAAAAAAAAAAACCACTTAAAACACCACTGTGCCCAAATTATGCATTTTGTAAAGATATTTTATTTGGGTAATGTGTTTGTCTCTGTCTCTGTCTCACTGTCTCTCTCACTCTCTCTCTCTCTTTCTCTGTCTTGGTATAGCTGTATGCTTATGCTTTCTCAATGTGTGTGTTCAAAATTATGTTTAGTTGATTCCCTAAACATGGTCAAATGCATAGTCATCTTTAGCTTTCACCAAATAATTTTTTTTGCAGACAAACTGTGAAGACGGAATTTTTTTGTGTTTTTTGTTTCTTTTAAATACACATTGTGTTTAATTGGAATATAATTGTAGATAAAGAATACTCCGAAAGCAAATGTTTTATCCACGGGTGTGATACAAGACATTTGTAGGCAAGTGTAGGAAAGATATGGGTGGGATGGTGGGTGGGGAATATGATTGTTTTGTGATTGTTGCTAATATTGTTATGATTGTTTTGTTATTGTTCTTGATTTTGTTAATCTGCTTGTGGTTGCATTTCAGTTAATTTTATTTCTCTTCACTCAGCGTATTGTCTTTTGTTTGAAATTGGAAGGAATATGATGGAGTCTCGTTAAAGATCTTAGAGGAATTGTAATTCTCTTCACTCAGTGTATGGTCTTGTGCGTAATATTTGAAGGAACGGGATAGAGTCTTGAAAGAGATAGCTGAGGACCGCAAAATGTCCAAAAATGAAGACTCAGAACCCACCAAAGCCCTCTTCGGAGCCGTCAGATGTCCCCAAAGCAGCTCCGAAAGCAAGCTCCAGTGAGGCCAGTTCCAGTGTCAGCAGCGCTGTTGCTCAGTGTTCCATTCAGGTACTTGTCCACTTTTGCTCAGTGACCATTCAGTCTTTTTTTTTCATATTTATATATGTTTTTTCCTCCCAAGTCAGAATGTGCTGTTGTTATAACCAGACGTTTTCCAGTATGTCTTTGGTATCCATTCCGTCTTTATTCTTCCACATCTCCCTTGAGTGCAGTGCATTTCTCAGAATTGTGTGGCAGGAAGACCGAGTCATCATATGCCTAACATGAATTGCTATAAGATCCTCATCTTGCAAGCTTAACGCAGCATATATATGTCCAGATACATATTGAAACCAGTAGTGAGAATTTTTCTGGTTTTCACCTAAAATTTGGTTTCAATCCAACATGAGTGGCATGTTCTTTCTTCAGTATAAAGATTACCATGCTGCCTGGACCTAAGCATGAAGAACTGATAGAATCAGTTCGATTCAGGCAGTAGAGATGAATTTGAAGGATTAGACTTGAAGATCTGATTTCAGGTGGTAAGTGACCATGTCATGATGATCACAATACCAATCAATATTATGATCACGATAGTGAATACCAATCAGTAGCCCTGATCTTGTTCAGTATTGTATATTACTTCAAACATGGGGTCGAAGATGGCTGTTTGCCAACAAACTCTCGTCCCGTGCTTAAAGAAGTGATCCAATAACTGTTTGAGTTGGGCAGCTAAGAAGAATTTTGAATGATTTGAATTTGAAAAATATAACTCCGTATAATAATTGACAATATTATGAAGGTCTCTGTGACAATGTTTGGATACTCTGGGATAGGGATCCACCGCAAAGTGCATCATGTACTTTTCAGCTTCAGTGGGAAAGTAATTTTTGAGTTTATTTACCGGAGAGATGTTCAGTGAATTGTCTTTCAAACTTGTTGAACAATATTAGCAAACTTGTGCAAACTTGTCAACTTTGAATTCATGGATCAAAAATAAAACAAGTAAGTGAGTGTGTGTGTGTGTGTGTGTGTGTGTGTGTGTGTGTGTGTGTGTGTTTTAAAATTATGTAGGCAGACAAGCACACATACAATTTATCTATAAACCAGGATGGCAAACACACATCACAAATATCTGCATCATCATTTAATAAAATCATGCAGCTTCTGTTGGTGTACAACACATTTGACAGGAATAGTATTTAAAAGTTGTTCTTTTGTTCAGCCATACCCACTTTTTCTGCAGCTATTCCCAGACAAATACAGTCAGTGAGCCTGAAACTAAAAAAAAGCAGAATGACAATTCAGCAGAGTTGATATAATTCAGAATGGGTTTTGATCTATATCCACAATGCTAAAATGCGTGTTTGTGATAAGGACACTGGTATTGTATATGTTCATGAAGGTTTTGTTAACAAGCATTGAGTAAGAGGTGTTTTCTACTTTAGACATACTGGTGCATTTTATTAATCATAAGTCACTTCAGTTTCTGGTTTGAAGGAAAAATGCAAGGCAAGTTCTACATTTCCTCAGTGCATGGAAAAAGATTCTGTCCTTCATACATTTAGATGCAATGTCTACGCTTCCCCCCCCCCCCCCCCCCCCCCCCCCCCTATACGAAATGTGTGATAAGTTGTATTTTCTACTGCAGATCCGTCTACCCAGTGGTAAACAGTTGCGTAAGAAGCTGGACAGTGCCACGACTTTAGGGCAGCTGTGGCTGACTGTTCTTCAAGAAGCTGAAAGTGAAACAGAGGGATACTTTGGCTTCATGCAGGTATGATCAAAATGGTGGTATCAATAGTTTTCTGGTGGTATGTTTGATAAGTGCTGTATTTAAGGCATAAAGTATAGCAACTGGCATTCAGGAGTTGCACTTTAAGCTGAGAAAAGAAAACAAACTTATCCTTTGTTGTGGTGCCAAATTTTACAAAGAACTTCAGTTTTAACTGGGCACATTTAGATACTTTGGTTTTGCTTTTATGGTTTTCAGCTAACTCTATAGTAAAGTAAAGTAGTGACTGCTGTACTCGTATTCAAATAAATAAAGGGAAAAGGTGGCAAAAGGAGTACCTGGAGAGGGGATGTCCAACGTTTCGTGTCGTAGACACTTCAACAGGGAAGAGATTCCCTGTTGAAGTGTCTACGACACGAAACGTTGGACATCCCCTCTCCAGGTACTCCTTTTGCCACCTTTTCCCTTTATTTATAACTCTATAGTAGTTTAGAAGCAGAAGATAGTTATTGGATTAGATTTATAACTTTATTTTTGAGAAACTATGAAATGTAGGTTCTAGTGTGTTTTTGTGTGTGTGTGTGTGTGTGTGCATGCATGTATGTGTGTGTGTAGTTATTCACTCATTTATTTGTTTTAGATTTTATGGTTTTCAGCTAAACCTATAGTAGTTTGGAAACAGACAGTAAATGTTGGATTAAATCTGTAAATTTATTTTCAAGATATTATGTAATGTTGCTATATATATGTGCGTGTGTGGCTGTGTGTGTTTTGTTTGTGGATGTGTGTGCACTGTTTTCGAACATCTTTGAGTGTATGCTGTAGATTGAGGTTCTGTTGTTCTGTTTTTTAGTATATATGGTTTATTGATTATGGATTTGTCACTTACCTTGCTATACTGATAAAAGTTGGACAGAGATGACGAGAAAGACAAAAATAGAAATAGGGAAAGTGTCTCATTGTCGTAAAAATCAGTAGAGTGAACTTGATTGTGTTGCCACTGAACACATTCAAAGTGCTCAGGTCATGTAACTGTGTAAAGTCTGAAAGTGATTGGTGGGATAATAGATGTTCAAAGTTTTTAATTTGCACCCCTAAATGTGTTTATGCATGTCTCGATGAAGGCCTGCAAGAATGTAGTCCCTTCACTGATCCATGTGTTTATGCATGTCTCGATGAAGGCCTGCAAGAATGTAGTCCCTTCACTGATCCATGTGTTTATGCATGTCTCGATGAAGGCCTGCAAGAATGTAGTCCCTTCACTGATCCATGTGTTTATGCATGTCTCGATGAAGGCCTGCAAGAATGTAGTCCCTTCACTGATCCATGTGTTAATGCATGTCTCGATGAAGGCCTGCAAGAATGTAGTCCCTTCACTGATCCATGTTTATGCATGTCTCGATGAAGGCCTGCAAGAATGTAGTCCCTTCACTGATCCATGTGTTTATGCATGTCTCGATGAAGGCCTGCAAGAATGTAGTCCCTTCACTGATCCATGTGTTAATGCATGTCTCGATGAAGGCCTGCAAGAATGTAGTCCCTTCACTGATCCATGTGTTTATGCATGTCTCGATGAAGGCCTGCAAGAATGTAGTCCCTTCACTGATCCATGTATTAATGCATGTCTCGATGAAGGCCTGCAAGAATGTAGTCCCTTCACTGATCCATGTGTTTATGCATGTCTCGATGAAGGCCTGCAAGAATGTAGTCCCTTCACTGATCCATTGTTTATGCATGTCTCGATGAAGGCCTGCAAGAATGTAGTCCCTTCACTGATCCACACTAGAAATCCCAAGAAGAGACTGCTGATATGGAACAAAGGACCACAGAGCTCTTCACAGCGAGAAACCAGAACCTCTACTCTTTTACCGTTCAGCTGCCATATTCAGTCACAGGAGATGCTTGTAATTGTTGCATAGTTTAATTTTCAGTTCCCATTGCATGCAGATCTGGTCTCAGAGAAAATGGGAACATGGTTTCTGAGCCTTATCTGTATGATGAACAAAATGTTTTTGAGAGTTTGCTACATCATTCTCAACAGCTATCAGTTTTGTAAAGACTCTTGAGATGCAGATGATAGCTGGTGTGCATTTTATCCTGGACCCTGCAGTTTGTGTTTCTGTCATTCTTGAGCACCCAAAGTAGTTACATACAGTTTGCTTTTATGTCATTTCTTTTAGCACCCCATTTAGATACAGTTTTCATTGTTTAATATATATGTGTATGTTAAACTTTTGCACAGCCATTTCCTCGTCGAGAATTCAGTGCTTCGGAGATGAACAAGACTTTACAACAGCTGGGCTTGGTGCCCTCCGGCTCCCTGGTTCTGAAAAAGAAGGACACTGCAGCAGAACCTGAAAGAGGTGAGACTAGTTTAAGTATTTGCATGATGAGACAGCAGACTGCATTACATTTGGGATGCTGAGACAGAAGACAGGTTACTTCAGGTTTAGACGTATTAGAATTCATTATTTTTGGTGCATTTTTGGTTTATGATTTACTCAGTCAAATCCTTTCAGAAACAGTATTCAAGCACTTCTGCTTGCCAGTGAGAGCATGTCGGATGTATTCTTCCACCATGAAGATCATTTTTGAATCATGCATATTAGAAAACTATTAACTCTACTGCTGTCAGGTCAGATTAAGTTTTATCTTTTTTTTTTTAAATTCACAGACGTTTATTTTATATCTGTTCTTACAGCTTTTTTTGTGTGAATTATGGCCTCATTTATTGGAACTCAGTTGAGTTAAATTGACACACCCATGACTGATCAAATCAGTCTAATAGAAGAGTAGTCCAGTATGATTGAATATGAATAGTCAAAAAGATGTATTATCAGATGAAAAATGTGGAATGAGGTAGCAAGTTATCCTTGACCAGATGAAAACACAAAAAGAACATATTTATAGGAGTGATATGGTAGGAATAGTTGAGTTCAGCAACTGATAGTGACAGAACAGGCTGCGGATGTTGTCCATACATAACACCTAACAGGAAACGAGAGCCAGTATCTGATTTACAGCATGTTTCCAGAAGCAGAGTCTGTGCAAGAACCCGCCTCTGAAGCAGAGCCAATGGAGGAACCGAGGCACCCATATGGTGAATGGACGCCAGTCCACAGTCATCAGTGGGGACCTGGGAGGTCATTGGAAGGACAGGAGCCTGCTGAAGAAGAAGAAGGTAGTTTATGACGGCGCAGGCGAAATTTGTTGTTATTGTTTGTGTGTGCACTGAGATTTGTGTTCCGTAGTGTTACCAGGTTCCTTACCCCAAAGTCAGGGCAGAAAAATTCAGTCACCTAGGCACACCAGGCATGTGAAAATGCAGGTGGGCACATGGTTCCAAAACTGTATAGCACGTCAGGCGACTCAAACATTTTGTTGTATGCAGTGCCTTTTTTCACCAGAGAATTTCCAAAGGCTTTGTTTTAAGTTGTAGAGCAGCCTCTAGTCGATGTTGTCCCTTGATTCTTGCCTGTGAGATAAGTTGCCAGTTCACTGCCATGTTTTTCACTTTGTAACTGAAGAAGAATGAAGAAATCTCACAAATCCTTTTTTTTACAGTTTGTTTGAAAACAATAAGCAAAATTGGGGAGATTTAGGCAGGGTTATATGCAAGAAATAGGCCCAGGGTATTGTCATCTGCATTGAAAAATGTGACTTCATTGTTATTCTAACAGTGGCACCCAATTATGTCAATATATTTGAAATCCCAGTGTAGTAAAAACACTACCAGCCCAGTGGAATTTTTAATACACTCGCCCAGCTGACTAGTATAAATGTAATAATGGGGTGGGTTTCACTGTTGATTTGCTGTGACTTTACACACATACCAGTTTCTGCTGTGCCATACTGTGTGTGAGATAAAAGGAGTTGCTGTTAGTGATAGGACTCTGTTCAGATGTTTGTATTGAAAAATGGTTGTGTGTGTGTGTGCCAGAATTTTTTTGTTTTACAGTTAAACATTAGTCAAAGGAAAATAATGACTTGTTAACCCTCTTATACTAGCAACGGGAGAATCCGGGACTGAACGTCGGGCGCCTGTTCTTCCCGTACCGGGACGTACCGGGACCTCTCTGTTGGAATTTTCCATCACGCAGTGATCACGTGTGTAGACACACACAGTCGCAGACAGTAACTAGGAAGACTCAGGCATGGCCCAATCATGTGTTGGCACTATTTTTGGGTGATGGAACCGTGTGTGTTCATTGAGAATAGGCACAGAACGCAGCGAGTAACTTTGTGAATGGAAACTGACCGACTTTCACAATGGCGGCTTTCGCGTCTGCTACGAACGATGACGAGATGGTCGACCACTCGCAAGAGGAGTTAGATGAAATTATTGTAGAAGTGGAGACATTTGAAAGAAAAATGGAGAACGAAAGTGATATAGAAGTAGGTAGTAGTGTTGAAGAAGATGGTGAAGTGCAAAGCGACCCGGAATACAATGTTCCACTGGCAGCGCTTCAGACAAAATGGCGGCCCGCGACACACGGCATGGCAGGGGTGCATCAGTTTCAGGAATCCACTGGGCCGCTCACTCGTTACCTGACACTGCTACACCACTTGTTTTTTTCGTTTTGTTTGTTCCTCTTTGTTTTTTAAGACTGCTACTGATGAAAGAAACAGGTATACAAGACAAAAACAAGCTGCAAAGGGCGCACCTGACCCTCTTTTATAGTATTGTGTGTGACATGTGACAAGTTTTGTATGACATTGGTGGGACAACCAGTGGGACCTGTACTGCCAGGCAGCAGATGGTTTACGTCAGGTAGGCCTCAGGTTTCATCTTACACTAACAGCCTGCATCAGCATGGTGACTGTGCATGCTTGCATGCTGTAAACTTGATTGTCATCATAAAATGTCACGTGTCTGGTGACAATTTGGTGACAGTGACACGACCTATATCTCTAAGACAGACAAAATAGAGTTCAAAGTGAAGTGCATGCTCTTCTGAAACTGTCTGCCAATTTTCTTTCTCCTAGCGGTTCACATACATTCCCCATAAGTTAATAATCACACATACCCATTTTTAGGCTGAAACCTGTAAAAGAATCTGAAATCTAGGGGAAGTTTGCAGTCAGAGAAACTGAGTACAAGAGGGTTAAGGGAATCATAGACAAAGTGTATTCCAAAACAATATGATCTTGTGAACAATGCATTAGAAAATGAATCTGCTGGTTTAACTTCAAAATGTAAACAACGTTTAGGAGGCTTAAAGAATCCTTGTGGGAGGCGAGTGTTCAGAATGTTGGCTCCCACATATGACTGTGTGAGCTGAGTGGATACAACGCTGATCTCTCTGTCTGAGGTTCACAGGTGCAGATCCCTTTTGTGTATGCACGTGCATAAGAACGGATGTGCAAGGAAAACAGTCGGTACCATGTGTCAGGATTCAGTGGCTGTGGAAAGGGGCTCTATGCACCAGAATGCATGTTGAGGAGATGGATATTGTTAGGTAGTTCCAATTACCCACTGAAATATCCAATATACTTACGTGACAACAGCTCTCTTGCTCAAATCAAGCATACCGACTGTTGCAACTCCTTTGAAGCAAGTCATAATGGGATGACAGGAAAAAACTCTTCTTTTGTTGTGTTTTGTTTTGTTTTCAGGGGGAAGGGAGTTGAGGGGACAGCCTCTAGAGACCCAGTATGATTGAAAATGGAATGAATGCTTTGGTAGCAGTGGGCTTACTGATGTGTTTTAGGGTGAATGAATGCTTTAGTAGCAGTGGGCTTACTGATGTGTTTTAGGGTGAATGAATGCTTTAGTAGCAGTGGGCTTACTGATGTGTTTTAGGGTGAATGAATGCATTAATAACAGTGGCTTACTGATGTGTTTTAGGGTGAATGAATGCTTTAATAACAGTGGTCTTACTGATGTGTTTTAGGGTGAATGAATGCTTTAGTAGCAGTGGGCTTACTGATGTGTTTTAGGGTGAATGAATGCTTTAATAACAGTGGGCTTACTGATGTGTTTTAGGGTGAATGAATGCTTTAGTAGCAGTGGGCTTACTGATGTGTTTTAGGGTGAATGAATGCTTTAATAACAGTGGGCTTACTGATGTGTTTTAGGGTGAATGAATGCTTTAGTAGCAGTGGGCTTACTGATGCGTTTTAGGGTGAATGAATGCTTTAATAACAGTGGGCTTACTGATGTGTTTTAGGGTGAATGAATGCTTTAGTAGCAGTGGGCTTACTGGTGTGTTTTAGGGTGAATGAATGCTTTAGTAGCAGTGGGCTTACTGATGTGTTTTAGGTGAATGAATGCTTTAGTAGCATGTGGCTTACTGATGTGTTTTAGGGTGAATGAATGCTTTAATAACAGAGGCTTACTGATGTGTTTTAGGGTGAATGAATGCTTTAGTAGCAGTGGGCTTACTGATGTGTTTTAGGGTGAATGAATGCTTTAATAACAGTGGGCTTACTGATGTGTTTTAGGGTGAATGAATGCTTTAGTAGCAGTGGGCTTACTGATGTGTTTTAGGGTGAATGAATGCTTTAGTAGCAGTGGCTTACTGATGTGTTTTAGGGTGAATGAATGCTTTAGTAGCAGTGGGCTTACTGATGTGTTTTAGGGTGAATGAATGCTCTAGTAGCAGTGGCTCACTGATGTGTTTTAGAGAGAGAGGCTCAAGCCGAAGAGGAGAACGGGGAGATGCCAGGGGAAAGGGAGAACTGGGGAAGGGGTCGGCGCTTGGAAGACCCGGAAGGTAAAGTTTTGTTTATGTTTTATGTACATGCTGATGTAAGTGAGTACTGAACATGCCCTGAGTTGCAATCTTTAGATATTATCAGATAGAAATCTGATAAAATGAACTCCAAAAGTGTGTAGTATTTTTCTTTTATAATTTTATCCATACACAAATCAAATGCTGTTTGCAGATCTAAATAGTTATCTCAGAAACCATAGTGTCTGTTAAGATTTGGAAATGGAATTTGCTTTAGTGTTACACAAAGTGTTTAAAAAAAAGAGAGAGAGAACAGTTTATTGCTCACTTTTAGTGAAGACATTTTTTTTTCTTTTTGTTGTTGTTGTTGCTCCGTTTGTCTCAGTGGCAGTACTCTCATTCTGCTCATTCCTGCTTCCCCAGGCTGGGCCGCACAAAGGATGATACTGTGACAGTTCCCACACATCAGTCCACAGGGAGCTATCAGTATGAGATAATATCACACAACTGACCAGAAGAGACTACTGTGGTCAAGTCAGTTTAGTGATGTTCAGTAGCACATGTTCTGAGCTAGAATATGCAGGACACCACATGTTGACAGTAGTCATTGTTTTTTCAGATAGGGACAGTGAGAGTGAGTTTGTGTGGAGGGAGACCTCCACAGGTATCCGTGAACTTGCGGACACCAAGAACTTGAATGGTAGTTCACCACAGGTATGATACAGAGAGGAAATCAGAACCAAGGTTACCCTGTGAACAGGGCATGAAGGCTCAAAGAATTGGAGATGTTGTTTTGGTGTTGAGATCACTGAGGACGTGGATGATGTTAAGGAGTTCCATTTTTGTCTGAGATACATGACAGGGCTGAGCTCCGTGTTCCCTTCCATAAGATTTGTACCAACAGTGACAAGGCTCAGGAGACACTGACACTGCAGTTTAGTACAGAATATCTGAGCGACAGTCTATCATAGCTGAAACTCAGGTGTGTTTCCAGTGTTTCCATTTGAGCTTAATAGACTTTGACAGTTCTTGGTTGGACTGTACCAAGGCTAAAAATCTCGCATGCTTTGAATGGATTTGAACCTGCAGCCTACCAGCTTGCTGTGGTGGTCTTCTGCGGCACAGCTGCTGGACTTTGCCGTGTCTGTCAGTCAGTCTGAGGAAGGAAGTTTTGCTGAACATTTTCAGCTATCTTGCGTGATTGATTACATTGTATTCTTAATCTTTCTTTGTCATGCTGCGCAGTGTGATATGGTACAGTCTGTTGGTGAATGGAAAGATATCATTTTTTAACTTGTTGATGTTATTTAGTATACTTTTGTAAGTCCACTGGCATATGTCATACTTTATTATTCTTAAGAATTGTGTTGCTGCAGATGATGATGAAGACATGAATGGTGGAGAAGACGACGATGATGGTGATGATGATGATGACCTGATGGCAGGCTTGAATGCAGGAGGAGCTCAAGGAGGTGCTATCAACCCTATACTTCAAGGTAATTGTCTTGTGCTTTGCATGACCCATTTTTTTGCACTGCTTGAGCTTGTCTGTAATCATTCAGAGATTACAAATGTATTTAGTGCAGAGTAAGTAGAGAAGGAACAAATCACCTCAAGTACACTCAACGAAAGCAGACACATTTTATGTTGGCTGGATCAGGTCTCCCACTAGGACTTTTTCTGTAGTCCTGAGAATGCATGCAATTTCTATGCATGCAACAGGAGAAAAGCTAGCAGGGTGACTCCACTTGTGGTTTAAAGATACTTTGCAAGAGGGACCCGAAGACAAAGTGGCCATCAGCACTGGCACCTGGGAAACAATTGCATGAGACAAAGGAGATAGAGATTAAGAGAGACTGAGAAGACTGGACCAGTTCAGGACAACCTGATAGAGAGTACAGACACTGCAGCAAATGTCATATGGACGTTTCTTATTTAGTATAGATGTTGGAATCAGTTTAAGAAATAATAAAGATGTTCGAATCAGTTTAAGAATTACTAGACCGTAGTCCTTCCTTGTTCAGAAATGTCATGCCCGGATCATAAGTTGTCATGCCCAGATGCATAAGTTGATCACTTCCACTCGTACTTAACCAGTTTCTAAAACTGATGCCGTTATCACTGAAAAGACTAAAATCAATTAGTTTTTCACAGAAATAGAGGTCAAATCAAACCCATACATGCTATGAGAGGCATCACCTGATCCCCTGCCATCACTCAGGTGACTTTCCAGTCTGATTAGAAGTGACTGCTTCCATCCATGAGCTTGGCTCCATGCAGACAGACTTTCCTATCTGCTCAGGCAGAAGAGACTGTTACTCCTGCTTGAGTCTTCAACCACAGCAGAAACTGCTCCAGTCTTACCCAGTGACACAGCTGTAGGGTCCTACAGGATCAAAAGACACTGGCTCAACATTTTTAAGACATGAGCTGCTCATTTTGTATTGGACAAAAATCTGATGGCAGATTGGTGTTCAGCATACAAGTACAGGACCCATGCATCAATGTTAGGATTATTTCAGACCCTCTTTCATGTGAAATTAGACTGGCCGAAACATGTTTACTGAGCTGTTGATTCTTAACAGCAAGGATGGTTGGGTTGAGTCTGGGATAACTACTTTTTCCAGCCTCGCTGTGCTGCCTTAAAGTTTCCTCTGTACCGCAGAATGTTCTTCTCCCTTGATCAGCTTGCGCTTCCATTAGTGAGCACTTTTGAATCAGTGTATTTCCTTTCCTTAGCGAAAAACAGATGCCCTTCTGTGCTCTCAGCGTTTTTCAGCATTAGGGATGCATGGGGAGATATCCTCCTCCTACTTCATCTATGCCTGCTATTGTTCGGGACATTTCTCCATAGTGTTCAGCATGTTCAGTATGTTTTCACCAGGTGTTCTTCAGGACCAGTGTTTCTGGCCTCTTTTTGCTGTTATGACAACGTCGGTGTTATATGCTCTGCCATCATCTTTGGCTAATGTCATGAATCAAGCTGTGATTCTAGCCGAAACTGTGTTTCTCGGAAAGACGTTGCTGACATACTGATTCTTGAAAGCAAGAGTGGATGGTGTGACGTTTTAATAAGACCCCATTCATAAATGATGGTTGAATGCTCAGGCAAGAACGATAGACCGTAGTAGGAAAGTCAAGCTTTCGTCCACACCCTTCACTTTCTTTCTACAGATGGAAACCAGAGGTTTGATCTTTGACACAACAACTGAATTTAATTAAATGTGAATAAAGATGATGGTGATCTGCAATGAATATGTCGTTTTGTTGCTTTGAGTGTTGATGTCCGTTTGTTCCCTATGAAATGAATCACACACAAAAGAAATTAATCATGCACATGTACTAATAACCACAAAGTCTCTGTCCTTCTCCTCTTCACTTCTTGCAGTAGCACAAATATTAACTGTCCGCTCGTGCTACAGAATATCTTCCGGAGGACACACACAGTTATAGTCATACACAGGATATAATACAGGGGGAAAGTTACCGCTCGGAAATCGGAAAATCCTTATTTTGGAAATTTACAAATCGGAATTTCCTTAATTTCGAAAAAATTTTTTATTCCGTTCCGTTTTCCGACCAGCAACTCCACTACCGAATCAAAGTTTCGACTTCGCGCCGTTCCGTATTATCCGATCGACCGACCGGAAGTTGGTTTCCGTTTTGTTTTCGCCAGTGCCTGTGACCACCACACGTGTTCCTTCGCCTGTTTCTTCTATGTGTTGGATGCTTTCGCGGAAAAATCGCGATGCCTTACATAAATGAAGGCGACAAGCGAGCCAGTGAAGTGGATAGCGGCGTAAAAAACAAATGGAGGTGGAATTGGCTGGACGAGAGAGCCCCAAACAAAGACGGCGAAATCGGCAAAGGGGAGGAACATCGTGTGTGGTGTCGGAAAACGGAAAGGCCCGGAGAGTGTTTTTTGCGTCGCGTGCGGGAAGGTTATCAAATACAGCAGCACTGGAAAAAGGCTGCTTTTGGACCTATGCCCAATATTCTGAACATTACCATTTAGAAGTCCTTACACCAGCATTCGTTCGTGAAGTGTTCGAAAGAGAAACCTTGGTGGCAAGCAAACCGGGGTCATACATGGGAATGTGGCAGGTCCATGCTGTGTCCAGCATATTGAAGACGCCTCTGTTTTCAATCTATCCCAAATATGCTGGTCACACTGTGCGCCGCCATCTCAATTCCCATGTATATCCTCGGGATGTTGCACTTGAAAAAGACAAAGTCTCTGAAACCCCTGGCATAATGTGGTCCAATATTCATGGGAAGTGTCTCCCTCGTGTCCCTGAGACAGGATGGGGACCAAACCACTTTGTGGTTCGTCTGCCGAAGCAGGTACCTAAGGTCAACCTTGAGAGAAAAGGAATCTGTAAAAGAAAATCAGTCACAAAGAGTCTGATATAAGAAGTTTCTTTTCCAAAAAACGAAGAGCAAAACTGAATAATGTTGTGCAGATGCTTTATTATTCATGATGTTTGTCAGCTAAGCCCACAAAGCATCTTTATTAATTGATGCATTTCTTTATTAATTATTCTGTATTTTGACTTTCATTTAAGTTAAAGTTCTAGCTCTGAGACTTTTTTTTTATTATGACTTTCATTCAATTTAGTCAGTGTGTGTGTGTGTGTGTGTGTGACTGTTGACTCGAGTGTAAGGGTTTATTTGTGTTAATAATGCAGTTTGAAATTATGGAAATATGAAAATCTAAGGACTTACTGTATGGTCAAGTGAAGTTAACCTTTTACCTAAAATAATGGTATCATATTATTGGTATTTTTTTAGCTGGAAATAGCATAAATTGCTCCAAATGGTAGTACAATTTTAAAATTTGCTTCAGCTTTGCGCCCCCTGAACCCCCATAAGGGGCGCTGCCCCTTGACCCCCGCCAGGGGCCTCTGCGGCCCCCTGGACCCCCGGCATACATTTTCCTTATTTTCAGGATTCCCAACTTTCCCCCCTGTATAATATATGTATAGAAAAATGTCTGAGTGTGTTCTGGCGTGCTTTGATGTGGAGGGATGTGTTTATGAAATTTGCCACTCAGCTTCACGGAATCGTTAACGTTCCGGAGTTCCGCTGGCGTTCACGGCTTTCTCCCAGATCCCGGCAAGTCGACACACCAGCCCGTTCCTCCCGACGAAGGATGTAGCGGGATAAAGATGTGTGCCGAAGAAGGATGAAGTGGAATAGCAGGAATGGTAGTAGAACAGGAACAGGAATATAGACAGAACCGGATAGGACCTGCAAGATAACAATTGTCTTAGATCTTGCACTTTAGTGGCACATCACTATTCCACTCATTACACTCTAAACACACTTACAATTGCACTAGCTTGTTCTATCATTTACAATTGATTTCCTTCAAAAATTGCTTCACGACAACTCCGTTAACAAAGAAGGAAAAAATGTATACGAATATTCCAACCTGCCTTGACTGAGTTATTCGTCAAGGCTTAGTGCTTGATGAATTACAATTATATTTAATCCTTGAACAGATTGAATCAAATGGCGTCAATCTTCATATTATACAGATCACTTAGATCCGAGAAAAATGCTTCGTTCGTAACTCGAACTCGTTTACGACTCTTTAAATAATAAATCTGAAATATCACACGAGTATCACATCTTCTAAATATGATTGCACACAACGGTGAGCTGAAATAGAATTTACAAATATGGATTAGTACATGGCAACACGATATGATGAGAGCAAACAGATGAAAATGAGGGCTCTACGATCAATCATACGTGTTGACTGGTAAACCTGAAATATTAATTCAGAGCATTTTAAATGATCGTGCGCGCAAAGTGTATCGAATCGGTAAACGTGCCTTAATACGATTATGTTGAAATAAATTTTTATTGCGCTACACGGAAAATGATCCGATCTATTTACCTCAACATAGACTTCTTGACCACAGCTACGGACTCGCCCACGGAACGATGAGACTCGTTCAGCTCTCCCCGAAAAAAGTTGAGGGGTCGTCTATGCCCTGTAGTGCCCCTTCAGTCTGGCCTAGACTGATGTCTTCAAAAGGTTTCATGCTCTCGAATAGTTAGACCTTTTCTACGGAGCCATTCAACGACGTCCGGGCTGTCCAAGATGGTAGATGCAACGGTTACTATTTACTGCACATGCGCGGACGGGGAAACCATTGACACTTGGACGGTCGCGATTGGCCCAGTACGATGGTTCCATACCCTACGATTGTAAATTATTTATTATTAATACAAATGCAAGCCCTGCATGACGCTTGAAATTATGAACGCACTGCCGTAAAGCAAACTAACAATTAGTTTTGTCGTTTGGACATAGAAATATTAATTAAGTGCAGAGCGAATAGACTCATGTAATCGATTGCGTCATTTTCTTAATGAAAAATGAACCGAGCTTATGAATGAATGTCACAAATACCCCCCTACTTAGCGAAAAATCCTATTTAAGCAAAACACTAAGAAAAGTGACAGTCCATTAATAAGTCGAATACAGTAATATGCTATCAAACCTCATAAATAACACCGATGCAGGATCAACAATCAAATTATGCACAACTCTTCTGCATTTCTAAATATATAATACATTTGCAGGATTCCAGAGTGCTTCACTCTTCAACAGCTGTACTACAGCTCATGTAGTCTCTTGAGTACGGCATTGATTGCCTTAACATGTTCCTCCCAAGTCTCGAAGCGATCAAATGTCAATAAATAAAGTTGTGGACATCTTTTGACTTTATGTCACTCAATGATTTCCTCATCATCCTTGTGAACACGGCACTTGCGTTTCACATGCCAGGGAAATACGTTTGCACTGATATTGTCATGACGATGAAACAATGTTTCCCAGCTCTGCCTTCCGTTCCCTGGATAGCTGTGGTCCATATATAACATTGCTGGAGTCATCTTTCTCTTCAAAGGTATGAGTGGTAATGGTCAGTCAGATACTCTTCATGGTCCTCCTCCTGCATAACAACTGCGACGTACTCCTGTTGTTTCAGTCCTCTCCTCTCGAAGTACTCTTTGAGGAGATTGATGTGGTATGTCTTCTCCTTGCCGTTGATCTCAATCTTGTAATCGACTGGATTGACTCTTCGGGAAATGGTGTACGGTCCTTTCCACTTTTAACTGGAGTTTGTTATGTTTCTGTGGAAGTAGCACTAATACTTTGTTCCCAGGAATGAGATGTCTCATTTTCGTCTTCCTGTTGTAGTGCTTTGCTTGTCGTCCGGCAGCCTTGTCCAGATTGTCACGAGCTATCTTGCATGTTTCTTCGATCCTCTCTTCAGATCGATGACATATTCCGCCGTTGTTCTGACGTCTGTTTCTAGCTCTTCGTCTGTCCATATTTGTTTTCAAGACCTGCATTGGTCCACGCACATGTCTCCCATATAGTAGTTCAAATGGTGAGAACTTTAGTGATTCTTGTGGTGCTTCCCTGTAAGCAAACAATACTGCAGGAAGAAATCTGTCCCATTCTTTGGGTTGATCTAAACAAAGTTTCTTCAACATGACCTTCAACGTGCCATTGAATCTTTCCACTAGTCCGTTGGTCTGAGCGTGGTATGGCGTTGTGGTGATACCTTTGATGTTCAAGAGTCTGTTGACCTCTTGCATTGTCCCAGAAAGAAATTGACTACCTCTGTCCGTGAGAATTTGTGTTGGATTCCCACTCGCGTCCAGATTTCCCACAAAGCTTCAGCCACTGCTTCTGTGTTGATGTTACGGAGTGCTGTTGCTTCTGCGTACGCGTAGCATAATCGATGACGGTGAGAATGTATCTCTTCCCTGATGATGACATGGGGTTGATGGGTCCGATGATGTCCACTGCAACACGATGGAACGGTATTTCGATCAGCGGCATCCTCTGAACTGGCGCTTTCCTAATACTATTTCTACCGATACATCTCTGACACGTATCGCATGACGCAACAATATCTTTTGACGTCACCTTCCACTCCTGGCCAAAAGAAATCATGTAGCAGACGCTCTTTCATGCGTCTTACACCGAGGTGTCCAGACATAGGTATGTCATGAGCTACTTGTAGTACGTTAGATCTCAGTTCCTGGGTACCACAACTTGGGTGTGTTGCGTCGTTGGTGTACGCACCTTCCTATACAGTATTCCTTTTTTGATTATAAATGAGTTTCAACACCTGTTTTGCTGGTACGTGCGTTTCATGGTTTGCGGGCCAACTCAAACAACTTCTTGAGTGATGGGTCTTTTATCTGTTCTTTTCCCTTTAACTCTGCAGGAGATACAATGCTGCAAGTCGCTTCTTTAATCTTGAGCGGTTTCATCTGCTGCCGGTAACTGCTGCCGCTTGGATGGGATAAACGGGTACATTAAATGATCCCTCCTCTTTCTGCTTGCGTGTATTTCCAATCAATACTGGGCAAACGGGTTTTTCCATAACGAGTACATCAGTCTTGTCTGAAAAGTAGGGAGTCTCCATATGTACACTCGCCACAGGAAGATTTTTTTTGACTGATGACGATGCCAGTGATACCTCCTTTTTCCGACCTGTATAGCAATGTTCTGGAACCAAGTCCTTCCTCACGATCGTCATGGTAGAGCCTGTATCTCTCACAGCATCCACCGTTTTCTCCTTCGACCTCTACCGTGCAATAGGGATTGAATTCGATCCCTTTACAACTATCACACAACTGTTGATCATCTTTTAGTTGACATTGTGCAGCCGCCGTCGTAGTACACATCGCTGTGTCATTTCTCTTTTGTGTACAATCCCTCTGGTGATGTGGTCCTCCCAGACCTGCCAACCATTACGCATTTCGCGTAATTTATTACGCCCAAGTGATAATTTTTACGCCCTTACGCATTTAGCCAAAAAATTACGCATTGAAAGTTTTCAACAACAACAACAACAACAACAAAAAAACGGACGAAAAAAATCGGCTTATGTACAGACACGCACGGCGCCGTGCGTATAACCAGTAATCTTCAAGAAGCGTTTCCGGTCATGCGCAGTTCGTTTCACCATCTTTACCATTCACGAAGTTGGCGTCTTTTTGAAGTTTTAGCTACGAAAATGTCGAAACGTGAGTAGAAAGTTTTTGGACAAGATGCGAAAAAGAAAAAACTTGGTCAAAAGTTCCGAAAAGAATACTCGGAAAAGTTCCCCTGCATACGACCTTCGCTAAAGGTGTAAATTGTGCACGTGGTACCACTTGCGAGTCGGACTTCACAATTTCCAATCGCGGATGGTGGATGTGAAGCGTCACCTTGAGTCACGCAAGCACATCGATTCCTCAACGCGCCGAATTCTTCCAGCATCAATGCTTTTTTCAGACTGTAGACACCTCAAAAGAGGATGAAATTAGGAAAAGGGTAATTGGGGCTGAAGCACTGGTGGCCGATTTTTCGTCGAGCACAACATCGCTCTTAGCGCAGCCGACCATGCATCCCAGCTTTTTACAGAAGCGTTCTCAGATTCGGAGATCGCCAAACAGTTGAAGAGCGGTCGAACAAAAACACACATGTAAGGACCCTTCTCATGGAAGCCTAAACTGCTGCTGCATCTCGACTGCAGAATGGACCGTTTGTGTGGGACTGATGGAAGTCAGGAAGGAGGGTGGGGGGAACAAAATTCTTTCCTGGGGTGGTGCGATACTTAAAAAATGACACAATCCACACACAGCTGATGGCCACCCCCACATGCACAGAATCAGCAACAGGGAGAACATTTTTTAGGTTATGTATTTTCTTAATTTCATGTTCCCAGTTTCTCCATCTTCAAACCCCCCCCCCCCCCCCCCCCCCCCCCCCCCCCCCCCCCCCCCACCAAGTCCAAATCTTTGCCAAGTCATTACTAATCAAGTCAGTTGAGTTGTTGGCCTGCGCTTGTTTTTTTTCCCCCACTATTAGATAAGATTGTTCGTCTATGTGCATTTGTCTGACCTTATCAAGTTTTAAAAGTTGTGCCAGTCTTGAATAAAAGTTACTTTGTGTTAGGTTTCCTTATAAAATGGGAGCAAACGTTACCCCACTTGTTTACTGTTTATTGTTTACTGTTCCCTGCCTCATTTCATTTCCAACTTTTAGGTTGTTTATGGCGCACTATTAAGCCTTGGTGTGCCATGCCATGATGGTTTAGGGGATTTGTGTGCGTTTCCAGTGTATTCTACATTTTCATAATTTGTAGAGATTTCTTGTGACACTTAAAAGAAAAGCTTGTTTTTGAAGAAAAGTAAAGTTCACAAAAATTGTGTGAACAATTTCATCACATCGTGTTTGTTTAAAAAAAGGTAAATGTCGCGCTCGATTACTCTTAGCTCTCAGAAATTACACATTTCTGCCTCACTGAGCTTCAATTCTTACTCATTGGTCTCTTAGGGGTTGGCAGGTCTGGGCCTCCAAAATCGGTTAACACTTATCTGGAAGCGATAATTTCTCCTGTCGTTGCCTCCCTTGTCAGGTAACAGATCCCCTAGGCTTATCCTCCTCCGAGCTTCCTTGTGTGGACCTCTGTTATCTTTCCCCATGACCATACCTACGATGATCAGGTTTGCTATCACGATAACTCCTCTCCACAAGTCTCGTCTGTTCAAATAGATTGCTGCTGCAACAGCTTCCTTTCCAGTCTGTGGATCTCTCCCCCTGACAAAATCTCCCCTGATAAAAAGGCAATGCTTCCAGAAATTTTCTAGGATTAACATTTCTTTCAATTCCTTTTCTGTCCTTTTGGACAAATTCAACCACCTCTCTAGCCACATTGACAAACGATCCATAGTGACAATGACGTGTCGTGCTCTCTTTGCGTGCTGTACGGAATTTCTGTCTGTAATGGCCAGCCTCAGTTGATACTTATGCAAAAGTGCCTGTTTGATGGTTTATAGTCCGCGGGACTTGCCGCGGGTTTTTTACATACGCTTCCCTGCTCTGCCCTTGAGTAATGGAGCTAACCTGGCACCCCTTTCCTCCTCGTTCATCCGTTGATGATGCTACCTTTTCAATTGAGTCAAATATGATCAAGGTCGTCCTTGTCCTCTAAGTAAGGTAACTTGCCCTTAGCTGACACTACAGTCTGAAGAATGGATTGGGCGCTAGCACTTGGTTTGAGCATCCCCCCCCCAACTGCTTCCTGCTTTTACTCTTGCTAATTCAGCTGAAATTGTTCTCGGCCTCTCTTTCTTGTTGCTCTCGTTCTGTTCCTTTTCACGTTCCTCTCGTTTTTGTTCCTTCTCACGTTCCTCTCGTTCTCGTTCTTCCTTTTCCTTGATGTAAGAGCGAGTTCTGCTCCTTTTAGGCCTAGCTCTAGTGCTTCGGCTTTCCATTGTTGGAATTGCGCACTAGTCTGAATTTGCTGAGACTGACTTTCGTCAGTGGCAGATGCCTGCGTCGGGACTTTCTTGTCGGCATGTTCCTACCACTGCAAGTCTGATGTCTTAACAAATTTAATAAATACAAATAACGCGGAAACCGAATACTGTCACGCGTTAATGCCAAATGATATGAACACGTTTCAAAACACAGAGTGTAAAGAAACAACTTCCCACCACGATGGGAAAAAACACTACACAACCCTGTGTAGTAAAAAAATGGGGAATAAACACACTCAAAACCCCCAAAACACGTGTATTCAAAACACGTCAACAAACCAAAACCACGGTTTGTTACACACAGCTACCGAACGAACGTACTAACTGACGAACGAACGTGCTGAAAAATATATCTCCAATATCGTTATGTACGATTTACCAAGATAATACGGCGCCCGGCAAAATAGCCCGTGGGATACCTCGCATCCACGTTAATAGCTTACGTTGAAATGGCTATGGTTCAATACTTTTTCTCTATCGTCGTGTCACCCAAACGACACAAATACAACACCACTGCACAACTCCAATGCAGTACGTCAAGATTTGCACTAACCTGGCAAAATTGAATAAACACTTCTTCTTTACAACAGATCTAATGAAATGATCTAATAAGATGTTAAAACATGTCGTGGTAATATGCGTGAATTGGCAAAGGTCGTTACTTTCCTGTACTGTGTTGAGGCCTTTTTAAAAATTTAGGGAAATAAAACAAATAGCGTCGCGACTACGAAATAATATAAATATTTTGAACAAAAAAATGTGAAATTTAAATTTTTCTAATTATATGTTTAGATGGGTCAACACATATAATAGATCACAGAGCGCATTGCCCAACCTCCCACTAGAAAAAAGGGTGAAGGTTGCGGGGCTACAATTCTTGCCTGCGTCCACTGAGTCTTCCAGGTACTTTCAGATGAAAGATCCCCGGGACGAGCCCCCAAATTAATATGTGACGTTTTAATAAGACCCCATTCAAAATGATGGTTGAATGCTCAGGCAAAAAAACGATAGACCGTAAGTAGGAAGTCAAGCTTTCGTCCACACCCTTCACTTTCTTTCTACGATGGAAACCAAAGGTTTGATCTTTGACACAACAACTGATTTATTAAATTTTTGAAAAAAGATGATGGTGATCTGCAATGAATATGTTTGTTTTAGTTGCTTGAGTGTTGATGTCCGTTTGTTCCCTATGAAATGAATCCACACAAAAGAATTAATCATGCACATGTTTACTAATAACCACAATGTCTCTGTCCTTCTCCTCTCACTTTTGCAGTTTGAACCAAATATTAACTGTCCACTCGTGCTACAGAATATCTTCCCGGGGGGACCACAAGGTTTTAGTCATACACAGGATTTTAATATTGTATAGAAAAATGTCGAGTGTTGTTCTGGCGTGCTTTGATGGGAGGGATGTGTTATGAAAATTTGCCACTCAGCTTCACGGAATCGTGTAACGTTCCGGATGGTTCCGTGGCGTTCACGGCTTTCTTTTTCCCCGATCCCGGGCAAGGTCGACACACCAGCCCGTTCCTCCCGACGAAGGATGTAGCGGGATAAAGATGTGTGCCGAAGAGGGGGAAGTGGGAATAGCAGGAATTTGGGAGAAAAAACAGGAACAGGAATATAGAACAGAACCGGATAGGCCCTGCAAGAAAAAATTTCTTAGATCTTGCACTTTAAGTGGCAATCACTATTCCCCCCTTTACCCTCTAAAAACTTTAAAATTGCACTGGGGTCTATCATTTAAAATTTGTTTTCCCTTTCCCCCCCCAAAAATTTGTTTCCCCGAAAACTCCCGTTAACAAAAAAGGGAAAAAAATGTATCCAAATTTTCCCAACCTGCCTTGACTGAGTTTTTCGTTCAAGGCTTAGTGCTTGATGAATTCAATTATATTTAATCCTTTGAAAAAATTGAATCAAAGGGGTTCAATTTTTAATATTTTTACAGACATTTGATCCGAAAAAAATGCTTCGTTCGTAACCCGAACTCGTTTACGGACTTTTTTAAATAAAAAAATTCTGAAATTTACAATGAGTATACATCTTTAAAAAAGATTGCACCAAAAACGGTTGGTGAAAAAGAATTTACATAATAAGGATTTGTAATGGCAACACGATATGATGAGAGCAAAAAAGATGAAAATGACCCGGGTCTAGACAATTTTACGTTTTTGATGGTAAACCTGGGAAAAATTTAATTCAGGGGCATTTTTTTTAAAGGGTGTGCGCGCAAAGGTTATCGAAACGGGTTTAAAAGTGCCCTTTTTACGGGTTATGTTGAAATAAAAATTTTTTTGCGCTTTCACGGAAAAAAAGATCCCTTTTTTTACCTTAACCCCTTTTGACTTCTTGGGCCACAGTACGGGGCTCGCCCCGGAAAGATGAGACCGTTCGACTCTCCCCGAAAAAAAGTTGTGGGTGTTGTCCTATGCCCTGTAGTGCCCTTCAGTCTGGCCTAGACTGATGTCTTCAAAAGGTTTCTTGCTCTCGAATAGTTAGACCTTTTCTACGAGCCAATTCAACGACGTCCGGGCTGTCCAAGATGGTAGATGCAAGGGTTTACTATTTACTGCACATGCGCGGACGGAGAAACCATTGACACTTGGACGGTCGCGATTGGTCAGTACGATGGTTTCCATACCCTACGATTGTAAATTATTTTATTATTAATACAAATGCAAGTCTGCATGACGCTTGAAATTATGAACGCACTGCCGTAAAGCAAAACTAACAATTAGTTTTTTGTCGTTGGACATAGAAATATTAATTAAGTGCAGAGCGAATAGACGTCATGTATCGATTGCGTCATTTCTTAATGAAAAATGAACCGAGCTTATGAATGAATGTCACAGATGGGTTGATCTGGGATACTGCATATTTGATTATGTTCTATAGATTTGTCAGGACATTTGGTGCACTCAGATGGTATGAAAATCCAGAGTTGATCATGGATGTGTTCATTACCGATGTTGATATAAATACTGGTATGAGAGCTCTCCCTTCTCTCTCTCTCTCTCTCTCTCTCTCTCTCTCTCTGTATGTATATATGTATGTACACACACACACACACACACACACACACACACACACACACACACACACACACACACACATGTGTGTGTGTTTGTGTGTGTGTATGTGTAAGAGCCTAGTTTATCTGTCTATTTATCTATCTATAGCTCTGTGTGTGTGTGTGTGTGTGTGGTGTTGTGTGTGTGTGTGTGTGTGTGTGTGTGTGTGTGCATGCACCCTCAGAATCATTTTCAACTGATCTTTATGTTGTGTTTGTGTGATTAGTTTAAAATGTTAACGCGTCAGAGTATATTTTGCTTTGAAAAATAAAGGAAAGTTAATCTGAATGGTGTTATGATAGACTTTGGCTTTGGTTATGACAGGTTTTCTGGGCCAAAACTTTGGAGGGCATGGGGGTGGAGGATTTGGGGGATGGAATCCGAGAGAGGCCTTCATGGGAGTGGGACAGCGTTTGATTCCTGAAGGTGTGCCAGGGGCAGACAACCACATCAATCGGCCTATGGGTGATCTGGCAGGTGAGCTGTGACTGAAGACACACAGTCTTGTAATTGTAAGACACAAGACCTTGGTGAACAAGGACTGGTCGACAGTACTGAACATTTTTGTTAATTATGTTTTGTCAGGAAGGTTTTCAGGTTTCAGTTAGATAAACATTAATATCTAGAACTGAGTGGAGTTGCCTGTCATTTGCAGTGCCGATCTGTAGTTTTTTTGAGATTCATGGAAACAGAAGGCATGTGCTTGATTTATGAAATACTCAGAACCCTGAAATGCCTAGTTAATCTGGGCTGTCAGCTGCAAAAAAAAACCTCTCACTGATTATTTTATATCATTATTAACATGCCTATTGATTGATTTTTATCCTTCCTTAAATTTTGATTAAATTTATAATGAGATATTCTGCGAAAGTGGATAGATGTTGCTGTTTCAGAATGTGAAAGTTTTGAAGTGTAGATGCATCACATTGTCTGTTTCAACAGGCCTTTTTAAGTTCTCATGGACAAGCAGTATTCGCTTTACTTATTGACAGTCTCACAAATCATTTGCACCATACCTCAGAAGAAGAAAGCAAAGTTGTTTTAAGCAATATAAGCTAAAACAATCTTTCTTTCAAAACCAGTTTAGTAGATAGATATGCATTTTCATTTTCTGTCTTTCAGTTTTGAGTTCAGTTATGTATGCCATATATGTGTGTGTGGTGTTTAGGTAAATGCAGTTTTGACCTACATCAGTTGGCAAATGTTGAGTCATGAGGCCTCAAATTAGTTCTTCAGATGTGCAAAACTTAACAAGTGACTGCCACAGAAGAAAAGAAATCTATTCTGTTTCAATCTACTTCCAGTTTCCGCAAAGCTTGAAGTTACCCACTTTCTCTTATTCATCCTCCCCCCAAATAAAATAATTCTGAACTAACCTATCATTTTCAAAATTACCCACTCACTTTCCAGCAGTGAGTCATGATGTCTCAAAATAATCTAAAGTGTGGCTTGTAGGATATCCAGATTGCTGTTAACAAAAAAAGTTGTGACTGCGTAACATTTATAAAACGTGGTTGATAATTGGTTATTTGTTTTGTGATTTTACGTATAGCCGAAGCAGCCCAGCAAAGGTTAGCCCAGCCAGCCCCATTGGTTGAGGTCAACCCAGTGAGGCAGACTGCCCCCACAGTGCAGGTCCAGCGGCTGGAGGACCTCAGTATAGCTTTGGTCATAGACCGGATAGCCACCCAGGCTAGCACCGTGCACTCCCTGGGGCGTCTGCCAGAGAGTCTGTCAGAGAAGATCCTTCAGTGTCTCTTGCAGAAGCACCTACTGGACGGCAAGACCCTCAGGCTTTTCTGCTCATGGTTAGTGGTCATGTTATACCAGGAGATATGATTGGGGAAAACAGCATTTTGATTGACATGACTTTGGTGGGTTTTAGATTGATGGCAGTAATAGTTTGCATGCTGATAGCATCAAAGACTTTAGTGGGTTTTAAATTGATGGCACTAATAGCTTGTTTGCTGATAGCATCGAAGAAATTTTAAAACAGTCTAAGATCTTAAAAACTACAGCCAATGTGGCCACCAGTGTCTATGAAATAAGTTTCCATCCCTAGCCTGGCTTATTTAGGATTGGCTTACAGATTTGAACACTCAAAGTTTGGCTTCCAGATTTGAAAGATCTGTATGTCTTATTTGAATGTATGTGCATTTATATGGTCAGTTGTTCATTTGATGACCATTTATATATTTCTGTGATCAGTTATAGTGATGTGGTTTTGTTTCGGTTTCTTTTTTCAGCTGTCTACGGAAACTGGTCTTGGATACATACAATTATGCAACAAATGACTTGTTATATGCAGCAAGGTAATCACCTTACATTTTCATGGCTGACAGCCAAATCTGTGCCCTTGGATATATACTGAGATGTACTAGAAGTTAAAAAGTGGTCTTGAGTGGTCAGTGGGAATTTGTTAGAATATCATGGCAGTTGAAAATAGAGCAAACTCTTGTATGTGGTTGGCTTGACTTGCCCTGATCTTTCTTTCAGAATTGATTAATTACATATTTATATAATGAAGTGTGGTTGGGCTTGACATTCACTACACTTTGTTTTATGAAAGAGAGATGTTCTTAACATCACAAAACCGAGGGTCAGATAGATTATCAGATATCTGTGATCTCTATAAATTGGAACCAATAAATAATTACACACAGAAATCTTTTACATTAGGGTCATTTAAGTCTTTATTGTGAAACAAAACTTTAAGTAACAGAGAGAGAAAAAAAACCTTTGTAATAACAGAGACAGAAATATTCCTGCCTTTGTTTGCAGAAGTTTGATAACAGAGACAAAAATATTCCATCTTCCACAGTGGTGCAGTGGTTAGTGTTGCTTACTTGGACTGGGAGGATATGGTTCAGTTCCCATCAGGGGCATTTGGGCATTTACTTTTTGTTGGTTTTTTTTTTTTTTTTTGCTGTGGCCAGACCCAACCCCGAGCTCAGTGTATTAGGCTTTAAAAATGAAGACTGGAAGCACACAGTCCAGTTTATTGCACTTTATGGATGCATCTCTGAGATCTGTGCCCAAGGTGGCAAGAGTGTTGTTCAGATTTCCTGAGCGACACTCAGTGTGTCTTATCCTCTCAGGGTCTTGTTGTTTGTGGGATATAGTATGTAAGAAAGCAAAGAGTACAGCCCTGTCATGTCGTTACTGATCAGAATCATAGCTTCTTCATCATCATTGATATATTCATCTTGAGTGATCATCTGCATTCATCATTTTTTTTTTTAAAAAGGGATACTGTGCCCTGTCGTGCAAGCTCTTGCAATTTTCTCTTAACGTCTGTGTATGTAGTGAGGGTGTGTCAGAATTGCTGGAATGGTGAGTTTATGGATATTGTTGGATAGATACGGTGGTGCCCACTGAAGGAAGATGCTCACTCACACTGACTCTGCTACAAAGTTACTATTGTGGTCAGTAGGGGGGTTTTGAAGGTGATGTCCAGTGTATGTTGGATCAGTAGAGGCAGTGCCTCATGATGATATGGTGTTGACTGTGCTTTGTGAGAAGTGTTGCTGGGGCAGCGACAGGATGACTATGGGTGTGGCTGTGTGTAGGCGAACTGGAATGAGGAGAGTGGAAGCAGTAGCGCTGAGGGGACATGAAAAATGAGACAGACTCAAAAGAAAAAACATGTTCAGAAAAGGAGATGATATGCAGAGAGTCTTTATTGTCATGTTTCCCTGTGTCGACCAAGGATGGATGACATGATGTGAGATGCTTTGTGTGCAGACTTCATCCCACTCTCCAGGTTCTCAGCCTGCATTCCTGTCCATTGATAAGTGATAAAGGCATCGAGCATATTGCTGGTAAGTGTGTGTAAGTTTTTATCTTGGTGGTGGTTTTTCTGTCACTTTGCAAATTGGTGAAACTTAGTTTATTTGTGTGGTTAAGTGTGGGTCCTTTCTGCTTAGTGATTCGGAGTACAATACCCAACATTTTGTTCCTAAATCAGTCAAAACTGACATGTATGTTGAATACGTCTTCTTTAAGGAACATGTTTGTGGAAATACTGTGTGCAATGGTTGAAGCTTTCCTGGATATGTGTGGTGCATCCTAAAATCCTCAAGTAGTAAAAAAATGTATTGAAGAATGATCCTATGACAAATGGTGTAAAGGCTAGAAATACCAAATTTAGAACAGACTTCCTTGAGAGTTCCATTTTAACTTTAAGTGTAGCCTTTGTTACTTTGATAGTCATTTTCACGTTTGATGGAATGTTACCTTGAGAAAAGTGAATTATTCAAGACAACCTTTGATTTTCTTGACCATTCTGATTTTTCTTTTTTTTTTCTTTTCTTTTTTTTTGCTGGGGGGGTGGGGGTGGGGGTATTTTTTGATCAGCAGTGGGTTTATAAAAATGGATGTGCTGACTGACAAAATAGAATAGAGAGTCATATGGATGTGTATACAGAAAGATTGCAAATGGATGTACATCAGAGGAGATAATTCATTTGCACATGTACTCGCACACACACACACACACACACACACACACACACACACACACAACCACAACCACACAAACACGCACACACGCACACACACAAACACGCACACACACACACACATGCACACACACACACACACACACACACATGCACACACACACAACCACACAAACTATGCACACACACACACACACACACACACACACACACACACACACACACACACACACACATGTGAGGACAGGATGATGAAAAGCTGCAAAGCTTATTCTTGAACCCACAGTAAAGTTGATTTTGACTTCACACACACACACACACACACACACACATACACACACACACACACACACACACACTGATTTTGTTTTAATACTGATTTCAGATTTGAAGAATTTGAAGGTGCTTAATCTTGGTCTCTGCAAACAAATGACAAACAAGTGTTTAAAAGTCATTGCAGGTATGTTTGTGTGCGGGGTTTTTTTCTCTCTCGAGCTTAATGACTTTTGTATGTGTGTGTGTATGAGAGAGTGAGTGAGTGCATGCTCACATGTGTGTGAGTGTGGCCTGGAGTAGAGAAAGTATGTGAAGAAAGTCGCCTGACCTATTGTTTGTATATGTGTTAGTCTGTGTGGCCCTAGAAATGGTGTGCACACACACACACACATTTTCAGTAGAAGTCCTTAGAAGCTGTTTGAAGGGCTTTAAGATATTTACCTTTTCCACGGCATGCTGTTCACAAGCCATTGGAAATTTTTTTAGTATCCATGCGTGTGTGTATGTGTGTATGAATGTGTGTGTATTTGTATATATGTGTGCATGTGTTTGTGAGTGTGCAGGCTTGTGCATGTGTTTTTGTGTGTGTGTGTGTGTGTGTGTGTGGAAGGGAGGTGGGACGGAGTGGATGGGTATGCCTTTTCAACTGCATTTTTATCAGGTTATGTGTAGGACACAAAACAGAAACCAATGGAAGTCATGTTTTTTAGATAAAGGAATCAGCTGCTTATTTTGATGCGTTTGTCCTTAGTAGGTTTCAGGAAACAAGAGAAAGCTTAAGTGTTAGAGTTTCATTGTCTAAACCAAATGAAATTACAATCATAAGTCCTCAGCTAATGTTGTACACCAGAAGACTTGGATTTTATCAGATAGGTAGGATAGATTATCCCAGATAAGTATGAACAAGCTTGCAGACAGATTGTCCTCATATCACTACCAATTCATGTGGGATGTTTTGTCAGTGAATAGGGCAAAGGTTAGTTAAAAGGATTCCCTCTGTGGGAAAGTGAAACAGGATTTAAATAGACACTTCATTTGCTTCATGAACCAGGCTTCCGCAAGTTACAAACTCTCAGCTTGGAGGAAACAGGAGTCACAGAAAGTGGTCTGGTCGAGTACCTGGCCACGAAGCCCTGTCTTCGAAACCTCAATCTGAACCGAACAGCAGTGACAAGTGCCATATTTGAGCATCTGAAAAGTGAGTGTACTAGAAGTGATATGTGTCTGTTTTTCCCTGTGTTGGCTTCCCCACCCCCTGCCCCAAGCACACACCTCTTTTGTTTTTTTGTTGTTGTTTTTTTTTTTATGGTTAGGATACTGGGGAATAAAAACTGTATTGAAGAGCTCAGACTTGCCAACCCTTCCATTTTTGGCGGAACTCGGCTACAAAAAAAAGAAAAAGAAAAAACAGGAAAAGAAAGAAACTGTTTTGTGATCACTTAGTCTACACAGCTGCTTTGTGTATAGCCCATCTACAGTTTTACGTTCCGGTTGGCAATTTCTGTTGACTTCATTGCCACTACCATCGTGCCAAAGCATGAATCTGATTCACATTGTCCTGAACACAGACGCACGCACACAGACACACACACACACACACACACACACACACACACACACACACACACACACACACACACACACACATACATACATACATATATTCGGGTAACGGAAGTTTTGATCAGAATACGCAGAAAAATATACGCACCTTGTTTGATTCGGTGTCCTTATATGCCATGCTTGATGCACAGTCTGCGTCTTGGACTTTGAAATGTTGCTTGGAAGATGTCAGTATGGTCAGCGTCCTGTCATGAACTTGGCAAAAACCAGACTGTATTTTTGGTCTTTCTTGGGTCAAGATGCCACAAAGATATTGATGGTCCTCAACTATGAAGAGGGATCCACTCTCCAAAAGTGAAATGAGTGGTGGGTTATAGCAGAAATGGGGGGGGGGGGGGGGGGAATTTGTTCAGTTTTAGGTGTGATGCCACATATAGATTCTCTACTACCTTTGCACATTCCTCTCTGTTGTTGGAAAATATTCCTTTCAAGTCTGATAAGAGGTTAGCTGGCTTGTGTGTTGCTGTGCTTCTTTATTTCAGCAGTTGTGTGCATAACATGATGTTATGTTTCAAAAAGACTTTGCTTCATAAGTTTGGTCGGATATCAATTGGCTATTCATCTGTACTGCTGTTGGGTTATACATACACTGTTCTTGGTCAATGCATTTATAGTCTGTTCATCCATGTTGATGATTATGATAACTCAAGATGATATTATCCTTTTGCCATTATCTGTAAACTATTGAAAGACATGTTGGGGGAAAGATAAAGGAGAGAAAAAAAAAAAAACTTGCAAGATCAAACCATCTGAGTGATACGACCTTTTTTTTGATGAAAAGTTTAGATGCAATACTTCACTCAGAAATCCAGACAGAGAGTGAGAAGCGTAATAGAGAGCTGGTTAGAGCCAGTAGCTAAGACAAGACCAGAAGTTTCCGGCTCCAGGAGCCAAGTGGTGATACTGTGTAACTGCCTCAGGAATGGTTAGGATGAGAGACACAGAGGCCAAAGACGGCACAACTGGTGTGAAGGTGTGTACACACTTAAACAGACGGCCAGCAGTTTCAAGAACACTTTCTTCAATTCCGTTCAGGTGCTGCTGATATTGAACCCTGGACAGAAAGAAGAAAATGGTGATATTTGGATCTCAGATCTGTAAAGCTGTTATTTCCTGATCTTAAGATGTTTTGCCAGAAATGGAATTTGTTTCTTAATCAATCAAGGTCGTAGGCTACCATCTATAATATTAGTAGATTGGCTGTATACTTCTTTTCTTAAAAACTTTTTTTTTGTCCACAGATTTGGAACATTTGGAAACGCTGTGTTTAGAAGAGACAAAGGTCAGTAAAGTTGTAGTACATATGCATGTATGCTTTGTGTCCTTGATGTCACAATCACTGTCTGAATTGTTTGGGACTTCCGCTCTGTGCTTTAAAGTCCACTTTGAAGTGACTGTTCAAGTGTTGTGAATGTTATTAGTTTAAACTTATGTAAACAAAGACAGTTCTGTGTGTCTTTGCTTGTGCTGCTTTGATCATAACTGCATGTGATGTTAGTGTCCGGATAATTAATTACTTTTGAAAGTGATAAGAGTACCAACTGAGGTGTGCATTCTTATGTTGATTACAGTGATGATTCTAGAGTGCGTTTTCGCGGGATTACCGCCGATTTTTTCGTTTGGCCGCATAAAATCGCGAGCGATGCGTCTCGAGAGCCGCTAAAAATTGAAAACGGCCGCCTCTTTCGTCAGCGTGTGCGGCATCACTGTCGATCGTCTGGTTGTCGTTGACATAGCAACATCAGAAAGGGCGATAATTCTGGCAAAGTTGCAAAGCCTAGCCGTAAAACTGCCGACGATTCTCATTGGTTGACAAGTTCCGAGCTCAACCAATCAGAAAAATTGTATGACAGTTTTTGAAGCGCCATTGTTCTCCCACATGCTTCAAAGCCTGCATGCCGTCGTGACCTCATTTCAAAGGAGACAATATCTTTCACCATGAAGCGTTCAAGCACCACTGACCTTCCTATCTCAAGACAAGCGGGAAGAGTTTGGACACAAAGAAGTAGGCATCCTGGCTGATTTTTATGGTGGGGAGAGGAAGAGGGAGAGAAAGTGAGCAAGCCTTTGATCACGAAGGATGTCTTGATGGAAGAATGGTCTGTGGCCAAGGAAACAGTCCTCCACAATATGTATCCACGGGATGTAACAAAAACTTTGTTCAAATTGCTGTTTGACTAGCACAAGGGTAGTTTTCCAAATCTCCTTGTACTTGCTAAGTTAGCGCTCATCATGCCATATCACACTGCTGACTGTGAACGGGGATTCAGTTCCCAAAATGCCATCAAGACTGCACGCAGAAACAGAATGAAGGAAGACAGCCTGAATGTTTTGATGACAATCAAATGTGAAGGCCCTGCAGTAGAAGACCATGACTTTACAACAGCAGCAGCTGTTTGGAAAGAGAAAAAGGACAGAAGGATATACAAAATGTAGCACTTCTTTCTGGGTTTTTTTCATTTTTTTTTTAGATTTTGTGACTCATACACACTGTTTGGTGCTGGTGCTGGTAGCTTTTCTTTTATTATAGATTTTGTTTACAAACTGTTGTGACCCATACACACTGGTGATGGTATTGGATGTGCTATTTCTAAGACATTTAGTGGCTGGTGCAGATTTAAAGACCTATTGAAGAGGCAGACTAAACATTGTAAAAGTGGCTCTCTTTAATCCATGATGGAGTGTGACAGACTGAACTTTGTGAAAGTTCAGTAGATAGCTGGTGGCTCTCTTTAATCCATGATGGAGTGTGACAGACTGAACTTTGTGAAAGTTAAGTAGATAGCTGGTGGCTCTCTTTAATCAATGATGGAGTGTGACAGACTGAACTTTGTGAAAGTTAAGTAGATAGCTGGTGGCTCTCTTTAATCAATGATGGAGTGTGACAGACTGAACTTTGTGGTAGTTGAGTAGGTGGCTCTCTTTAATCCATAATGAAGTAGGCAGACTGAACTTTGTGAAAGTTGAGAGCTAGTGGCTCTCTTTAATCCCTTTCAAGATGGAGTATGGCCTAGAAACTTGTATCAGCTGCAGAAATCAAGAACTTGGTGAGTTTTACAAGTGTATGACATGTTCTGTACCTTTTTTTTCCTTTCTATTTATTTTTTTTTTCAGGCTGTACTGTGTGTTCTCAGTCACTTCAATTCATTGTTGTATTACTACATTTACTTTAGCCAAGTAATGTTGCTGGCTTTGATGAATAGTCGCAAATATTTGGAGCCTCCCTTTCTTTGCCCAAGAGACCCCTGGGGCTCCCTTTTTGCTTCTGAGGGAGGCATTGGGCTCCCTTTTTTGAAATCCTAGAATCAACACTGTGATTATAAATGTTGAACGTTCTTACAAATTTCAAACTACAAAATGATGCTTATTTCTCAATTTTGCCCAGGTTGTCTCATAGTCTGAAGCATCTTATACATGGCAGGATTAGCTCTGGTAGCGGGTTGTATGAATCAACTTGTACACATGACCTGCAGTCATGGTCAGGGTCTACAGTGTGTGCATTAATCAGCATGTGTTTCACCTGTTACATGCTCAGGTGTAATCACACTTGCATATTCAGTACACCATGCATACAGCTGTAGACTACAGCTTAGTGCATCAATGCTCTTTGTTTCCAGAGCAACTTGACTATGGATGAAATAGGTTTTTTTTTAGGAAAAGATCAAATGTGCATGGTATACACCAAAGTGTCTTGTACAGCAAAACTTGCGGCACTTTACAAACAAAAAGAAATACTCTCATCCTCTCCTGGTTGGTAAACTCATGTCATGTAGACAGTAAGCTTCAGCGAATCATCAGACAGTCATATGGAGATTTTCAAAATATTCCAGTTTTTAAAAAACACAGCGAAACACACAAAAAACACTCTCTCATTTCTTGTGGGAAATGAATCAACAAGTGTAGGGTGCAGGGATGTCAGTCAAGATATGATGTGACTGAGGATACTGTTCTGTAAGGGTGGTAGACTCTGTTTCTGCAGGAGGTGGTGTCTCTGCTTCTTGCTGCAACCTGAGGTTTTACTCTGTGGATGATAGCCCTCTTTTTTGTAGCTGCTAATTCTTGAACTTTTTGCCCGCTTTAAATATGATAAGGATTATCCATGTATTGAACTGTGTGATTGATATCTTGTGTGATTTGTATTGTATTTTAACTAATCTTCTTGTCATAATAGATTTCTCTGTGTACGGACTGTTTTGCCCAGAGAGAGCTTATCTTTTTCCCCAGAGAGAGCTTATTCTTTTCCTTTTATTCTGTCTTTTATATTTTTTATCAAGCAAAGTGGATGTCCACAGGACTTTGGCATAGGCAGTTTTCTTGTTGCAGTGATTATTTTCATTGTCTGTAATGCATCCTAAACATTTGACTCATCTATTGTCTCTTCCGAAAGATACCACCCGCATTAGATCAAGCCGAGATGGGGGGAAAACTTGGGTCATGGATCTCCTCACTTCCCAGACAAACACATTACCTAGCAGACCACCTCAGGTTCATATGCACCCATTGACAGCAGTTCAAGTAAACCGAAATGATGTAGAGGCTGTGAATGTTCTGCAGATCAGCACCTTGGAGGGTGTCCGAGACCTGAGGAAGCTGTCCAGCCTGAATCTGGCCTCCACCCTCATCACAGCAGACACCTTGTGCCATTTGGTGGACCACCCTGCCCTGTCCCACCTCAACCTGTCCAGCACGGAGAACCTTGTGGGAGACACCGCTCTCCTCTATCTGGCTGGTAATTGTTCACTTGGGGTGAATCGTTTCCTCCCTTTTCATGTTGTAGTTGTTTTCATTGTTTTGATCTCTTTGTAGTGACCAAGTGCATGAATGGGCATTTTATTCAGCTAGCCTTCATGAGATGATTATGGGAAAATCAGCTGTGTCATCTTCCTTGTGAAGACTGGAAGATAAGTCTTGGAATTCCCTTCAAAGCCATTCAGTCATGTGTTTTTTCGGCCTTGACAGGCTCCAACCTAGAGTTGAGTTCACTATAGGCTCAGTCGGGAAGACTAAGACCGCACAGGTGCTTGAATTTCCTTACCAACACTGCATGTGTCTGTATTTCTCAGGTCTGGTTGACACTTGGATATATCATTAAAGAAAGCGTAGAGTAATGTAGTCTCAAGCCAGAATGGAACTTCATAGCATCATCTTCATTATTTACATATACATTGATCAGCGTTTTCAAAAAAGAAAAAAATCTGTTGCCCTCCAAACCCTTCTGTCATGCTGAGAGATTAGTATACAAAAAAGACATTATCGTTGAATGTGTATGAATGTATAATCATAACTTAATGTATGTGTTGTGATGATTAGTTTGGTGTTAAGTCTGATTTTGATGATCTCTGCCATGGTCTTGAATACAAGTTCTATTTGACCTTAGATATAGATAGAATGATCTCATCTCAGACTTGATTTAAAGCTCGGTACTATCGTACACATGCTGCACAAACATCAGGATAAATTGCTCATTCAAGGATGATTTTTTTTTTTATAGTCAAAACGCAGATCATGTCTACTTTCCTCAACATTTATGAAATTCAGTTTTAGTAGTAGTGGTATTATTATAATGATCATTACTAGTGGTGGTAGTATTGTGCCATGACTGTAGATTGTAGGTGTGCTATAACAGGTGGACAAATCAGGAATCTCAACAGCATTCTTTCCGTAGCCATGCACAACAGATTAGAGGTCCTGAATACTCTTGCTCAGCACAGCACTGGCAAACAAGCAGTGGGTGATGACATAGATGTCATTGTGTGGCAGGGCTGAAGCTGAAGACGCTGTGTTTGCCGGACCGTCATACAGTGACCAGCGCGGGGCTGGCTCACATTGCTGGCTTCCCACTACATACCCTGGATCTGACCAATTACATCCACGTCGGGGACAAGGGCATGGAGTATGTGGGCCAGATCACCAGGTCAGTGAGTTACTGTGAGCTGTCCTCAATCAGTGTTTCTGTCAGAAGGCATTCACTGAGGGGGAGCTGGGGATAAATGTGGGTCCTGTTGGTGGAAATTTGGACTCTGTTTCTGAGATATATAAAGACAGGTTCATTAGTACAATTTCAGCGTTATCTGTGCACACATTTTACTGAAATGTGGTGAATGTGAAAAAGAAAATTGACAACAAAATTTTAAAATCTAGCGAGAAGTTCATGAGCAATAATCACACCAATGGAATTTTACTGCTTATTGTCTCAGTATGCCAAGTCAAGTGCTCTGGCTGATGAGCAGTGACTCTGGCTAACTTTTGCACATGATGAGAAGTCACGTGGTATCCAGTGTGGTATTTCAACGTGTTGCAGTGTGTGAAAAGCAATGGGGTTACAGGGCCAGAGGAAAAGAAGTGAAGGAAAAAAAGAATGGTGGGAGAGCTGAAATTTCTTCCAAGTATTGCTGGTGAGCCATGCATTGAAAACATGGACACTCACTGCAGTTACTATGAGACAGACCTCAGTATTGTCCATTTTGGTGAATTTCTCATTGCCTGGCATTGCAATAACCCATGAGAGTACACACACACGTGTTGTTAATAACAAAAACGACAACAAAATCCTCATTTTGTGGAAATGTCCACTCATAACTTACTGAGAAACAGGTATGAGTAAAACTTCTGTATGGTTATTATAAGTTTTCAGCACTGCTTGTTGGTATGCATGCTCCCTCATTGTAGTTTCTTTATCAGATCACATTATTAAAAGATGATATGGAATGGCATGCATCATATGACTGAGATCTGCCTGGTTGATCCAGTTTGTGTCGTAATGATCTCTGTGTATAATAAGTAATTTGTTGATCATAGTTTACTTTTCATTCAGTGCAGACTGTGTGAATAATTCGTTAATCATAGTTTACTTGCCATTCTATGGAGACTGAACAGATGATGCATCAGTATTGTTGTCCATTCTATGGAGACTGAACAGATGATGCATTAGTATTGTTGCTGTGCTGTTGAGACTGTATTATATGCAGTATATGATTTGTTGAAGGAAGGGGAGAGGACAGTTTCAAACATACATTGATGAATGATGTATGTTTGTGGATATATTCCAAATCAGAAGCAAATGAATCATTTGAAGTTGAAATAAACAGCCATACATTAAATAATTGAGACTGATAAATAAGAAATGGAGGGTCTGTAAAACTCTCATTATATCAAGAGATTAAGGACAGCAGATTGTGCAGGTGATTGCTTGACAGCCAGATTGAGAAATGTTGTGCAGGAAAATGTTACACATTTCATTCATTTCTGTAGTAATCATTGTGTGTGTGTGTGTGTGATTGGTTTTACCCGATGATTATCGTTCTTGCTGTCTGTGCTGAGCAGTTTAGGGACGCTGATGTTGAGCAACACCAAAGTGACAGATGCAGGCCTGCAGCACTTGAGTGGCCTTACAAGGTTGACGATCCTACACTTGGATCGCACCACTGTGTCCGACACAGGTGTGGCCATTGTCAGAGGTCAGTATAGTATGAAGCAGGAAAGATTCAGAAAAGTCTGTTGGACTATGGTATCCTTCAAATTGATCATACATTGCTGCGGCAACAATACTTATTTTATTACATGTGAACAGTGGTTGTGGTGCCATGCACACACATACACACACACACACTCTTGCTCGTGCACACATGAATGCTCCCAAGCTTTTCCAAGTGTTGTTTAGTGACAGGGTTTGTTTGAATAAGATATTAATTACATTTTTGTTATTCCTGTGTTTTTTCTGATCCTTTCTACATGCGCTTAAGTTCGCTTGTCTGATGTGTGTATGAACATGCCTGTGTATGTGCCTGCATGTATGTTTTTGTGAGTGTGTTCATGCTGGGAGGAGAGGGCTGAGAGATGTGGAGAACGCTGACAACAGAATGAAGCACACTGTGACCTTTCGTTTTGGTCTCTCTGTGTGCAGCTTTCAAAGATTTGACTGAACTCAGTCTGTCTGCATCAAAGTGAGTTCCTTTTTTATCTCATTGTGACTGAAGTTTACCTTGTTGAACAGACATCTCTTTGGTCATGATTTAACAAACAGTTCATAATGCTTTTACAGATAAATTGAAATTTTTTGTCTGAGAATGATGGAAGTGATTGGGTCAGGAAGGAAGAGTGGTCATATACAAATGTAGTTCACTTGTTTGAATGGATGATGAGGGGCCCCGCTATGCGTGTTGCACAGAGGGTGAATCCCCGCATGGCAACAGAGAAGGGGGCCTCAATTCGGAGGGAGAGGCTGAAGGAGCGAGCCCCCTTCCCCCCCTTTTTTTGACATAACAAGGCACCGAAGTGGTGTCCGTGGGCAGGAGAACAAGTCGGTGCGAGACCTGGAGTTGGGAGCGGGGGAGGGCAAGCCTGCCCGCCTCCACTTTGGGACTTAGCGTTCCGCACTGTGCGTCCCACACTCCCGAGGTATGAGGGTTCTCAAAAAGGGGGAGGCCCGAGTTGGAGGGGTAGTGTAGAGGTTGAACTAGTGTCACTCTCCCTACCCGTCCGCTTGAAAAGACTGGAACACGAACGCGCGTGTATAAAGATACTGAGCCATGCACTTGTGTGGCCATAGTCAGCCTGAGTGTGTTGTTTTCGAGCCCATAGATGCCAAATGAGGCGATCTTTTGCACACTGAACATAGAACGTAATGTTGTTTTGGGGATCCTTAGCAACCAGTACTGCTTACCTTGACCCCAGGTCCTGAAATGCACACTTTCCCGACATATCGATTGCCTTGAGCACCAACGGGAAAATGGCGGAAGCAAGTATCGCGTCTTCACGCGAAACGAGACTATGGGGAACTAGGACGAGACCTTGAGAAAAATCAATACTTCAAGGCGAGCGTCGTCTGCTAGGCTAGGGCTGTTTGTCGGATCAACCAGGCAGTTCGGGGTTCCAGTAGAACTGGAAGCAGTCTGTACACTTCTTGTCAGCCCCTAACGTGGCTCCAGTAGGAGTCACGTTAGGGGCTGACAAGAAGTCAATCATATTAGGGTGGCCGGTGGGTAGCGTCTTTGAAATAGGAGTATAAGGATGGAGTCCCCATGGGCGACTCCCCCAGTTACCTCCGGGACCGTGTCTGCTGGCCGAACCGAAAATTCTGCTGGGGAGGTTTCGGTTTCAGCGTAGAGGGGTAGGGCGTTTGGCGGGCCGTGCAGTGTGGGCAGGTGACTGCCTGGGATAGGGTCTGAGCGGGAGTCAGTCTCCTGGTGTCGCAGTCGAATAGCCGCCGAACAGCGACTGGTCCTGCCCAGGGATGCACCGCAAGGCCGACTTGAGCGCCTGGGAGAGGTTGGACCGTGACAGCACGGCCTGAGAGATTGGCCTGTGATAGTACAGCATCTCTCACTGCCAACAGGCAATTAAAGTGACTCCTGGCTGCGCTGCCCGCCGCAGCCGAAGGGTGATGCGATATCTTGTGAATAAGAAAGCGCATCAGGGGGTCGCCAAACAGGCTAGAGTCTGTCTCAGTGTCGTCAGCGTCTGAAGACACAGAGGCAGTGCCGTCTGTGGGAGGGGTAAGGTTGGGAGTGAGCCGGAAGTCGGCAGGGGAAATGGCAATATCCCTGGTGACTGGATTGGCAGAGAGAGGGAGAAGATGTGGGGGCCCTGCCGTAGTCCTTGAGGAAAACTCCTACTGGAGCCACGTTAGGGGCTGACAAGAAGTCAATCCCCGGCGGAGGGACGGCCTGTGCACCCCTGGTGAAAGATGCCGATCTGTCCCACAAGGGGATGAGGGTCTGGGGGGCGACTATCCTTGGCCGTGATCGCTGGGCAGGGGGGGGGGGGGGGACCCGGCGTAACGGCTAAAGGAGAAAATGTCAGAGGGAGGGGATTCCTTAACAACAAGATCTGGGCGCCAGCTTTCCAAGATGGAAAAGTCACCAGACTGGGGGAGGGAGTTCTCGACCCCGTCCTCAGGCTGTGGGTCAGTGTTCCTGATGGAGATGTTCAGATCCACCTTCAGGGGGCCAGGACAGGGGTGCGTGGGAGTCCCGCCCTCGTTGGGTAGTGGGGGAATACGAGGACGGGTCCCTGGTGGCTCCATACTCGGCAGGCAGACTAGGGGATCGCCGATCGGACAGCGCCCGAGAGGGAGGGGGGCCCAGGTCGATCCAGCTGAAAGAAGTCGGATGCCACATGCGACAGGAGATGGAGTCAGAATGGGTGTCAGCCCTAAGCCATGGTTCCTCTCGGGTGCATGGTGCCACCGGTCCCCAGGGAGTACGCAGGGCTGTGGCGGCCCTGGGGCAGGGTTTCCTCAGGGACCCGGGTAACCTGGGGCACCATGGGGTGGGTAGCGAGAAGGCGAGCTGTCTCGTACCTGCCCTGGGGAGAGCACTGCCTCCTGCGTCTCCCGGGTGCAGTCCATGCCGGCCCCCTGCATATTAGGGTGGCCGGTGGGTGGCATGGTAGCCGAGCCCCCTGGCCGCGTGGAAGCGGACTGGGAAGGCTGCGGTGACGAGTCCACCTCAGGGGACAAAAGGTTATCCCTAGTCCTGCTGGTCGATCCTCCCCCGGAAGGAACGGGACTGCGGACGTTGCCCAATAGGGGAGCGAAAGAAGTCCGCTCCCCAACGTCCTGTACCCCTAGGGGAAAGTGCGAAAGTCGATCGGGGTGGTTCGACCGTCGGGGGGTGAGGGCGCAGATCCGACCTTGTCGATGCCTGCGTCCCTGACCCGGAGTTGTGGTCAGTGGGGGAGACCCACCAAAGACTGCCCACAACTCCTCCACCGGAGTGATGACGCTCCTCGTGTCCGAGTGGTGGCTGCACTCGGACACGGTTGGGGAGAGCGTGATGGGACAGCATGACGGTAGTGGGGGGCAAGCTAGCGCCACGAGTCTCATCTGATCGAGTGACGGGCAGTGATTCCGGCCGCGAGTCGTCACCCGTGCCGGTCCGCGCCTCGGTAAGGTTCCCCGGGGGCCGAGGGTCGCGGGACGCAGCCTGATAGGAGAGAGTCTCCGTGTGCGACCGAAGGCGAACAGGCGATTTGGCCAGGGAGCGGGAAGATTTTGAACGGGCAGGTCCTTTCAGGGGAGCCTTGCCTTTGGATTTGTGCACAGTGTCGAAAGAAAAACAGTTGGCAATAACGGCCGATTGCCTGTTCGCTTCCGAATGCAACGATCGTGTGTCCGCCGGACGAGCAGAGGAAGTATCGTAACGATGGTCGCGCGTCCCCTGCGCGGAACCCTCCTCCACACCGGCCGTACGCTGATCATAGGTGCGAGCGGATTGTCCCTGGAATCGACACGCGGGTCCTCCGGGGCAAGAGAGCGACTCCCGAACAGAGGAGCGGCTCGACCCGTTAATGTCCTTCACCATGTTGGGCACTGGTGGTGAGACAATCACGGAACGCACGATCGCAAAGAGGAGACAAAGAGGTGGATCAAGGGATAGAAAAGAGCTCGAACCACCCCGTGAGGGGCACTGGGAGTGCGGTAAATGAAGATGAAATCGCGAGTGCCGAGAAGAAGCACAAACGCGAGGAACATGTGATCGAATAAATAAAACAACAAAACAAGCAAAGAAGCAAACACAAGGCTATCTTAATATAGCAAAGACAAAACCACAGCAAAGAAAAGGCGAGACAGAGCACAAGACTTATCTTGCTTGGACGGCAGGCCAAAGACTCTCGATCTACCTTGTAACAATGATACATGGGGTAGTAATAAATGTGCACACGTTGGTAGACCAAGAGATCGTAGAGACACATGATCTACCAGTAGTAATGAAAAATGAGGAACCGATAATGTTACTAATGGGGTACTAATAAGTGTGCACAAGTTGGTAGATCAAGAGATCGCAAGACACTCTCTATACCTGTAATAATGATAAATAAGGTACAGGAAAATGAGCCCGGGGAAGCCGCATACAGCCAAACAAGGTGTGTGAGGTCAGGCAACATGGCGGAGACGGCAACCGGCGTGGCACAATCGAAGATGGCGGATCGATTGACCGGGAAGGGATCGATCGTCGAGAGTGACGCGCAAAGGCGCGCAAGAGTAAATATCCCTGGTGTACCTTGTAATAATGCTAAGGAGGTACTAATAAATGTGCACCAGTTAGTAGATGAGGAGATCGTAAGGACCATCGATCTACCAGTGATAAATTTGGTACAAATAAATGCGCACCAGTAGGCAGATCAAGAGATCGTACAGTCACTCGATCTACCTGTAGTAAGAATAACTAGAGTGCCATATTGGGTACAAATAAATGTGGCCTGGGGAAATCCCCGTACCGGCAAGCATGTGCGACCGAAAATGGGCACCATGCGGTGAGGCAATATGGAGAAGACGCCGACCGCAGTGGAAAATCCAAGATGGCGGGTAGATTGACCGGTGAGGGTACGGTCGTCGAAAGAGAAGCAATGGGCGTGAGAGCAAAATAGACTAGCGCGCTGAAGATATATGAGGAGGCCGAAAGGCGACCCAGTAGAGGGAAATCTGAGTAGAAGATCTCGGATAACCAATGCTTATTTACTGTCATAAATGAGAGACGGGAGATTAGCCTCTAGCTTTGAAATTACTTCATCTTTACGTCACCCAGCCTTGACGTAAAACTTTGTTTCATTTTTTACTTCACCCAGATTTCACGTCAGATTCAGGTGCAGCGCTTATCACAAGATAAACTTCTAGATGTTGGCAATGCGCTGCTGAGTTAGCCCCTAAACGTTATTGTAAGGCGAAGTCTTCTTCTTCTTCATCTTCCTCTTCCTTAAAACATCAGCCATCATGTTTGATGGTATATGTGTGTACAAACCCGATCGACCGAACTCGACGAGCGATCGTAAGAAAGGCGATCAGGAGTAGTAGAACAATTGAAATGGGAAGAGATCAGGGAGGACGCGTTAGAGGGGGTGAGAAAGGGCCGAATGGAGAACAATGGAGTGAAGAGAAATCGTGAGCAGTAGAGCGTGAAAAAATGAAAGAAAACGCCATCCATAAGCCTCACGCGGCAATGGTATCCATGGTCTAACGTAAGTCACAATAGAAAAAGCAACGAAGGCAAGCACACAAGCAATCTCTACTAAGAAGTATAGACGAGACAGAGCAAAAAAACCTGTCCTTGTTAGGCAGGAGGCCGAGGTTGAATGAGGAACAGGAAGTTTACACCGGCTTCTTCCCTGGCGGAAGTAGTGTGGGCGTCACGTGATGGTCTTATTACTGCATTAGCCACAAAAAATCTCGGCCTGGCAGAGCTGACTTACTGCCGTGAATGCTATGGTCTGACACATATACAGTATATGACGCCAAAACAGTATTGTGGTTGATTTTTGTCTTGATGGTGTGCGATACATCTGTGCAGTGTGACAAATCGCTTTCTGAAGCAAGGAGTTCTGCATTCCTGTCAGGGACTCACCAAACTCAACCTTAGCCGGACTCATGTCGGAGACAAAGGTGTGTTTTACATTTTTACCATTTTGCCTTTTTGATGGAGTCTGAAACAGATCTGCTTTTAGTTGTCAAGTGTAATTGTTTCTTAATTTTGTTTATTATTGTTGTTGACAACTTGTTTTCTTGCTTAGCTTTTAGAACACAGTGTTACTTAATGTTATACCCAACTTTCACACTGCTCAGTGTGATGGTTCTTGTATTTACCATATGCAGTATCAAATGACTATCCTTAAATCTTATCACAAATCATACATTTTTTTCATCACAGTTGATTCACAGACCTGACTACTGCTACGATTCAGCCGTAGCAACTACGTATTTGAGGGGTCTGCTACGGAGCTACGACGAGCGATAATTTTGCTACGGTTTTTTCAAAGTTGAAGTCGATCATGGCGTTTTAGTAGATTTTGCGCTTAGTGAGTAGAGCAGTTCCGTTAGACGCGAGTGTTGAGCGGACTTGGTTTTCCTGTTCCTATCGCGCATGCGTGCAAGTCATTCAGTCTCTTCGAATCGATAATGGCGGCACCGGCGAGCGAAAGCGATTGTGAGAAGATTTCAACACCTCCACGACCTGGTGAAAGACGGTGTCTCGAGGGAAGTGAAAGCGGGCCGAGCAAATGTAAACGTAAAAGAGTTCGTGCGGCAGAGCAGACGTTTAGGCAAAGTTACACGGGGGCCGGATAGCTCAGTTGGTAGAGCGTCGGACTCGTGATCCTGGGGTTGCGGGTTCGAATTTCGGTATAGGGGGATTTTTCCCTCGGAGTTAACATTGGTTCTGACTCCATTCCCCATATAGTCGTTCGGATGGGACTATAAACCGAGGTCTAGTCTGTGTCACATGCACTAAGATCATACACGGACTCTAAAGATCCCGATGGTCATGTCCTAAGACGGGTGAGTACCGGCTACACGAAAATACACAATGCATGCAACCTGTGTGCCAGAATAGTTTACGTGAAGACTGTGGCCACGGGGCAGGTTAAACATCCCCATCTGGAAGAAGAAGAAGAATGGCCATGCATAGTGAAAAGTCATAATGGCGATCCACACTATGCCTACTGTAATTTGTGCAAAGTTCAGTTAACTTTTGTTACACTTTTTTCTTCATATATCTTGATCTACACACAAACTTTTTTCTTCACATATTTTCATCTACACATAGCCTGTGCAGTGAATGTTTGGCTTATCTAGCAAGTCCAAATATCTTTTATCAAATAATGGTCTCTATTATCATACCTAACTCTTATTTGTCTCTGTCTCTTACTCTGACTCCTGCATCTCTCTTTTTTGTCTCTTTCTCTCTAAGTAAGAATGATGTTTCTATTCATTGTAACATGGTATTTTCTTCTTTGGTCCTAATCCTATATGTTTTAGGTTTGTGCTGGATGAGAATTCATTAATCCAATACCAATAAATTAAGTAATGAGCTCAAAATTGAGTTTTGTCATATGTTGTAAGGTAGTCTCTCTCTCTCTCTCTCTCTCTCTCTCTCTCTCTCTCTCTCTCTCTCTCTCAAGGAAATGAAGGTAGTATTTACTATTATTAAAGCAAAGAAACATAGTTTTTCATTTATGATTAGATAGCAGTAGTTTGAAACGAGCCTGCGGTAGTTTGAAACCTGGCCGAGGTAGTGGCTACTGGTTAGAGGGTCTTGCTACTGGAAACAGAAGTCTCTGCTACTGGAAATGGTTTGCTGAGGTAGTCAGGTCTGGATTCAGGTTTTATGTTGAACAAAGGTCATACATTTGTCTTCAATATTGTCCCTGTGAGATGACATGGATGGGTGATAGGGTGGTGTAGTTCAGTTGGTCGGGAACAGTATTTCTGCGCTCAGGAAATTCTGCGCCAGAAGTTTCTGCTGCTGTCGTTCTTTATCCCTCTGCTTTTTTTTTTTTCCTTTTCGTTTGTGTCTTCTCTTTACCTTGTCAGTCCAGTCATTTATATCTGTAATACATAAAATCTTCAGGTCTTTCTGTTCTGCTCAGCTTTATCAACTAGACAGTGGGATTGGAATTGACAGCCGTTTTGTTGTTGTGTTTGTTTTGAGGGCTATTTTAATTTTTGTGTGTGTGTGTGTTCCACTTGAAGTTTTTATTGAATGTAATTGATTTTTTTGACCTTTTGTTTTCATAATGTGAATGAATGATACAAAATGTCTGTCACATCTAACACTGTCATTGACTTTTTTTGTGGATAGTTCCGAGCTCTGATGTGACTCTGTAGTTGGGTGCGCTAGAAACAATCTATTTTGTTATGTTTCCGTGTTGGTCAGGTTTGGAGAGATTGGCCCTGCCTTATCTGAGTATGCTGAACCTGGACTGCACGGGGGTCCACGCCAGAGTGGTGGACACCATCAGAGCCAACTGCCCCTCCCTCAAGTCGGTCACCACTGCTAACCTCACTCCTGTCCTGGAAGAAATGGAAGAGGAGGAGGAAGATTAGAATTCAAAGAGAGAGAGAGTGATTCATGATATAGTCTGTCATTGGCAATTCTCAGAGAGGGAGAGAAATGAAGCGATATTGTGTGTTGTTTGATGTTGTATGTGTGTTGTTTGAGAGACAGACATGTTATATGTGTGTTGTTTGAGAGGTCATATCGGCGAGTTCATGTACGGAAAATGCCTTGCGCCTCCTACATTTCCATTAGTGTGTTCTAGCAGGAGGATAAGACAGCAGCATTGTTACAGCTGCCCAGGTTCAGCTGTGTACATGTCTGGCTGCTTTGTTTTTTTTATCAGGGAGCATAGCAGAGGGAATAGCCAATTGTAGCAAGCAACTTTGACTGGGCGTTTTGTGGGCTTGCCGACAGACTTATTTGGACAGGAGTTGTGGATGTTTACTTCCAGTCATGATGTTTTCAGTAAGGTGTGAGTCGATCACCTGGCTGAGCCCAGTCCAGTTTTTACAAATTAATAACTGGAAGGTTGTTTTCAGAATAGGACTAGAAGTCTTGACAGATGGTTGTTGTTGTTTTACAGATGGTTGGTTTTTTTTGTTTTGTTTTGTTTTGTTTTGTTTTTTTAAGTGTGTTTAGTGGGAACAGCAAATAAAAGCATGATTAGAAGTCTGAAGCAGATCCCAGCATCATTTAGATGAGCCAAAATGCAAATAAATTCACAAGATGATTGTTTGAAACGGAATTTGAAGTGTGTTTGTGTGAAATGTTGGTAGTCTGGATTGAACAGATGGTCAACGCTATTGATCTGCAAGATAGGCTGAATGCGGTTTTATGAAAGTTACATTGAACATGTATAGATTGTGGCCGCAGATGTGGAAGAGTCATCCTGTATCTAGTGTGTTGCCCTCTGAGCCAGGCAGCCAAGAATGGCACAGCAAGACTGCCCAGGCATGTCGAGATTACTTAAAAGCACTGGTAGTTTTTGGTTTCACTTTAAAGGAGTCGGTGTTCTGAAACTTGACTATAAAATTCCCTCATTCATGCCAGCCCACAGCTGTTCTGAATATACTGGATGTGCAGTGGAAGCCAAGAGTCCCCCTTACTTCTGTCCCGAGTTATTATGTGACCAGTTGGAAAGGGATGAGGTGTGTGTATGTATTGCAAAAGTGAATGGGAGTGTGCAAAAAAAGGATTTGGAAAGGTGCACGAGGGGGGTGGGGGGGGGGGGGGGGGGGAGAGATTGTGAATTTGCAATGTGGAATGAATTGTTACTGCTTTCTTGTGTACAAGAGGGTATGACTCTTGAGAGTAACACCAGTTTGCTTGCAAAGAATGAAATGTCCCCAACATTTCAGTCCTCCAAAATGATCTGGCATTGATTGTTATTGATTGCCAAAGGCAGCTCATTGGCTAACTACAATACATGGGTTGAACTACCTACATAAACCAACGATTGAAATGAATTTTAATGGCGCATATGGATATGTGTTCATAGTATTCACAGGAAAACTTTTCTTGCTTTGGATTGTGTAAGCCTGCTTTGCATTTGTATGTTTCAGGGTTGTTTTTAATCCCCCATCACCCACCCCACCCACCTGTTATGATGCTGGATTGTTTTTGTTTTTATGAAAAATGGGGTGGTTGACAATGACCCCAACAAAGAATAAAGGTATGTCTCGGGCTGGTGTTTGAAACTGTACTTATAACATGAGCTGTTGTCTAGTCTTGATTTTAATTTCAGGATATTTTGCATTTGTCTTAGGTCCTTATAGCTATTCCGATCAGTACAGCTTTGGGGTAAACCAGATGGCAGTGAGTGGAAAGTTTGTATCGGTCAGTGAGAAACAGCTTCATTTGACATGTACACTGAAAGGAAACCACGAGAAGCAGTTTGAACAAAATGCTAGCGGATATTCGTGCAGTGTCATCTGGAGGTTGCGGCCCTATGTTCCCCAGGGAATTCAGAGGACTAAGTCAAGTCAAGATGCAATGACTGAGACGTCATCCTGTGACTGTCCTCAGGACAGTAGTGTAGTGTAGTAGTGTGTCATCCAAGTACTTACAAAGTTCCTAGCGCTCACACATACATGCGGGTATGCACACACACACACACACACACACTTATAGATAGTTGCAAATTAGCACAAGGCTGTGCACATGTTCACACAGTTTGCTGTTGGATCTGGCAGGGGATAGAGACAGTTGTGTTTTCATTGTCGCTGATATCTCCCAAAACTCATGACCCATGGCAATGCATCCGGATTTCATTGCATTTTTCTGGAAGTGGAAAGTGGTGCAAGTTATTGATGAAAAATGAAAAAAGAAACCATGTAAATTAATATGAATAAAGTTGTTCCTAAAGTACATGAAATGTTACAACAGTTTGTACAACAGTAGGCCATTTTCATGATATGTGTGTGACATCTCTGCTTTGCTATCCTGAGAGTTCATACTTCAGTGGGTTGATTTTAGGGTATATACTATTTCCTTTTTATTTTCTTTGTTTTTAAGACTTGCTAGCTGTAAAGCTCAAGTAACTAAATGTGTTGAATTCAAGCATATCCACCTTAGAGTATGGTTTGTGAAAATGAATTGGTCTAATTGAAGTGTACACAGAAATATGAGAACATTTGTGCAGTAGGGTTTTTTTTTTCCTTGTCTTTTTTTAATTACAAATGAAAGCTGTGCATTTGGAAGCAATTTACGCAGAGTGGCTTTATTAACCTGTTGAAGACATAAACCAGTGTGTATTCAAGCTTTGTAAACACATTGCCATATGTTAGTGTACATGCTGTGTGGCTTGAGTGGAACAAGTTTTTTTGTGTATGTGTATTCTAAAATGAAGATTACCTGCATAAATGTTGTTTTAGAGAGTGATTCTGTGCATTTGAAACATTTGGAGAAAATGAGCAAAATTAGCTGTGATAACTTTTAATGCTGTTCCTTCATCATTTAATCCATGCAGCCTCAAAACTGTGAGGTTGTGCCTGCTGTTTCGTGATTTGCCATTTGGTTTGACCATGTGCTAAAACCGAAAGTCGATCTGTTTGACATGACTGATGATGGTGGTGTAGTAATGCAGGGAAACAAAGGGATGCACTGGCTCCATGACTCATCTGTCAGAAGACGGGTGTTTTTATCGGTCTGGATGTGGTATCTTGTTACAGCATGCAAATAAAAGAGGCTGCTGCAAGCTCCATATTGGTTTATTTCAGGTTAAGGAAGGTATATCGTTCTATTTCTACAACCACCAAGAAAAGAAAAGATTTTGCACACAGAAAGTTATGTACAGCTCTTGCAGTCGTCAGTCATACCACTGACTTCATATACTATTCTTCCTAATTGCAGTGCTTTCGTTTTTACATCGAAGGTATAAGAATGTTTTATGGGGCTTTGGGTGTTGCTGGGTTGTTGTTGTTTTTTTTGTTTTTTATAAATCAATTTTTAGTATGTTTCATCGATAAAAAAAAGTATCGTTCACCAAATAAACGTTGGCGAAAAGGCCCTAAAAGTGAAGCAAATGCAGCCAGTTTACCAATAATTGCACTGCACAGTGTGGTCAATGATTCCATGTGATCTTTGGTATGTGTAGAATTTTGACTTATTCACTTTTGGTTTTTGTTTTATTCGCATCTTAATGTCTTTTTTTTTTGCTTTGTTTTGTGTTTTTGACCTGTATCCACAAGTCCATAGCAGCAACAGTTGACAACAAATGAAGGCGGTGAAGTAGCCTGGAAGTGAGGAGGAAAAAAACTTTTGAATCGGTCAAGAGTAGTGTACCAAAGGCCAAAATTGGTCATATGAACTATGGGGCATTGAACAGATTTGACGACTGAACATTTATGATGATTACAAACATTTCTTTTTTTTTTTAACTTGGTGTGGTTCCATGACTTGGGTAATAATTGTTTTCTGCTAACACAGGTGATGTCCTACATACACAAATTGGAGTTGACACTACAGGACACTACAGAGGTTACTCTGCAACAGAGTGGGGTTTCCTCTGTGAGCGGCTGTGTAACAGCCTAATGTTGATGAATAAGGCTGTTAGGACTGACATGACAGGCCTATGGATCAGCACAAAAATAAAATGGCACTGACAGAACAGGTAAGATGGAATGCCACAAAAAAAAAAGAAAGAAGAAATTGTGCTGATTTTCACCATGTATTGTTAAGTAGCTGTTACCACTGTGGGTTTCAGTAGTTTTATTTCATATATGTAAAAGAAAGACAAAGGCTGATAAAGTTGAACCCTATTGAATTTAACCTGATCAAACTTGTTCTGTCTCTGTATGATTTTAGGAACCTTGTTCCTTGGAACAACCGAGTGGTGGGTAATGTAAGACTGGTCAATATTGTTCACCTCTTTGGCTGGGAATGTGATGGGGTGACCTGAACCTATGTGGCATCTCACAGACCTGAAAAAAAAAGACGGGTCACATCTCAGATGCAGTGAACAAGGCAGGACAGAGAGGAACTAGAGCATCACCTTTGAACTTATGTCTTCCCAGTTGGGGGTTTGATTACTGTAGTCATGATGATTTGCTTTTGGTTGTGTATTGTTTTTGAAAATTCATGAAATAAATTTCATAAAATGGTCTGCTTTTGCCTGTATATGTTACTAAGAATATTTCAAGTGTAGTCAGATGAAGCGTACATGCACAATCACACACACATACAGAGATACAGTTCATAAGGCCTTTGAACGATCATACACATCAGTAAATCACATTCTTGGTGTTCATGTGGTAATGGAGATTAAAGCTTATTTGTGATAGAGTCGGTGACCAAGTCATATTATTCTGAACGCTGAGGATCATGGTCATGCAGGCTGGTTGGGTAAGTCATCAAATAGAGCTGGATGCTTCTCATCAGGAAGCCAAAGGATTCAGTGCAAAGGAATTCTACAGAAGATTTGACAGCAGTGGTTTTCAGAGAAGGGCCTTTGTAGAAGTGTTTCAACCCTAATCTGCTTAAAGGGGCAGGACCACAGAAAGGTCATGTCCCTAATATATTCTTTTGCTGTCAGCAAGTTATTCAGCATTGTCCTCATTGAAATGTGCACCTCCTACATGGTCGAGCGCTTCGATTTCTTGTTAATTTTTTAATGGGTGTCTTTATCCACATAGTTATCACGCATAGACTTCCTCTTAAAGCTGATGTAGTTCACTTTGTTCCTCCTTGGCTAGATCGAGCTAGAACTCTTTCTCTCCCTCTCTGGTTCTCCTTCTTTTTTTCTTTACTTTGGCCGTTTCATCTTCTTTGTCAGTCCAGTTGTATTACCCGCATCCAATTTATTCCAGTTTCACATTCTCAGTCATACCCTGGCTTGTCCAGTTCTGGCCTCGGCAAAGGCGGTTTACAGTGAGAATTAGTGTCAAGTTGTGATGTGGCAGCCCTCCAGAAAAGACAATGCACTGACGCCAAGTCAGATGGTGTTTAGTGGTTCTGATGCAATATATGCAGGACACCACCTACTAACCCTCTATAGACAACATTCTTTTCTGAATCCTTGAGCCAGCATGAATGAGAGTCCCCTAAACCGGCGACTTTGACACGAACTCACAAAGGTCACAGAAACTGAGTTCACAATGAGAGCTGGGCATGAAGAGCCACAGATTTTTCTTTTCATTCCGATAGACGAAGATGATGAAGATAATGCTATGTAGTTCCATTCTGGCCCGAGACTACACATCAGGGCTGAACTCTACACTTACTTTCATAGTATATCCTGGCGTTAACCACGCCAAAGAGAGAACAGACATCTGTAGTGTTCGTCATGAAATGTAATGTGAGCAACACCGTCGGAGACGTATCCAAGTGGCTGAAACCCAACTGTACAGTTCCAATCTTTGCCTTGGCTTAAGGCTGTGTCAGGCTAATTGACATAGGCTAGAACACCAAGGCTACATCAAAATGTTGTTATGCTCTCCATAGTTATGCGGGGATTGTCTTCAGTTGTGACAAGCTCCTAGCATAACATTCAGTCTCTAAAATCCCCCGAAGTCGGAGGGTGGCTGCCCATGTGGCGGGGTAATCAAAAACGGTCGCACACGTAATGTTCTCATCCCCAGCTGATGCATTTGTACCATAGTGTTCAAGTACTTCGGCTGTTTGGATGATCCCTGGAGTCTTTTAGCCAGGGTACGACAACAACAACAACAACAACAGTTCCAATCTTCCCAGATGACCTCATAGCAAACAACTTTGGATAGGACCTTGTCATAGGCCGAAAAATCCCACACATATGGGAATCGAACCCACAACCCCACCATTGGCTGTGCACGACGCTAACCACTGCACCACGGGTATCGATGGAATCTTTACGTCTGCCTCTTACATTGCCTTACGGGCTCTGGTCTTCACATGAAAAAAATAGAGCTGTTTCATGAGGTCTTTGGCAGATGAGCCTACAAATTCCACTGGTTCAACTTCTGTGTCGAGGATTTTGATTTGGGAGCCAATATACCTGTTTGTCTTGTAATTTGTTTGTCTCTTTCGTTTGTCTTGTAATTTGTTTGTCTCTTTCGTTTGGCGGCATAGTAATTTTTTCTTTTAAGTTTGTTTCAATTCCGCATGCAGTCACCTAACTTTGAAACAAACTGTAGCAACATTGTCTGATGTGTATCTCAGGTTACAGGAACTCCCTGCACATGGTGGTTATCAAGATCTCTGTTCATCTGTTGTCAGCCCTACCCCCGCCCACATCAACACGGTGACAGCTCTAATATGGCCCTTTGCGGTCGGCTGGGCTATAAGCAACATTACCATTATCCCTGCCCACTCACTGACTCTGTTATCATTCTTCTTCTTCTTCTTCCTAAAATACTGGTTCACACAAAAACGAGTAGGTCACCAGCGCGCATGTTAAAAAGTAGAATAAAATAACATAAAACAGTGCGACTCAGACTGTTGGCCCCTGGAGCAAACTTGGCAACAAGGGGTCGCACTCGATATTCAATAAAATATCTGGGGAAGTAAAAATAGAAAAACGTCAATATGCAGATCTCAAAACTGTCGAATCAACCTGTTTTTTGAATGAGATTGCACCTGTGGCAATCTTGATGGCACCTGGCAGTGAGTTCCACAGCCGTACAGAACTGGGATAAAAAGAATGTAAGTGGCTGTCAATATTTGATGCAGGTATGGTATAACATTGACCGCCACTCCTGGTGCTACTTTTATTCAATAGTAGTTGTTCCATTGGAATATCAATTACTTTAGCTCTGCCTTTGAAAAGGGTGTTAAGTTTAATAAAAGCTCTTCTCTCTTCTAAGGGTTTCCATTCTAATTTCCTCATGTTCTTCCTAGTATTCCCCTTTTCTCTGATGTGGTTCCCTGTTACGAACCGTGCTGCTCTCTTCTGAATCTTTTCAAGGTTATCAATGTCCTTTAGATGGTAAGGATCCCAAACTGAGCAACCATATTCCAGTACTGGTCTAACCAGTGTTTTGTAGCAGTCGTCTTTAACCTTTTGGGGGCAGTCATTGATATTCCTGTATAAGAAAGCTAAGATGTTATTTGCTTTCTTACATACTAAATTGTAATGTTCTTTCCATTTGAGACGACTATCTATAATCACGCCTAAATATTTTGCAGCATTAGTTTCTTTAAGAATAGTATTATGGATAGAATAATCTGATCTAATTGGTGAGCGTTTGTTACATATACGCAACACTTGGCACTTTTGGGGATGAAATTCCATTTTCCAAGTTCTTTCCCACTCTTGTAAAGCATTTAGATCTTCTTGTAGAATGCGTATATCATTCTTGCTTCTGATTGTTCTATATACTAAACTGTCTAACTGTTTAATAAAAGCTCTTCTCTCTTCTAAGGGTTTCCATTCTAATTTCCTCATGTTCTTCCTAGTATTCCCCTTTCTCTGTGTGTGTGTGTCCGAGAGAGAGAGTGTGTGTGTGTGTGTGTGTGTCTGAGAGAGAGAGAGAGAGTGTGTGTGTGTGTGTGTGCGTGCAAGGATTTAGAGGGAGTCCTGGGGTTCCTTACTCCCCCTCCTAAGAAAAAAGAAGGGAGAATAATACAAATGCGCAGGAAATGGACATTATTTGCCAAGAGGCCTCCGATGCGCCTCATTGGCTGTTGTGGAAGTCACCCCAACCTCGCCTTTTTACAAAGCCCGAGTCTCGCTCACCAAACCCCCATCCCTCCACTCTCATTGTCTCCCCTGCTTTTAGAAAATCTGCGGTCTCTCCACTTTCCCCAACTCTACCCCCCCCCCCCCCCCCCCCTCTCTCCTCTCTCTCTGTCTCTCGTCCTCCTACCTTTCCAAATTCTGCTGCTAGGTCACTGTATCCTGATCTCTGTTCGGATTCGCACCCCCCCCCCCCCCACCCCCTTTCACTAACGCTTGATCGCTTGATCTGCCTTCTGGTGTGTTATACCTTCGATGATGTTTTTTTCAACTTCATTGTACCCAATTTGGTGCGAAACATGATGCAGCCTGGGAGAAAAGACGGATAGGAGTAAATCTGACAGCGGAAAACGCGACGGGGCGAAAATCAATGAGGTGAAACGTGATTTGGCAAAGCGTAGTGCATTGACCTAAACACGATCAAACAATACAAAGGCAGTAAAGCGACGTAGGAAACATAATTGAAATGACTCAGATGCTAAGTAGAACCTACTGATAGTCATCTGACTGCTGAAAAACAAGGCTGGTCAGCGAGAGCCTTACTATGGATTTTGTCTTTTTTCATGATTTAATTATTGCGTCCGTTTCATACATGTTTGCGGGTGCGTGTGTGGTATTTTCCTTGTTCAAGAGTTCAATCACCACATAATAATAGGGATCGAAGTAGTCGGACAGATAGACTGTCAAAAAAAGAAAGAGAAGAAGGCAGTAAAGAAGGAAAGAAATTCTATGTCGTCGGATTTTTGACAGTGATTAGTTTAATGACGCTAAATATCTCAGTCACACAACTTCAGTCAGCCTTCTGTACAGAACATGAGTGTTCATAAACATGGCATCAAACAATATCACGCGAACCACTGCCATTTCATGAGATAGTAAACCAGTTCCATCGTATCAAATTAATGAGTTAAAAAAAAACATGTACATTATGGCAAACGCAATATTATGGCATTTTGTTGTTTCCAGATCTACAAACATAGGCACTGTAGATAGAAAAAAAATTGCTATAACATTTCTTGTGCAAAAATACAGGATCTCGGAATGTGCCCAAACATAATGGCACAAATAGGCCTATGCACAGGCCCTTTCTCGAACACACACACACACACACACACACACACACACACACACACACACACACACAGAGTAAGAGGAGAGAGAAAGACAAACGCACAGATAGACGGACAGACAGACAGTCTTTGTTTTTAATGAAAAGATGGGCTGAAAGAGACGAATAAGAATATGTTTGTGAATTGAACGTGTGAAGTCATAGGCAATTAAACTCTTCTATGCAAGTCTGGAGCTATTCAGACGCAGTATTTTCGAAATCATACACAAGAAACGCAACGCTGAAAATAAACAGACGTATTTATGCGTCACACACACGCACGCACACACACACGCACTACTATTTCTGTTGTGTGGCCACAATCAACACGCTGATTATTTTCACACACACACGCACACACACACGCACACGCGCGCGCGCACACACACACACACACAGAACATGCACTTTTGGCAGCACAAGGTGCACTTTAAAGCGGAATATGCGTTGTAAAAAACATATCTGTCTGAGGGACATATTACCTTTTCAGTTCAGATATGTAGAATTTCTTTCAACACAACAACAACACACACACACACACACACACACACACACCACACACACACACACACACACACACACACACACACTGTCATTTCATTGTTTCCAGAAAATCAAACATGTACGTATGCACTGGCAAAAAAAATCGCTCAAAAAACAGGCATTTTTTTTTCATGAAAACATGGATTTTTTTTTCTTGATCGCTTGGATTTTTTATGGATTCAAAACCTTCCTCTGTCCACTCTCAGTGGATGGATTAATGATACAGTTCACGAAATAGTATAACGGCGAAAAGAGAGTGGCTTGCCTTCCACAATGATGTGATCAACACAATGAATTTCTTTCAATTCGTTGCACCCGTCGCGCCATTTGTCTATAGTACTAGATAATTTTTATTTTTTGGAACCACATATTGTGGCCCAGCCTTTATACCCTGCCAGGATTCGTGGTGATCAGAGAGAGTCTGTTTTTCGATGATAGGAGTGACATTTTATGTAGCGACAGCCGCCGCTACATAAAAAGTCACTCCTGTCATGGGGACCCCATCCCCCAACACAAACGCCCCTTCCTCCCCAATATTTTCACAGCGTGGTCGCCGGCTGGGCAATTGTCAAGCTGAAAGTGGTGGCGAAGTCTTGGTTTAGTCTGTGGTGTCAGCAAGTTGGTGAGGATTGTCGAGTTCAGCAGGTACAACATCCACGGGCGACTGCTTCACCGTTACGCGTGGCCTGAAAAGGCTTCAAAGCACCCCTTCTTTTTCAAATCAAACGTCAAGTAAACTGTAATGCAGGGGCCGTTCTGCTGCCCTCGGGACATTAGGTGTTGGGGTCTATGTCTCGGTCATCACAATCAATGTGAATATCTTATATAATTTCGCTATAGTCAACACATTTCTTTTTTGAAAATGCTAGTATCGGGTGCACGTTTTGCGGATTCTGTTAGTTTGTAATACAAACTAGTTACTCGGTTATTAAAAGTGAATTTTCTTAAGTTACTATGACAGCATTTCTTAAAGATTTTGTCAGCACCAGGTTGTTTCTTGTTGTGTCCCGGTCAGTAGCTGTAAAGAGATGATAAACGGAATGATCTCGACCTGGTTGAAAAGTTTGTAGACTTTACTGAAGAGACGTGGCAGAAACTGCTCATTCGTTACCGAAATAGTTTACCCTTTCTTCTTTTGCTGTATTTTTCGTGCTTCAGTGGACTAGAAGTCCGAATCATCTCTTATGCGCCGAAGTTCGTTCAAAACATGTCACAATCACGAAAACATGTCACAATCACGGCCAATTTAAATAAGACACAAAGTTCATTTAGCATACACGTCTCGAACAGTCGGGCATTCCATAATAACAGTGAACAATAATAAATAAAGCTGTCAACTGTGGTTCATCCCTGTACTGATCACACCACCACTGTGTGAGATCAAAGCATCGATGGCCAGCCGGTTCCAACCATCTCGACTTCCCTACCACGTAGCCGGTCTTACAGGACCTGCATGCGTGCCCATGCAGGGAGATTCATCCC
>CM031597.1:36471372-36521372 GCA_018398815.1 Conus ventricosus | reverse complement strand
ATGCCTCACCCCAGTTTCTTAGTTAAATTTGCTGTTAGAAAAAAAATCTCTCTCTCTCTCTCTCTCTCTCTCTCTGGGTGGTAGACAAACGAGACAAGTCCAAACCATATTCATCTGATCGGGTCTTATCTTGAAGTTTTGTCTGTGGTCTTTTACCCCGGTTTTAACGGGGGCGGCCGGAGAATGTTTTTTTGTTTTTTTAATTAAAAAAAAAATTAAGCCTATTCCCACACTGCATAGAAATCTAGTCCTAAACAAAGTCCCCTACTATTCAAGGATACATTATTCATGTTGCTAGTTCATATAATGAGCTTCACGGGAAACGTTGCCCTTGCTAAAGTGCTCCATGTGTCAGCACTTTTTCCCCAGACGAATTCAGTTTTGAACACACACACACACACTGTAATTTTCCCTCTAATTGCAACCTTGTCCATTGACAAAAATGAATGAAGGTGACATGGATTTTTGCCAAGGGCAATGTCGAATTTGTGTGTCAAATTTTGTCAGTGTTCCTTTGGTATACAAGCGAAGAAAATACCAATTTGGTGATTTTGACCTCATAACCATAGTGATTTTTTTTACCCACGTCATCAATTTTGAGTGAAATCGAAAGATTATAAGAAGTTAATTGTCTTTAAAATTTCACAGCAATCGGTCCTATGTGTTATACATATACATTTTTAGCTTCTAAGCAACTTATTTTCTAACAGTTCTTTTTCCCGTTGTTTGTGTGTCACCTGGCATGAAATCAGTTCGCGAGCACAGCAATCATGACACGGTGGGAAACCAAGCTAGAGCTGAGTCAAACATTGTGTGTTGACAAACTGACATGCGTACCTGTCGTCAGTTTCAAACGTGCTAGTTTGTCTGTGAAGCGTTGCACATGGGCGAGGTGGCCAGAATTCTCGCTTGCTTGGCGAGTGTTAGTGTTTCATGGCACACCCTAGCGACGAACAAGACTAGGTAAAGGAAGGAGGGCGAGTTTCGTAAACGCGAAAACTCGCCAGCCTGCATACATATCCCTGAGGCGAGGGGTGCGAGAGGCGAGAAGAGCAAAGAATGATACGGGCACAAGACAAGAATTCAAATGACAATGTGACTTCTTCAAGCTCTTCTTGCTGTTGAAGGGTCAGCGTTGTGATCGTTTTATGTACCAATCAGAGAGTGTTACAACTGTTAGTGTACCAGTCACAGGACGTAACAACTTGTTTCCTTGACTGACTCTTGCATTAGCTTCATTTTAAAGATTTCTAATACCTCGAACTTAGAACACGTGTCCGATAGCAATGTGGATAAGACATTCGCCTAAAAAAAAAACAACAATAACAAAAAACCGCTTTGAGACAACCACCCATCCGAAATTTGCTGGCTAAAATCCCGTCAGCGACAGGAGAAAAATAAATCTGGTAGCAGGGAGTTCTTCTCTGAAGTCCTGTAATCAAGTTCTTTCTAGAATTTATGCCTACTTTTTGACACTGTACTGCGTCTACTTGCTTTTTTTATAGTATGTTTGATGACAAATGGTTGGCAGATTGAGTGATTCCAACTTCTGATAGTGGGCCGGTTAGTAGTTAGAATCAGTCCAACAATTTACTTTCCTTCGATCCATTATCAGCAATGAGAATTCCATACCAGAAATCCTACCAAGGGCAGCAAAAACAGCCATAGCGCTGTCCAGATTGATCTGGAGGGACAGGAACATGTCCATGAAAAATAAGACAGGCTTCTGCGTGCACTGATATATTCCATCTTCCTGTCCACGTACGAGACATGAACCCTCGCAGCGGATCTGGAACGAAAAATCCAAGCTATGGAAACGAGATGTTACCGTAAGATACCAAACACCAAGTCCACTGATCACATCACCGAGCAACAAGTGTGTCGAACCATCAGACAGCACGTAGAACCGTTCGAAGATTTACTGACGTCAGTCAGGAAAAGAAGTCTTGATTGACATGGCCATTTAAAAAAAAAATCCAATGACCTTGTTTAAACAGTCCTCCAGGGAACTGTTGATGTAGGGACACAGAGGGGAAGACAGGAGGGGGGGGGGGGGGGGGGGGGGAGCCGGTGGACTGACAACATTGCAGTGTGGACAAGAAAAAGATTTGCAGAGATCCAGGCCTTGGCACACAACCGGCACAACTGGAGGAAACTCGTGAGCCGCTCTCCTGTGCGATGCCCTCGTGACTCCCAACGGAGGAGGAGAAGAAGAAGAAAGGAGGAGAAGAAGAAAATTGTGTGAGCATCGCCATTTACATGGTTTGCATTTTTCAAGGATTTTGAAGAAACTGAAATGTATATCAGAGCTGTTATTAAAGAGCGTAATAGATTCCAGTACTACCTGAAAAATGATATATAGACTATATATGTATTGCACATTGACTTGGCATATTCGTAGAAGGGTAGTAAAGTGATGTGCGCCAGAACAGCATGGCTCTTGGGTGGCACAAAGAAACTGTAGTTGTCATAATTATGAAATCCGCCTTGGCTTAAGGCTGTGTCAGACCAATTGACATAAGTTAGAACGCCAGGCTACGTCAAAATGTTGTTATGCTCTGCATAGTTAATCGGGGATTGTCTTCAGTCGTGACAAGCTCCTAGCATCACATTATCAGTTTCCACAACTCCTTGAAGTCGGAGTGTGGCTGCCCACGTGGCGGGGTAATCAAAAACGGTCACACACGTTATGTTCTCATCCGTAGCTGATGGATTTGTACCATAGTGTTAAAGTACATTGGCTGTTCGGATGATCCCTGGAGTCTTTTAGCCAGGGTACGACAGCAAAATGATTATGAAATAAATATACTTTTTTTTTTTTTTTTTTTTTTTGACGACTGAAATGTTCCACCGAACTATCGTCTGAAATTTGAACAAAAACACTAATACTTATACAATCAAATTTATTCCAAAGAAATTCTTGAAACCAAAGACGGTCACTTGAAAAGTGTTTTTACTGTGTAAAACCCCGACAGATGATGGGTACATGTTTCAAACTAGGTAAATACGCACAAAAAGTTAAGGATCGGTATGTGAAAACAGGTGCGTAATAAACTCAGTTCGCTACTGTTATTTATTTCTTAGTCCAGCCAAATTGTCATGAATTCTTGTTCAGCTGTAAGTGGGCGATGTTGTGTTAGTGCGAAAATTGCACGGGATTCTCTACTACTGAGCTGGGCCGCAAACGGAAAAGCGGAAACTTGCGAAAAATGACCTTGTTTTGGACCGTTCTGCCTGAACACATTGCACTTGCCAGATGGAAAAACCATTATGCACGTGCAAGCACTGCTGTTTATGTGTGAGATGCTGTCGCTCGCTTGGCTATATAAGACGACATTCCACCAGTAGTAGGTCTGATCTGACAATGCCCCCACGACGAAAATTAAGCGAGTTGGATAGGGGACGAGCTGTTGCATGGTTCCAAGATGGTGTTCCCAAGCGAGAAGTGGCCAGGCGACTTCATGTGTCCATCTCGGTCATTGTCCGACTGATTCAACGCTTCGCAGCCACTGGGATTGTCCATGAAAGACGCAGATCTGGTCGACTGAAGAAGACAACCCCACGTGACGATCGTCTCATTGAACGACAAGCCCTGCAGACAAGAACAGCCTCTTCCAGCATCATTCAAAGGCAGTTCAGGGTGGCTACTAACATCAACATCAGCCAGCAGACCATACGGAACCGCCTACATGGGTTTAATCTCCGTTCTCGTCGCCCAGCAGTACGGCCACGCTTAACTCCAGCCCATAGGGCAGCACGCCGCGCCTTCTGCGCACGTCACGTGAGGTGGACACGTCAGCAATGGTCCAGGTCCTGTTCAGTGATGAATCACGCTTCACCCTTCACCACAACGACGGCCGACAGAGGGTCTGGAGGCGCCCAGGGCAACGCTTTATTGACGCCACTGTCCAAGAAAAGGTGGCCTTTGGTGGAGGTTCTGTAATGGTCTGGGGGGCCTTCAGCCTTCACCACAGAACACCCGTGTATCATGTACAGGGTAACCTGACTGGCATCCGATACCGGGATGAGATCCTTCGATCGCTGGCTGTGCCTACACTGCAGCAGATGGGACCGAGGGCTGTCTACCAGGATGACAACGCTCGCCCCCACAGGGCAAGGGTGGTCAACGACTTCCTGCAGCAGTCTGGAGTCAACAGAATGGAGTGGCCAGCATGCAGTCCCGATCTCAACCCGATTGAGAACCTCTGGGATGAGCTGGATTGCAAAGTGAGGAGCCACCCCCCTCCCAGGGATGCCCAACACCTCTACCAGATGCTGCAGGCTGAGTGGCAGGTGCTTCCACAGAGGATCTTCACCAACCTGGTCAACTCGATGAGGACTCGCTGTGTCGAGTGCCAGAACAGCCATGGTGGTTACACGCATTACTGAGCTTTTGGGAGCATCAGTATGCCCTGTCTTGTGATTTCAATGACTTTGGGAAATCAAATTTGGATGCGTATCCACTTTAATCAAATGTACACACCAAACGATTGCTCGAGATTGAAGGCAATTGTGTATCGTTATCGCTAAAGAATGGAATTAAATGTTGGCCAAACTTCAATGCATTGACTTTCTTATTTTGACAGTTATGAATGTTTGTGAAAGTGATCCTTAACTTTTTGTGTGTAGCTTATTTAATTCAATGTGACATTGTAACATAATCCGTTCCCGGCGTTTCTTGCAGATCATAGATGCTTGTCGTGACACTGACCAAAAATAGTTCGCCCTATGGAGGGCGTACAGTCTTTGCACTGACCATTACAAACTGCAATGGTCACTGACGTCTAGCTGAGCCAGAGCCCTTCTGCCTTAATCTCTGTCCTGTCCCTCTTTAGCCCCTTTTTCTTTTTCTTTCAGTAGGCTAAATAGTGAATATTTCCATTTATTCCCTCCTTTTGTGTGTGTGTGTGTGGTGCAGGGTGGTGGTGGTGGTGGTGTGTGTGTATGTGGTTTTGTGGGGGTTGTGGTGGGTAAAAAAAAAAAGGGGGGGGGGGGGCGTGTGTGTGTTGGTGTCTTTGTGTGAACTGCGGTGTGTGTCTGTGTGAGCTCAATACACCTGAACAGTGATCAGTGACTTTATTCTGGTCCAACTTAATCATTAAATGAAATGTTCTCACCCAATTCTCACATAGGCTTTCCTGTCTACACTGTCCTCTTCTTTTCACTTTGACAACGGGCCTATGGCTTGAAACGTCAGTTTTCTCACAAATGGATTTGACTACCACCAAAAGGTTTTTATAAACTTTATTATTTTTTCATTTTGCAACGAATCCTGCAGTCAACTTTTGTTTCTTCCTAGGAATCCATTCAGTTAGACGTAGCAAAACAAGCAAAAGGCTGTTTTTAACGACAATGAAGTTTATGCCGTGATCTTCCGTGATATGAAAAGTGACCTGCGATTGATTCAGAGGAGTACAAATTTTACGTTGTCACCGTGCACACGATGAAAAGGGCAATAAATCTAGATGCATAAGGCAAGAGCTGAGATTTTGTTGCTAAAAGGAAACTTCACAACGTTACGCCTAGAAGCTGTCACGGGACAGTATACACATTGCGATCGCCTCGCAGCACTATTATTGTGTGTTTGATTTGCGCGTATCAAAGTGGTTAAAATGATCCGTTGTATTTGTCAGTTTATTTTATTTTTTCTTTGTTCCGTCGCAGCAAAAGCACCCGACACTCTGCGGCTCGTGAATGTGGTGAGTTGAGACTTTCGACTTTGTAGCCTAGCACAGTTTGATTAGTTGAAAGCGAATTGAGTGAATGGTCAAACCCAGATTATTAAAATCTGGTGAAAGTCCTAGTTAGTAGGTCCTCTGTCGATTTCACTGATTAGCTTTCTCATGGATTGAAAAGATTCTGTTATAGTTACCATTACTGTTGTTATTATTGTTATTATCATCATCATATATATATATATAGGCCTACTGATAGTGTTACAAGGAACTTGAAGCCAGATGGGAAAATCTTCATTGAACACTGTCAGACTAATAAACGTAAAATGGTTTTTGGAAAAAGAGTAACACATCTTTGGAATGATCTACTAACTAACATCAAGTTTGCACAATCTACTAACTCATTTAAAAATCTCCTTGATGCGGATCATAAATTCACTAAATTGTAATTTGAATTTGATTAACAAACCAATATGCGCATACGCAACAAACCAATTCAGAATACTAAACAATACATGGATGGGGATTCAAGAAAGGCCGCGAGGCCTAGGCTACGTATATCAGCCTGTCCCCTTACTAAGTACTACTACTACTATCATTATTATTATTATTATCATCATTATCGTTGTTATTATTATTATTATTATTATTATCGTCATCATCATCATCATCAACAGTACTCAACGGCCCCCTCAATTCCCTTCAGTATACTGTTGAATAAATCCTTAGAGACGGGAAGTATCCCGGATGACTGGAAAACTGCTGATGTTGTTGCCATATTTAAAAAGGGCTAGAAACAGGACCCGGGTAACTATAGGCCAGTCAGCCTAACTTGTGTTACATGCAAAGTACTGGAGTCAATTGTGAGGGATGTTATTGTGACATATTTAATGATTTCAAACTTTTTGCTGACTATCAACATGGCTTTCGAAATAAAAGATCTTGCATGACCCAGTTGATCCAAGTCATGGATGATTTACCGCATAAAAGACAATTGATCAAGCTGAAACATTATGGAATTGATGGCCCCCTCCTAGACTGGATCGAGGACTTTCTGACTGACCGAAGACAGAGGGTGAGGGTAGGGTCGGTGTACTCTTCGGACAAACCAGTTTTAAGTGGCATCCCACAGGGAAGCATCCTGGGTCCAGTCCTTTTTACTATATTTATCAATGATTTACCGGACGTGATATTGAGTACGTGTAAAATTTTTGCTGACGATACGAAGATTTACAGTGACTCTTGTCAATTATCCGGATATACAAAAGGACCTTGACAACGTGCAGGAGTGGTCACATAAGTGGAACTTATATTTTAATGTCCAAAAGTGCAAGGGTATGCACATGGGTAAAAAAAATCCAAAAACTGACTACACAATGAAATTAGGAGATTCAAATGAAACGATCCAAAAATGCTCAGAGGAAAAAGACCTCAGTGGTGTTACCTTTGACTGCGATCTTAGTTTTGACCCACACATACAAAAAGCGACCAGTAAAGCCAACCAAATGATTGGGTTGATTAGACGATCTTTCTCCTTTATTGATACTAAAAAAAATGATAGAGACATATTTCTGAAATTGTACAAAGCACTTACCAGACCACATGTGGAGTACGGAAATGTCATCTGGTACCCACTGCTTAAGAGACAATCGGTGTCGATAGAAAAGGTCCAGAGAAGAGCGACTAAATTATTACCAGAATGCAGAGACATGACTTATACAGATAGGCTAAGATATCTGGAGTTACCATCTCTAAAAGCCAGAAGGGTTAGAGGGGACCTGATCCAAGTATATAAAATATTTCACCAAGTGGACGATATTGATTTTAACTCTTTATTTCAACTTCAAGTGAGTAAGTCTGATATCACAAGAGGCAATGAAGGCAAATTGTTTGTTCATTTTTCTAATACTAATCTAAGGAGAAATTCGTTTGCTAACAGAGTAGTTAGCAGATGGAATTCTCTTCCGACCAACATTAAACTCACTGACACACTTAACAACTTTAAAAGCCTCCTTGATGCAGATGTAAGTTTTAAAGACATAGAATTTGATTTTGATGACTGAGACTTTTCTCATACCAATATATATTTATGTAACCATAACACGCTGTGATTTACACCCCTTGTGCAATTACTGACACAATAAATTGACTGAGCACATGAAAACCGCGAGGCTATACAAGCTCCTACATACCTACCTACCTACCTACCTACCAGTACTTATTTTTCACCTATCCTCGGTTTGAGAGCAGACTGTGTTACTGTAAGCACTTTATAATTAAAGTGTTTTCCCTACACTTTGGAGAATTTCGTTTATGTATACTTAAGCACTTGCACATTCCCACACACGCACTCTACCTTACCTGGTCAGTCCAGACTCTGGCTTGCGGGTTTTGTCAGGATTCTTTCCCAAGCCCTTCAATGTCACCAACTACAAAGTCGAGTCTGTCACAGTCACTGTCAGTGTCAGTCTCTGGGCCTAGCAGTGGTACTGTCAGAACCGTCAGAGCCGTTGTAACGGTCCACGGCTGTTCTGTCGTAGTGCTAGGGCAGAACTGTCTCCTATAAACTGGAGGCCCTAGCACTGGTCTGTCACTAGCATTGATCAATGTCAGCATGACATAGCTCCTTCAACTAACTATAAGCTAGCTGGTCCGCCTTCTTCGAGCCTATGTGTCATACTCTTGGAGTTCATCTGATTGTTTACCTGACTGTCAGTGAACACTTCTCATGTGAGGTGCACTTCCGCTGAGCTTGCCTATGTGCACAGAAACCGTCTGTCACTACACAATCCACATTTTCCTTTACATAATAGGCTGCCTACGGTCTGGGTAAAGCTGACTGAAGGGCTGCCTGCTGGCACTGCATTCAGACCATTCTCCATATTATTCTGTCTACCAGTTTTTCATTCATATTTTCATTCTTTTGGTGCACACTAGGTAACGAGTCTAACATGCCAATGGCCAAACTGGCCCTCTATTCCAAAAGTTGGCAATGGGATTTTTCATGTGTGCAAGATGTTATGCGTGTATACACACAGAATCTCAGTTTATAGTTTTATTCAAAGGACTTTTTGGGAGGTGAAGTTAGAACCAATGTTATTTCCAATGTAAAAAATCCCCCTGCAAGCCTGGGATCACCAGGATGATGAGTCTGGTGCTCTACAAACTGAGCAGTTTTAGCAGTGTGTGCGAGAGTGATGAAGTGTCTGTCCACATCAACATTCCTGATTCCACGAGTGACAAGGCTTTTGAAAGATAAATCCAGATTACACCACAGCCTGTGAACGTTATAGCCTTGGTCCCAGATCTCAAGGTGACTATGAAGGTGCTCAAGAACTTGCAAAATCAATTACTCTCCTCTTCCAGACCTATCAGAATAGAGGCAGACTGATGAATTGCTTATGACACCCATTTTCAAGGAGAGTGAGAAATTGAACAGAGCAGTCAGCTACAGATCAGTCTCTCTGTCAAACATCCCATCCAAGCTATTTGAGCACATCAAACAAAGCGATAATGAACAACACACAGGACAATAAAAAATGAATAATATGTGCCTAAAACAACACAGTTTTTCCTGGTGCCATTCTTGTGGAACATGACTTAAGGAACTTGTGGATGAAGCAACAGAAGATTAAAGAGAGGATGCCAGGAGAACATACTCATGTTAATGGACTTCTCTAAAGCATTTGACACGGTCTCCTTGTCCACAAGCTCCAGTATTACAGCATAATTGGGAAGATTTTTTAGTGAATTACCAACTTCCAGCAAGACAAGAAAACCCAGATGGTTGGAAGAGATTTGGGCGTAATTTATCAGAATTGTGAGTCCCTCAGAGCTCAGTCCTGTGAGACTAGTCTCTTCCTAATTTACATTAATGCGATGCCTTCAGGATGATCTTCAAATATATGCTTATTTTCTGATGACACCATCTGCCACATTAATGTCAGGGTGACCAGCAACCAACACCAACTATAGCAGGACTTGGGTAAACCTAATTTCAGGAGGAGAGATGGAAGATGGCCTTTCATCCTTCACCACCCACGCAAATGGCCAGTCTTGCATGATTTTGACCACCTTTACACACTTTGAGGTCACCAACTACAGGGTGTGAAAGAGGCAAAGTATGTGGGCTTCATTATCACAGTTGATCTGAATTCAGAAATGGGATGTGCAGATCAGCAGCATAACAAACAAAGCATAATGTAGAGAGAGAGAGAGGGGGAGAGAGAGAGAGAGAGAGAGAGAGAGAGAGAGAGAGAGAGAGAGAGAGAGAGAGAGAGAGAGAGAGAGAGTCTTAGAGAGAGAGAGAGAGAGAAAAGAGAACATTGCACAAAAGAATATATAAAAGGCCTAAGGCTTTGTCAGGTGTAATCAGATCAGCTCTTCTCAGGTATAAGACTCTTTTTGCTCACACTTTTCAAGCCCTTCTAAATGACTCCATACCAAGCTTGCCTATAAGTTTCTCTCAAACCTCACTGCTATTCCCCTCCTGCCCTTCTCTCCCCTACCCATGCAGCTATCTGAAGCATTCAGACCTGGTTAATGCCAGGATATACAATGAACGGAAGTGTCCCCAAGAGCTAACTTTAGAAGAGAATGGAGCTTGTTAGGGTCTTCCTCATTATCATCATCCTCGGTGATGATCATCATAGGGAAACAAAGCACTTAAATTGTATGGCCTTTTATACTGTACTTGTGTGACTTAAGTGTCAATTTCCTGTCAACATCCTTGGTGAATCAAGTCGGGGTCATTTGTATTTGGACAGCTAGCACATGAGTACTGTCACTGGATGAACAATGGTTATGATGGTAGAACACTCTGGAGAGGGAGTTTCATTCATGCTCTGTTGAGAGCAAAGCAGTCAGTGCCACTGGGGAAGTGGCTTAAGTGAACATAAGGACACATCTGACAGCTGAACTTGTCCACCATGCTGCCGCTTACAGGATATGTATAGACTGTGAGAGAATAACACTTTTTTTTCTCTTGTCATGGGCATCAGCACAAAGACATAAACACACCTACACATCTACACACATTCCCACACCCACACCCTCATACAGATAACACATGCGTACACACACACACACACACACACACACACACACACACACACACACACACACACACACACACACACACAACCACACACACACGCATACACACACAGAGTCATACACACAGTCACGCACACACAAAGTCATGCACACATATAGTTATGTACACACACACACACACACACACGCACACGCACACAAGGGCACATGCAGCCCCCCTACCTGCACCCTCCCCACGCACACACAGATGAACATATGTTTGCTTTGTAATATGAAGTGCATGATCGATCATTTTCATAGTTGTAGGGAGGTAACAGGTGCCGCACAGTTTGGAGACCAAATGAAAGGATCAAGATTGTGCTGCATCACAGAGGGGGTTGCAGAATGTGACGCATGATCAAGATAGATCAAGACACTCTGAAAATATTGCTGATGTTATGACAGGGTGTGAACATTACTGCATTCATAAATTATTGTACAAAAACATCAAATTTCAGTCCATGTTCCTAGAGTGGTTACATCATTGAAAAAAAGATGTTTGAAAAGAAATAGTGCCAGTTTCATTCACCTATGATTTTTTGATAATACACTTTGATGTGATTTTAAAGTTATGCCAGGAGTATACATGTATTGTTTTATCAGTTAACCTGGTGTACATGGATTTGGAGATCAAACTGACTGACTTTAGGAATTAGCAATTTACGTTTAGCAGTCAGATACTTAACTGGATCATGACAATACATCTGACTGTAAGACAATATATTTTTGATGATTTATTGTTTATTTATAACTTAATTGCTCAGCTTTCAGTTTTCTTTTATCTCATGATTACACTACAATCCCTGAATAGGTTTTACTTACACAGCAGACATATTGGTTGCAGTGCTCCAGCTTCATTGTTCTGTCAAACTCATACACTTAACAGAAAAGAGCATCTATAGATAGTAATAATGATTTAGAACAATTGCTGGATTGAAATGGGACTTGGAGCATGATCTCCTTGCAGGGAAAACTTTGTTGCTTTGGACAGAAATTACTGTTTCACAACTCCTTTATGTTTGTAATGTATGCTTACTGTTCAATCACATTTTGCATGGTAATTTATTGTACACTTTAATTCCGACAGTTGTATCGCCATGGAGATCGCAGCCGGTGACAACGTACCCTAATGATCCTTACAAGATTAACATTTGGCCTCAAGGTCTTGGATGGCTTTCAGAGGTGAGTACAATGAATATAATGTAGATGGCTGCCAATACAAGCATTTTTTATTTTTGCATAAACTGTCAGATTCGTCATTGTCCGCACCTGGAGCCATGCATGACAAAGCAGTTGTACATCTTGTTTAGAATTATGCATCTTTACAAATAGCAAAATGGAATGAAGGGGGAACTACTCCACATTATCTGCTACAAGAGTAAGACAGCGGGTCTGTGTGTCTCTTTACTGCATTGGCAAAAAAAAAGAAAAGAAAAGGCCAAATTCAGCTAGGAAATTGGTTGTAGCAAGCCAGAATCAACATGTTACAGATTATGATACCAAAGTTTGGACTGATTTGATGTTTTACCTTGATCCTCATTCCTACTGGAACAGTTGCAAAGGGCCTTTTCTGCAGATCTCCAGTGAGATCTGTTTTGGTGTGCCCATTTTGCCTCTCCTAGAACATTCTGGCTGTTTCAAATCATTTTGATGGGTCCTTAGTGACATTGTTACTGACTATTCTTTTTTTTCGTGTGTTAATATTCCCTTGGCATTTCAGTTTAATGCAAATTGAGCAAGGTTGTTTGGAGCTCTGCACTTTTTTGTTCTGATTGTGCCCCATACTGGTCTTTGGTTGGTTCTCAACCAAAGTTCCTCATTAGTGATTTTAATCATCTATCTCATACACAGTGACCGTCACATGCAGGTGTTGATGAGGACCTTCTGCTTGCATTCCAGCCCTTTAATGAGTTTTGAAGCCTGTGAGCCATATGTCAGTACAAGTTGGACATGGGTGTTGGACAATTTGGTTGATAAGTAGATGTTTGCATTCCTTTTTTCTCCAGATGGACTTGATGATAACACTCTTGTGTCTTACTCGGGTGATCCTGACCTGTATGTCTTCGTCTGTGTCACCTGTCTTGCTGATGATGATGTCCAAGGCAGACTACTCCTGTCTTGACTTGTATTGTTTCTCGTGGCTTTGGTCTTCTTGTCATTCATTTCCAGATCTGTGTTCATCGCTGTAGATCACAGGTTTTCTGCCTTCTCTTGCACACTGTGCAGAAATGAATGTGATAACAGACTGAAGTCATTTGCAGAATCAAAGCCCCCCAACTTCTGTGTTAGAGTCTGTTGGATCCTAGGTGGCTGGTTCAGTAATGTGCTCGTGGCTCAAAATATTGCTAGGTGGAAACAGCATGTGTATCGTTCTCCACTTCTTGCAGTTGCTGAGGCATCATTTCTTGGGGATCTTGATCATGTAGAGTTTCCTCCAGTCTTCTTGTACCTTCTCTCTCTCTCTCTTTTGTTTTTTTGTAATTGTTTGATGATTTCTTTCTTGGCAATAGGTTTCGAGTTGTTATTCTAAATCTTCTGCTTACTCAGTGGGTGGTGGACTGGTGATTCAGCAGCATACTGAATAGTATGTTCAAATGTTCTTCCATCTGTCTAGTTTTGTTGGTTTTCTGAAAACTTTTCCATCTTTCACTTTTACTGGATGATTGAAGTAAGTTTTCCTGCTGGACAGTTGTTTTGTGTTGTTGAACAACGTTTCATGTTACTCATCTCTGCTGCTGTAGATCTGCAAGGGCCTGGAACTTGGGGATGGTGAGCAGAATTTTTGGTCGTCTGCCTTCAACTGTCAAAGCTTAAATCTAGGTTCCTTTACACTGCTGTCTTCGTGTTGCTGGTGATTCTGACTCACAGTTTTGGCCAACAGCAGAGTATGGTTGATCTAATATCACTCCCCTGATTGCCTTGACATCTAGTTTAAAGACTGCCTCCATCTTCCTGGGGCTTGTTATGTGGTCAATCTGCGTTTTAGTGACCAAATTTGGCAATCTTCCATCCACTTTACTTGTCTTGCGATGGGGGAAAAACTGGTTTACCAATGGAAGGTTAGTTCATTTCACAGAAGTCAAGAATACTCCTTTTTTTTATTTTATTTTTTTTTAATTTTAGTATATTTCAGGTGCCGTCTCTTTCAATGATGTTCTCTTTTCTCTCTGCATATTTGCTACCAACATAGCAGATTTGCCTACTGCTATGATTCATCTGTAGTTTTTACGTTTCACCAACACACTACGGTGCTATGGGTGGGTTAAAAACCTACAATCTTGCCAACTACGAAACATACAATGTTGTTTCAATGCTGTGTCAGTTCACCTGGGTGTTTTTTGTCCACCTGGGTGTTTTTTGTCCGTCTGGGTGTTTTTGTCCACCTGGGTGTTTTTTGTCCCACTCTGGGATTCGCAGAAATAGTGATCATGTGATGCTAGTGGCAGAACTGTCTCACTCTGGCAGAAACTGGCATCAGAAGAGAAACATGAAACTGACTCTGAGTCAGAAGCCAATGACGAAAGAGAACGCCAGATGGGAAAGCTTGCCAGCACTGACTGAAAACCAGAAAGCAAAAAACAGTCGGTAGTTTGCCAGTCAACAAATCTGTTGAAATACATAGGAAAAAGACCTTGTGCTGAAGATGAGTTAAATGATCTGTGTTTGATTGTTCGATTGAGTATAAGGGGATTGGCAGTTGTCATTATCAGAAACTGTCACACTATGTTCAAGATAGATTCTGAGAAGATGACACTCCAGATAATGAGTAAGTGCTGACTACTACATCATTAAAAGCTCTGCTTTTGTTAAATTTGAAAATGTTTCTCCTGCTAGTCCAGTTCAACTTGGTTTTTCTGTTTTTAATTGTATTTTACATGTTTTGACCTACTGATGATAACATTCGCAAAAATAACAGATTGTCACATTCACAAATTATCAAACGAACCACTTGTGACTTGGTTTCATTTTTGTAAAAATGGGCATTTATAATCATTCAACAAAGGGTATCTATAAGTCCTATCTTGGATTGTAGGTGGAAGCAGAAGACCTGATGAGTTCATTTGTGGAAATGCTGCAGTGCTCATATTACCGAAAACATCAGTTACGAGTTATACTACTCAAAATTTGGAGTGCTGTTGGGCTGAGACAGGTCTGAACTTCAGCACTTAGATCTTGATTTCCCATGATGAAGACTGTGTCCCTTCTTTCTTGTATCACTTCTGTAGCATCGGTGGGAGCATAACAGTGCTCAAAGGTAGCTTTAGGGAGCTTGGAAAAGAATCTTGTCGGCATTCTTTTGCTGTCTGCTTTCCATTTCACCAACTTGTTTGCTTTCGAGGTCAATACCAGTCCTGCACAGTTTCAGTGGCCATGTCTGTCACCAGGGGGTCCCTAGTGCAGCAGCTGGTGTGTGGGTGCTAATTTCTTTTTCCTGATAATGATCAACTCACTGCGCTTAACCCAAATATTGAACTCTATGTCTGCCCACCTGTGACAAGTTGAGCTGGTTTTTTTGGTTTCTAAGGTGGTCACAAAGTTCACGTTCCAGTCCAAATGTGGTCTGGGGGGAGGGAAGAGTCTTTGGAAGACAGGTTCCTTTCAGGTTTGGCTGGTCAACATCATTTCATGCTCTTTCAGGTTGCCCCAGTTGGTCAAGAATGTTCATACTTTCAGTAGCGTTGGTTTCTGTGCCACATTACCCTTTTAATAAGGTAGGGTTGCTAGCCCCACACACAGCTCTCCTACTGTCTTAGTCAGGCTTGGGACCATGCAAGGCAGATGGAGTTAGTTTGGTGTTTTGTTTACATGAAAATTGCCAGCATCGGTCAACAGTTTTCATCTTCTGTGACCTTCTTGTCATGTTTAGCATGAAATAATACAGAGGAACAAATTATATTTGTTAACTAACAGAAAAATTGTTGTGGATGTCCTTACTTAAATATCAGCCTTTGAAAGGTAAGGTAAGGTAATGTTGCTTATAGCCCAGCTGACTGCAAAGGGCCGTATCAGGGCTGTCACCGCATTGAAGTCAGCTCACAAATCATTCATTCACACAACTCTTTAAAATACATCATCTAAAAACACACTCAAAATTTTTAATCTTTCCACTATAAAATCTCAAGATCCCATGAAAAATATTAATCTCTTTCAAGAATTCAAAGATGGCATCAGGCGGAACATCTCTGAACAAGGTTTTCATGGTATCTGCTGTAAGATAGATTTTTTGAAAGGAAACACTGTGCAATATTTTGAAGTACTGCTGGTCAGTCAACCGTTTGCTTGACAAATTCAAAAGAGTTTGGATGTGTTACAAGCCTTGTACAGAGAATTGCACCTAAGTTCTTAGGAGAAGGCCATGAGGGTGGGAAACCGTGTATTGAGTTTCAGCTTGGGTATGTAATTTAGAAAGACTTGCTGACAGTGTGGGAATGGTTGAGTTGAGTATTGTGACCTAAATGTGCAAGACGAACCTTAACAATTCCTGTGCTGTCTATGAAACACTTTGATAATGCCCTCTTCTTTATCCTGTCTCTCCACCTTTCCTTCTTCCATTCTCTCACTCCATTCCGTTTAAAATCCTTGTTAAATCATTTTCATTGTGACGGAGGACTTGTTTACTTGCACTGTGCAGTGATTTTCCCACCAAATTATTTATTCATCTTCATGGTTCCTTTGACTTTTTCCTGTTCTGCCTGAAAAAAAGACCAGTAGGTTTAATCTCATTACTCTAGTGTTTGTTGTGTTCTAAGGGTGGCTTTTATTTTGCTTTAGCATCTGCTTGCAGTCATGAATAACAATGTGAGATGTTCTCATTTGCTTTTGTTCGATTGTTACAGACGGGTATGCGCCAGCAATATGCTCTTGGACAGTTCTTGAGGACTGAATATGGCAACTTGCTCAACTCCACTTACAAAAACACAGAGGTATTGGCTGTTATAAGATCATTCAAGATGTGTGTGTGAGCGAGAGAGAGAGAGAGAGAGAGAGAGAGAGAGAGAGAGAGAGGGAGAGAGAGAGAGAGAGAGTGTGTGTGTGTGTGTGTGTGTGTATATATGATACAAGAGAATACTTCAAATGATGTCAAGGTTTAGATTTTAAGCCATAATGATCAAGCAGAAAAAGTGCAAAAGGGACATTTGTTTATTATAAAAGTAGCGATTTTTCTTTCGGTCAAGCACATACTCTCACATACACATGTACATGCACACACACACACACACACACACACACACACACACACACACACACACACACACACACACACACACACACACACACACACACACGCACACACACAAATGCAAGTGCACACACAAACTCTCAGTCTGTCTGTCTGTCTCTGTCTGTCTGTCTCTCCGTCTGTCTGTCTGTCTGTCTGTCTCTGTCTGTCTGTCTGTTGAGAATTGGAGGCGAACTAGTTTACAATAGTCTGATCATATAGAGTGAATATATGTCTAAATTTTCCTTTTATTTTGTTTACCTGACTACTGAAGCCTCGTAAGCATGATCACATCAGCCTACTGATCTTTAAGAATTGTTGTGATATTATTTATAATGTGACATCTTTTATTGTATAGATGAATGGCACGATCATTCAATGCAGTCTTATGTAGAAAATGTCCCGACTGAAAATTTTGCATGATGAGTATGTGTAAACTTTTTCTGTGTCTCAACACAGGATGGTGAACAGGTTTCACACAGGAGAATTCTCGAACTTGCCAAATGTTATGGTTTGAGCATGCTGGTGTATTAGTGGGTTATTGTTTTGCTTCAGTAGAAGTTGTCAGGCAGTCCTTTTTTTTTTTTTTTTTTTTTTTTTTTTAATGAAGTTGTGATCCCAAAGCGAATTGAACTGAATGGTCAAAGCAAAAAGGAAAGGAATGAGGAATCTTGTCAGGACTGGTCTGCAATGTTTATGGAGCATCGTTGCATTTGGAACAAGCGTGTTGTGAGACCTGGAAATAACCATCCTGCAGAGTGCAGCGTGAAGTAGGTGAGGGAGAGACAGACTGAAAGAGTAGGGGAAGACAAGATCAGGGAGTAGACAGGCCTGTCCTTAGCAAGCTCATAGAAAACTGCTAGAAGGGCCACAGATGGAGGGATATTGTCTGGGAGTCCCTGGAATTGTCCGAACACCCACCTACAGAGGGCTAGGAGAGAGGCAAGGCAAGGTCACTGGTAAGATAAGGCATGGGAGGCAAGGCAAGGTCACTGGTAAGATAAGGCACGGGAGGCAAGGCAAGGTCACTGGTAAGATAAGGCATGGGAGGCAAGGCAAGGTCACTGGTAAGATAAGGCACGGGAGGCAAGGCAAGGTCACTGGTAAGATAAGGCACGGGAGGCAAGGCGAGGCAAGGCAAGGTGAGGTAGAGTAAGGCATCATGCATCACTATCGGTCATAGTTTTTAGTTCATGATCTCTTACGTTGATGGTCTGTGTGAGTTGCATCCAAGTTGGTATTTTCCTCTTGGTTCTTTTTATATACTGGTCGGTCACTGAGAGTGACACCTTGCCCATTGTCTAGTCACAAAAAAATGTCAACAAGAATGAGGTGAAATGTTGGTGACAGCACAACAGTCACAACAACAACAACGACATCAACTGCGACAACAACACAATAAAGCCAGTGTGGTCACCCAAAATGCCAGTAAGAAGGAAGTGAAATGGTGGTGACAGCACAACAACAACAACATCGACAACGACAACAACACAATAAAGCCAGTGTGGTCACCCAAAATGCCAGTAAGAAGGAAGTGAAATGGTGGTGACAGCACAACAACAACAACATCGACAACGACAACAACACAAAGCCAGTGTGGTCACCCAAAATGCCAGTAAGAAGGAAGTGAAATGGTGGTGACAGCACAACAACAACAACAGCAACACCACAACAAAGCCAGGTAATATTACCAGGAAGTTTGTGACAATGAACATCTATATAAAATGAAAAGATCAGTTGAAAATGTTCGGTTTCCAAAATAATGACATCATTTATTTTGTATCTCATTTTTCATTAAAAAAAAAGAAGTATTCGTATATTCCTTTCTGATGTACCGCAGTCTTATTTGATCAAAGGGATCCATCCACTGACACTTAATTCTTATAGACATTGTGGACAGATCCGGGTGCAAGCATCCGATGTGGACAGGTGCCTGATGTCCGCCTACTGCAACCTGGCTGGCCTCTATCCTCCAGTGAAGTCGCAGCAGTGGAACGATAAAATACCATGGCAACCAATTCCTGTGCACACTGAGCCGGAAACTGAAGACAATGTAAGTGTGATGGCAGGTATGTTCAGAACTCTCTCTTGTGTTTTTCTTTAAGAAAAATCGATGGCATGAATTAGGAAAGGTATGCTGTCACCAAGACCGAACTCTTCATGTCAGGGTATTGCTGTTAGTGAGAACTTGGATGATTTGAATCAGTTGTCAAGGATTCTTTCAGCTTAGTGGAGAATGGGGCAGAATTTTTGGCATCCAGGTGATTACAAATAGTAATTTTCGACAAAGGTTCTGAAAATTGATGTGTGGTGGTATGCTTATTACTATAGCTAGGTTTACAAAGTAGATTGTATATTTTTGTTAAATTTTGTTTTTGTGTTTGTTTACTTGTTCTTTTTTTTTGTTACTGGTTATCCTCTGGCGATACAAATAGAACAGGTTTTGCTCACTGTTGCTGTGAAGTCCGAGATCACTTGCAAATTTCATCACATTGTCTTGAACACAAGAACACAAAACGCTATGATTATTCAGTATGATAATTATTATGTCTGGTTGTTCACACAGTATTGAAATATAGGAGAAAAGCAAAACGAAAAGAAAATGAAAGAAAAGGAAATTTTGTAAGTGGTCATATGAATGCCAACATGCTGTTTGGAAATGTTCCTTTTAGTTGTTTTCAACAGTGAAAAGCACAAAGGAAAACAAAAGGACAGAAAAGAAGGTAGCTGGTGTTGGCAGTAGTTCACAACTGGCTTTAAACAGGAATGCTACTGCTAAGTGTATTATATCTTAACCTGAATGTCTGTATGTATGTTGTTGGGAATATTTTAAGGGGCTAAAACTTCCATAATTCTTTGAAGTACAAATAATGGAAAAATGAAGTTTTATGGAAGTTTCCTGCTAATGATTTTGTTCTTCTCTATCAGCTCAATAGCACACACAGCGAAGAGGACAGGTATAATGTAACTGGAGAAAAATGACAACAGTATTGACAAAACCCTCAGGCACATGTGTCTGAGAAAAAGATAAAAGAAAACTGGCAGATGTTACCTGTACACATATGTTGAATTGTCCCATAGTATTTATAGGCCCATACACACAAAATCAATGTCTGCAGGCTTGTTTACCTCACCCTTTCCCCTGCCTGATGAGCAATGTTGAGGACAGTGAAACCTCTCTGCAAAGACTAACTTTTTTCTTTCTCTTTTTTTGTTGAACATCATTCCCTTTGTGTGCATTGGATTCCCCCCCCCCCCCCCCCCCCCCCAATGAAGGGGGCTGCCCATTAAAGGCCCAGGGGTTTTCTTTTTTTCTTTTTAAGGATTTTGGAAGTTGTAACAGATGGTTTTCACTGTATCTGAATTCAGACTGCATTTACAACTGAAATAGTTTTGGGAACAAACCTTTCCTTTGCTCAGGACTTTTTTTTTAATGCATTTCAAGGTATTCGTGTGTGTGTGTGTGTGTGTGTGTGTGTGTGTGTTTCTTTTCAGAAACTGGCTTTGGAAAAACTGTGTGAGCGATATGAGGAGTTGTATGCACAAGAACTGCATGGACCCAAAGTTAAGAAGGAAGAACGAGATAATGCTGTGAGTTGAGAAACTGGGGCAGTGTTCTTTTACATCTCCTTTTGATGTAGCAAGTAGTTTCCTTTTCAAATAAGAATCTCAGAGTTTTTAATTTTTGTGAGTACTTTTTGTTTGATTAGGATTTTGTGACTTTGTTAAAGGAAGTTTTCTGTTCCAAACTTTTGTTTGATTAGGATTATTTGACTTTGTTAAAGGAAGTTTTCTGTTCCAAAGAGTTTGAAATTCAGTTGGATTAGCTTGTTATGTCCAAGTGGTATATACCTGTCTTCTACACATGTGTACCTGTGAAAAGTCGCAGCAGAGGGTTTTTGTTCTTAACTGAAGTTGCAGTAAACAGTTTCAGTGCCAAAAGGTTGGCTTTGATGTTGCATATCTACACAATTCAAGCGTCGTTGCTGTAAAATTGGTAGCCCTTTCTTATGGGAAGAAGAAACATTTGTATAGTTTACACTGCAATCTGTTTACAGTATTTGACACAAGGGTCAAGAGAATGGGGTCAGAGTGTATTGTATTTCAAGTAAAGAAAGTGGTGATGAACCATGTTATTTCAGGACAGTTGGTATTGAAAGGGTTAAATTGTGCTTGCTGACTCCTGAAATTGCAGATTTTTGTTCATATAGAAAAAAAGATGCTCAACATATAACCAAGCAAGTTAGAAACAAATGATAAATAGCAATGGAAAGGTGTTAGTGTACTGAATTCAAAGTTACTCAGAATATATAGTGTGTTGAATCTCCATTCCAGTGTAGAAAATGCTCCCAGTAAAGTATCCACACAGCATTGGGGAAAAAAATGTTGAACCACATGATTCACCACATATGTTATTCACTTAGTCCCAGCACATTCTGTCACAGCTTTAAAACTATTCAGAATGTTAGCTTGAAGGTTTGAAAAATCCGTACATACTGATTAGAAATGGTAAAAAAAAGGAAGATAAATGCACAAAAACGAACTTGAAAATGGCTTTGTTTTGTCTAGCAGTATGTATTCTATTTTTATTCATTATTTATTTATGTTTTTTTTTTTAGATCATTGAAGGAAAATATAAACAATGTACCCTCAGATTTGTTTTATTAGCTTATCCATGTGTACTAAAGTGCATCATGGTAGGTAAGCATGTACAAACATGAATTTGACTGAAATAAATCAAAATGAAAAGTGTCTGATGACAGCTTGGTCTCCTAAACTTATTAGTAGCCTGTGGTCTGTCAGTCAGTTGATTGATATGTAAGAATTAGAAATAAGAAGTGGTGACAGTCAGTGTGGTGCATGTGCAGGGCTTCTACCAGTTTTTAGATAAAGAGACAGGTGTGAAGCGAGAGAACATCTCCGTGGTGTGGAAAGTGGCAGACACTCTCTTCGTGGAGGTAAGTGCTATAGTGGAACCTCTCAATAGCCCTTCCCAGAAATCCTTAAAGAAAAGTAGATTTTACTTGGCTTAAGTGATAGATTAAGAGCTGTTAAAGGCTGTAGGGACATTGAACAGTTAAAGCGTCCCTGAGTCTAGGGCATAGTATAATGGAAAGCGAGGCCCATTCACCTTTTGCTGCCTTTTACTTACTTAACTTAATCGGGCATGCATATACTGTGTTCAGAAGTAAGAGGATTTTCAAGCTGTAAAAAAAATGACTCCATGAGTTGTTCAAAGTTAATAATGATCATCAACTTTGCAGCTGAATGTTCTTGTCACTCAACCTGGGAAGTATATGTAGTATCTGTGGGCAAACAGAAGAAAACGCTATCCTTTTAGATAGAAACAGAAATAGCAAAATGGATAGGATGGGGAGTTCTTCTTCCTCATTCGCTTTCCATTAGATGAGCAGCCCGGTGTCATCGATGAAGGCTGCCGTCCACCGCAGCTCCTCCAGGGTGCCGTACAACTTGGCTTCCACTGCTGTCGGTGTTGGCCAGTACTTCCTTCTGGATGCTGCATGCGTCATACAGTCTTGAAGGATGTGATCTGTTGTCATTAGTCCCTCACCACAAGGGCACTCTCCACTCTGTCCAATGCCAAATTTTGTGTGCATGTGGTGGTGCAGGCGATTGTGTCCAGTCCTCAGGCAGAAGATCTTGACCTGTTCCCGTCGTCCCAGCAAATGGTATTTGTCTTCTGGGTTGTGTTTGGGGTGCTGGAGGTGCCACTTTATTCCTTGCTGTGCCTTGATGATTGTCTTGATTTCATCATATGACACAAGGTTGTTGGCCTGCTCCTTCTGTGCACCATATTTGCCAGAATATCCGCTTTTTCGTTGCCTCCGATACCACAGTGTGCTGGTACCCATTGTATCACCACCTTCTCCACTCTGGCACTCAGGGCAACAAGGGCTGAAGTAAGATGGTTCTGTTCTTTGCAGCGGGAATTCTTGAGGGCTTGGAGTACGGAGAGAGCGTCTGAGAACACCACCACCTGCCCTGTTGTTCTTATGGAGTTCTGCGAGACTGTTGTGGCTGCCTCACAGAGAGCTTCTCGCTCAGCTCGAAGTTGGTGGAGTATTTTCCTGTTGGGATTGCAATTTCTTCATCTCCGTCTTTGTATCGGAGGAAGATTCCAGCTCCACCATCCCTCGTTGCTTCTGTGGCGGAGCCATCTGTGAAGACATGGGTCCAGTCTTCCTGGGGATACTGGTTGCAGATGTACTCCATGGCCAGGGCTTTCCTTTGGGTGTCTGACTGTGTTCCTCTCTTCTCCACTCCGGAATGCTGGTGACGACTGTTGGGAACACCTGCCTCTTCCAAGACGGTGGGTGACATTTGCCGCGATAGGCTTTGCTTCGTGTTCCATCAAGACTGGGATCTGTCTTTCAAGGCGTCTTGACTGGTGGATGAAGCTGCCTCTTTTCAGCCGGCTCTTGGTGGGTCTGCTCATTCTGTCGTTCATTGGATGGTTTTCAAGGCGTTTGAATTTGCTGCCTGGATGAGGATCTTTGTGTCCCTTCTGTCCTCCAATGACTGCAGCCCAGTGGTCTCCTCCATCTTCAGAATTGGGGTGGATCTCATGGCGCCAGTTATGACACGCTGAGCTTGGTTCTGTATCTTGTTGAGATGGTCAAGGTTTGACTTTGCAGCTGATGCCCATGCTGATGTCCTGTACTCAACTACAGGTCGGACTCTCCCTGTGTAGAGTCTCTTCAGGATACGTTCGTCAGCCCCCCAGTCCGTTCCTGCAAGTTTCCTCATGATCGCCAGTCTCAGCTTGGCCCTACTACAGCATCTGGTGATCTGCTGTTTCCAAGTGAGCCTGCGGTCAAAGGTCACTCCCAGGTAGGTAGGTGTGGGTTCCTCTGCAAGTCTTTGGCTGTTCAGAGTCAGCTTCGCCTCTTGCTTCTTGCTGGATAGGCTGAAGACTGTGTAGGTTGTTTTGCTTGAGTTGACAGAGACAAGCCATTCCTTGGTCCAGTCGCTGATCTTATTCAGCGCAGTTTGGAGGCGTACCTGTGCTGTTGTGGTGTACTCTTCGGAGCACCATAGCACCAGGTCATCTGCGTAGATCGCTCCTCTGACCCCTCTTGGCAGATCTCTGACAATGTCATCTATAAAGATGAGGAACAGCGTTGGCGAAAGGACTCCTCCTTGTGGTACTCCCTGTCTCAGCACCTTCTTCTTGCTCTTTTGGCCCAGAATCTTTACTCGGCTTGGCGGTTGTGTAGGTACTGGCTGATCCAGGTGTACATCCTCCCAGACACACCACATCGCCGTAGTTTAAGCCTGAGTCCGTCCTTCCAGACTTTGTCGAACGCCTTCTCCATGTCAATCCAGACAGCATGCGTGTTCTTCTTTTCTTGGAAGGCATCCTCAATGCTTTGCGTGATGAATATGATCTGGTCTTCTGTTGATCTGTGTTGGCGGAAGCCCGCCTGTTCAGGGCTCAGCAGCTGATGCTCCTCAAGGTGCCAGACAAGCCTTGTGTTGACAAGTCTCTCCATCAGCTTTCCTAAGCAGCTTGTAAGGCTGATGGGTCTGTAGCTGTCAGCCTTCGACTTGTCCTTTCCCTTTTTGTGAATGGGGATCATGTCTGCTTCCCTCCAACACTGTGGTACTGATCCTGTCTTCCAGCTGGAGTTAAAAATTGTTAGAAGGACTGCCTTGCTCTTCATCCCAAGATGCAGAATCATTTCATTGGTGATTCCATCTGGCCCAGGTGACTTTTTCAGGTTGAGGCTCTGCAATGCTTCCTCCAGCTCTTTCTCTGTGAAAGCTGTGGTCATGACTTCCTCTTGGGGCTCTTTCTCATGAAGTTCACCTTGGGCCCTGTGCACTGCAGCTCTATGTTCAGGAGGGACTTCCAGATTGCTGATGTTTTCATAGACGTCTATGAAGTGGTCTGCTGCTTTCTTTCCAGAGAGGTAATTTCCATTTTCTTGTATTGTTATTGTGGACTGATTTGTTGTTTCGTTACTGAGGGTTCTAGCCAGTTTCCACAGCTTGCTGCCATCCTTGTCGAGATTTAGGCTTTCAGTTTTCTCTTGCCAGCTTTTCCTTGCAGCTTGTGCACAGGACAGCTTGTATCTGGCAGTTACTTCCTTCAGCGCTATGTTGTTCTCCAGTGATGGCTGCTTTTCTGCTCGGTCCCTGGCTTCCATAACAGCATCTTCCAGATTCTGAAGTTCCTCTGTCCAGTAGGGCTTGTAGTTTTTGCGTGCTCCTCTTGGGATGGATTCTGTAGCAGCTTTCAAGACGGCCTTTGTGAAGTCTTGAACCATCTTGTTTGAGTCCTTCTGCCTAATGTTGATTGGCTTTGTGTATGTGTCTGTGAGGGTCTCGAAGAGAGTCCAATCCGCCTTTTATTAATTCCAGCGGGAAAACACTTTGCTTGAGGAGCCTGCAAGTTGAGGTTGATGGAGAGTTTTTACGGGCTTGTGGTCACTTCCTCCAAGCTGGTTGAGGACTGTTCTTTTGGTTCTGACAAACAAGTCATTGGTGGCGAACGCTAGATCTGGTGTTGACGTGGTCATCCAGCGTCTAGAGTAGAAGGTGGGTTCATCATCTTCTTGGTTGACGAGATGAAGATGTGTGTCAATCTCCCAATCCTCAACTTCTTCGCCTCTCTTGTCCGTCTCGTCATAGCCCCATCTCTCTGAGTGACTGTTAAAATCACCCACCACCACACAGTTGTTGTCTGGGATGTTCATGTATGTGAGGGAAAGATCACGATCTTGAGGGCAATAGACATTGTAGATCCTGATGTTGTGTTCTTTAAGGACTATATCAACCCCTTGGATCTCTGCCTGTTGATTGGTGTTGATCTTGAGTTCTTGTGCGGCGATGGAATTCCGCACCAAGACAAGCACCCCTCCTTTGCTTCTTTCCTCACGGTCCAACCTGATGGTCTCGTAACCCCTCACTTGAAAGCGATGGTTTACGGTCAAATGTGTCTCTTGGACACATGCAATATCAATATTTTCTTGTTGCATCCTTTCTGCCAGGCCAAGTTTCTTCTTATGCACCCCTTCTGCATTCCACTGAGAATGTTTGAGCATTCTGGGCGATATTGTTTGCTTGGCACCAGCAGGAGGATGAGGTCTCCTTCTTCCTCGCATAGGCATGCGGAATTTCCTTGTCCGACCACCGACTGCTTGGGATGGGCCCCTTTGAGGCATAGGGCCCGGCTCCCGACCTCCCCGGCGGGTCTCCGAAGGTCGAGCGCCACATCGAATTTCTGTGGACTGCATCATCATGAAAGCGTAGATGCGTGGTATCGTGGTTTTAGTTTGCGCCAGTGGCCCGATACCTCTGTCTTCAGCTCGAGTTTTCTTTTGGGGTGCCTCACCCTTAGCTCATGGCCCGTATGTCCTACCCTGTGAGCACAGGGGGGATTGTTTTTCCGGGGATCCCACCCCGTGGCTAGAGGTTATAACGCGCCTCTTGACCGCATGATGAGCCCGTTTTAGGACACATGGGGCATGGCTGCCTACCATCCCGGAGTATCCGTATTTGTCCCCCGAAATAATGAAATCATGCAGCCTGTCCCTGGAATCCACGTTTTTATTCTATGTCCTGCGAAAAAAAAATTCGGGAGAAAACAACAACAACAACAACAACAAAAACGAAGTCGAGTTCTGCTGATCACCGACTGACCGACTTCGGTCGTGGCCATCCTGACCAAATCCGTCGGAAAGACCCGAACATTGCCGAACTGACCAGTGCGCATGCGCATACACCGTCTTTCCGAGTTTTGAAAGCGAGAAAAAATGGACGCGAAACACGGAAAGCGTAAAAATGCCGACGGCGATCTCGACTATGGGGCTTCTCTCAAGAAGAAGAAACGTCGGCAGACATTCCTGTCAAAATATACGGAAACCTAGCCGTTCATCAAGCGTGGCAAGATCGAGACTTACGCGTCTTGTGAAATTTGTGCGTGTGAGTTCACCATCGGTTCTGGAGGTAGGGATGAAATAACCCGTCATGTCGCCACTGAAAAGCACAAGAAGAACACAAAAATCCGTGAGAGCGAGAAATCTTGTAACATTAGCGGATTCTTTCAACGCGCTCAGACGTCAACCAGTCAGGAAACTTTTGACGTCATAAGAGCTGAAACGATGATGGTTGACCTTGCAGCTGAACTGAATTTGTCGATGGCTGTGCTTGACAAGCTAAACAGAGACGTTAAATTGATGTTTCCTGACTCGGACATCGCAAAGAAGTTTCAGTGCGCTAGAAGCAAAGTAGCATTGTAGAAGTTGTACATAGTGTAAATAAAGGTAAGCTTTCACTTTAATGTTGATGTGGTTGTGATATGTGCTACCGCTGCATGTGTCCCTGGAAATCAGTCAGTGTCCCTGGTTTTGAAAAAGTATGTCCCTGAAAGAGGCGGAAGGGGGTAGGCAGCCCTGGTATGGGGTATTTCAGTGAGGACAACAGTGCCACCTGTTGACCCACCCCGTCCTGGTAGGAACATCGCCAGTTGGTCCGGGACTGCTTATTCGCAGCTAACCCCATATCTGAGGGCCGTTCCCTTATCCGCCACCTGGGGACCCGCCGGGTTGGGGATGGTCGCCCACTACTGAATTGGAGGCAGTCTAGTCCCGGGGATGGGGAGTCTAAACCCATGTCTCTCTCGATAAGCATTTAGGTGTATGGTGACAACACCTCAGTACACATTGGTAGTATTGTGTGCATTTTACACAGAAGTGTTGGTAAATCAGTCATACCCATATCTGGTCTTGGAAACAGAATATAGTACTTTAAAGCATGTGGCTGTTGTTTTCATCTTGGGAAATTTTCTATTGTTCTGACCATGAAAAACCTGTGGTTTTTGGTCAAATGGGCAGTGCTACTGTACATCTTGGTTTTTTTTGTTTTTTGTTTCAAGACTTTAAAAAATCTATTTATTCATTTATTTATTTGTTTATTTTTGTTGCTGTCTCATCTCCTTCTGCTTTGTCAGTGACGTGGAAGTGGGATGTTTCTAAACCTTCTGCTTGTTTCTTTCTGTGTTTTGATGGTCCTGAGGCATTCATTCTTGCACGCTTCATGTAAGAAGAAATACTGTAATGTAGCTGCATGGTCTGCATGCTCACAAAGTAACCTCCCAACATAGTTGCTCGTGCATGCACATGCTTACATAGACATTACATACATAACATCTGCACAGCATGTATAAATGCATATACATGTGGGTTTGTTCACGTGTTAGGGTGCTTATGTATGCATGCACACACACACACACACAACACACACACACACACACACACACACACACACACACACACACACACACACACAACACACACATATACACGCCTCTACATGCATGTGCGCTTCTTATACACTACATGATCCCCGCATACACAACTGTGTGCATGCACATACACATGCAAGCATCAGTGCGCAGGTGCAAGAGTAACGCCACACTTAAACACACATACTCCTACTTTCACACACATCACTTGTCCTGTGGAGCTGACCCATGTTGAATGTTGGCAGAATGCGCACAATCTGTCTCTGCCTGACTGGACAAAGCAAGAGTGGAAAAACAACACAGTGTACCACAAACTGATGGAACTGAAGGACTGGTCTTTTGCCTTGCTGTTCAATGGAACCTGGTTGAGTCGTTTCAAGGGAGGTAAGTGTGACACAGAGACATGAAAAAAAGGAAGAAAAGGAGGGGAGCAAAGCTGTGCAAGTCAGTAAGGTGTTTGAACTTCAGTGTCGTCAGGGCGAGGTGTCACTGTGGCAAACTAGTCCATCTACTCTACACCACATCTGCTACGCCATGAAGCCACAGTAAACAGGTTACAGCTGAGTAAATAGATAAATGACAAAATAAGGAAGAAATAGTGTGGAAGTCGGTCCTATGAACATGATTCAGAGGTGGCAGGTGTTTTGCTTTCGGCTCAGCACGCTGTGATTACGCTGACAGTGCTGTGCTGCAACACTTACTGATGAAGTGCTACGTCAAAAATAAAGATTGAAAAAAAAACAAAACCCCCCCCCACAAAACCCCTCTTCATGGAATTGCTGGCAACTTGAATGGAACTGAGATAACATAGATCTCTCAACTGTAGATTTCTTTCATTAAAAAGTGCCCAAGTGCAGGAGGGAGAGGAAGAAGAAGCAAAAAGAGAAATTGCTGAAGATATCGTGGTTCAGCCAGTGACCATGTCAGTTGCTTTTGTTGGTCATTTTGATGTTTTTGTAGGTCAAACTTAAAGCAAAACCATGTGGAACACTAGCAAGATTTGTGTGTTGGTCCACCATCATGCCATGTTTGAAGCAACGTGTAACTGAAGATGCTGTTGAATCTGATTTGTGACGTTGCATATGAGCACTACGCTAAAGTTTTGAATGCTACACTGAAAATGTCGGAATGCTACATTTGTTGTGCATTACAGGCCATGGCAGCTCTGGATACTTAGCAGAGCCTGACTTGCACATGAACTGTGAGCAGCCACTTGATTGTGGATGGTCACAGTAATTAGATAGCATTGTGTCAGCCGCAGGATTCAATGTGGCCAAATTCTAAAAATGAAAACATATCTGAGGTTAACTGTTTTGAAAATCGTGTCTAGAATTTCGATTTGGAACAAAAGTCTGAAATTAAAACAAATATGTTTTGTGTAATTATCCTGAATGGCAGTTGAAGTTTCTGTGGAGCTAGGCAGATCAGAAAGTAACTCAATATGGATAGTTAGAAATAGAGTTTGTTTAGAACTTACCGCCAATGACATTGACAAACAAAGCACATGACAAGACACGATGCATTTCAACCACTTGGGTCTTCTTCAGGCGAAAAAGTAAATCACATTTAACATGTGGGACAGTACAAACAAAGAACGAAAAAAGAAAGAAAAATGACTCATCCGTTGTCATCCATGTGGTCGGTAGGCGGAAATGACATGGGGCCAGGGGGATTATGGGAGAGGAAACGGAGGGGGGGGGGGGGGGGGGTTTGCGTCGGGGGAGGTGTGTGTGTGTGATATGATAGGGTTGTGTGTCTAGTTTATTGGGATGGTGTGATATCTTTGTGATGGTTGTGGTAATGGTGGATTGATAATAATGGTAAGGGGAAAGAAGGGGGGGGGGGGGGGGGGGGACTGAGGGGAGAAAAAAAAAAAAAAAAAAGAAAAGGGGGGGGGGGGGGGGGGGGGGGAATTTAAGGGGAAGGATAAAACAAAATTAAGATTAAATAGATGGAGGGTTGCTGTAACTACTGTATGAAGTGAGTGAGGGGATGTGGTGGTGGTGTATGTATGTGTGTGTGTGTGTGTTGGTAGGGGATATTGCCAACTGATGTGGAAGTGGTGGGTATGTGTGTTTGGTTATTGTTGGATATTGATGCCTTGGGGATGTAGTGTGCCCAGTTTGGCAATGAGATGGGATTCTTGAGTTGTGCGTTCAAAGCTGTCACTCTGTGACTGCCAGAGTGCCATAACTTTGACATGGTCGATGTTGTGTTGGGTGTGGTTGAAGTGTAGGGCGACGGGTTTGGGTCGGTGGTGGCGGATATCAGCCAGGTGTTCAGAGATGCGTGTTTCAAGTGTGCGTGACGTTTCCCTATGTAGATCTTATGTAGGTTGAAATGCATCGTGTCTTGTCATGTGCTTTGTTTGTCAATGTCATTGGCGGTAAGTTCTAAACAAACTCTATTTCTAACTTTGCTTCGTTCGCCGCCATCAGTCACTCCATTTTGAAATCAATATGGATAGACAGACTGCTATATGAGAAAAGAACAAGAGCACGTGGGTGGATGTCCTTTACTTTTGTTCAGATCTTGCTGACCATTCTGACATTGCAGTAAACACCATAGGAGCTTCCTGTGGTGTTTTCCGGGAAGGACTGCCAGAGTCAAGCACATGGTGGAAGGGAGAGGGGTACGATAAAAGGGGATGGGCAAAGGGTCATGCAGGTCAGTGGGTCAGGGAAGAGGCGGAGATGGTAGGGGAAGTAAGGGAAAGGGCCACATGTGTGCGTGTGTGTGTGTGTGTGTGTGTAGAGGTTGAAGGTCTGGGGGGTGGGGGGGGGGGGGGGGGGGGGGGTGGGAGGGATGGGGTTGTGGAGGCAAAGAAAGTGGAGGAGGGATGGAAGGGAAGGAGATGATGGTGGTGATTTTAGATCCATGATTTGAAGCTTCCTCTGAGGATGATGTCAGTACCTCATCTGAAGAACAGTTCTGTTCACTGACAGTGAATTGGAAAAAAAAAGAAAAAGAGATTCCTGTACCTTATTTTGTGCAGGTGATGGAGGATTGACCATGATCCAATATGTCTGTGATAGTAAATCTGTCTATGTATAAATACATATAGGCTATATATATACTTTTTTTTTTCATAAGAAAGTTATCTTCCTTTTGGAGCATCTTTGATGTTTCAGAGGGAACTAGTGGATGTAGGTGATCTTGTCTTTGTTGGACATTCATTTCGTGGTGCTGTTTTCATTGTGTTTATTGTAAGGTCCATCAAAAAACTGACATTTTTGGTGTTGGAAAAGACTCAAGAGAATGATAATGAAAACAAACAGACAGACAAAACCTTAACACCAGTGTTGAAAAGTTTGGGAGGAATACTGATGTTCATTAGGAAAAAAAGTTTTAAAATGCCGAAGATTTGGGGATTGGCATGCTTGTTTACTAAATACAGGTCTGAAAAAAACGACCGTGGACAGTATGACATCATACTGTGAATGAATCAGCTTAGCCTGTATTTTAAGTTGTACAGTTTATTGAGCATCATGTCACGCAAACAGTATGATTCATATGTGCAAATGTCTGATTACTGCAGGTCCCCTTCTGAAGGCGTTCATCCAGAACATGCAGAATGCTGTGTCCAACACCGACGGGGAGCAGTACAAGATGCACATGTATTCTGCTGTAAGCTGGAATTTATTTCTGATTTTTTTTTTAAAGCTGGAATTTATCTAGGATCATTTTGTACTTGTGCTGTCTGTATATACACTACTTCAGCTTTTTGAATATCTCTTTTTGAATACGCTAAAAGTCAAGGCTTTTGTGGTACTTTTCTGGTTGCAAAACTTCACATGATATTTAGTTACATGAATTCAATTGAACTGAAATAGAATACATTGCTAAGCAGGGTTAAGACTGATAGTGTTATATCTCTGTTATGTATCGTTAAAAAGGAATGATCCCAATTAATTCACCTGTCTGTTTTACAATGGTTTTTTTTTTTTTTACCACTTTATTAAAATAGTTATTCCCTTTGTCCTCATATGCCTGCCTGCCTGTTCCCTTCATTGCTGTTTATATTTATTTGTACACTATGGGGATGATTTACTTGAAGGATGTAGTTTGATGATTTAAAACTGAGCTTGATTAACGAAGAACATCTGGTCTGTTGCATTTGTGTAGCATGACACAACAGTGGCAGCCCTGTTGAGCGCCATGAGGTGTATAATCGGCGAGCCCCGCCCTATGCCTCGGCGGTGCTGGTGGAGCTTCACACCGTCAGTGAGGTGGACTGTGTGAAGATTCGATTCCATAACGACACCACAGTTCCCCCTTACCCTCTCCTGCATCCTGGTCAGTGTTCTTTGCTCTGCATGCTTTTTTTTTTTTACCCCACATACATGGTTTCAGATTTTCACTGGTACACAGTCCCATAGTATCTGTATTTGTCTTTGGAAACGATGAAAATGGGCATCCCTTTTCCGTTGAACATCCCCAGAAAGAAAATCTGAAAATGAATGTGAATGGCTGGTGTTTACTGGAGGCCAAGAACATTGAAACTGTTGGATGACGTGACCATTGCTGAATGGACAAATGCACATAGCCCAGCTGCTGAAGTTTTGAGCGAGACGAAATGGCATTGAAGCAATGAAAAGGTAATCATCATGATGTTGCAATGAATCTGCACAACTAGAACCAGCTTCAAGATTTGAAGTTCATATATCTGTGACCTGTTCAGGACCTCTCAGCTTGCTATAGGATCTTTGTAGGAGTTGGACATAATGTAAGTAAAAGCAAGTTTTCACTTTTTGTTTAGTTGTGGCTTTGATATCTAATGTCTTGAAATGTGTCCGGAACTTTAAATCTCAGGTTTTTGGAGGTGAGGTGGGGGAGAGGCAGAGGACGAAGGGAGGAGGGAGGAGTAGTAGTGGATGGGTGGGAAGAAGGATAAGGGAGAGAGGAGGTGAACTTTAAATCTTGTGATCTGAAAATTGGGTGGTTTTAGTGTCAGAACAGCATAACAAGTTTACATAGATAGGTAAGCCCCTGGGTTTTCTTTCCCTTAATTAAAGGAGATGGAACAAAAAAGAAAAAACAAACCAAAAACGAATGTCCCACTGCTTTATGATAAAATGTAAAGAACTCATATTTTGGTGACATTTAAAAGCTAAGCAGTGTTCCTCTAGTACATGACAAAGCCAAAGACTGTTTAGTCTGATAGCAATATAAAACTAACCAATGTTCCACCACAGCCGTCAGGCATTCATCAAGAAGTCCTTTGGTTTATCATCAACATGGATAGCTAGAAGCAATTTCCAACAGAAAGCTGCGAGAGAGAACCAGACAAAATCCAGTCGACATAGAGATAAAGAAAAAGACACAGGGCTGGACTGATCACACTCTGGGAAAGCCCCATACCAGCACAGGAGGGCATGCATTTCACTGGAAACCAGAGGGGAAGAGTAAAGTGGGATGACCACGGCAGACATGGCTCAGATATATATGAGCTGGAATGAAGACAGCTTGAAAACTATGGGCCTAGCTGAAGAGGCCAGTCCAGAGCTGAAAGAGTGTTGCCACAGGCCAATGTTCTGCAAGGAATTTAGGCAGGTAAGTAGCAGTGTTCCGTTGGGTGGTGACAGGATATCAAAGGATTGTTGCTAAGGTGATTTTATTAAAGAATCGACCTTTGTCCCACTGTATTGTGACAGAATGCCAAAGGACTGTTAGAGACTGATAAGTATAAGAAACTTCTCAGTGTTCCATTGGATGTTGACAGAATGCCAAAGGACTGTTAGAGACCGATAAGTATAAGAAACTTCTCAGTGTTCCATTGGATGTTGACAGAATGCCAAGAGGATTGTTGCCCTCTGGACAAGTTTGTGGAAGTGACCAAGGATCGTGTGCCTGTGGACTGGGAGGCAGAGTGCAAGAACGGTCACTCTGTGAGCGGCCTGAGGCCAGGTAAGAGCTGTTCAGGCACGTTCATGAGTTTGCTTGTGATTGGTGCAAGAAGGTCGGGGTTAGAGAAAAATAAGAGAAGAATAGAAGATGGATGTTTTCTTAACACTGGGTACGGGGGAAAAAAGAGGAAGGGAGCATTGGAACACATAGTGATGTAACGGCAACAAGCACCTGTCTACAGCAGGAAAAAAGCTGCAGGGTATGAGGGGAGGCATAGGTAGGGCAGTATCATGTGATTCATTCTGTGCCTTCAAGCATTATAACTGAACTGTGGAACAGGAAAGCACACTGAAATTTTGGACATGACGCATACATAAATAAATCACACATGTGTTGCTTTGTAAGTCTTTGTTAGCATCAGAACAGTTTTATTATGCCAAAATAATGCTGAACACAGATATACCTACTGTCCTGGAATAGCTGTGTTTGTTTCTGAAAAATATGAAAATTGAAAGACTGTCCTGGACGGTAATGGCTGAGGATCGTGTATTACTGAAGAAGAAAAAGAAATGAATCCACCTTTTTTTTCGTATTTGGACAAACCTGACAGAAATCTGCAGAATTTCTGACGAAGGCACAAAAAAAAAAAAAAAAAAAATCTGTCTATGAAATAAAACTCTGCCACTGATGATGATAGTTGTGATGATGATTTTAATGAGGAATGATAATACTGATGATTATGAAATATATTCACACTGGTGTGCAGTTTCCTTTCATTTTTTTCTTATGTTCAATTTTGAATTTGGACAGACCTTGTGTAGGTAAGCATTAAAAAGAAACGTGTGTATATGTGTGTGTGTGTGTGTGTGTGTGTATGTGTGTGTGTGTGTGTTTGTGTGTTGGTGTGTGCTTGTGTTTTTGCAGCTACGATAGCGGCAGTGGTCATGCTGGAGATTGTGGTGGTCATTTTGGTGATCATGCTGTGTGTCGGCTACTGGCGTCAGCGGCGGGCAGTCAGGACCTATGAGCGTGTCTGAATCTAACTTCACGTGTTTCCTCTCATTATTGGATTGGCATCATTTTCATTTCAGCTAAACCAGTGGAATGTAATGAAAGTCAGATCCTGGAGTCCATCTTGCATCCGTCGGAATGACACAAAGAAGTAGCATAAAAGGCAATGATGAAGATGCTGATGACAAATAGAAGTGTTGCCTGTTAGCCCTAGATGCTGAAAGCACGCAGACTTTTGCGTGAAATTATGATATTGTGTGAGATCTTCCAGAGACTGGGGGCAGTTTCTTTAGCTTGTGCCCAGAGATCGGACATGTTAGTGTGATGCATTGTGAAATATCCAGATGGTTTTTTAATGCGAACCGTACGAAAAATCCAAACAGATTTTTAAATGGGCAGGTACTGAGGTTGTTTTAATATGAGCCATACCAAATATCCGATCTGATTTTTAAATAGGCAGGTATTGTTATGGGGCTAACCAGTGAAAGTATGCCCAAGTACTGTAAGCCAGTTAGTCGAGCTTTGAGTGCGACAGTTCCCTTCCTCTCTTTTTTTTTTCTTTTCTTTTCTTCTTTTTTATTTAAAAAAAAATCAGATTTGTACTTATCATAATAGAATGTCGTTTTCATTCATTTCCAATTTCTTTCTTTTTTTTAAAAATCCCAGCAGCACCCGGAGAAATAAGTGGTTCATGGGAGACAAATGTTACTGTTGCTAGCTAGGGACATCCCTTGCCCTGATGTGAACTTGCTCAGCTCATTGGACTGATAAAAACAGTTTCTCTGGGTTCTGGGTGTGATGGTGTGCCTGCTCATGGGTCTCACTTGTAATGAAAAGAGTCATGAAGCAAGAGCAGAAAATGGTAAAGCCAGTACAGCCACGAAAGGCTCAGAAGTGGGATTCACTGTTACTTAGATTGGCTTTCCTTTCTACTTACTTTTGCAGCACACAAGTGTTGTATAGATATGAGCTTAATTTGTTTTCCTTTTTTGTTCGTATTTTTGTGTGTTTTTTTTTTCTCATCCATGACAAATATGTACTGAATATTAAAAAAATTTAGCATAACTATTGCACTTCATAAAATGGTGCAATTTATTTTTGTATCTCGAATGAATTTTAAAAAAAGATTATATTGCATGAAAGTGCTCTTTTTGAAGGAGTAAAACTAGAATGTAAAATCAAATTGTATGAGGTGTTCATTGGATTAAAAAAAAAAAGAATGTAATGATTAAGCTTATAAAGAAGGAAATGCATGCGTAGAATATAAGTTAAATTGTATGATTTTGAATGTGTAGTTGTCACTTTTGTCGGTTTTTTTTTCTGAAAGCCTGTCATAAAAAATGAACATACAGATATTCATAATCAACAGCAGCAAAAAGAAAAAGAAAAAAGGTGGAGATCTATATTTACAATATTTTTCTTGATATTGCATAATCAGACAGCAGTTTTGTGAGGGAGTTTTATGATAATTATTTGTATGTTGCATCTGTTTGTGTTGGCTGTTTGTATGCAAGGCATTGGGCAGTATTGGATAGTTGATCTCCTGTTGTTTTTTTTTTTAAAATACAGGCCTGTTTTTTTTATAAGGAATAACCAGTGCTGAATTCAAGACCTTTTACTTTTGATTGTTCATTTAAACAGTACTTTTTGTGTTTATCATGATTGCAATAAATGTTTGAGATATGTTGCTGTTTTATTTGTAGTAAGAAAAGGAGCAATAATCACAAGAGACTGCGATTCTATAGTGTATATAAAGCTTATGTTTTTAAGGATTATGCCAGTGTTAGATTTTGTTTTCTATTTATAGATCTCTCTAACTCGGATAGAGCTTTTAATGAAATTGTGAACAGTTTTACACAGTGGTGTGACACCAATTTCCTTGATCTTAATGTCCAGAAAACAAAGGAGCTGATCATTGACTTCCGAAGAAATGCTGATCCTATTCCAGATTTACTGATCTCAGGTAGCAAGGTTGAAAGGGTGACTGAAATATTAAGTACTTAGGTTCTGTTATCGATGACAAACTTACATTCACTTCTAATTCTCTCTCTGTGTATAAAAAATGTCAGTCAAGAGTGTATTGCTACAGAAATGATATACCTGGAGTGAACTGTAACGTTTTTTTAAAAGCATTCTACAGAAGCAATATTGAACTGTGATCACTTTTTATTTTTAGTGTGGTATGTGGATTAAATGTGAAAAACAAATGCTTGCTGGAAAAGATCGTGAAACGGTGTGGTATAGATTATTGGTGTTAAGCAACCAAGTTTAGGAGAAATGTTTGAAATAAGAGTGCCTAGAAAGCTCAGGAGATTGTATGTGATGAAACCCATCCTCTGTTCCCTCTTTATGAAAAGATGCCTTCAGATAGACGATTCCGGCAATTGAAATGTGAAACCAACAGATGAATCGTAGTTTCTTGCCGATTTCAATCCGTTCATTGAATAATCACTGACCTAACCACTGAGTAAATGTTAATGCTGTCGTTATAAGATAGAGGAGAGGGTGAGGGCGGAGACTTGGAAGAGAGAGAGGGGGTGGGGATGGGGGGGGGGGGGGGGGGGGGGGGGGGGGGGGGGGGGGGGGGGGAGGGGGGGGGAGGAATGAGAGTGTAGATGTTTTGGGGAGGGGATGATATCAAGTGACAATGATTTTAAAATTACCATCGGTTCTCATCCCGTGTAGAGTGTGTGTGTGTGCCCTTTATTTACGGTTATTTTAGCGTACAGCTGTTTTTATTAAATTGATGGATGTAAAATGGAGTGTATGTTGGGTAGAGTTATTGATTAGTTTTATGTGAAAATAAGCCTTACTTTATTTATATTGTTTTTAAATTTGTGGGCATGTGCAGGTGTAAGTGCATTTGCACATTTTATGTTATTCAATGTTGTGTACTCATATGTCATGTGTTTATGTGCTCCCACCACAACACAAAGTTCTTATGAAGAAAATAAAGTGTCTTGAAATTGAAATTGAAATTGAGGCGTAGCTGCCAAACTTCTGTAGTTTTTCAGGAGTTCCCCGGTTTTACAAAAATGTCGGAAGTTTTTAAGGCATGTTAAGAAAAAAAAAAATAGAGCTGAGACAGAGTTCTGCAGAAAGAGATATTGTAGAGGATATGTTTGCTAATATCTCCATTGCTCAGTTCCAGTGGTAATTTATGGAAAAATAATGCTTCACTCCCTTGATCTCTGGCTTCTGAATTTTATCTCCACAAAGTTAGCAGCTGTGTGAGAGCAAGCAATAATCGTTAGAAATTTTGCTTTGATGTCACGTGTGAAAGACTTCAGATTAAGTCTAGCTTCATTGTGTCATCTATGATGTGTCTGTGCACAGTCTCTTACAAGTTTGTGATCCAGTGTCTCAGGGTTTGTAAAAACTATGATACCTGACAGCATCAGGGTAGTGACAATGAGCTAGCCAAATTATACAGTAAAATGTGGATGAGATTTTAATATTTTTTTTTCTTTTAATGAGAGAGGAGAAAAGAAAACTCCTTATGATGTCTATCCAAGTGAATTACATAATCTAGTGTCTCTCGTTCTCTCAGTGCTTTTTTCTCCCTGTTTTCTTTTTCAGCTTTTTTCCAGCTTATTTTACACTAGAAAGGTGTGACTTCACACCAGTTTTGACAATCCAGTTGTCCATGGGCATATGGTAAAAAACAAAACAAACATGAGTGCTTTTCATGTTCAAAAGTAAAAGACATACATGTGTGCACACGCGCACACACATGCATGCAAAGGAGAAAAAGTTATGATCAATGACAATGAATTCTGCAAGCATTATACAAAATGTGGGCAAAGTGGGGGGAGGGGTGGGATGGGTGGAGAAATAGAACACTATAAGATTGTTGAATTTGAAGAATACTGTGGACAAGGACAGTATGTAGAGGGACAAAACAAACTGAAGAACTGAACAATGTGTGGACAAAATTTGGAACTTATGTGATCACACAATAAATGACAGATATTGCAACACTCTGAGAGAGATGTACGATTACTGCTGACCATGCCTTTTTTTTTTTAAATTAAAAAAACCACAATAATTGCACTTTTGGGTCTGCTGTGGTCATTTCTGATTGTGATTTGTCTTTGCTAGTTTTGAGTTCTGATCATAAGGTAATGATACTGTGTTTCTGGTTTTTTGTTGGGAAGTATATTGTCGGGGATGATGCCTTGTTCAAGAATTCCTTTACAGTACATAATCACAAGTGTGGTGCAAATAATGAGAAAGGTCATGGAAGGTAGTATATACTGTCAACTGTTGTAACACATTTTGCCCATAACTTTGTGTTAAAAAAATATTTTTTAGTCACTTGTGCTATGCATCTTATTATGATCATATTTTCTTGACAGTTTGACTAACGACAGTTGGTGGTATGGTGCATAATAGTCTTTAATTGAAACTGTGTGGAAGTTTTGTGTTAGTAATTTCTTTTTTTCAGTCTCTCAGACTGTGCTTTCTTTTTTTCTGTCATGTTTTTTTTTTTCTGTTTTTTTTTCTTTCTTCCCTATGAAGTCTCTACACTTTTGTAGTTCTCTTTTTTATAATTTGTAACTTGCTTTTTGAAATCAGGGGACCAGGTGGTGAGGTTGTAATGACTACCCCGAGGATACCAGGAGTCTATTCTGCAGTTTGTGTTTACCCTTGTCGCCTTTCTAACATTTTTTGCTTTGTTGTTGTTCTTCTATTGAAGCGTTTTTGATTTTTTTCACTTTTGTTGCGGGTCAGAGAGTGACAAATTAGTAGGTGGAGTGACCAGGGTTCCTGATTTGGTCTCCCTTGGAGATGTCAAAGGTTTAGGATTAGGAAGGTTGTGGATTGGTGTTGAGGGATTGTATACATGTACATAGGTAACCGTATGTATGTTGTTGGATTTGCTTCTTTTTTTTTTCAGGCCACGTAGATATGTATTTTGTGTTCGCTTTTTACACATCAGGCCTTTTTATGCATAATTTGATTTGTCATGTGTCTGCTTAGATAATTTGTTATTATTCAGTATTATTTAATATGTGGAAAAATAGATTTGCATATAGAGTCTTTATTTAAGGTCTTCTGCCATTTGTTGATTTTGGTAGTGTTTTTCTTCAGGAACAGATTGTTAGTAGTGTTTTTCTTTAGGAACAGTGTAAGATATGACAGCATGCCTTCTGCTGTGTTCTTTCCAAGGCTTGTTTGCTGTTATTTTTCTAAATATCAGATCAAAATGGCTGTAGAGTACCAGAATCTTTTTCACGAGCTTCTTTGCTGCAAAAATCTTAACTTTTCATGACAAGAATGTTTTACATGATACTAATTTGTAAACTAATGCACTTCTTTTTAACATCGATAAATGGTTTCAAAATCAGAGGGAATCTGTGTGATGTTTTTTAAGATTGCATAAATTATTATTTTAGGAATGAAAATGAATTTTGATATGAAACAGTTGATTTTTTTAACAGAGAATTTTAGAACGCTATGTGAATACCAAGTATTTTAACTATCGGTGATAAATACAACTACCCGCAAACCTTTCGAAGAAACACACAGTTTCTGTTTCTTGACATGAAGCGTGGAATCTCAATGTTATCAATGAAGTCAGCTTTGCTCATTATGACATAGATGATATTTTAATGACATGTCACAATTATTAAAATCCAAATATACTTAAAATACATACTCATTTTCTAGATTTTGTGTGTCATTGTAGACTGCATAGCTGCCAAGCCTTTAAACTTTTCTGGAATTTCCCAGTTGAGAAATGATTCCCCATATTTAGGGAAAAATTCCAGAATATCCAAATTTTGTTTGGAAATGTGGGGTTTTGGGGAGTATGTTTGAGCAAGGATGATAAAAAATTGAAAAAGAAAAAAATTAAAAGCCAAATGATGTTATGTGGACGTTGGCAGTTGTATTTATGGAAAATGCATTTCCCTCTAAAAACCGACATTTGTCGGCTGAAACTTAAGGGGTTTGGAATGCTACCAGTCAAAAGCTAACTTGCCCCTTCTTCACTTCACCAACCCCATTCATCCCCAGGTTCTGAATTGTGTCTCCAGAAGATTGACAGCTATGGGACTGTGAACAGATTCCATTGTAAGCCAATGTTGTCGCACAAGCAGAGCTGAAAACTTTACAGATTCAACATGACATCTCTTTGGTTACAATCCAGGAAGGAAAGGAAAGAAGAAACGGGACTGCTATTGTAAATCCTGTGTTATGCATGGCAGAAACAACAAAAGCAAATGGATATTTGAAGCAGATTTGAAATTTCAGTGTATTATTGTGTGTCTTAAAACATGACCAGTCTTATTGAGAAGAGCTGGCTGCATCGGTAACAGTGAGACCGATTCGAAATTTCTTTAGCAAGGAATACAGATATGTTTCTCTGATTGGGTGTACATGGTTGTTGAAAGTATAAACTGCTTACATGATGGTTATCACTGTTGTGGAAGCTGCTTGATTTAACGTTAAAGTTGTCATGATCCATCTTAATGATCTGTCTTGTGCTTTGAAATGACTTTTACACCGTTAAGATTGTAAAGAAAAGATTATTGCCAAGTTAGATCAGATGAGAAGACTTGGAAAATTGGTGTTTTATTTGCATAGATATTTAACAGCAAGGACCAAAGGAAAGTATTGGCAGATCGTTCTTTGCTGCTTTTAACCCCTTCACTGCCACAGTATAATAGCACATTTGAAAATCTGTCTGCCGTGGTAAAATTGAGCTTTTTGGGGTAGGTTCAATGAATTAGTTATGCTCACTTATTTCTTGACAGATCTCTTTGATTTTTTGCATGTTTTGTTGTTATGCATTTGTCTACAATGTTCTATCAAAATGGCTTGATTATGTTGATAATTAGTATAGCAGAAGTTGACATAATTATAAAAATTTTACCAAAAATAACAGTTTTCGAGTGTACACAAACACATTGCGCCAAACAGAATGAGTCAAAACACTGAAAAAGTGGTCTTACTACTTATTGAATATCAGCACTAACACATGAAAGTCATATAAATCCCAAGGAATGTTGTTCTTGATGATAATCTGCTCATAATTGGGGGTACTATTTTTTAGGTAAAAAGGGGCATAATCATGCTTTTTGCGGTATGTTCACTAACATGTACATTACTCATTTATTTGTTGAGTTATTTGTTAGATTTTTTGTGGATTACTTACTTATACCCTTGTCTACAATTTCACATCATTCAATATTGGTTTTGTTGGTTATGATGATGGTTCACACTAATAACATGTGATAAAACAGTTTTTGTTTTGTTTTCAATGTGAGAGTTTTAGAATAATTGAGCATATAAAAACCCACTAAACACAACAAAAATACCTTTTGGTGTTAGCTCAACAACATTACAAACACCCTGGGATTGATATTGTTGTCAATAAAATCTCCCTCTGTGTAACAATCTGTCTGTTACTGGGGGTACCCAAATTCTCTAGAAAGGGGCATAATTTTACTATTTGGGGTAGGCTCAGTACCTCAATTACTGCTTATGTATTTCTTTACATATGACTTAGATTTTATGGCTTCTCTTCCTTATACTACAAACTTTGATGCTATATAACAATAATGTAGTTTTGTGTGCCATTAGGGGATGGACAGGGATACATATATTGGTGGTTTTACAAAAAGAACAGTTTTCAGGTATACATAAACAAATTGCACCATATAAAATCATTGAAAACGATGAAAAAGTGATGTGACTAATTGTTCAACATCAGCACTAACACATGACAGTCATATAAATCCCAAGGAATGTTGTTCTTGATGACAATCTGCTCATAATTGGGGGTACTATTTGTTGGGTAAGAAGGGGCATAATCATGCATTTCACGGTATGTTCACTAACATGTACATTATTCACCCATTTGTTGAGTTATTTGTTAGATTTTTTGTGGATTACTTACTTATACTCTTGTCTACAATTTCACATCATTCTATATTGGTTTTGTTTGTTATGATGATGGTTCACACTAATAACATGTGATAGAACACACACACACACACACACACACACACACACACACACACAACACACGCATACATACAAACAGTTTCCACACACACACACACATACATACACACACACACACACACACACACACACACACACAGTAAGCAGACCCACAGTTGAGCACACACACACACACATACACACACACATACAACACATGCATACACACAAACAGCTTCCACACACACACACACACACACACACACATTACACATATGCACAAACACACACTAACAGTATCACACACACATGAATGTAAAAACACCACAATGATACAAACAAAAAAAACTGCTGTGGATGAGTGCTTCTGTGTTATACAAAATGAACAAACTTATATGGAAAACTTGCATACAGAAATAAATAATGCTTAGGCGCGTGCGTGCGCGCACACACACACACACACACACACACACACACACTCACACAGTCCCACCTATCCATACAGTCATTGTTTGCCATAATTGTAGTTTCAGTAGGAAATGGGGCAAAGAAGAGAAATACAGAAAATGAATAGTCAAGGAATGAAGAATCATGTAGTAAAAACAAAAACAAAACAAAACAAACAACAAAAGAAAAATAGAGCTACTTGCCTGAAACCAGTTTCTGGTCATGAAGGAACTGAAGACTGGAACTTTGTACAGCTGAAAATTGGCACAGTTGACTTGCAGACCAGAATTCCCAGTCAAAACAACTGCAAGGTTGAAGGGCTGTGCACCTCTTTCTTTGATCAGCTGTTGCTGACCACGCCTCATGCCACGCCCCCGGCCGCTTCCACGGGACCTTCACCGTCGTTCTGAACCCGTACCATGTCACCACCCCGTTCGTCAAGAAAGGAGGGGGTGCAGTGCTCGTTCACGGCACGCGTTCGGCAATTTCCGCTTCGTCGCCCACCTGACGGCTCTTTCTTTACTGATGTGTTGTGTACAGAACAGTGAAGCCACGTCATCACCAGCATGTATCTCCGATAAAAGTGGATAGTGCTGATTCCCATCCGTCTCCTCCTCATCGCTAGTATCAGGATCCGATCCTCAAAGGTCTTCTTCATCACTCTCTTGATACTTTATAACGTCATCTAAAATATCAAGGGCAGTGTGACGCTTGGAAACGGGACGCGTCGACGAAGTGCTAGTTGAGCTGCCATCTTGACTATGCTTATCAGCTGTGACCTCTCAACTCGCAATTTGCATAACATGTGGTCAGCTGGCTGCTCGCGAGAAGGGAAAGGGCTGTTCCTTGACACCAGTAGAAGAGGTGAGAACATTTTAGAGGGTCGTCTCCCAAGTAGATTTTTGCTTTCTGTTACGAAGTTACGAAGTTACGACGAGACACTCTCGTTCGGGCGTAGCGGTTTTCTGTTTTCTGAACGTGCGTTACACGTTCCAGGGAGGGAACGGGTTAATTCCATAGACACAATTCATTTGTACATTACAGTAACTGTACACATTGTGTCAAATGGACGCTAGCAGTCCAGATTACGGTTTCAATGTACTCATGTTTTTTTGTATGTGTGTGTATTTTTGTACCACTGTTGTGTTTTTACATACTTATAACTCATTCTTTGTCAGGTGTGGGTGATGACTGTCTGTAGTGTTAGCATACCCTAATTTTATTTGCTTGAAGGATATTATTAAATAGTTCAGCCGTTATGTTGTCGACTGGGTAAACAGTGCCATCATTCCATTTGTTTCTTTCATTGTCATTTAGTTTTTTTTGTGTGGGGCTTTAACAGAATTGTACCCGAAATTGTGATATTAGAAGTTTCCCTCATTCTGACATTCCACTCTTGATATTACTTTTGTTAGAAATGTCCATGTTTTTCAGGAGTGTGTCCTCATTGCCCTGTATGTTTTTGTTTTCAAAACTCGTGTAGTTAAGATTGATTTTTTGACTTTTGAAATTAAAAACTGTATTTTTCGGTATGTTACTGGTTTGCTTTCTTTCCATGTGAATTATGTCTGTATACTATGTGCATTCTTCTACTTACGTAATTGTGCTGCAGAAAGCAGTCAAGCACATTTTGAAAAGAGACAGCATGACTTAGTTACATTTATTCATTGACTGATCTTTTCAAAATCAAGCCAGTTTTTCAGTTCAGGTGGGGAGCTGTATATTGTCAGAATAGCTAACATCATACAAACATTTACTACTCCACTGGGGAACTTACATTTTTACTGGTGTCTGTCAGCCTACCTGTCTGTCAGCAAGATTACGTAAAAACTAAGGAACTGGTTTCTATGAATTGTGAAAAGATGAAATGGGGCCTGAGGATTTCTCTCTTTAGTTTGGGGCCAGATGGGGTGTGTGGATCTGGATCAAAGAGCAGATCCAGGATCCATTTGACCTGTGTGGCTTTCTAATTCACTAATATGCTTAGTTTCTTCAGTAAGCCATCTGTTCACGTTTCCCTGGAAAAAAACAATTTTTAGTGTATGGTGCATTGAATTATAAATCCAACGGCTGCAGAAGTGGATCTTCTGAAGTTAGAATCATATGTACACAGGAGAAATAGAAATCACAGATTTTCAGGTACACACACACACACACAGGCACATGCTCTTCTGCATGCAAGCAAATACACATGCACACAAACACAGACTTGAAAAAGTTTATTAGAAATAAAATACATCCAGATGTTTCTTTCATTTACTCATTTATACACACAACACAAATCTGTGTCTTCAATGAATTATATTCTTTGAACATAAAGTGAAAGAAAAACGTTTTGTGTGTGAAATCACAACAATTTGTGCTTAAAGACAAAAACAAGATTCTTGCTGCTTGATGTCAAAAACAAGAGTCCTGCTAATTTTATCACAGGTTATTAGCTCATTAAATGTGACAATGTATGTGTAACCTTCTCTTTGAAAACAAAACGAAAAATCAAACCCTTCATTGTTCCATTCTCCTCTTGAACAGACCTCTCACACATGCAACTTATTAGGCATTTGAAGCATTATTTCTTCATGTTTTTAATTTAACAAAATAGACAGAGATTTTATAAACACGGATGTCTTCTTTTTTGTTTTTATAGTACTATTTTGCCCACCCCCCCCCCCCCTTTTTTTTTTTTTAAATCTATTTTCTTTTTCCTTTCAAATTATTCGCCATAAGCATTTCTTGGGAGAAATAATTCTCCATTATCTTATACTGAGAATCCCATGAAGTGTTTACAATGGAAAAGAATGAAAAAAGACATCAAATAAATTTAAAAAAAAGAAAAAGTATGAGACTGGTGTGAAAATTAGCTCCCCCCCTACCCCTCACACTCTTTTTTTTTTCATCCAAAATTAAATCAGTGTAGTTTCAATTCACTGACCCATGCTTCAAGTTACACAAATAGAATACACTCTTTTACCTTAGATAAGTGGCATTACGCATAGTCAAAAATAGCAGACCAGATGTAAAATTTATCAACAAAGTGAGTTTTCATGGTCAAAACCTAAATCTGATTTCAGTCTCGGAAAGATGCTTTCAATATCTCCACACACACATACGCATGCACGCGCGAGCACATACACACGTACATACACACACACACAGAGCACATTACTCAGCAGTTTATACCTTGATGTCCAGACCGCGAGGATCACAAATGAGTCTGTGCTGGGAGTAACATAAATAATACTGTTCATCAGTCGTGTCACACCTAGGACGGGGAGTAATGTATGCGCAAGGCATGTGTCATGTGATTATGTTGCCATGGTGACGGCGTTAAAGGTCAATCTGTCTGCGGCCTGGCTATAGGGCTTGTCGCTGTACAGAAGTCGAGCGCTTCGTTCTCGTGTCTGCTCCAGCTCTTGCCAGCGGCTCTCTTCTAGTGCTTTCTGCTCCAGACAGATCAGTGAATAGTGTCAGACTTCATCATTGTCATCTTTTTTGTTTTTTTGATAACTTTTGAAATTCCACAAGTTCCTCTACATATAATTTCAACTTTTCACAAAAGGAAAACTAAGTTATACAATAACAAATTTGGGACTGAAGAAAGAAAAAATTAGACTGAAAAGCAACAACAACAAAAAACACACACACAAACAACACACAAGATCAGTTGATTTTATGTGTGTGTGTGTGTGTGTAAACATGCTTGCATGTGTACTCTTGTGTGTGTGTGTAGTGTTGTGTGTGTGTGTGTGTGTGTGCCTCGGCTTTCTACTCGGAACAGATCAGTGAATATCTTCATATATCTATGTTGTCCTTGGGTTTGTGCATGCATATGGGCCTGTATGTGTGTACGTGTGTTTGTCTTCATCAATCCAGTGCCCTCCCCCCAAAACTCTGAACATGATGAGAACTAGAATACAACTTATAACAATAAACAAGGCAACAAAAATGCAACAAACATAATGTCAATGATCAGTAAAGAAGCATTTGAAAAAAACAACTGGTAATGTAACATAAATGCAGAGCACATGTTTTTTTAACTTAAAAGTCTGTCCTCGGTGAATTCACTTGTTACCTTGATCTTAAAAGTCAGTTGAAATTAGAGGTACGGAGCTGAGTAAATTTTTTGAATGAAAGCATGTAATCAATTTCAGTTTTTAGTTGTAAGAACACAGGTAAATGCTGTCTGGAAAGATATTTAAATTTCTTGAACTTTTTCAAAATGAAAACAAACCAAAAGTTTTTAATGCTCTTTGCACTTCCTTATGGCAGTTTGTCAGCCTTACAAAAAGAGCTCCACTGGAAGAAGGTGGCCAATGGAGTGTAACAATTAGTAATCCTTAGATTAAACAGAAAAATATGAAATACTTCATTTCAGAGGTAAGATTTTGACTCGCTTAAGTGTGCAGCAGTTCGTCTATGGCTCAGTGTATAAATGTGAGTGTGTTTGTATATGTCTGTCTATGCAGAAGGGAGAGAGGGCGGCACAGAGGCAGCGAAGTAAGGTATAGCTATTTGTGTATTCTTCTTCTTCTTCTGCGTATGCAGGCTGATACTCCTGCGGACACTCCCTGCATAGACAGACAAGGATTAATCCCATCTACCCAACAAAGGGAGTGGAGTTTTGTGTGTATGACCGTTTTTTTTATCTCGCCATTAAGCAGCCATACTCCAACTTCAGGGATGGTGCATGTTACGTGTAACATGTCATCCATACCAACAGCCAAACTGGCCTTCTCTTATGAAAGTTGGTGATGGGATTTTACGTGTGTGCAAGATGTTATGCGTGCGTTCACACATGGAACCTCGGTTTATAGTCTCATTCGAAGGACTTTTGGGAAATGGAGTCAAAACCAATGTTAACTCCAAGGGAAAAATCCCCCTGTGCCGAAACGGCCCGGTGGAGATTTGAACCGCAACGCCAAGATTACAAGTCCGGCCCGCTACAATTTGTGTATAATTTTGTTTGTGTCTTGGAGCCAGAAGAGCTGGAACGCATTTGTTTTAGAGTATGTATGTGACTGTGTGTGACCGGGTGCATGGCTCTGTGTGTGTGTGTGTGTGTGTGTGTGTATGTGTGTGTGAAAGCACTCACAGTTGTTCGGGGACAGTGAGTGAGCTGTGTTCTATTTGTATGTGCATGAAATACAAGGAGAGGGGGGCCGGATAGCTCAGTTGGTAGAGCGCCGGACTCGTGATCCTGGGGTTGCGGGTTCGAATTTCGGTATAGGGGGATTTTTCCCTCGGAGTTAACATTGGTTCTGACTCCATTCCCCATATAGTCCTTCGAATGAGACTATAAACCGAGGTTCCGTGTGTGAACGCACGCATAACATCTTGCACACACGTAAAATCCCATCACCAACTTTCGGAAGAGAAGGCCAGTTTGGCCGTTGGTATGGATGACATGTGACACATAGCATGCACCTTCCCCGAAGATGGAGTATGGCTGCCTTAATGGCGGGATAAAAAAGGGTCATACACACAAAACTCCACTGCCTGGCTATACAGGGAGTGTCCGCAGGAGTATCAGCCTGCGTACGCAGAAAGAAAGAAAGAAAACACAAGGAGAAGCATGTCATGAGCACATTGCTGTGGTACACAGCCCATCTTCAGAGCCCTACCCTCTGCCCCATCAGGGAGGCGGTGCGAGCAGCAGCGCGGTTGGTGGAGAAGCGCGCCTGGTCCTGGCTGCGCAGTCGTGCCTGGCGTTTTTCTTCCACTTGTCTCTGCAAGTCGTTCAGCTGCGCCGAAGATGGCACTGCTCTGGTCTTGCCCTTCTTCTTCTCTTCCAGTCTGACAGACAAAATAGACAAAAGACATGGAATGTTCATGCTTATTTAAATGACAAGGAAAGCAGCTCATTTTGTTTTGTTTTGTTTTCTAATTGTGTTGCTCTCCTGTTTTTCTTATTTTTTTTACATTTTCCTGGTTCCCCTTTTGTCAAGCGTTTTAAACCCAGTGAATTCACTTCAATTATTTCATTGCCATACATAACGTTGATGTTTGTTACATCAATTTTTCCCAGTTTATCTGAACAAATGAACTTAGCTGTGACGTTTGACTGTGCTTCTGCTGACCAGTGTATGAAGGCAGGATGGAATCAGGTGAAGGAACAGGCAAATTCATCAAGTTGAAGATGCAAATGGCACAGGCAGGAACAGGCAAGTGCGGGAAAGTAGAAGCTTTGAAGAGGATTATAAGTATAACCTGAAAAGGCCAAAGAAACAGGAAAAACTGGAAAGCCTGTTCTGATGAATGGACCAATACCTGATCTCCTGATTCATACTGACGTGCAAAACCACAGCCAAACATCACAGGTAAGTAGGTTACATGTTCAGACAGTGTATTGCGCATTTTCATGAAGTAGGTTACATGCTCAGATGGTGTAAAGAAGACTTTGCAAATAGACATTAATGATTTTAATCGAATGATCAAATCATTGAGACATAAAATGTTTATGTACATTTCTGTTTCTTGAAAAGTTAGA
>CM031597.1:36463872-36468872 GCA_018398815.1 Conus ventricosus | reverse complement strand
ACATTTTGTAAAATGCCATAACAGGTTTTACACTGATAACAACGAAACAACTGGCTGTCATGCAATGCTGTTGTTGCAGGGCTGGGGGGAGGGGGGATTTCTGTTAAGTGTTTGATAAACAGCTGGTTTGAACTGGTATTGGTTTATATAAAATGAAAAGAAATATACAGTTGTCTGTGAACAAAACAATGTATGAAGAATTCTTTAAATAAAAGATGTTAGAAAGGTTTAGAAATCAGAATATTGACAAATTCATGTCAGTTGATAGCTCATTCATCCCAGCTAGTTTGTAGGTTTTTCCGTAACTGTTTCATGAAGGGCTAGTTTAAGTTAATAATTGTTCTATAAAATAAGAAGAAATCAATGACTTTCTGTGAACAAAGTAAGAAAAATTCTTCAAATAAAAAAAACACATAGAAAGAGTTTAGAAATCAGAATATTAACACAGTCATTTATCAAACCTGAATTGTAATAAAGTAAATCATACAACTCTGAACAAAACAGTAAAAAAAAAAAAAAATAAATAAAAAATTAAAAGGATCATAACTGTCCACATGTGGGAAAAAAGAAAAGAAAAAAAAGAGGATAAAATTCAATGCATTATAAACACAAATTAAACTGAAAAAAAAAACAACATAAAAAGAACAAGAAGCAGTGACATCAACAATAAAAAAGGTCTATGGACCATCACCTCACCTCGGCAATAGACATCTCACTCAGGAGCCGGGCACCGGCGGTGGCGGTGAGGTCCACCATTTTCTGACGTGGGGCGGGAGAGGCCTCTGCCGCTCGGATCTGGTGGATCAGGTCCAGCTTGCGCCGCATGTCTGCCTCAGCCTGCACAGTGCACAGCAGATCAGGATTATAATCACGGACATTGCAACCACTCTGGCATCTGCGTTAAAAAAAAAAAAATGCTTTATATAGTTTGCTGTTATAACCGTTCTTATAACTGCAGATTCGCATGATTTGATCTTTTTTTTCAAAATGGACTGACTGAGGGTGGAGAAGGAAGCAAAATGTAGAAAGAGAGGGGGTTAGTTACCGCCAAAGACATTGACAAACATAGCACAGGACAAGACACAGAAAGAGAGGGGGTCAGTTACCACCAAAGACATTGACAAACAAAGCACAGGACAAGACACAGAAAGAGAGGGGTCAGTTACCACCAAAGACATTGACAAACAAAGCACAGGACAAGACACAATGCATTTCCACCTCTTGGGTCTTCTTCAGGCAAAAACAGATAACATTTAAGACAGTACAAACAAAGAATGAAGAGTTGCTTATCTTTCTATGTATTTGGCACCCAAATAAACCAGTAAAACATTATTTAATCTGTTAGTATCATTGTTGCTGTCATTTTCCGTGCTGTGTTTCTGTGATTTATGTCACCTCAGTTTTGAGTTTGAGCTGGCTTGTTCCACTGTGTCTCTGCACACGTTATCTGTCTATGTCCAAGTGAGAAACAGATTTTCTGATGGCATCTTAAATAAACAACATCTTTAAATGAAAGAAAAATTCCGAAAAGATGAAGTCACATACAATATAAAGTATGATTATATGAAACATAAAGATGCACCCACTCCTCTCTCTTTGCTTCTTCCACCCTTGCTTGTGTATTGGCTGGCACACACATATAGTTGAATCCATGTTACTATTACATGCAAGTGGCAGCATACACAAGTACTGTGTCTGTTTAAAGATCCAAGTCTAGTGTCGATTTCTAGAAATGAATAAGTAAAAACGTTTCCATGCACATACACACAAAGAAGAACATACTGACAATATCAATTTTTCATGAAAAAACAACAACACCACCACCACTTGCAAAAGAAGGAACTTTATGACAGAAATACAGGAATATGTAAAAGTCCTTCTCTACCTACAACATGGTCAAATTAAGGGGCAAATAAAGGGTTGGCTTCCTTTTCCCTTCATTCAATTACTTTGAAAGTCCTGATAGATCAGTGCAGATGTCATATGAGATCAGTGTGCATGGCTGGTCAGGATGTATGAATATTAGGGAAGAATTTAACCCTTCATTTTCCTTCCACAGAACGCCAATCAGATGTCATATGAGATCAGTGTGCATGGCTGGTCAGGATGTATGAATATTAGGGAAGAATTTAACCCTTCATTTTCCTTCCACAGAACGCCAATCAGATGTCATATGAGATCAGTGTGCATGGCTGGTCAGGATGTATGAATATTAGGGAAGAATTTAACCCTTCATTTTCCTTCCACAGAACGCCAATCAGATGTCATATGAGATCAGTGTGCATGGCTGGTCAGGATGCATGAATATTAGGGAAGAATTTAACCCTTCATTTTCCTTCCACAGAGCGCCAATCAGCAGGGGGAAAAGGTGGCCAAGGTTGCTTTCACTGAAAGGCTGGAGGGGTTGCCTCTTTCTGCTCTGCCCATGACTAGCGATCTGGCATCATGGTACACATATTTCTCCCTCCGCCCTGTCTTTATTCTTGACTGATGAAAGCATATTTTGACAGTTCTGCTAAGTAATTCTACAACAGACACTACTCCTGCAAGCTTCCATGTGACTTTTGTGATGAATTCACAAGCACACTTTTATTTCCATGCTTTTTGTTTGTTTGTTTGTTTTCAATCATTATGACAAAATGGTAATGTTTAACTACTCAGCAGTTTGTCAAGCAAACGGGTTAAGACAGTGATTTTGATCCACAAGGATCGCCACAATCACTAAATCATGGAGAGATGTGACTTATCTTTTCATGCAAGAACTATTGATGAAACCTATAAAACAAATGTGTTAACCCATTCCAAACCAGTCCGAGGGGACAGCTTATCTATGCAGCAATGTATTACAGGCCAAAAGGGTTAAAACTGTTTAGGGTCAAACAAAATGTTAGATTTCCAGCTTTGAAGCAGTCTCCATCAGCACCATCAGCATCAGGTTGTCATTAGGCCACACACCCATAGAGTCCCTGCAGTAGGTAGTAAGACACAGGTGACATTTCCCCTCCCCAGTTTTCCCTGAAAGGACTCACATCTTCCAAGGCTTGTCTCATCAGCTCCCGGTTTTCAGCAGCCACTTGTTGAACTGCACAAAGAGAAAGAAAAAATGTCAGAGTTTGAATCCACATGTTATCCGTACGACATGTCAGACAACACTGATAATTTGTTCTATGTAATACAGACACTAAGTTGTCCATTCTCATCCTCATGTACATATGATGGGTTGTTTGCTTTATATGCTTTTCTTTTACATGTGTGTTTCTGGACACATGAAAATGTGTTTATATTTGATAAAAATTAAGAACATTAGAAAAAAAAATCAACTGTAGTGTGGGGTATGTAAAGGACTGACAGATAATTCAAAAGTAAAATGAAATCAATGAAATTCTTACAATGTCATAGATAACTTTTCTTGGCTGTAAAACACCTAAGCAAAAAAATAAAAATGAATAAAAAAAAAAAGAGATATGTTGCTCCAGTACTTACAATATCTAAGTGTTCAAGAAAATCATGAAGAAATGATAACAGACTAAACTGCTGACATTGTTACATGATTGTCAAAAAATCAAAACTGACTCTACATTAACATAATCAACTGATCCTTCAGCACAAATCTACAATTTGCTCTTTTATTACAGAGCAGACATTTCTTTGAGGCATCAGAGTACATGGACCTATCAGTAATATCTTCATTGCCGAAAGAAAGGAAGAAAAACAAACAAACAAACGTCCAAATATTAATCTGGTGATTTTTGTAGAGAATGCACAGCGAACAAGGATCTGACATGTGGAATATTTAATTACCTATCTTTCTCTTGGATTCCTGAAGCTTCTTCTTGGCATCCCTGGCATTTCTATGGCCCTCCAGAGTCTGGTCCACCAGGTTTCTGAAAGACAGACAGCAGCACCTTATCAGACAGTCCAAGAGGGTTGACACCATCAAAAAATGGAAGTAATGAATTGTTTTCTGTTTTCTTGCTGTTTGGTTGTGTTTAGTGTCAAGACCTTCATGCTGTTCATCCCATCTCCGTCACTGGCGATTTCAGTGTCAGGGTTCTATGAAACAACCCACTACAAGAGTCCCTGCATTGCAGCTCAGTAACTCCAGTGGTGTTCAGTGCAGTGGTGCCTTGTTCCCAAAAACACAGGGTACCATCTGCTGAGACTCTTCCAAAGGCTATGACCGCTTAATCTCAGAGCCGGAGACAGTGAGCATTCGCTGTGGAGTGGAGATGGTCATTATGTCCATTCTATCACATTCGTCTTCTCACAGTGAAGACTCTGCAGAGACAATCATGCCAGAAGAAGTTGAAACTGAAGTTATCATGACAGCAAGGTATGAAGGAATTTGAAAATTATTTGATTTTCTGTATTTCATGACTGATGAACATGAGGATGGTCGTGACGATGATGGAATTTCACCCATATCTGGTTTATGTCATCCTTTCATCCTAATTCCTGGCATCATAGTTCAAAGGACTCCCTGTGCATCAGCCGTGTTGGTCAGGTTACTTGATCTATGCTCCCCTCCTTCTAATAAACACCCATACATCCTCTGCAGAAAAAAAAAAATAATGAACACCCCCCCTCCTCCCCCCAAACCCCACCCATCTATGAAAAGGGCAAGACTGAAAAGTGTGCGTGCACGTGCGCACACGCACACACACACACACACACACACACAGTTCCACCCAGCTGTCCATCCCCACCTCCATCCCATCCCATACACTTGTTTAATGCAGTGACCCACCTGACCATCTGCTCTTCTTGCAGTCTTTGTTCCAGGTAGTCTTGCATCAGTTCTTCCGCCTGAAAAAGACAGTCCCAGTTTCAGTGCATGCTTCTCTCTCTCTCTCTCTCTCTTTCTCTCTCTCCCCATTTTTTGTTCTTTTTCCTATTTTCTCAATTAAAACATCTGAACATGCACAGCCAAATTTGCTTCTCCCCCCCCCCCCTCTCTGTCTCTTTCTGTCTGTCTGTCTCTCTGTAGCATACTAATCTAT
>CM031597.1:36451372-36453872 GCA_018398815.1 Conus ventricosus | reverse complement strand
CTGAGAAGTGTATGCCTGATATTCATGGTAAGTATGGCTTGAGAGGTCCGTATGCCTGTTATTTATGGTAAGCATGCCCTGAGAAGTGTATGCCCAATATTCATGGTAGGTATGCCCTGAGCGGTGTATGCCTGATATTCATGGTAAGTATGCCCTGAAAATGGTATGCCTGTTATTCATGGCAAGTATGCCATGAGAGGTGTATGTCTGATATTCATGGTAAGTATGCCCTGAGAAGTGAATGCCCGATATTCATGGTAAGCATGCCTTGAGAGTGTATGCCTGATATTCATGGTAAGTATGCCCTGAAAAGGGTATGCCCAATATTCATGGTAAGTATGCCCTGAGAAGTGTATGCCCGATATTCATGGTAAGTATGCCCTGAGAGGTGTATGCCCGATATTCATGGTAAGTATGCCCTGAGAGGTGTATGCCTGATATTCATGGTAAGCAGGCCTAGAGAAGTGTATGCCTGATATTCATAAATATGCCCAGAGAGGTCTATGCCTGTTATTCATGGTAAGTTTGCCAAGAGAAGTGTATGCCCAATATTCATAGAAGTATGCCCTGAGAGGTGTATCCCTGATAAACATGGTAGGTATGCCCTGGGAAGTGTATGCCTGATATTTATGGTAAGTATGCCCTGAGAAGTGCATGCCCGATATTCATGGCAAGTATGCCCTGAGAGATGTATGCCTGATATTCATCGTAAGTATGCCCTGAAAAGTGTATGCCTTACATTCATGATAGGTATGCCCTGATAGGGGTATGCCCGATATTCATGGTAAGTATGCCCTGAGAGGGGTATGCCTGATAAACATTGTAGATATGCTCTGAGAGATGTATGTTTGATATGCATGGCAAGCATGCCCTGAGAGGGGTATGCACACACGCACCCACACATGGAATTTCACTCTCCCCCTCTAGCCCTGTCTAATATCACATAGCTTTATGAAAAGATGCTAAAAGTACTACTATTACTACAAACATAACAACAACAACAACAACAACAACAACTACAACTACTACCTACATACACGTGCAGGCATGAGTGAACTCACAAACACACATATACACAGAAAAAAACACCCCACAGACAAACACACACTATCAACTTGCCCACACACCTACATTGCAAGGAATATATGAAAGAGGGAACAAAACAAACCACAAACTAGGAGGGCCCTCACAACAGAGACCGCAGAGCTCTACCAAGGAAGTAGACCAGACCTCTTCACATCGACCAAAGCCTACCCGAATCTGACGCATATCTCTTGATATATCTCCAAAAGTATCACCCATTGCAAGGAACCTGTGACACCCCCCCCCCCCCCCCCCCCCCCCCATCTGCAAAGATGTGTTTCTGTCACTGATGCATTGAAATTGTTTCAGAGAGCCAAAGTAAATCCTTATAGTCTGAACTACACTTAGGAATAGTTGCTAGGTTTCTAGGTGTCCATACATCTTATTGACTAATTATTTTCATAGAATTCCACGCATTACGTTTCAAGAAATTTACTGAAAATGTTTAACTGCTCTACTGACTTCAAAATGCTAAAATAAAGTGTAGGAAAAAAAAATACTGGATGTGCCCTTTGATGTGGATTTGCACCAAAACAATGGGTGTGCTCTTAGGCCAATATATCAATTTCTGTTAAAATCTGTTGACCAGTACTTTGCACGAGCTTCCTGACGGACAGGCAAACCAACAGACTCAGGTGGAAGCAATACCACACGGCTGAGCAGTATCAAAGGAAAGACACAGGCACATGGACAGACCGACAGATCGACAGAGCATTTACCGAAGCAACGGGCCGAGAAGCTTGCTCTGCACAAAGGTGGAATCGTAGATGGTGCTCCAGCCGTCCTTCACCCATGTCTTCAAGTTCTTCTCATCCAGAAAGAAGTTCATGAACTGCCACAAAAACGAAGTTCACCTCAAAGTTTGCATTCGGTAAATCTTAGGTAAAGCAGGTAAGACTTACAGGACGTCTTTAGCATGATGATGTTCAACAATGAAAAGACTGTGCCAGGTTGGAATGAATGGATGTTACTTTGTGTTTGTACTGTCCTTTGTGCTGTTGCTGACTAATTTTTTTTCCGTTTCGTTTTATACTTCTCTCCTCAGACAGAAATGTAATGTTCACCACTGGTGATATTTTTGTTGTTGTTGCGAATTCGACCATCTTTAATAATTCATCACTCAGGTCGCCACATTCTGTCTTCAGTGATGATGTCTAAACACCAAACCAGCGTGCATGTATTTGATTTTCATGTCATCCACCATCCATCCTACCAGCACAGGGTGCGACAGGTGGAATAGGAAAGAGTCTGTTTTTCTTTTCTTTTTTCAATGTATTCAAGCACGTGATCTGCGTTTGTTAAAGTCTTATCAAAAGACCGACAAGGAAGGAACTGAGAGATGCCAACTCAGAAGAGAATCCCTCTTCTCATCTGGCTGTTTGGAGTGGGAACCGAACCCTAGACCTTGGAAGAAGAC
>CM031597.1:36443728-36445372 GCA_018398815.1 Conus ventricosus | reverse complement strand
CCGCGCGCACGCGCCCCCCCACTCACACACACACACACACACACACCACCACACACAACACACACACACACACACCCCACAAACACACACAAAACCGGTTGCACTACGTACATGTGTTGTCGCCGTTGTTCGTTCCAATGCACGCCTAGCTGCAGTTTGTTACCTACTCTCCCCTCTCTTGCTTTAAGAAGAAGAAGAAGGAGAAAAAGAAGAAGAATCTACATAATTTCGTCACCGACAACATTTTTTCACACACACACCCTCCGCCACCCCCCCCCCCCCCCCTCTCTCTCTCTCTTCTTAAAGTTACCTTTGAACTGAATTCTTCCATAGTTTTACTTTAAATAGAAAGAAAAGGTTGGGGGGTGGGGGAGGGTGGAGGGAACAAGTGAGAGAAGAGGGCGGGGGGGTGGGGGGTGGGGAGTGGATGAAAGGGGGCAGGGAAGAAGAAGAGAAGAAGAAGAAGCACGTTTCCAGTTTTGTGGGGACAGATTTAGCAGTGACCTTGCCAGGACGAAAGAACATCGTTGACACTGAACAACAACCATTATTTTCAGTTGTGTCAGCCCCCCCCCCTCCCCCGACCCCAACGCTGTTGGTATAATGCACAGTTTGGCGCCTTCGACCGCCCCCCAGAAAGGCGTGGCATGGAAGGGTTGGTGGTGCAATGGAAAGGTCACTTTTCGATGTTTCCACATCGCACCCGTCCACCCCCTCTCTACGTCAGCCCCCCCCCCCCCTCTCCCATCTCCCTTCAGCCTTTCATCTCCACCAATGTTCCACTGTTTTCCCTTTTGTTCGTTCGTGCCGTCAAAGTCAGGTTAAAGTACATCACGTGTAAGCAAATGTGTCTGTGTGTGTGTGCTGTGTGTGCGCGTGCACACGCTCGCGTGTGTGCGCGCGCGCGCGCTCCCCGCAGTTGTGTTGTGTGTGTGAAAGTGAATCAATTCAAGTGAAAAAAAGCGCCAACAACAATGAATAAAAAATCCATGTAACAGTTAATGAAGAAACCACATAAAATTAACAAACAAGTTCATTCTTAAGAAAAAAACTAACAAACAAACGAACAGGCAGACAAACAGAAAAAAAAAAAGTTTAACTCGATCAATAAACGCACAAGGAATTCAAAAAGAAAGAGAACGTATCGCTTATCCCATCTATCCCACACCACCCTCCTCTCCTCCCTCATGCAGGCATCTGATGCGAAACCAACTAACACACACAAAACTGCTCAATGTTACCTTGTGATGCTCTGTCCATCATGTCGATCTTCACACACACACACACACACACACACACACACACACACACACACACACACACATACATACATACACATACACACATACACATGCACGCGCGCGCACATCACACACACACACACACACACACACACACACACACACACACACACACACACACACTCACTCACTCACCACAGACAGACAGACACACACACACACACACGCTCACTCACTCACAGACACACACCACACACACACACACACACACTCACAGCACACACATACACACACACACGCGCGCGCACATCACACACACACACACACACACACACACACACACACACACACATACACACACACACACACACACACACACACACACACACACACACACACGTAC
>CM031597.1:36426228-36436228 GCA_018398815.1 Conus ventricosus | reverse complement strand
TACTAAAAAAATGCAACTGATGGCTGCCAGATCAATGATGCTATCATGAAGTAATAAAAAGAAAAAATAGCTGCCACATTACTGCTGCTATCATGAAGCAAAAATATGCAGGTAACAGCTGCCATATTCATCAATGCTATCATGAAGTCATTGAAAATATTGCTCCCGATGGCTGCCAGGTGATTGATGCCATCATGAAATCATTAAGGAAACCAGCTTCTAATGGCTGTCAAATTATTGACTCCATCATGAGTTATTAAAAGGAAATATCTGCTGATGGCAGCCAAATTATTGATGCTATAATTAAGTCATTAAGAAAGAAAAAACAAAAACAAAAAACAGCCGCTAATAGGTGCCAGATTATTGACGTAAAAATGAAGTTATTAAGAGGAAATATCTGCTGCTGGCAGCCAGATCATCGATGCTATAATGAAGTCATTAAGTAAAAAAAAAAAAAAATAAAAAAAAGGTGCTAATAGCTGCCAGATTTTTTATGAGGTAAAAAAAACAACAACAATGCTGCTAACATTTGCCAGATCACCGATGCTGCCCTGAAGTCACGAAAAACAATGCCGATCATGGCTGCTAGATCATTGATTAGCTGTCACACGAACCGTCAGGAATAATGGCCGTGACAGCATTGATTCGCGATCACGAACAGTTCACAAATGCAGTGCTAATGACCGCGAGATTGTGGATTTCCTAATTGAGCTGAAAAGGGGAAAACAACAACAACAACAACAACAACAACAACAACGCTCCTAACAGCTGCTTGATTGCAAATTTTCTCATCTACAACAGTCGAAAAGATCGAAACAAAACAAAACTGACGAACATGGTGTCCGTCAACGGGACACAAAACCTTGCGCGCTTTGCACACATTGCGCTATGACAGCGTCGACTGGCTGGTTCTTCCCCATACCCCTCCCCCACCCCCTCGCCCCTCCGCCACCATCTCCCATTCTTTATTCTCACTTCCCCGCCTCTCCTCCTCCTCCTCCTCCTCCCATCCTCCCTCTTCGCCATTTCGTCGTTTTTACGTCTGGGACCTCAGCATGTCATCATTCACTTGTTGATATCGATCCTACAAACAGTCCTAGAGAGAAAGGGATGAAGACCCCCGCAAGCGCTTTCCAGTGATCTTGCAGACAAGCCAGACGCCAAGACAGGACGACGATAATATCCTGCACTGCTGCTACGCGCCTTCGCCTGCATGCTGGGTGGCGGAAAGGGAAGGGTGGGTGTCGGGGTGTGGGAGGTGCGGGGGGGGGGGGGGGGGGGGGGGGGGGGGAGGGGTACGAGGCCAAATCGTGATGGCACAATGTGCTTTCCAGACTGCCCGAGAGTGCTTTTTAGAGCAACTGGATTTGACTGGTGTTTCTTTCAAAAAGCGATTTCTTCCTATCTTTTTCTTCTCTTTTCTTCCTTCTTCTTCTTCTAAATTCAGAAAAGCCCTTTAAACATTTGGTTCGTTGGATCATCATCTCACTATCAACTCGCATCGTGATACTTTCTACCCAGAAACTTGACCAGAAGCTGGCGTTTTGATGAAAACTGCCAGAGATGAGCGTGAAGAAACGACGCGACTATTCCGCTGCGACAAAGCTTCAAGTTGTCTTCCGATTCGTGCGCAGAACTCTCTCTCCGCAATCTTGATCTGGACAGGGATAGGGATAATGTATTCATAACACGCTTGGGGCCCTAATGGAAGGGTGGGAATACCCAGTATAAAAAATATGCAGTCAAAATCGTCAATCGATTGTTAGGGTAGTGGGGGAATGGGCGGAAATCCCCTCACTCCTCACAATTTCGCCAAGCAAAGTGATCCAGTTTCTTCCTCCATCCTTACAGACACACATTAAACCGTCAAAACCTAATCTGCTGCATGCAACATATTACAATGAGGTTTGTTCCAGCAACAATCGCCTTTTTGGGGCACATAGGTCTGCTTTCTGTGTCCTACATTTGACTACGTACAACACAACCTTTCATCATCAGTTTTACCGGTGGCACTTGCCAAAGCGTTCAGGCAATCCATGCAAAAATCGGCTCTCATTCTTCAGATAATCATGCACTGAAGGAAAATTCAACGCACTCCATGTAATGCCCTGCCGAATTATGCCAGTACGTGCAGTGCATGAAATCGTTAGACAATGCTATGATCGTCCGATCAAAACGGATTGCTTGTGTCATCGTAAGCGCATGTGTGCCTGCGCGAGTAGTGAGTGGACTTTTTTTTCATGCACTATTACCTGACAATGTAAGATGTGTATTCGCAACACAGGGAGTTTGTCCACAATGAAATTCATCATTTTGCATTCTCCTCGAGTCTTGAAGTGTTTAATAATAATAATAATAATAATAATAATAATAATAATAATAATAAATAAATAATAAGGAACATTTAGTGCGCTTAATCTTAAACAAAAGCCCTAAGCGCTTACAGCAATAAGCCCTAACACACACACAACACACACACACACACACACACACACACAAACACACACACACACACACACACACACACACACACACACACACACACACACACACACACACACGCACACACCCACACACCAGCAAAGGAGCAGAAAAATTATGTTTTGAAGAGAGTTGTTTTGAGGGAGGACTTGAAAGAAGAAAGACTGTTTGAGTTTCGGAGTGCAGAAGGGAGATTGTTCCAGCAGGAAGGAGCCTGAAAAGTAAAAGAACGTTCACCAAGTGTTCTGGCCCGAAAACGAGGGATCTGCATAATGCGAGTGTCAGAGGAAGAGCGAAGCTGTCTGGAAGGAGTATAGGTCGACAGAAGTTTAGAGAGGTAAGATGGAGCGAGGCCATCCAATGCCTTGTAACAGAGCAAAGAAAGTTTGTACTTGATGCGTTTTTCAACAGGAAGCCAGTGCAAAGATTTAAGCAAGGGAGAAACATGAGAGGTTTTCGGAGATTTCGAGACAAGGCGAGCAGCATTATTTTGGACTTTCTGCAATTTTGCAAGAAGAGTCTGTGGACAGCCAGCAAGAAGAGAATTACAGTAGTCAAGTCTTGAAAGAATGAAAGCAGAAACCAGAGTCTTGGTGGCTTCTTCAGACAGAAGGTGGCGCACAGAACTGATTCGCCGAAGCTCCAAGTAGCAAGCACGGCAGATAGAAGAAATCTGATTTTGAAAAGAGAGTGTCTGATCAAGTACAACGCCTAGATTTCGCACAGTGGTAGAGGTCTGAATGAGAGAGGTACCAAGTTGGACAGAAGAAGGAACAGAGATTGTAGACATGAGCCGTTTTGGGAGAATGAAGATCAGTTCAGTTTTGTCATTGTTTAACTGAAGTTTGTTGCAAGTCATCCATGCCTTTATGTCAGAGATGCAGAGCTGTGAGCGATCAATGATGGAGGAGAGGAGAGAGATGTCACCAGAAATGTAGATTTGATTGTCATCAGAGAAGCAGTGGTGTGAAATGTCATGATGGGCTACAATGTCAGAGATGGGTTGGGTATATAGAACAAACAGAATGGGACCAAGGACAGAGCCTTGGGGAACACCATAATTCAAGTCAGCAGAGCTTGAAGAAAAACCATTGACAGAGACAATTTGGGTTCGACCAGAAAGGTAAGAATAAAACCATGCCAAAGCGTGAGAAGAGATGCCAAAAGTATGTTGAAGTCTAGTGAGGAGGGTGGATGTGATCAATGGTATCAAAGGCAGCGGACAAGTCAAGAAGAGAAAGCAGTGAAACCTGACCATTATCCAGAGCAGAGAGAAGATCGTTTATTATTTTCAGCAGAGCAGTTTCTGTACTGTGTCCAGTGCGATAGGCGGACTGCAACGAATAGAGCAAGTTGTTTTGGTCAAGGTGGTTTTGGAGTTGGAGAAGTGCTATCTTTTCAATTACCCCCCCCCCCCTCCCTCCACACCTATACCCTTCTCATCCCCAGCCTCTCTCTCTCTCTTTCCACTCATACCCTCCATCCCCCTCTACCAGTCCACACCATTCTCAATCTTCTTCCTGTTCATCCCCCCCCCCTCCTCCCCTGCCCCTCCTTAACCCGCTTGTTTCGTCCACGCTACCACATCCAAACAGCTGCCATGCTGACAGACTTAAGTCTACAAATATTTTATGAGTTGTTCACAGCTGCCGCGGAGCTAATAAAGGCACAGGGTCGTGTTTCAGCAGAACAGCAACAGCCCGTTTTATCACTCTTTAAGTCTGTCCAGTTAGATTCCCTGGGGCCTCTGCTACTGCACGTGCCATCAAGTGTGTGCTCTCAACGACAGTCCGCAGCGTCGGAACACGCGACAAAGCAATTTGGGGGCGTTGTCGGCCGGAAGTGCGGCGTCCGATAGATTTGCCCTAATGAGTTGGGGCGCAGGAACTGCGACACTTTTCCCGCTTCAAACTGCGACGGTCGATAAGCTCATAATCTATCTTATCGCACGGGTTGAGTTAGAGCCGTGTGTGGCGGATGGGGGTGTAGGCTACCTGGAAGGGGTTGGAGTGGTTTTTTTTTTTTCCGTTTCTTTTTTTTTTTTTTCCGTTTCTTTTTTTTTTTTTTTTTTAACAGAGAGTGAAAGTCACATTCAAACCATAAAGGCGCCCTGTTGAGAATTTGATAGCGGGCCACCCGCATTTTCCACCCCTCATCTCTATCTCTGTTGTCTCCTCGGTTTTTTGCTCCTCTCTCCTCCTGACCCCCTACCCTGCCCTCTTTCTTCCATCTCTTTGCACGCACCACCAGTACTTTTTTTTGTTTGGTATCTTCTCAGTTGGCCTACATGTTACATCCCCACCCCCCTCTCTTTTTCTCTCTCTCTCCTCCCAGAATTCTCTCTGTCCTTACTCTATTCAGCAAAATGGGTATACGATCTGAAATCTTGCATCAAGTCCCTTTCTTTGCATTTTTTTCCCCTTTTTTTATCGGTTCAAGGTCTCAGGAGAGAGAGAGAGAGAGAGAGAGAGAGAGAGAGAGAGAGGACAGACAGACAGACAGAAAGACAGACAGTCACACTGTGTGAGTATGTGTGTGTGTGTGTGTGTGTGAGAGAGAGAGAGAGAGAGAGAGAGAGAGAGAGAGAGAGAGAGAGAGAGTTAATTCCTGAAATGGATTCTGTCGCGTATTGCTGATACCTGACCTGTTAAGTGACGCGTGAAGGTCTTGTCAAGTACAGCACGTGGGAGATATGTTTTCGTCTCTCACCAGCTCTCGGCATCTCTGTCTGTCTGTCTCTCTCTCTCTGTCTGTCTCTCTCTGTCTGTCTGTCTGTCTCTCTCTCTCTCTCTCTCTCTCTCTCTCTCTCTCTCAGTACAAAAATTCTATTTGCACGCTTGTCCGCCGCGTTCGAGTTCTCTCTGACAGCTTGTCTGATTGTAGGAAAAAAAGTCAACAGGAAAAAAAGTCACGGGAAAAAAAGTCAACGGAGCCCTAACCCTAACCCTAACCCTAACCCTAAGCCTAACCCTAACCCTAACCCTAACCCGTTGACTTTCTTTCCCGTTGACTTTCTTTCCGATCACCGCTTGTCTAGTACCACTGAGACACTAATACCAATAGGGTGCGCGATGGATATTGCGCAACTCTTTACTCGAGTTTTCTCTTCAGTTTTCTACGTTTCCTATATTTAAGAAGACGAGAGAGAGAGAGAGAGAGAGAGAGACAAAGAGAGAGAGAGAGAGAGAGAGAGAGAGAGAGAGAGAGAGAGTTGTCAACTGCACGCAATGCATGGGTTATTTATTACAATCGAATTTGGAGGCGCATGATGATCCATGAATCAACAGCCTGTTGTATTAAAGAACGGGAGCATCTTTTTCCCGCTGACCAAAACCTTCCTATTAATTCCAATCAAACCAGCATTTGAGATATTATTGATTTTGTCATCCTCCTTCACTGACTTCGGTCTAACCAGAGTGGACTGGAACGTTAATAATAACAATAATTATGATGATAATTACTATTATTACTATTCTCATTTCTTTTTATTATCATTGTTGTTATTTTTGTTGTCATTTTCGCCATTATTTTCCTAGCTAAGTTTAACTAATGGATTAAAAATAGCTTGACAGTGGTAGACATTCAGACTGACTCTCTCTCTCTCTCTCTCTCTCTCTCTCTCTCTCTCTCTCTCTCTCTTCCCATCCTGCGTGCCCGTATGGTTCCATTTTCCACTCAATTTAATTGGCTGACTGTCGGTCAGTCTGGTTGATTATATTTCTAGTTTCTATTTAGTTTTGTTCGTTTCCATTCATAATATAAGTAACATCAGTTTAGTAATTAACAACGCATGCACGCACGCACGCACGCACCCCGCGCGCGCCACACACACACACACACACACACACACACACACACACACACACACACACACACACCACCCTGCCGTGCAGAGTATGCCCATGCAAAAAAAAAATCAAACAAAAAAAAACCTACTCAAAAAGTTGATCCCCACACATTCCCATACCTGTGACGATGAATGTAGGCCTACATGGTGACGGTAAGGCTACAGAGCCACCATCCCGATTACCATGCATAATGATTTCAACTGTTCTCCCGCCTCTGACACTGACCCACAGACTGCAGCAAGCAGCAAATTAAACAGGCATGGCAAATGAGTTAGTTACATTCGGCTTCAGTATCCACGCCTACTTCGGGTCACTACCACGGCAGATTGGGATCATCATCCCAGGGAGACTAGGGAAGCAGCGGGCCTAACACCACACTGATGTTAACCACCAGAATGACAACACGTTAAGACGGTCAGGGAAATGTTTGCTATTCTCATGTTGGGCACAAGCGGGATTCGAACTAGCAACACCTGTCTGCGAACTCCCGCGCAGAGCCGCCTATGCATCCCAACCGTGGAGGCTTCATTAGTGTTTGTTGCACAAAGCTACGGCCTACTCGTCACCCGCTTGGTCATGCCATTTATTTTGACTGTGACTGCAGCAGTTAACCTGAATTCTACCAGCCTTGCTCATTATACTGCCTTCAATAGGCCCCCCCCCCCCCCCCCCCCCCCTTCTCATCCTACCCATCCCAGTTTTTGTTTCTTTTTTCCCCCATGAAAACAACAATTTTCTTTGTTTAACTTGGCGATTTTCTGCATGGAAACATCGCCTTTGAGAAAACAATAAATTTGTTCGTGAAAGCTGCGTATCAAAAAAAAGAAAAAAAAGAAGACAACTAATGTTAGGTAGGCACTCGAGGTCTGACCAGCGCATTAATGCGTAGGTCAGACATCTGCGAAGTCGTAGCTAGCTACGAGACTCTCTTCTTCAATCCTCTCATCTTAGTTGTTAATTCATTTATCCATCAGCTTAAGATCATGCGTAGGCTAATGTGGTCTCAAAACTTAGCGGATCGCGTTGTGTAGCGTATATAAGTCCGCACGCAGTGACGCCCCCTTGATGAAACTGAAACTGAAACTGTGTGCATGAAATCGCTACTTTTGTTGCAGCAGAAGTACTTATTTTCTTTCTTTTTTTAAAAATCTTTTCTTTTTGTCTTGCTTGCTTTGTTTGTTTGTTTGTTTTTGTGTCTGTTTAGCCTGATATTACGGTAAAACGTTATTATCATGAAACCAAGTTCTCACGGAAGCGTCTACCGTAACTACCGTGTGATGCATGGGCATGCGCACTGGCTTATCAATGGTATCACTGCACGGTCATGTGACTGATATGAGGCGATAACACTCGGTGGGGAAAAAACCTGCAGTTCTTTACCTGTTTTTTCACATCTCGTGGCTTATTCACGGGGTCACAACATTTTTTGTTAATTTTGATTCACTACCCGATATCTTAACAGAAACCATGATTCTCTCTGGGTTTTTTGTTTTTTGTTTTTTAATATGTGGAACAAATAATCAGTTTTCTTCACGCACACAATTTCATCATTGTTGCAAACCGATCGGGTTTGCACGGCATCGCTGGTCAGTTAAAAAAAAGAAGAAAAAGTCTGGAACAATTGTTCTACGTTACGTTAATTTAGCACAGGGCATAATAAATAGCAGGCGATAGAAACAGGTTGGCTAATCAACCCGGATGTTTCCGGAAAGACCCAGTACCTTCCGAAAAATCTCTGAAAAAGCTTCCTAAACATTTTTTACAGCGTTCCTTCTCATGTGACTTCACTGTGCTTGACACGAACATTTTACTCATGCACGGAGGAATGTACGCTTCACAATACAATCAATCACTAACCATACTCACGAGCTACAAATGCACACGCATGCAGCAATTATACGCATATGCCAATTTCTTTCAAGATTTTTTTTTTCTTCAAGTTGCATTTTGGGCCTACTCATTATTTTTTTCTCCTGTCATCATTTATAAAACAGCAACAACTACTACTCTTACTATTACTACTACTGCTGTTGCTATCACAATCCCCACCACTGTCTTTCATTATCATTATGTTGTTCATTTTGGTTGTCTAAATCAAGAAACACAACTCTTGTTTCCAGGCTTCACGATGGGACATGAGCCACTTCATGGACATGTCCTTCTTCTCTCTCCTTCACTTCGTGGGCAGTATGTAACTGGGGCACCACAACGAAGAACAGTTCTCCTCCTTCATCTGTACTCTCTGTTATGGTTACTATCATGATTGTTTTAAAGCCGGGGTAACAGTAATGGCAAGACAAGGTTTTGAAGCTGACTTCGTGTATTGGCGTGCATGGTTGTGATAGCATGTCTGTGTTTACACGCAAACATGGAATATAGCAGAACAAAAACAACAATATGATGATTTAACAGTATCATATTGGATTTACACCACGTCAGAGGAGAGAGGAGAGAGAGAGAGAGAGAAGAGAGGAGAGAGAGAGAGAGAGAGAGGAGAGAGAGAGAGAGAGAGTCAGACTGACAGACAGAGACAAACAGACAGACAAACAGAGACAGTGAGAACAAGACACAACAGAGAGAAAGTGAGAAAGGTGGTGAAAAGACGAGAGAGAGAGAGAGAGAGAGAGAGGAGAGAGAGAGGCAGGCGGACAGACAGACAGACAGATAGGGGAGTCATCAAAGTGGGGGACAAAATCTAAAATGCATAGAAAGTGGATTTGAAAAAGAGGAGAACAGAATGAAGAAGGTGTGAGTAGAAGAGAGTTAAGAAGAGAGGAAGTGGGTGGTGGTGGAAAAAGTGTAGGTGTGGAAAAAGTGGGGGGGGGGGGGGGGGGGGGGGGGGGAGAGGTAGAGAGAGAGAGAGAGAGACAGGAGAGGTATAGAGACAATGTTTGGAAAATAAGAAACCATTCAACATGGTGGCCATTTCCATTTGTACCTGAAATGTCATCACGCCATTAGGTTTAACTGGCCTATATGAAAATGCTATCAGACTTTTACTGGGGCATTGAATAATCTGTTTGCTCAAGGCCAGCCAAATGGATTCGCTACAGTTTTCTTTTCTTTAGTTTTGCTTTGTGTTGTTTAATTGTATGTTGATTCAAACGAACTGCTTCACGTATATTGTTCGACTCTGTGGGGAAATACACAGGCTATGTATGCCCAGTGCTGTTTTTGTTTTTTTTTCCCTTGTAAATTTGGTTAATTGGTAATGTGTAACTGTCACGGGAGTGGGTGGAAGAGCGGGTTGGGGGTGGGAGAGGGCGTGTGAATCATTGGTCTCTCTTCACCTCTGTTTATACTGTCACTTGGTTTGTTTTGATTGTCAACTGTCTGGTTGTATGAGGGATTCTGAAAGTGTGTGTATGTGTGTGTGTGTGTGTGTGTGTGTGTGTGGGGTGTGTGTGTGTGTGTGTGTGTGTGTGTGTGTGTGAGTACAACCTTGAGTTAATCTGACAATAAATTGGGTTTTAGTCAGTGTGTGTGTGTGTGTGTGTGTGTGTGTGTGTGTGTGTGTGTGTGTGTGTGTGAGTACAACCTTGAGTTAATCTGACAATAAATTGGTTTCAGTCAGTGTGTGGGGTGTGTGTGTGTGTGAGGGCAGGGATGGGAGGGATGAGGTGTAGCCAGAGGAAAAGAGGGAGGAAGATTGCACAAATGTGCACGCACCC
>CM031597.1:36416228-36421228 GCA_018398815.1 Conus ventricosus | reverse complement strand
AGAGGAGAGGGACGAGAGAGAGAGAGAGAGAGAGAGAGAGAGAGAGAGAGGAGAGAGGAGAGAGAGAGAGAGAGAGAGAGAGAGATTACAAGGATGATAGATGAGCACTGATGCGCTCTTTTACATCCAGTCCTCACCCTGAGTAGGGACTACAACATGCAGTGAAATGAAATAATGTAAGAAAGCAAACGAGCAAACAAGACAGCAGGACATCAAATGAAAATAGAAGAGAAATGAAAAAAATAAAAAATAATAATAATAAACAAACAAAAAATAAAAATAATGATAATGAAGGGGAAGAAGAGAGTGGGGGTGAAGAGAGAGAGAGAGAGAGAGAGAGAGAGAGAGAGAGAGAGAGAGAGAGAGAGAGAGAGACAGAGACAGAGACAGAGACAGAGAAAGACAGAGAGAAGGAAGGAGAGAGAGAGAGAGAGAGATAAGATGGGAGTAAGACAGACAGAGAGAGAGAGAGAAAGAGAGAGAGAGAGAAAGAGAGAGAGGGAGAATGGGGGAAGGGGGTGGGAGACACATTCCAGTAACCTTCCTTTCACTTAACCTGGTAATGAGGTGCACCTAAAATTAACCTGAATGAACTTATCATACAAACACAAATAACACTGAGGATGTGCATGACAAAAACACACACAAAAAAAAGACCTGTGCTCCTTCAGGCACTTTCATCTCCGCTGACTCTGCCTGGATGAAGTTGGTGACATGCTCTTCCACGGAGCGTAAGCTGGGGTCGTAGGTGGCCAGCAGATAGCTGCTCTGCCACAGCATGCGCTCGTGCCACTCGCTCATCTTTGGGTGCTGGACCTTGTGCTTGGGTGAACAGGTGACTAGAACGGGGGGGAGTGATACTGTGATAGACGGGGTGAATGATCATGCGAGGCATGCAAAAACCCAACTCCACTTTCCATTCTTTACTAACCGCACTTGTGAGAAAAACAAAGAGAATTGAAAAAAAAAAAAGGTGATCGCAACTAAACAAATAATGTATAGCTCCCTTCATCCTGTAACCCCCCCCCCTCCCTTCCTCCCTGTCCCATACCTCAAGCAAAGAGAAACCAGGAGACAAAGCAACCCCAGTCCAGGTCTTTTCGATGAATTACTATTGATTCAAATATATGCATGCACTGCATGCAACAAAAACAGTCTCTATGTGAATTTACAGCACAATTCAAGAAGTGACAATTAAGCACATACAGTCACTTCTATAATAATGTGGGTAAAGTATAAAGTTTCAGTATTCCTATTGTTGGAATCAACAGCATGTTGAACAATTTCATGAAATACTACTAAGCAGAAGGAATTATCATGCTTTAAATGAGTTAACAAGATGTGTGACAAAAATACTTTGAAGCACAATTTGCAAAGAGTTTCAATTTATCATACAGAGTGCACATATACTCCAATACTAGTGAGAATATATTTTTATGCACACACACACACACACACACACACACACACACACACACACACACACACACACACACACACACTCACACATACACAGAGAGAGAGGGAGAGAGAGAGAGAGACAGATGTGGAGTTATTTTGATATTGACCATAAATATGTAAAAAAGAATGGAAATATTTATATTCAAGTAAACCATGATAAATCTTACACTAAAACATTCATGCTGCATTCATTTTAGCAAATAGTGCAGATTAACAATTCCTCCATCATTGAATTTAACATTAAGTTGGAAAAGATGAAACACACACACACACACACACACACACACCACACACACACACACAAGAGAAAAACAGGGTAGGGTGGGGGTTGAAGTGATGCAGAAGAAAATGGGTGTGGAAAAGAGAGCTTTAGGTAAATATACAATCCTTCACTAGTAGCATGTGTGACCATGACAGCAATAGTCTGTCTCAAAAATAGAACCATAGTGCTTTAGCAGCATAGGAGGACCATGGTGGCCTGTCTCCAGAACAGAACCTTATGTGTCACTTGCCAAGAGCACATTTGTCTGCTGATCTGGACTCATCAGTGGGACCAAGCTGATTACATTTATGGTCTTTTGGCATCAAAAACACATATACCATCAATAATTCTATGGTATTTTCATGACCAAAGGTTCAAAAACATTATGGACTGTGGTGTGTCTCTATTTGATGCCAGGAGCGCAGACACAACCAGCCGTGTTCTCCCTGATGAGTTCCGTTCCAGCGGACGAAAGGCCTCGGAGCAGACAATACAGATATAGCTGCCTTCAAAAGGGATTACGATGGTTCCCTTACGCAGCTAGTGAAGAGTTTTCATATCTGTAATATATTTTCTTAATTTCATGTTCCCAGTTTCTCCATCTTCAAACTCACCCCCCCCCCCCTCTCCTCCTTAAGTCCAAATCTTTGCCAAGTCATTACTATGAAGACAGTTGAGTTGTTGGCCTGCACTTGTGTTTTTCTCCCACTATCAGATTGTTCGTCTATGTATGTATTTGTCTGACTTTATTCAAGTTTAAAAGGCTGTGCCAGTCTTGAATAAAAGTTACTCTGTGTTAGGCTTTCTTATGGGAGCAAAAGTTACCCCACTTGTTTACTGTTCAGAATCCAATAGTTCCCTTAAGTTGCAGAAAATTTCAAAATCATTATGTAAAGAGTATCCGTTATACAGTGCAAAGTTAAGCTTGAGGATCTATTGAAAGATACAAGAGAGGTCAAAAGGGGGCACAGGTCAGAGTGGTCACCTTGACTGTTTGATAACCCAAGCATTGTCAGTCATGTCAGCACTGACAGCAGCTAAGAATTATGCAGACCAGTCTTTGTATGGATCTCCTAGTAAATACAGCGTTCCACTCATTGACCAAGCAAAAATATTTTGAACAAATAAGTAATGGGGGATTAAATGTGTGTCTATATTGTGTGTGTGTGTGTGTGTGTGTGTGTGTGTGTGTGTGTATGTGTGTGGTGTGTGTGTGTGTGTTGTGTGTGTGTGTATGTATGTGTGTGTGTGTGTGTGTGTGTGTGTGTGTGTGTGTGTGTGTGTGTGCACTTGTGTGAGTGCACTTGTGTGAGTGTGTTGTGTGTGCACTTGTGTGAGTGTGTAGTGTGTGAGTGCGAGTGTGTGTGTGTGTGTGGTGTGTGTGTGTGTGTGTGTGTGTGTGTGTGTGTGTGTGTGTGTGTGTGGGTGTGTTGTGTGTGAGTGAGTGAGTGGTGTGTGTGTGTGTGTGTGTGTGTGTGTGTGTGTGTGTGTGTGTGTTTTGTGTGTGTGTGTGTGTGTGTGCATGTGTTGTGGTGTGTTTTGAGAGTGTGTGTTGTGTGTGTGTGTGTGTGTGTGTGTGTGTGTGTCATGCGCAATTGTGGGATTGTTGTGGGTTATAGAGAGAAGTGTGTTGTGTGTGTGTGTGTTGTTGTTGTATTGTGTGTTGTAGTGTGTGTGTGTTGTGGTGTGTGTAAATTGAACAACTATGTGAATCTGTCTAGTATATCGATCATCAAAACGGTTTTTGCTCTGCTTCTTTTAAGTTTATATTCATTGGGTGACATTGAAAGACATTCTGAAGAATTTGATTTTGAAAATGGGAACAAGACAGTGAGTTTAACGTAATATAACACATGCAGACCTGTAGAGGACAGGCTGAGGAACAGAGATGGAGGGGGCATTGTTTTTTTCTTGATCAAATACCCTTTTAATTTTTTTCTAATCAAACATCCAGATTCATAACTATTTATCACACGATCTGCAGGTTTCTTGAGATCGTTTGCAATGCGCCAACACAAACTATCAGAACATAAAAAACAACATTACAAAAGTAAAATATCAAAAAGAAACTATCAACTCACCTTATTTCGAGATTCTATGCACAAATGTTTGTCCAAACTCGAAGAAACTGAACGATCAATCAAATGGTAATGTGCGACGCCATGTTTAATCGCTACAGCAACGGGGTAAACAAATCGACGCGCACTCGTATAAAATCTTTTCTTTCCTTTAACTTCCAGATTTTTTACTTAAGTATTGTAGGCATGTAGCGTTTCCTGTCTTTTGCAAAATTACATAATTATGTATGATCATTCACTTTCAGCGCCGATTGTTCATAATTGATGTCTGCAGTAAAATGTGACAGTCCATGTTTTCATGAGAATCCCTGGATGCAGACATATTTTTGGTTGCATCATGGGAATAATTACTTTCAGAATAAAAATGAATAAAATTCCATGAGCTAAAATTGATTTCTAATCTAAGTGTAGTTTTATCTTTATTTAAAAAAAGAAAAGGATAATGATGCATCGATTCGGTTTCCGATTTATAACGAGGTCAGCCGAACACTGTGACGGAGCGCTTCAGCCTATCCACGAAGAGAAAGCTGAAGGCCGAGGCGCTTGGTTCAGTCAGTCAGTCAGAAATCGTTGAAGCGTTGACTACGGAGTAGCGTTTGTGTAAAGAAGCATCTGTTATAGAGCAGTCATGTCCGCATCTTTGGAGGTAATTAATGCTCTGCGTGTTGATTTGTCAGAATTTTATTCGTTTCCATTACATAGGGTTGATTTGACCTTGGAAAAAGTCGTTCTTCGAGTGCTGTGCATAGCTTTGTTTAGAGAAGAAGAAAAAAAATGTAATGTTTATAATTAATTACCGTGTTTGTTGTAACAGACTGTGGTGGAATGTAGACAGGGTTCTTCAATTGCAATGACCAGAAACACTTGTGTTTGTTTCAGCACAGAGAAATATCGGCACCGCGAGTGGGGAGGTTCAATGTCTTCATCCAGGTACGTGATTTTGCCCACAAATCAATATTTTCGCTTGCCCGTCCAACTGCAAGGCGGCTGGGTCGGCATCCATTCTGGCAAATGTAGACGATGCGGCCGTTCAAGCTGCCCGGGAATCGCGCGAGAATCCAGCAAGGACTAGAATCTGTCGATCCGTTTAAAAATAAAATAATCAAATAAAGAAAATGAGAGAAAATTGATTTAAAAAAGAAGAAGAAGAAGAAGAAAGGAAACAGCAGGGATATATGAAACAAGGTGTTTGTTTCCTT
>CM031597.1:36393728-36406228 GCA_018398815.1 Conus ventricosus | reverse complement strand
GAGAGAGAGAGAGAGTGCAATGCGTTAATGCAGGAAGAAAGAAAGGAGAACAGATCGATGTTGATAGTCACTGTTCCATCTGAACCGGGGGTTCGACCTCATACTTGGCCAGCGCCACTTTAAATCGGCAGTCCAACCTGACCAACGCCAGTGGTCCAGCCTGACCGATGCCAGCAGTCTAACTTGACCGGTGCCAGCAGTTGTGTCGTGTTGTGAAAGTGACAGTGAAAAGAAAAAAAAAAAGGAAAAGAAAAAGACAGTGATTCGTGAATAGTTAAGATCACCTGGCCAGGTAAAGTAGAAATCTATTTATACCGGGTTAGTTAATGATGTTTTAGATAAATGATTTTGTGAAGTTCAGGAAAGAGAGAATGTTTTATTTCATTTGATTCCATATGCATTGATGTTTCGTTCTATGATCATGTGTAGTAAAGTTATAGACTTTACTAGTGGTTTGATGTGACGAATGCATGATATATGAATGAGATTGTAAGCAAGCTGTGAGTGTGTTTGGGCTGTGCGCTAGTCCTTCCTCCATCGACATCACCCGAGGTTGACAAATATACAATATTGAACCATTGTGGCAAGTTGTTTGGGTCCAAGACTCACGTGCAGTGAAAAAAATTGTTTGAGCAACACATCATTCCCGGCATTGGAGGGTCAACAAAAATGGCAAACTGGTTGCTGCATGTGAGGCACGTGCACACCATGCAGAGCAAAGTTAACCAGCGACAAGTACGCAGGCATGCAGCCTTTATAAAGCCGCGCTACAAGGTTTAGGTAACGACTTGCCGTCTGAGCGCTACACAGATGCCAAGACTACGGCAGAGGAACGCAATCGCGCCCTAGGCCATCTGGAGGCTGGTGTGGATGCAGGCAGGTCGCCAACATCTTTAACGTCCACATCTCAACCATCTATCGTCTGCAGCACCGCATGCGAGTCACTGGTACCACTGATGATCGTCCCCGGCCAGGCCGTCTTGGGTCACCACACAAGAGAGGATCGCCATCTTGTTCGAACCCATCTGCGGGACAGGCAGCAAACAGCTGCTAACACTGCTCGACAGGTGCCTGGGAATCTCCAGCAACGAATCAGCCTCAACACTATGCAGCGGCATCTTCAGGAGAACGGGCTGGCATGTAGGCGTCCTCACAGAGGTCCGGTACGGACACCAAGACAGCGGCAGGACAGGCTGCAGTGGGCACAAGCCCAAATCAACTGGCGCAGGCAGCAGTGGGGACGCATACTGTTCTCAGATGAGAGCCGTTTTTGTATTGACATGGCTGACGGTCGTGTCAGAATATGGCGTCGACTGGTGAACGCTATGCTGACTCCTGTGTGGTAGAGCGGAACCCCTGGGGAGGCCCGAACGTTATGATATGGGGTGCAATTGGCATTAACCACGCCATAGGACCAGTCATCTTTCAGAACATTGGTCCTGGTCGCGGACAGGGTGTCAATGCACAGCGCTACATCCACCAGGTGCTCAGACCCCATGTCGTTCCTTTTTTTGCGCAACACCCAAACTGGACATTCCAACAGGACAATGCAAGACTACACACTGCCAGGGCCCACCAGCATATTCTTCAGCATAACAACGTCAATGTGCTGCCCTGGCCAGCCCTCAGTCCCGATTTAAACCCAATAGAACATTTTTGGGATGAACTTGGCAGACGGTTGGACCTCCTGCGTCCACGACCAGCAACAGCGGCTCAACTTCACCAGGCCATCGTCCATGTGTGGGCTGGTGTGCCAAGGGGACGCATCAACCACCTGGTCCACTCAATGAGCGCAGGTGTCAAGCAGTTGTCCATGCAAATGGTGGCCACACACGGTATTAGGACTTCAAGCTGGTTTGTCACGTGACCTTGGATTTTCCACACAAAAGACATATTGCTGATGACATTTTCACACATTACCGGTGTAATGAATCAAATCACGTTGAATTCTCGCTTCCACTCTGTACAATTGTGAGCAATAAAATTCACCCCCAACCTTCAGCTTGTTTTGCTTTCGCGTTTTTTTTTATGGAAGTCAGTATATATATATATATGACGAACAGTATAAAAATGTCCTTTAAAAATCCAAAAGAGCTCAACCGTCTAGGGAGCAACATCTGTTAAAAATATTTCTAATACGAACAGAAGAGGCTCGAAACAAGCTTGTTGATTTTAGCACTTCATTTTAGAAATATTTTAACAAATATATATTATATATATATATATATATATATATATATATATATATATATATATATATATATATATATATATATTATATTATATATAAACAAACTAATAAATTCCAAGGATAAGTACCGAGCACCATTCAGCAACTTACAGAGCAGCTTGGTGTTGCAACTATATATAGCTGATCCGGCAACAACCAATGGTGATAAAGAGCAACGCACTCCTGTGAGTATCCTTCACCACAATACATCCATATTTCATCATATAATTATTCTGAGTTTCAAGTAAGCTGTTTTCAGTCTTATTCATTCTTAGCTTTCTCGAGGCGAAGATAGGAAAGAAAGTGTTCTTGTTCACGTCCGTTGTCCTTGGAAATACATACAGCAGGCAGTTTCCCAAAGCGAAGATCGAGACATCTGAAGCACGGGCCGTTTTCATTGCTTTCTCGGCAGGTGAACCGTGTAATAGAGCCGATTTCAACTCTGCGCCTCTGTTATACGCCCAGCTAAAGATTATTATCATCGTCTTCACCGTCTTCCGTCTCCTCGTCCTCTTCCTCCTCATGTTCTTCTCTCTCTCTCTCTCTCTCTCTCTCTCTCCCCTCTCTCTCTCTCTCTCTCTCTTCTGTTCGTTTGTTTTTGTTCTGCCGCTTGTTTGTTGGCTTGTTACTCACGTTGTTTTTGTTGTTACTGAATCCCCGCCTTAGTGTTGATGCACAGAACAACAATCCAGTTACAACGTTTATAATGATCCTTCGGGGAAATATGTCTACCAATCCGTCGAAAGTTTTTTTTTTTGTTGTTGTTCTTATTGATGTAAAATGTTTCGGTTGCTAATCACGATCAGTCCCTTTCCAGGCAGAAACAGGATGAAAAAAAAGCATGGAGTTGTTTATCTGTCACTCTGAAATAAAGATCATGATCATCATCATGATCATGATCATCATCATCATGATTGTGATCATCATCATCATCATGATCAAGATCATCATCATCATCCTCTCTCTCTGTCTCTCTCTGTCTCTCTGTCTCTGTCTGTCTGTCTGTCTGTCTGTCTGTCTGTCTGTCTGTCTGTCTCTCTCTCTGTCTGTCTGTCTGTCTGTCTGTCTGTCTGTCTGTCTCTCTCTCTCTCTCTCTCTCTCTCTCTCTCTCTCTCCTTCATTTGCATGTGGGATCAAAGCAATTCTAGATTTATTGTTGAGCACAAAGTGAAATGGTGGACAGTGTTTGGTAAATCCGATTTGAAGTCTTTGCATTTGCACTATCGTGACCGAGCTGAAGGAAACAAACCTTCGACAAAAATGTTTTATTTTCAAATAAAGCCCTTTGAAACTCTGCTCCTCTGGAAATAAACACAGGCCCTCCTTATGAAGGAAACCAAAAGAAAAGAAAACAAGATTACTACCCCCAGCAAGAAAGCCAAAGTATAAGGCCTGCTGCGATATACCAGCCCTGTACTAGCTAATTTATGGAGCTCGGCTGCCCTCTGTGAAAATGTTGATGGAACCATCGACTTGTTTTGACCATCTTCCACATTCTCCTTCTTTTAGATTTGTTTGTTTGTTTGTTTGCTTGTTTCTCCTCCGTTCTTTGTCATAATTGTCGACGTCGTCGTCCTTGTCCTCGTCTTCCTCCTCCTCCTCCTCCTCCTCCTCTCTTCTTCTTCTTTTTCTTGTAGTGTCTGGTCCCAAGTTGTGTTTCTACAAGTGGACAGGTCAAACGTGTACGATCGTTTCCGCATCATGGTTTTTACCGACAAGCGGCGTCCGCCGTGTTCAGGGGCTTCGCAGGAGCCGTTAGCGTGTGTGCTTTCGAAGGGCATGTCCATGAAGCTACGTGTAGACCGCAATTTAACAGGAACTGATCTGGCTTGGGTCGTTTATCGGAGCTCTGGCCAAGAAGATGGATGCTGCGTGATCTGGAGGTTACTAGAGCCCGTATCTGACTGATAAGGAAAAGTCACGGAGACGGGAGGGGGGGGGGGGGGGGGGGGGGGGGACGGGAGAGGGGGGTATATTTTGCTGTAACGCTATGATCCATATCGATGAAGGAGTATGAAAGATTTCGTTCACTTGAGATTTGTAGCGGCCGAAGAAGCACACCACCAGTGCTTTAGTCTAACTTAAGTATTCGTGGACCTCCCCGCCCCCCCCCCCCCCACCCTCCCTCCCCTCCAACCTCCAGATCCGTGCGACTGATTTCACATCACGAGTCAGTCCGTTGATCAAACACCCTCCCCTAGCTTCCCTGGTCGGTGCTGATCGATGCGGCACCAGCTGTGTTAGTTGGTAGTCGGCCATGTGAAGCAGCAGAGCATTGGCTTTCATGGGCAGGGCCAACCTACGGTCGCCTGCCGCCTTAGGGCATGTTTACATCATCCGCTGACGAACTGTGCGGGGACTGAGGAGAAAGGAGATAATTGCTTCTGGAACATCAGTCCCGTCACGAACAGACACGCATCACGCCGCATCCACCGCGCCCCGCTTTATGCCTCGCCGACCGTCTGGGGTGTAGTCATCGCCACCAAAGCACCGGGGAACGGAGATTAACGTCCTGTCCTCTACCGCTGAAGGACACAATGTACAGAGTCGGAAGTGTGTAGAGGCTACCTCCCTGGGCTTCGACGCTGAAGGACACATGTTCACCAACGTGATGTCTTTGGTACAGAAGCTGACGTCTCCATAGTCTTCTACCTTAAAAAACGAGATGTTCACAAGCACGAAGTTTGTACAGATCAACATCCTCGGTTATAAAGAACACTATGTTCACAGACCTTAAGTCTATAGAGACTGATGTCCTGTTTTTCGGCCCCGAAAAGAAGACGTTCGCAAATCTGAAATCAAAATAGATGAACGTCCTGGCTGGGCTGTACAGGATAGGGTATTCAAGGACCTTGAATCTTTAAAAGATTTATATTCTGCTCTTTGGCTCCAAAAGACAGGCTGTATTCACCGACTTAATGTCTGTAGAAGTTGAACGTCCTGTCATTGGTGTTATTCGGCGTTCAAAGAGCTGAAGATTTGGGTGAGATGGGGGTGGGGGTGCGGGTAAATTGTCAGTCCTACAATGTTGAAGGAAGCAGCGTGCACAGACCTGAAGTCTGAAGAGGATCGTTTCTCGTCTTTCAATTCTAAATGACACGGTGTTCACAGACTTGAAGTCTGCAGGGGTTAATATCCTGTCTGGATTCTAATGAATACGGTGTTGACAGACTGGAAGTCTGCAGGGGTTAATATCCTGTCTGGATTCTAAAGAACACGGTGTTGACAGACTTGAAGTCTGCAGAAGTTAATGTCCTGTCTGGATTCTAAAGAACACGGTTGTTGACAGACTTGAAGTCTGCAGGGGTTAATATCCTGTCTGGATTCTAAGAACACGATGTTGACAGACTGAAGTCTGCAGGGGTTAATATCCTGTCTGGATTCTAAAGAACACGGTGTTGACAGACCTCAAGGCTGTGGAGGTTAATTGCTTGTCTTTCAAGTCTGAAGGACATGGTGTACACAGATCTGGCGCGTTTGCAAGTTAATTTGCAGTCTTTCAATTCTAGCGGACAATGTGTTCACAAACTGAGTCTGTAGAGGTTAATTTCCCGTCTTTCAATTCTGCGGGACAATGTGTTCACACATCTGATGTTGTAGAGGTTAATTTCCGTCTTTCAATTCTGCGGGACAATGTGTTCACACATCTGATGTCTGTAGAGGTTAATTTCCCGTCTTTCAATTCTGCGGGACAATGTATGTACACATCTGATGTCTGTAGAGGTTAATTTCCCGTCTTTCAATTCTGCGGGACAATGTTTGTACACATCTGATGTCTGTAGAGGTTAATTTCCCGTCTTTCAATTCTGCGGGACAATGTATGTACACATCTGATGTCAGTAGAGGTTAATTTCCCGTCTTTCAATTCTGCGGGACAATGTATGTACACATCTGATGTCTGTAGAGGTTAATTTCCGTCTTTCAATTTGCGGGACAATGTATGTACACATCTGATGTCTGTAGAGGTTAATTTCCCGTCTTTCAATTCTGCGGGACAATGTATGTACACATCTGATGTCTGTAGAGGTTAATTTCCCGTCTTTCAATTCTGCGGGACAATGTATGTACACATTGATGTCTGTAGAGGTTAATTTCCCGTCTTTCAATTCTGCGGGACAATGTGTTACACATCTGATGTCTGTAGAGGTTAATTTCCCGTCTTTCAATTCTGCGGGACAATGTTTCACACATCTGATGTCTGTAGAGGTTAATTTCCCGTCTTTCAATTCTGCGGACAATGTATGTACACATCTGATGTCTGTAGAGGTTAATTTCCCGTCTTTCAATTCTGCGGGACAATGTTTCACACATCTGATGTCTGTAGAGGTTAATTTCCCGTCTTTCAATTCTGCGGGACAATGTGTTCACACATCTGATGTCTGTAGAGGTTAATTTCCCGTCTTTCAATTCTGCGGGACAATGTGTTCACACATCTGATGTCTGTAGAGGTTAATTTCCCGTCTTTAATTCTGCGGGGCAATGTGTTCACACATCTGATGTCTGTAGAGGTTAATTTCCCGTCTTTCAATTCTGCGGGACAATGTGTTCACACATCTGATGTCTGTAGAGGTTAATTTCCCGTCTTTCAATTCTGCGGGACAATGTGTTCACACATCTGATGTCTGTAGAGGTTAATTTCCCGTCTTTCAATTCTGCGGGACAATGTGTCTACACATCTCATGTCTGTAGAGGTTAATTTCCCGTCTTTCAGTTTTGAGGGACAGTGTGTGTACACATCTGATGTCTGTAGTGGTTAATTTCGCGTCTTTCAGTTTTGAGGGACAGTGTGTGTACACATCTGATGTCTGTAGAGGTTAATTTCCCGTCTTTCAATTCGGAAGGACACGTTGTGCACAGACCTGAAGTCTGGAGAGGTTAACTGCTTGTCTTTCAAGGCACGGGGCGTGTATACAGACCTGAAGTCTATAGGGTTTCATTGACAACCTCTCAATTCTAAAGGACATGTTGTTCACAGACCTGAATTCTATGAAGACTAACATCCTGTCTTTCGATTCTAAAGGACACGGTATTCACAGACATGAAGTCTGTAGAGGTTAACTGCTTGTCTTTCAAGTTTGAAAGGCATGGGGGTGTATACAGACCTGAAGTCTACAGAGTTTAATTTACAGTCTCTCAATTCTAAAGGACGTGTTGTTCACAGACCTGAATTGTGTGAAGACTAATTTCCTGTCTTTCGATTCTGAAGGACGCGGTGTTCGCAGATGTGAAGTCTCTTGGGTTAATTTTCTATCTTTCAATTCTTAAGGCGGTTGACGTCTATCCTTCGACTCAGTAGGACAAGATGTCAGTACCTGAAACCTATAAAGGTTAGATCCTTTCTTTAGACTCTGAAACACAATATGTCCTTAAAGCTGGAGTCTGTTTAAGTTAGGGTCCTGTCATTCGATCCCAAGGGACACGACCCAAACCTGAAGGCTCTGAAATTATCAACGTCTTGTCCTTTGACTCTAGAACACAAAAAATGTTCACAAACCTGTACTATGTACAATCTTCTAGAAAAGCTGCTCAGTCTTAAGAGACAGCATACACGCACACGCAGAGAGAGAGAGAGAGAGAGAGAGAGAGAGAGAGAGGAGAGAGAGAGAGAGGCCAAGCTAAAAAGATTGGAGACCGAAGCCTATACTTGGAGTTGTCGTAGTTGTGTTTTGCCCAAGCGGCATTAAAAAGAAAAGAAAAAAAAGGTTGCTGTCAGATCCAAGTCAGTGCCACGTGGGGGTGATTGTAACCGGAAGTTTTAAGGGGAAGCAGTAAAAAATGTTTCCGGAGTTCTGCTGCGAAGCAGCAGACGGCAAGTTATGATGAAGACAAACCTCTCGCCACTCGTCATGCTCTCCGCCCGAAGTCTGTGCAGCAGTTACATTCGGCGAGGTTGTATAATTGGGCGTGGAAGGTGGTGGGTTTGGGGTGGGCGATGTCGACCAATACTTTTTGCCGCCCGTGCTTTCGCCGCCTGTTCTTTGCGGCAGCCGTTTGTCGCATGCATTTTTGCCGCGCAGGAAACTTCCTTGTTTGTGTGTTTGTTTTCCGGGGTTCTTTTCACTTCGCACCGCGTATCTTGAATAGTGTTTGGACGCGAAAGTTTTATTGAATTCATCTCGGGCAGATTCAATTAAGAGCTTGGTATTTTGAAAGTCGAATAATCTGATGCCGACAGATATATATATATTATAATATATAGTATATATAATAATATATATTAAATATATATAATACATACATACATACATACATATATATAATATTATATATATGCTGAACAATGAAGTATGGGAAAACAATGCAGCTTGTGTAAAAATATAATCACACACACACACACACACACAACACCTACTAACACACACACACACATATATTATATATATTATATTATTATATTATTTTTTTATTATATTTTTTAAAATTCAGCTTCAGTCCGGGTCTGCTGTTGAGCGCGTAACGCGCAACACGTGGAGAGGAATTCCATCACAGACCGTCTACACTTGGAAAAGCGACTGGAAGAAAACACTGTTGTAACTGGCGAATAGGTCGATCATGGTCAGTGTCCAGAGCGAGCCAGACACGGACAGAAAATCTCAGACTGAAGAGAGACGAAGACAGAAGACCTCAGAATCAGTGAGAGATAGACAGAAAATCTCAGAAGTGAGGCAGAAATCTCAGAAGTGAACCGAAATTTCAGAAGCGAGACACAGAAAGTCACAGACGTGAGACAGAAAATCTAAGAAGCGAGACACAGAAAGTCACAGACGTGAGACAGAAAATCTAAGAAGCGAGACACAGAAAACCACGGACATGAGACAGAAAATCTAAGAAGCGAGACACAGAAAATCACAGACATATGAGACAGAAAATCTAAGAAGCGAGACACAGAAAGTCACAGACATGAGACAGAAAATCTCAGAAGCGAGCAGAAAGTCACAGACATGAGACAGAAAATCTAAGAAGCGAGACACAGAAAATCACAGACATGAGACAGAAAATCTAAGAAGCGAGACAAAAAGTCACAGACATGAGACAGAAAATCTAAGAAGCGAGACACAGAAAAAGCTCAGAACCTGCATGTGCGTGTGTGAAAATCTCATAGACACAAAATCTCATGCCGTGAGAGAAAAAAGGGACAGATTTTTATGGTCAAATGATGATAAGGGTGATGAAGGTGATCAAATTGTCTTGTGTTTGATCAGTGTTGTATTAATGTTAACTGTGCGAAATGAACATCTGTGTACTTGGAGAAATCTTAAGACTAGTATGCGTTTCAACTATGAATGATCTGTGTGGTGTGTGTGTGTGTGTGTGTGTGTGTGTGTGTGTGTGTCGTGCGTGCGTGCGTGCGTGCGTGCGTGCGTGCGTGCGTGCGTGCGTGCGTGGTGTGTGTGTGTGTGTGTGTGTGTGTGTGTGTGTGTGTGTGTGAATAATGTATGTGTGTGTTTGTGTGTGTTAGTGTGTGTATGTGTGTGTGTGTGTGTGTGTGTGTGGAGAGAGAGAGAAGAGAGAGAGAGAGGAGAGAGAGAGAGAGAGAGAGAGAGAGAGAGAGGAGAGAGATGCCCCACAGTACCAACATCGGTTAAAAAAAACCTTAAGACTTTTTTCCTCTCCTGGGAATTATGTGGCCCACCTTGGCTGCGAAACTGTACTAATGGCAACAGTGCAGATGGCAAAAATAGAGGCGCGGGGAAAGTAAAGGCCACCACACGGGGGGGGGGGGGGGGGGGGGGGGGAAACGGGAAGATCGATCGGCGCTGCAAGTCTGGTGGTCTAGAACCCCTGAAGTCTAAATGGGCGTCGTCAGGTCCCATGGCAGTTGGTCCTCCCTGTGCTCAGGTGGTGGGGGTGACCCGCACGTCTCGCTGACCCCGCTGACGTCATGGCCGCAGGAAGAGGCTGAGACCGCTGTGTTGATTGTTAAGGTTTTGGACTCCGTTGCTGACGTCAGACTTGACTGACTTGGCCCCGTGTCGCGCTGTCGTAGTGCACGACATAGAGAGACACACACACATACACACACTCACACGCGCGCGCGCGCGCGCACACACACACACACACACCACACCACACACACACACACACACACACACACACACATACACGCACGCACGCACACACACGCACATACACATACACACACACACACACACACACCACACACACACACACACACACACACACACACACAAAAGAAGGACTGCAACGGTCGAAGACACGTTCATTAATTTTTTGTTGACCTCGCTTTCAGGCCACCGAGCTATGATGGTTGGATTCATGACCTTTGGGCACAAGGCTGAGGCAACATCTTAGGCTTTGAGCTGCGCTGACCTGCGCTGTAGTGACGCGATGTAATTGATGACATCATCAATGATGACACCATCAAGTACTGGCGAGGCGGTCACAACCGTAAGCGATAAGCCCTGCGGGATGGTGCTGGCGCCGAGCAAGAGTAACGTTTCTGAGAGTTATTCTCAGTCAACATTGGCACTGCCCTCCACGGCTGTCGCTCATAATGTGGCTGCCTCCGCAGTGACCGACGTCATCCATGCGCGGTTGTCTCTGATGACTGTGACCGCTTTCGTGTGGCCACCCACCCGTCACAGCTCAAAGTTCCCCCACAGTGCCAGCCCACAGATGCAGCTCATCGCGCAGCTCGTAGCGCAGCTGAAGTCCTCCTGACAAAGTCACAGACCTCTGCAATAGCGAGAGAGAGAGAGAGAGAGAGAGAGAGAGAGAGAGAGAGAGAGAGAGAGAGAGAGAGAGAGAGAGAACGAACGAACGAAATTTTGTTTATTCAGGGATATGAGATAAGCATACAACGTGCTTTTTTACACTCAGCCCTGAGGCTAAACAAAAAATCACAACAATTGTGCAGAAAGTAAATTGTCTATATAGGTAACAAGTATAGCAAAGAAGAAAAAGAAGAAGAAAAAGAAGAAGAAGAAGAAGAAGAAGAAAAAGAAGAGAGAGAGAGAGAGAGAGAGAGAGAGAGAGAGAGAGAGAGAGAGAGAGAGAGAGAGAGGTGCCCCACAATAGGTCTGCAACAGGGCGACTCTTACTGCCTGCTCAAGACTCAGCAGGTCATCAACACACAGCAGCTCATCATTTCAGCTAGGAACAGGCCACAAACTCCGTTAAGTCACCACCGCTAAACCCAGCTCCGAATTTTGCTGCCAACCCGCGTTTCTGTCAAACCATGTAAGCATCATGACAACAGAATGCCTGGGCGCAGGTTGATTAACAGACTGGCCAGTTGAATTAAATTAACAGACTGTTCGACAACTGTCCGTCCAGTGACCGACCACCTTGTTCGGCAGGTGACCTTGTAGTCAGTTTCACAGACACACGACCACCATCGTTGAAATTCGCCGTCATAGGGCATCACAGTCCTTGCGTTTTGTTGTTGTTGGTTTTTTTTAAAATACTGTTTGGTAACAAATGACCACACCGACCGCTCCATAGACATAGTGGCTCGACAGAGAGATAGCTGTTGTCTCAGTTCCCATACACGCAGACGTTAGACGAAAGTGCTCGTCATTGCGGAGCATGCAGGATGGTGTCAACCTCGGGTGATGTCGATGGAGGAAGGACTAGCGCACAGCCCAAACACACTCACAGCTTGCTTACGATCTCATTCATATATCATGCATTCGTCACATCAAACCACTAGTAAAGTCTATAACTTTACTACACATGTTCATAGAACGAAACATCAATGCATATGGAATCAAACAAATAAAACATTCTCTCTTTCCTGAACTTCACAAAATCATTTATCTAAAACATCATTAACTAACCCGGGTATAAAATAGATTTCTACTTTACCTGGCCAGGTGATCTTAACTATTCACGAATCACTGTCTTTTCTTTTCTTTTCCTTTTCTTTCACTGTCACTTTCACAAGCACGACACAACGTTGGCATTGGTCAGGTTAGACTGCTGCACCGGTCAGGCTGGACTGCTGGCACTGGTCAGGTTGGACTGCCGATGGAAGTGGCGCTGGCCAAGTATGAGGTCGAACCCCGGTTAAGATAGAACAGTGACTATCAACATCGATCTGTTCTCCTTTCTTTCTTCCTGCATTAACGCATTGCACTCTCTCTCTCTCTCTTCTAGTCTGCTCTTATCAAATGGACATGGTTGCTTTTCTTTTCTTTTTTTTTTTTCTTTTTTCCTCTTCATTAGTTAGCAACTCTCTCTCTCCACATCTCTCCTAATCCTTCCTCTGCAGACTAATCTCGTGCTAATCCTCCACTTGGTTCTCTCC
>CM031597.1:36360251-36372751 GCA_018398815.1 Conus ventricosus | reverse complement strand
GACAAAAGCAGAACCCAGACGGTGATACCGTTACCTCCTCCCCAAAAGAGAAAATGTATTAAATGATTGAATTCAAAATCATGACTTGCCCCTCTTTAGAATTATGTTTCCCTAAAAGCTTATAAAAACTGATTTCTGATCAACACTGAAGAATATCTTGTACATAATTTTTGGGAGATCAAATACCTGTGAATGATATAGACTAATAGGGCGATCGGATGGGCCATTAACTCAACTGTAAAAATGGATCTTTGTCCCCCTTTTTTTTATAGTAAGTATTTTGTGTTGTGTTGTGTGATATGGTGTGTGTGTGTGTGTGTGTGGTGTGTGTGTGTGTGTGTGTGTGTGTGTGTTGAAATGTGCACATATGCATGAAGTATGCATTTATGTGCATTTGAATGTTGGCATAGTATCATTTTTTTTTTTCCCAAGAAAGAGATCTGTTATCATGAATCTGAAACCAAATGCCAGGCCACCGACAACACTCTCCAACCTCAGCTTCTCCGTTTTTACTCCCACCCAGCCACCCATCACCATTCCCTCCCCCTTCCCCCACCCTTCCTTCCACCTTCCCCTTCCTCACCGGCCTGCACTCTTTGCAAACCACGTTCAAGGTCTTGCCATGACTTAGATATATTATATATATATATTTTTTTTTTCAATGTTAAGTATCATATTAAGATTGGACACCAAGGGCAAGGCTATGACCGAGAAAGGGGAGAGGAAGAGGAGAGAATGAAGGATGGGGAGGGAAGTAGTTGAAAGTGACCTTTTTGGTTGGTGCACACGTGAAACAAAGACTTGGTGGACTAATGCCCTTGGAAATCTAAGTCCGCCTTATTGCATCGTCCCAGCTGTGTCTGATAGCGCAAAACCAGGCAAACGAAATATGCATTCACCTTGCTTGAAAAGGATTTTTCAGACAAAACAATCAAAGAATCCAATCAAAATAAAACTTCATGATAGAGATACAATCCTTTTCAGCTTTTCATATTTTGCATTATAGTGATGATAATCCCTAATCAAAGAATCCAATCAAAATAAAACTTCATGATAGAGATACAATCCTTTTCAGCTTTTCATATTTTGCATTATAGTGATGATAATCCCTAACCATAAATGACCCAGCTTCCGAAAGTTAGTGATGGGATTTTATGTGTGTGCAAGATGTTATCCATGCGTTCACACACAGAACCTCAGTTTATAGTCTCATTCGAAGGACTGTATGGGAAATGGAGTCAGAACCAATGTTAACTCCGAGGGAAAAATCCCCCTGTACCGAAATGGCCCAGCGGAGATTCGAACCTGCGACCCCAGGATCATGAGTCCGGCGCTCTACCAACTGAGCTATGGACAGCCACACCCAGGTGTTCATCGCCACAACACTGCAGTCCACAGGGAGCAATCAATATCAGATCATTGTGAGGCAACCCACCAGAGGAGACACTGCATTGCCACCGAGTCACTTTGGTGGTGTTCAGTGCTGCCTGTTCTTATTCAGCGTAAGCAGGACACCACCAGCTAAGCCCCCCCCCCCCCCCCCCCCTTTCTTTTTAGGATGAAAATTAAGTCAAAAAGCCAGTGTTAGTGATTACCCCCCTTTGGAAAGGCATGTACATCCAAAGACAGTGCAGTCCCCATGGACTTGCCAATATGAAAGATCGACCTGAACCCACTGGGGGCCGGAATAGCTCATTAGGTAGAGCGCCGGACTCGTGATCCTGGGGTTGCGAGTTTGAATTTCGGCACAGAGGGATTTTTCCCTTGGAGTTAACAGTGGTTCTGACTCCATTCCCCATGCAGTCCTTCGAATGAGACTATAAACCGATGTTCCGTGTGTGAACACACGCACAACATCTTGCACACAAGTAAAATCCCATCACCAACTTTCGGAAGAAAAGGCCAGTTTGGCCGTTGGTATGGATGACACGTTATTCATAGCATGCACCTTCCCCGAAGATGGAGTATGGCTGCCTTAATGGCGGGATGAAAAATGGTCATACACACAAAACTCGACTGCCTATCTATACAGGCAGTGACCGCAGGGAGTATCAGCCTGCGTACGCAGAAAGAAAGAAGGAAAAAGCAAAGACCTGAACCCACCAAGGCAAAGACATGGAGGTGGAGAAGAAATCCAAACTTGCATCAGCACAAGAGTAGGGTATGAAGGCTACAACATGTGTGGTGATCAGTGGCATGAATGTGATTGAGATGGAACTGCGGAGTTCCATTCTGCTCAGAGACTATATTGTGAGAGACCCTATGCTTCCTTTTAATAAAATGTCCTGGCATCAACCAGGCCTGGGAGATACAGACACCTGAAGTGTTCGTTAGGAAATTTGAGCAAAACTCTCAGAGACGCATCCATTGCATGGATGAGAGAGATAAAAACTTTGATAGAAACACACGCGCACACACACACACACACACACACACACACACACACACACACACACACACACACCACACACACACACAGAGCACATACGGGATGTCATCATACACTGACACACTCACCCAGGGAGAGGAAACTGATTGTCATACCAAAAAAAAACATTGTTTTGATGACAAAGATATAGAGTACATTATTCAGATAGGTGGTAGCTAAGGCATCAAGCGGATCAGCATTATACCGGCGATCATGGCTGTTTGGCTGATGCGTGTGACAGGTCGAGGCTTTCATGTCGATGGAGTGTGATGTGAGAGTGCTGGTGCCAGTTGTCATCGCCACAGGCTGTGCAAGCATGAAGATCAAATATGCATTTGTTGAACGCTAGACACACTCACACACACACACACACACACACACACACACACACACACACACACACACACACACACACACACACACACACAAGTACATGCACACACACAAGTACATGCACATACACTCAGGTATACCTGTATGCACATGCACGCAAGCACGCACACACACATACACACTCTTGCCACACACACACACACACACACACACCACACACACACACACACACACACACACACACTCAGACACATACACATGCCCACTCGCATGCACACACCCAAGCATGCAAGTACACATGTTCACGCACACACACACACATACACGCACACACACACACACACACACACACACACACACACACACACACACACACACAAGGACATGCACATACACGCAGGTATGCACGTATGTGCACACACACTCTAGCACACGCACACACACACACATGCATGCTCGCATGCACTCGCCCAAGCATGTAAGTACACACGTTCACACACACACACACACACACACACACACACACACACACACACACACACACATACACATATGCACATGCACATAGAAACACAAATCATATCAGATTATCTCCGATTACTCTATTTATGTGGTCTTTTTATTCTTTTTTTTCTTTTTTCCTGTATCCATTGATTAATATCTCTGTGCAACAAATCCGCTTATGCTCTGTCAATATATTTGTTGTTTTGTCTATCTGCTTGTCTTCCTATCTACAGCCTGATGTGGCCCTTTGCGGTCGGCTGGGCTATAAGCAACATTATCTTATCTTATCTTCCTATCTGTCTATCTATCCATTTATCAAACTACCTATTTATGCATCCATCTTTGTATGTATGCATGTATCTGTCTATCTATCCAACTGTCTTTCTGCCAGTCTGTCTGTCTGTCTGTCTATCTATCTATCTATCTATCTATCTTCTAAGTTTTGTTTTTCAGTATTTTTTTTTTCAAGTTCACAGATGTCAAATACCCAGTATCTGTTTGACTGGAGAATGGAATTTAACCAAACAAAGTCAGAAACAGACAACGACTGAGCAATGAACAAACAGAGAGAAAATAGGGGTAGACAACATCCTCAAGTTGCTGGTCGTTTGTGATAAGGGTATGGTGATGGAGAACACAGATCACTTATGCAAGCTGATGAAAACAAAATGATTTTAAAGATGTTTGTTTTTAACCTTTTGTGTTTTGGTCCATTTAGTGAAGAAAGCCATGCCGCCTGCATGTCTGGAATATGTATAGGTGATTAGTTTATCACATGTAGGATAAGTCATTTGTCTTGGAGGGCAGGCTTGTTGATGGCATCATACATGGTGTTGGTGAGGGCACATGCCTTATAGTTTTTTGTTTTCAGTGATACAGGACGTGTGACTGATTATCATCAAATAAAAAGCCATGACTGACCTTTGATAGGCTTAGCAAACCTCCTAGTAAAATGTGAGGAAAAGAAATGGAAAAAAAAAAGAAAAAAAAAGATTAATATTCTACAGATAAAGATGAAGAAAAAAACTGATCTAAATAAAATCATTAATGCTTGTATCTGTTATTTTCAGGAACTTTTTCCCCAGATAGACTAGGGTGGCATAGTTCACTTGTTTTTCTTCTCTTTTTGTGTGTGTTGAAAACCACAGGTGCTACTTATATTTTGTAAGCTGACATAAGGTCGCAACTTTTGTGAAAGGTTTTATGGTTTGTGAGGCCAAACCCAGGAAAGAAAACTGTTTGACAGGTCTGTGAGGACCAGGGAATTGTGTTCGCTGAAAAAGATTTTTATGTGGCATTGTTTGATGCCAAATGTTGAAAGAAAAGTACTTTGAATCTGTGAGGACCTGGTTAAAAGTACTTTGAATCTGTGAGGACCTGGTTAAAAGTACTTTGAATCTGTGAGGACCTGGTTAACATTTTTAATGGAAACATCCACATGCGGTTCTGTGAAACAGAAGTAGAAAGTATTTCATGCAAATAATGTACAAATTCAGTTACTAATTGAAAATGGGAACTCTCCTCTGTTTGTGTGACTGGCTGTGTGTCAGCATTACACGAGCTAGAGTCTGACAGAGAAGATCATGCACAAGAGATGGTGTATGCTTACATTTGGGACCGTGCGTTTGCATGTGCTAGAGTCTGACAGAGAGGATCATGCACAAGAGATGGTAGATAGATGTTTACACATGGGACCGTGCATTTGCATGTGCTGCCTGTCAGAAATGTTGGGCTGTAAGCTGATGTGTGGCTCAGCATGACTACTGTACAGAGACGGTGGGTTGACGCTGATACACATTCAGCATAATTACAGTCCCCATGAAGGACTGATACTTGCAGATAATGCTCAGGTGGAGTGGAGATAGCGTGTCGCACAATGATGATGGGCAACTAATCTTAGATTGTAGTCCCAACAGTTAGTTGTGTGAGGATTAGTATTGATTTGGATACAGATGAAAACCTATATTATTATGATTATTATTCAGCATTATATGAAAAAGATAGTATGGGAGAAAAAAAAAGTTAGGGGGAAAAACTCTTAACCAGTGTACAATGCTGAACAGTGTGGAAAACTAGAACAGATGAAGAACGAAAACATGCAGGCTTAGTATGGCTGTAAGTAGAGATCAGTGTCTATTTACCACTTTATGGATGAATGAATTCACAGAACAACTACTTTCCAAGTACGTGTCTATCAGAATCAATACACGATCTGCTTCCAAATGGTTTTCGCTCATTGGCACTAAGTTGATAATCATACATGATGGTCTGAGGATGATAATCACGTATCATTAATGCTGACTAGTGGCCACAGGGACAGGCTGTGTGGAGAATTAAGATGCAGAGCTCCCTCTTGTGGTGATGGTCTCCAAGAAGATTTCTTAGCTTTCCAAAGCCAGCCATGAAGGAGACAATGGGGCCCATTTGTAATGAATCGATATACTTGGTATTAAGAGGATTGGTTTGTCTGTTCTGACTGACAGTTTAAGACAGGAATGACTGTGTTGTATTTTTGTTCTTGTGAATTTGACCGAGCTGGCAGAAAGGGAACTTGAAGACTGTATGTATACATTACTCGTACAATGATGTCAGTATGAGAATCATATCTTTTTTTTTTATAAACTCATGTACATTAAAAAAACCCTGCTATACATGTTCAAGTTTCCAACTGCATGAATGATACAGAATGAATGGTACTGCACATTACACAATGGTTTGAATGTATTTTTAAAAAAAGTATAGCTTATACACATGTCACATACTAAGCATAACTGTTTGAGCATAAACTTGTTTGATTTCATAGAAAGAAGCATTACTCCTGCCATTCTGTCTGTCCTACTGTGAATGTATTACAAAATAAATTCTCCTCTGTCTGTGTTTCTTCACTGTCTGTCTTTCTGCTCTCTGAACATTGTGTTACATACATTATGAATCTAACTCTCTTCTCTCTCCTTCTCTCTCTTCTCTCTCCCATGATCTCCATCTTCTCTCTCTCTCTCTCTGTCTTCTCACTGTCTTCATGTACATGGACAGTGAGTCTACATGTCTCAGCAATAACTGATTTGTGACTCAGTCGTGACCTGTCCTCTTCTTTCAGTATTCCATGTAGCAGCAATACTCCTCATCCTAGGCGTCATTTTATGTATTCACTGTTTTCTGTACCCACACATCAGATCTATGGGACCTGTAATAGGCAACGTAATTTTGCATTGTATCATTGATAGCACAGACCCATACTACACACACTTCACCCACCACACACATCAACACAAATAACACACGATAATCTTGCATGTGTACACATGCGCTCGCATTGCATCATACTCTCACTCACTCTCACACACACACACACACCACACACACACACACACACACACACACATACACACACACACATCACGCACGCATCTCTGCACACCATTACTAACACACACACACACCACCACAAAACACCACACACAATTCACACATCACACACACACACCACACACACACAAACAACACACACACACACGGACACACGGAAAGAGAGAGAGAGGTGATAACAGTGAAACTACTCACCACTGCAGTGATATTGAAAGAGCAAGGAGATAGCATGCTCCATCTCAGTCATGCTGATGTGTTGGTGTCTTCATGGTGGACCTGTACAGGAGGGGTGTGGTTGGTGTGTTGCAGGGAGACCTGAAGATGGCTCAGTTCATCATTCTGACTGTCCATGACCTGGGATGCAATCGTGAGTACCTGGGTGCTTGGTCCATGGGATAAGGGATAGTGCTGGAGGATGGCCATGTGCAGAATGTTTGTCATGATCAGCAATTGTGTTATGCATTCCAGTATGAAATGTACAGAAGTTCAACATGACCTGTATTCGTGCGAACAAAGACAGAAGTACACACACACATACACACTCACACACGCATACATACAAAACATACACACACACACACACACACACACACACACACACACACTGTAACCCAGGTCACAGCTTTTACCCAAAGAAACAAATCCAAACAATCTTCTATCTGACATTTATTGTTCATACAACCAATTATGGAAACGGATTTTGTTTGTTAAATCAGATGCCAATAACCTCAACTCCAAACAATGTCAAAACAGGCGATTAGAATATAATGATTCAGAGGATCAGATACAAAAGAAAAACAAAAGACGATAGGACAAGGCAGAAACGGTGGCACTGATTTAGCACTGATGTTTGTTCCCTGCCAATACCTGACTTGCTGTCTCACTTACACATGAGAATGAAGTGAAAAAGTCTTGTTACCCAAATCTAACGGAAAATAACAGTGAACAACCAAATAACACAGTGAACAACAAAATAACAATCAAAATATTCTAAACTCCTAGCTACCACATAAATAAATGACAGTAAATAGAAAACCACATACCTATTAAAAATAATAAAATTACTATTAACCTGACTGTGTCAGCAGTACAGTACCCCTCCAAAAAAAATGTTTACTGGCAACATTTTATCAAAAAATACATACCAAAAAAAAAAAATCTGCTAACAGCCATTCACAATAACTCAACAAACAAGGTAAAAGGCAAAAAAGACCTTTAGGTCCTCCAACAAGGTACCATCAAAATGCCAAAACATCACAATTAGGTATTGGACTAGATTGCAGTTAAGCACGTCAACCATACATAGAGTGGTTCACTTATGTTGTGACAAGGACACTGAGCACTTGCTCGATTGCGACAACACGCTTAGGATCAAGAGGGTCATTGACTAGCTTGTTCAGGTATTCTTGGACCTTGTAAACTAGATCCCTCCCTAATGGACTCCCTACTTCGGCAACATGGGTCAAGTTCAACCTGTCTACAGCCTTCCGTTCCCTGAGAGATCTTCTCGGGGCAGGAGTAGGGACTGGATTTTCCTGGGCATTGCTATTACCTTCTGAATCCTCCGAATTGGAAGAATCTTCCGATTGAAAAACATTTTTCAAATCTTCTGTGGATGAGCCACCTTCTTTTGATGAAACCCTTTCCAAATTGTTCAGCCTGCTGGTCTGCAACCAGACTCACATCAGAATGATCAATCTGCTCCTGGTCCCTATCATCCTCTACCACATTCTCAACTGGTTTGGGTGATCCTGACCGACAACTGGCCCAGGAAGAAACTCTACAGCATCAGCCCTCAGTTTACTTCTAGAGGAGTCTGTTGGTGTAATTTCAATGGTATACTCTTGGAAATCATCAACCTCCTCTGAAACATGATCAGCATTTGTAGTGATAGTACGGGGGATGATTTGGGTCTAACCTGTGTGGTTTCCCGAACAGTGCCCATAGCTGGTGGATCAATCATGCCAATGGCAATAAATAAATTCCTATGGAGTGTTCTCTTGGGTCCCGTTCCTGCTTCATCTTGGACGGTATATACTGCAAACCCTCCCGCTTGCTTGCACAATGTACACTGAATTTTCCCACCTATCACTCAACTTTGAATCAAGTCTTGGTCCCAGCTTGCGAACCAACACCCGGTCTCCAATGTTCAGCTCAGCTGCTCTTGCGGAAATATCATACCGAGCCTTGTTCTTAGAGTTTGTTCTGGCCATGTTGTCAGAGGCCTTCTGATAAGCAGAGGCTAGCCTCTGCTTAAGCCCTTTGATGTACTGTGAAGGTGTCCCTTGTCCCTTGGAGCAGGTATTGATGCCAAAAGCAAGGTCGATGGGTAACTTAGGATGACGACCAAAAAACAAAAAGTATGGGGAGTGGCCTGTACTTTGATGAATGCAGCAGTTGTACGCATGCACAAACTTCTGGAAGTGTCTTTCTCAGGTCTATTCTTTGAGTATCCTCTAAACTCCTCAGCATGCCTAACAAAGTTCTGTTCCACCTTTCTACAGGGTTGCCAGATGGATGGTAAGGCGTGGTCCTACACTTTTCTATTCCAGCTACCTGACACAGCTCCTTCACTAACTTGGATTCAAAATCCCTACCCTGGTCAGATAAGATACGCCTAGGAAAACCATAGGTCATAAAGAACTCCTTCCACAGCGTCCTGGCCACAGTTTTTGGCACTCTGATCCCTTGTACAAACAGCATGTCCAAATTTGGTGAAATGATCCATCATGACAAGTATATTCTGTTTCTGACCATTGATCTCGATGGTAAGAAAGTCTATAGAAAGAAGTTCTAAAGGGTACGTGGTCACAATGGAAGTCATTGGGCTTTCTGACACTTGGCACCTTTCCTGATGCAGCGAGAGCAGGTCTTTATCTTTGCTCAAGGTCTCTGCCATTCGAGGCCAAAAGAATCTCATCCTCAACTGCGCTATGCCATCTTCAAAATGGGTGTGAAATAGATCCTCATGCACACCTCTCAGGCAGCTTCCCTGTAGGGCAAAGGGAGAATCAACTGAAAGTGACTGTCTTGGTTATCCATATCAACTTTCCTGTACAAAACACCTTGCTTTAAAACAAGCTTCTTTTGTTCCCTAACGTAAGCTCTTAGATCTGAACTATTTTGCTCTGAAGTTTCCAACATCTTGCCCCGTTCCAAACACTTGATAACATAAGAGAGATGTTTGTCTGCTAGTTGGACTTTCCTCCAGTCCTGGACCGTGTTGATGGAATCATGCTCAACTTTTGGGTCAAGTATACCATCCGGTATTAGGCTGGGGTCAGTCATCAACTGCTCAACAGCAGGGAAATCATCCATTTTAAATCTGAAAATCCCTCTCCTTCCTGACTAACTTCTGGGAACTGTTGTTGAGACTGAACTTCTCAAGCAGTGAACATGATGGGACTGTAGTATGGCTTGTACTGAGTCTGAGGCAACAAAAGTGACGTTTTCCCGATTGATCCCTGTCAAAAGACTTGGCCTTTTCCACTAAGAAGGCTATTTCATCCAAGACTTCCTGTACTGATCATCAATATATGGGTCACTTTGGGTAACCTCGACAAAGCATCTGCATCTGTGTGAGTCAGTCCCTTTTATACCTAAACTCAAAGTCAAACATAGAAAGTGAAGAGAGCCACCTATGACTTGTTGCATCTAGTTTTGCATTCTTCAAGATGTAGCAGAGGGATTGTTGTCTGTAACCACTGTGACCTTGGTGCCCAAGAGGTAGTCCCTGAACTTATCGCACAACGCCCATTTCAACGCAAGGAACTCGCGCTTGTGAGCTGGGTAATTTTGTTCAGACTTGTTCAGCCCTCGACTAGCATAAGAAATGACCTTGCTTTTGCCCTCAAACTCTTCGTAAAGAACAGCACCTAATCCCAACACCACTAGCATCACAATGGACAACGAAAGGTTTGGAACGGTCAGCAATACCTAGAACTAAGTCACGGGTAAGTGCAGAAATCAACGATCTGAAGGAGCCTTCCTGTGCCTCTCCCCAGGACGAGGAAACAGAAGAGGACAGAGTGAGCTGGCCTTGTTTCTTTCCAGATCTGGACCGGTTGCCCGAGCATAACCTATCGTCAGGTCATTCAGGGTCTTGCAAGTGAAGAGAAGTTTGGAATAAAACGCCGGTAGAAACCTGCAAATCCGATGAAACTTTTCACATCCTTCACGGTTTTGGTCTAGGCCACTCCTTAACAGCAGCTATCTTGTCTGGGGCAGGGCAGATGGTGCCCTCTGATATGATGTAACCCAAGTGCCTGACTTGTGTTGCCCCAAAGATGCATTTCTCAGGTCCAGCTTTAAGTTGTACTTGCACAACCTCTGCAATACTCTTATGTGCGTTTCTTCCAACTCTTCAAGGGTCTTAGCGTGGATCAGGATGTCGTCCAAGAAGATGATCAGCTCGGTCAGGTTCATGTCACTAAAAACTGTCTCCATGAGTCTTTGGAAACATGCTGGGGCATTGGCTAAACCCTGACTGAGTCGGTCCCACTCGAACAACCCAAAAGGTGTTACAAAGGCTGAGTATTTGCATGCTCTTTCCGTCATTGGGACTTGGTAGTAAGCCTTACAGAGGGCTAGAGTGGTAAAAAACCTCGCCCCATTGAGTGTCAACAGAAGGTCTTCAATTTTGGGAATGGAGTAGCTATCCTTGACAGTCCTAGCATTAAGCTTCCGGTAGTCCACGCACATCCTAAGTGCACCTGTCTTCTTCCGGACTAGAACTATGGGACTAGCAAATGGGGAGTTGGAAGGACGGATTATCTTGGCATCCAAAAGCCCTTTTAAAGTGTTGCCTACACTCTTCAAAGTCTTTAGGGGTATAGGTCTTGCTCTCTCCCTAATGTCTGGACCAGGTGTGATCTCCATGTCAAAAACATCACCTGTCTCTGCTCTACCTATGTCGAACTCGCTTGTCACAAAAACTGCTTTCACTGACTGTAGCTTACTTTCAAAGTGCCTACACCAATCAGGTGGGTGGTCTCTCTGCTTCACCAAACTTGAACCTAATGTCCTCTCCCTGACCCAAGTTCTCAGCATGAGCACTACCTGAGTATGCATGGGTTTCTGGTGAATGAGGACCAAGTCAGACACCACCTTGTTAATGTCGTACTCATGGTGGTAAACAAATATGTCAGCTACCACCTGATTCTTCCTGAGCAGAATCGTGCTGTCAGATTCATTTATCACCACAACCCTGACATCTGTAAGGCAGTCAGCTGAAGCTCTGCAACCCACTACCCTGAGACCATCTGGTAAGGCAGTTTCAGTGGTTCCTGAATCAAGACTGAATCTCGTGGCTGGGAATGTTCACCTTAGCACAGCACTTTATTTCTACAGTCTCCCCAGCTGGAACTAAGACCTGTGAACCACGAACTCTAGCCGAGCCCACTTTCCCATCATCAGGGGAGGAACAATCTTGATACATGAAAGCAATAGTAGGACACACATGCAAAGAATTATCAAAATCAAATGTGATCCTACTAATCTCTTGGACAGTTCAGCAAAGTTCTTCAGGGCATTGGTGCCCAGAATCACTGGTACTCTTCGAGAAAGGTCTGTGTCCGGACACACCAACATCAACACATTCACACTGTCACTCACACCCACAACATCCTTGGCATGGACACACTCACACGCACAAAACCCAAATAGGGTACAACATTTCCACCCCTCCCACAACTTTCAAGTATGCATTCAGTTCTTCCAGTGGCAAATGTGACAGGTTAGTCCGGTAGAATGTCTCTGATACGATGCTCACTTGCGAGCCACTGTCGATCAGGCAGTTGACTTTAGTGTCCCCGAGGGTCGCCTCTGTCTCAAGACTAGGACCCACTAAGGCCTCCAAGTCAGTGTTGTC
>CM031597.1:36342751-36350251 GCA_018398815.1 Conus ventricosus | reverse complement strand
AAAGCCCGTGTGGGTTATAGTGTAAATCGGCACACCTCTTACAGCATGTCTTTGTTGAATGTTTTCCAAGGGAAATTTCCAGTTTGTGTTTTAGACTTAAATATAATTCATTAAAATGTAAATATGTTGATACTGCAAAATGCATATGTGGGGAAAAAGTTTTGACATTTCATGTACTATTTAATTGTCCCACAATGCGGCAGTACTTACCCAATTTTCAGTTACCAAATATCCTACAATTGATGATTTTAAGACTCTAACTTCAAATTAATTCATTTTTGGCTAATGTATCAAAATATTGACTTCACAGTCCTATCAGTACATTAGTATGAGATTTCAGTATTTTTGAAGCAAATATTGTTTATGTTGTTCTGTCCACTGATTTAAGCTTTATTTTTAATTATGTTTTCTTTTGTATAATATATATCAATGTCATCTTGATGTATATCATTTACAAATATCATAATCGTCTAAAAAACACGCCATGTGAAAAGACGTAAACTAAACAAAACACACACACACACACACACACACACACACACACACACCACACACACACACACACACACACACACACACACACACACACACACACACTGTGTGTGTGTGTGTGTGTGTGTGTGTGTGTGTGTGTGTGTGTGTGTGTGTGTGTGTGATCCATGAGTAGTCTTGTTTTCTGTTCTCTACACTCTGATGTTGATAGCTATTAAATCAGCATCCAACCGTTTTTCTGGATCAAATTTGTCTGAATTATGAATCATCCGGTGTCTATCGATTTCCTGATCATGTTTACATGTTTGGTATTCCATGCACGTGTGTGATCTGATCTTAAGCCCTATTGATTCGGGGATGAAGAATGATTTATTCTATTTAGGCCTCAAGCCCCAGGTGAAGATATTCATGAATAGGATGAAAATGTTTATAAAAAGCAGCAAAATGAGAAGCAATAACTTTGGTAATCATGATTTATTTGCTACATCAAGAAATGTCTTGCTCTTTGCAGCTATGTGCAAGGCAAATGTGCACATGAAGTGGTTCTTTTTAAAAGACGTAATAAGCCTGTCTTAACAAAAGGTCTTTGAGAGATTCACTGTGATTTTTCTTTGACCTCTCAATGTCTTTGGCAATAGAGATTTGTGAGTAATGGATGCATCAAAGCATACCTATTACAAGATCTATATTGTGCATGATGTGAGTTCAGATCAGTGTTTTGATTATCACGCAGCATTCCATTCAAATGATGTAAGCCAATGGCCATAACATGATTGTTTCAGTTTTGCCATATACAATCAATGAAACATTGAGGAAAAGAAGTAAAAAAGAAAAAGAAAAAAAAGAAGACAAGAAACCTTCCTTGAATTCATCTTTGTTGCCAACATCTTGACAGAAACAAGCATTATCAAATCCGTTCTCATCCAGTCACACATCTTACACCCAGTGTTTTTTCTCTTTCAGAATTAAATCACGTGATACTTCATAATTATGCTTAACATGGTAATGTGAATTCTTTAATAAGTAATAACATGATTTAAGGCAGAATACTGCTGACTGTTCAGTGCACGTTTGTGGGATACCTGTTTGGTTGGTGTTGTTGTTTTTTTCTCATTGACAAAATTGTTTGCTGTCTCCATGTCTACACCTTTAATCAATCAATCAATCAATCAATCAATCAATCAATCAATCAATCAATCAATCAATCAATCGGTTGGTTGGTGAATTGGTTGGTTGGTTGGTTAGTTAGTTAACTAGTTAGTTAGTGAATTGATCTGGTTTTTTTTCTCCATTTTTATTTATTATGATTATTATATTTATTGTATGTGTGATGATGATGATGATGATGATGATGATGATGATGATGGTTATTCTGTTACAGTTACAATTTCCCAAATATGCAGAGTATGGGCGAGGACCTGGTCTGCATCCTGGACCAGCTGGAGTAAGTGGCATCCAGGCAGACGTCTGTGGAATCAGTTGTGAGAAGTACTGGAGCTCAGGCCTGCTGCACTGGTCCTAGTTGTAGATAAACAAGGGAGAGGAGGTAGGCGTAGCCCTCGTGATGTGTGCCTGAAGAGAAGTGGAAGTCTTGAACCACACTTTGCTCCCCAGTGTCTGCGTAGGTCAGGAGAATTCAGGAGAACTCCTACTTGTTACAGTGATGGTGATACACATTTTGATCGATGGTTCTGCCCATGGGGCATTATTGAGCGTTGTGAAGACAAATTGTATCAGCATCTCCCCCCCCCCTCCCCCCATCTAAAATTCTGGGAAATTATGATATTGTAAAGTGTTATGGAAAAACTGTGCTGTAGTTGTTTACATCAGCATGTGAGTGCCAGGTTTTACAGAACTTTCATGTCATTTCTTACACGTACTCATGCATGCATGCTTATAAGCGTGCATGCATGCATGCATGCACACACACACTCATGCTTTTACACGCAGATTCAGTCATCACACGCATGCTCACACTCACTCAAACACACACACGCACACACACATACAAATGGAAATAGAGTTCAAATTAAAGCTCTAACAAATCCAAGACTGCATCATTTCAACAATCTGTATTAGTCTAGGACATCTTGAGGCATGTTTCAGTTGGTTTCTAAGATTTAACAGTATTCAAAGAATGAAGGCGAGTGGCCTACATAATATGATTGGTCATTGGTTATTGATTACAAAGATGACAGAACATGTTCACTGATTGGGTGCTATTTATCAAAGACATAAATGATTGAACACATTTACTGATCGAGTACTATTTATTAAGAACGCAGGTGATAGACGGTGTTTGTTAACTGGGTATTATTCTTTAAAGACAAAGATGATAGAACATGCTTACTTATTCAGTTATAATATATTTAAGGCAAATGTAACAGGACAAGTTTATAGATAAGGTTTTAAACAAATCTTAAATAAATGTTTGCAAACCGCAAAAAAAAAAAAAAAAAAAAAAAAAGGTGGACAAACGAATCACAAGACAAAATACGATGCGTTCTGACCTCTTAGGTCTTCTTCAGGCAAGATACAAAACAATCAGGACAACAAAAATGAAGGAGCAATCACTTATCTTCAATCACTTCAGCACAAGATAGGTGTTGAACTGATAGGGTTTTGTTTATCACAGACAGAGCTTGTGAGACCTGTTTACTGATTGGGACAGGAGGGTTAGTTACTATTTATGAATGACAGCTTTGAAAGGATATGTTCGTTAACTGATCAACATAATCAGAAATCATGTGTCTCTTTCCATTGTGCGCAGCGTGCGGCAGGTGATCTGCCTGGGGGAAGGAGCTGGCGCCAATGTGGTGGCACGTTTCGCTGTAAGTTTATTCCTGGTTGAAGGCCATCGTTTCCAACAGTTCCCTTTTTTTTAATTTTTTTTTTTCAGCTGATGTTAGCAAAATGTCATTTTTGTTTGTTTGTTTGTTTTAGATAACTGTGATCATATATATAAATTATATATATATATATTATTTGTTTTTCAGATGGGGGAGAGTGTTATCTGTTTCAGCGTCCTTAAGGATATTGGATTTTGTTTGTTTTGTTGTGTTGTTTGTGACATTCTATCCTGCATGTTTCAACCAGTCTACAAATATATAACGGTCTTCCATTACATCTGACAGCAGATGGAAACCTCATTTCTCTAACACAGAATTTGGGAGAAAAGTTTTTGTCATGTGTCTTTTTAAAAAAAAAAGTAAAAACAAACAACACTGATGAACAACAACAAAAACATTTTAACTTCAGGTACAAGTTCTGGATAACCTGGAATTTGATGAAAACGTTTGCTTCTCTTTCTTCGTCTGCTGAATGGATTTCAACACTGTTGTTGATCAGCTGGGTTGGACTTCACTGATTTGTTTTTGTTGTTCAGATGGCTCAGCCACGGCGTGTTCTGGGGATTTGTCTGATCCATTGTGTGGGAACGACTGCAGGATTTATGGAGTCGATGAAAGACAAGGTCAGCTGTGGCATCCTTAATGTGTGTGTGTGTGTGTGTGTGTGTGTTGTGTGTGTGTGTGTGTGTGTGTGCGTGTGTGTGTGTGTGTGTGTGTGCGTGTGCATGTGCATGTGTGTGTGTTTGTGTTTGTGTGTGTTTTGCATTAATGTGTGTGTGTGTGTGTGTGTGTGTGTGTGTGTGTGTGTGTGTGTGTGTGTGCTTTGTGTGCGTATGTGTGTGTGTGTGTGTGTGTGTGTGTGTGTGTGTGTGTGTGTGTGTGTCTGTGTCTGTGTTTGTGTGCATGTGTGTTGTGTGTGTGTGTGTGTGTGTGTGTATGTGTGTGTGTGTGTGTGTGAGCATACACACGCTTGCATGCATATATCTGTTTTTGTCCAAGAGTCTATCAGTCAGTCAGTCATTCCCCCGACCGCTGGGGTCGTTGGGGGGATGTGATGAGGCAGCTGCCATTTCTCTCCAGGCTCTTCTGTTTGTAGCTGTCGTGAGGAGATCTGGCATGTGTGTGTAGGAGTCTATGCTTGCATGTAAAGTCAATTTTTACATATATGATATATGTCTGTATAAGAAGCATGGTTACACTAGGGCCGAATGGGAATGATTACTGTGAGCTCACCCTAACAGCAAAATACACAATTTCCGAATTCTTAGAAACAAGCCGGTACCTGTGTCGACTGCATGCTATCAACAAAAACATTTGATGCTAAACTTGTGTCTTTGTGTGCTGTCCAAAAAAATTATCGGAACTGCTAAATTTCGTATCTTTGTGTGCAGTCAACAAAAATATTGTGACTGCTGAACTTGTACTTTTCTGTGCTGTTAACTAAAACATCAGGAATGCCAGCCTTGTATTCTTGTGTGTAGCTGACTGAATGGACATAAGCAGATAAAACATCGGGAATGCGAAACTTGTGTATTTTGTGCAGCTAATCAAACAGAAAGTGGAACACAAAGATATTAAGGAGGCCAAGCTTACATTTCTTGTGCCGCTTACTAAATAGAGACTGGAACACAAAACCATTGGGAAGGCTAACTTGTATTTTTTCTGTGCAGCTGATCGAATGGAAACTGGACCAGATTGGCATGAATCCATCGGCAGAGACGTACTTGTGCCTGCATCGCTTTGGCTCTGTGAGTACTGGTTTTAAAGACAATGTGGATGTGGACAGGTGTTGTCGTAGTATGGTGAATGGAGCTGGTTGTGGAACAGTAAGTTTGGTGTCAGGTGTGTTGCTGGATGTGACGTGGGGTGTGAAATGACGTTGCGGCAGTTTGGTGTCGGTACTGGGCTGGGTAACGATAAGTTTGGTGTCAGTTGTGTTCTGTGTAGTCTCTCCTGCTGTTGTGTTCTTTGGGCTGTGGATCATTTTTACGCGTTGTGGTATGCTGTGTGCATGCTGTTTTATATGCTGTGTGCATGTGCATATGTTGTATTTGTGCACAGGTACAGCTGTTTGAGGGGTATGCATATACATTGTGTGTGTGTGTGTGTGTGTGTGTGTGTGTGTGTGTGTGTTGTGGTGTGTGTGTGTGCGTGCGTGCGTGCATGGTGCGTGTGTATGTGTGTGTGTGTGTGTGTATGTGTGTGTGTGTGTGTGTGTGTGTGTGTGTGTGTGTTACTGGGTGAGGCTATGGAAAAGCATATGCTGTTTTGATAATGTTTTACTGATGATTGAAGCAGCAAGGTTAACGCTGCACAATGAGTTGGTCATCCTGCTAATGTGGTATAGGTTCCACTGACTAGTTCTTCCTACTGTTTGAACCAGCCTGTCTGATTTGGGCATTTCAAGTTACTGTCTTTTCATCATCATGTTGATTTCATACAGTTTGCATATCAAAGCCCCCCAAATGGTTGAACATTTTCTTGACAGCCATAGAGCTTCTCAGGATTTCCACTGCCTTTTTGGTATAGTGCAAATTCATTTCTCTATGTTTGGTCTGATTTTTTGTTGTTGTTGTTCAGCTTGCTTCAGTTTTACTTATTTCTGGTCTTGGTTATTTCTTTGAAACGTTTTTTCTTTTCCTCTTCATAAAAGGTAAGCTGCTTTTATAGGCTGTGGCATTTGTGACAGAGAACATGTTTTTCTCTGAAGTCTGAGGTCTGATTCTCACCAGATGGAAGAAACTTTGGGGGGAGCTGGACATAAGGGCATTCAGAGTAGTAGACTAACTCTCCTTATGCAAGTGTTTCAGTCCTTTAACTCCTTAAGGGGTAGGGCCACGTCCATGTCATGATTCCTGGGTACTGTTCTGCTGTTGTTTTTTTCTTTGTCCTTTTTATTTTCTTTCTTTGATGGTTTTTTTTTTTGGAGCTGCCTGGATCCAGATTTGCACCTCCAGGATTGCTGAGCCTTGTGGTGAATGTCTTATATCTACTTGAAAGAAAAATTACTATGCCGCCAAATGAAAGGAACAAACAAATTACATGACAAGTACAATGCATTTTGACCTTGTTTGTATTCTTCAGGCGACGCAAACAACATTCAGGATGATGAAAATGAAGAACGAACAATCACTGATTTCCTCAAATTTAAGGAGATAAGTAACTGTTTGTTCTTCACACCCTGTACATCGCTTGTGGATGACTGAATATGAGGTGACACGCTTTCGGAATTATTTTCATTTATGTTGCAGCATCCACCACCACCCCATTTTTTTTTTTTTAAAGTTGAAATCAGCTTAGGGGAAAAAAAACTGTTTTCCTCTGTGCATGTGAGACACAGATCTGTATAGGGGACATGGAAAGAAGAATTCAGGAACGAAGTATTCAAGCCATGAAAATGAAATGTCGCTTGCAAGAGACTGAGCATCAGACATACTGATCATATCACAAATCAGCAAGTGCATCAATCCATCAAGCAATAGACTGGACCCTATAAAAACTGTTGACATCAGTTAAGAAAAGTAAAACAACGTTGGTATGGTCATGCAACGAGATCTGATGGCCACGATAAAACAGTTCTCCACATGGAAGGTGAGGAGGGGAGGACAGAAATAAAGATGGAGTGACAACATCACAGAAATGGACGGGGAAAACTTTTGCAATAAACCCCCAGGCCTTGGCACGCAGCCACAAGCTGGAGGAGCCTGATGAACAGTTCTTCAGTGTGGAACACAGCCCACAGAGCTGGAGGAGCCTGATGAACAGTTCTTATGTGTGGAACACAGCCCACAGAGCTGGAGGAACCTGTGAACACAGCCCACAGAGCTGGAGGAACCTGTGGAACACAGCCCACAGAGCTGGAGGAGCCTGATGAACAGTTCTTATGTGTGGAACACAGCCCACAGTGCTGGAGGAGCCTGATGAACAGCTCTTCAGTGTGGAACACAGCCCACAGAGCTGGAGGAACCTGTGGAACACAGCCCACATAGCTGGAGGAGCCTGATGAACAGTTCTTAATGTGTGGAACACAGCCCACAGAGCTGGAGGAGCCTGATGAACAGTTCTTCAGTGTGGAACACAGCCCACAGAGCTGGAGGAACCTGATGAACAGTGGAACACAGCCCACAGAGCTGGGGGAAAGCCTGATGAACAGCTCTTC
>CM031597.1:36302751-36337751 GCA_018398815.1 Conus ventricosus | reverse complement strand
CTTGTTGGGTCTTTTAATCACCCTCAGTTGTGGTTGACCAAGGTGGGTCCAGTGCCCTGAATGATAGTTTCAGTGCCTGTCTCTGGGAAAAGATGATGAACTGAAGTCCATATGATGAGGCAATAAATCCAGCTCTCTAAGATGAAGTGATTAACCAAAGTCTCTGGGAAAAGCCAACGCACTAGAATCTATTGAGTCTTATACGACTGTACTGAATGTGGCAGAGGTTTTCGGTTTGGAAAGGCACGATGATATGTGACTTTTTAAGTTTATATGCTTACAGAATGGGACAGAGGTTTTCTGTTTGCAAAAGACACAATCATGAATGACTTTATATGTACACAGAATGTGGCAGAGGTTTTCTGCTTGTAAAGGCACAATCATACATGACTTTCCACATTACATGTCAACAGAATGTGGGAGATGTTTTCTGTTTGTTTAATTAAGGCACAATCATATATGCCTTTACAGCTTACATGCTCACAGAACTTGGCAGCACTGTTGGTTTTTTGTTTGTTAAAGGCACAGATATTGTTTTTACTTTACTGTTAACATGCTTGTTGGTTTGTTGTTTTTTTTATTCTTTCTTTTTTTTCCCCACTGATACCCTAACCATGCCTCTGGTTTTCTGTCTGATGTGATCATGGCTGTTTTAGATCTCCCATGAGGTAACGTAGTAGTGCTGAATAACCAGGAGACAGCTTTTCAGTTTTGCTACCATTGTGTCTTCTTCCCTTTCTGCTCTACTTACTCTTGTACCGCATTTTTTTCCCCCACAACAGTGCTTTTTCTTCCTTCTTTCCCCTTTTTTTTTCATAACCATGAAACCTTGATACGAGTGCACAGACGTTTTATTGTTTGCGTTGATTATGCCAGTTTCCAGATCAAAGAGTTGACTTACAGTACCTGTCCCCACGAGTGGAAGTTTCTTTCTGTCAAAAGATGAAGAGAAGCTTCCATGGGGGGGGGGGGTAGGGGGGTATGCTGAAAAACTTTTGGATCTCTCCTCACCTTACGCAAAAGACTGCCTGAAGCACCCAGCAAAAAGCATGCCAAATGTTTGTCTTTTCCTTCATTGAGTATCATTGATATGCATATAAGACAGTGATGATTTTTGTTTTACAACATTAGAGATATTTCACTGTTTATCCAATGTCCTTAAATCACAGAGACGAATTGTCATCAGGTATTCTGAACACTGAAGTTTTTGGCTACTTCTAGTGATTCATTCCGTTTTTTCTTCGTTTTTTTCATTTATTTATTTATTTATTATTTGTTTGTTTATTCATTCATTCATTGATTTATTTAATGATTTATTTATTCGCTTGTTTATCATTTTTTTTAATTTTACAATTCTTTGAAATGTTCCATGAATAGTGGTATCACTTGAATGCAAGTTCACTTCCTAGGATGTTACAACAGCACCTAAAACTGTTGAATTTTAAAAATTTACTGTCATCTTGGAGAGAATGGAGTTAAAGAAAAGGAGGGCTGGAGGTTTTTAGGAGGGGAAGGGGAGAATGGGAGATGAACAGGAGGTGGGAGAGAGAGAGACAGATAAGGTTTAAAAAAAAAGGCAGAAAGAAATGTTCAGTTTTAGTGTTCCTTTTTTTTTTTTTTTGCTGCTTTTATCATGAGCTTAAAGTCAGCATATTAATAGTGTATATTTGACAACATCTGATGCAGAAAACTTATAGAATATGTGCTAATCCACAAACAGGACACATTTTTCATTCTAAAATTGCAATTCTTAATTGCATTTCCATCATATGAGAATTTGTTTGAAATCTGATCTAGTGCTGAATACTGTTGATAGGAAGCTTTGGAAAGGAGACGTTGGAAATGATGAAATCTGATCTAGCGCTGAATACTGTTTGAAAAGAGATTTTGGAAAGGAGACTTTGGAAAAGATGAAATCTGATCTAGCGCTGAATACTGTTTGAAAGGAGACTTCGGAAAGGAGAAAATCTTATCTAGAGCTGAATACTGTTTGAAAGGAGACTTTGGAAATGGATTGTTAGGGTTTTTAATGTTTATTTAGCTTTTTATTTTCATATGGGTATATTTTTGATAACTGAAATGTTAGCCAGCAGAGTGCCACATTGTTGACAGAACTACAAAATCTGGTCACACTTTAAGCACATTACCCCCCCCCCCCCCCCTCCCCCCCCTGTGTGTGTGTGTGTGTGTGTGTGTGTGTGTGTGTGTGTGTGTGTGTGTGTGTTGCGGATGAATTGCAAAAAAAAAAAAAAAAGCACCTGATGAATAGATGAATGTAAAAACATCATGGAAAACAAAAGTCCTTATAGTCAATTTCAAAACTCTTTTGTACTATTCGAGTTCATCCTACATTGATGTTTTGTATCAGTTCTGAAAACATGCGTGCAAAATTTATCGAGGATGTAATTATTTTCAAATTGCCTTAAGGACAATTGATCTGATTACATTGTTTCTACCAGCATTGTCTTACCGAAAATTGTGACTGTTTAAGCTAAAGCTGTGAGACAAACCCCACACACTCAATAGCCACCAGTAAAAAGAATCTTGGTGAATAGTATGGTGGGACATATGTGAGGATGTACACAATGAAAGATGAAAAATGAAAAAAAGAAAAAAGAAAGCTTAAGGAAAAGAGTCTAGTTTCTTTCCATGTGTAATCCAGTTCATCTTCAGTTATTAACCAGATTTACAAATGTAATCTCTAAGTGTTATATGCAGATTTACAAATGTAATTTTTAAGTGTTAGATGCAGATTTACATGTAATTTTTAAGTGTTAGATGCAGATTTACAAATGTAATTTTTAAGTGTTAGATGCAGATTTACAAATGTAATTTTTAAGTGGTAGATGTCACCACTATGCCATGTAGACAAAGGCGCCCTGATGAGGAGTCATTTTCCCCACAATTTCCTGACTTTGGTTTCTACATCAAGATCATTGTTTCAGTTCCAGATTCTGTTTCATCAAGGACGTGTCACTGAGTGCTGACTAGTCCACATACACTACACCACATCTGCTGAGCTATGATTTTTCACAAGATGCTGGGGTACCAGCTAAAGAAGGAAATAAGTAAAGAAAGAAAGAAAGAAAGCCTTGACAGGAGGGCTGATGGAGACTCTTCATTCATGAAGGAATTCTGGACAACAACATTGCTTTTGTTATTGTTTCACTCATCTGTTTATCTGCTCCAGAATTATTGACGTGATGGAAAGGAATGGCTGTAGACTTAGAAGAGAAGAGAAGAAGTTAAGCAACAGGAGAATGAAGAAGAATGGAAACCTATGAAGCATCCAGTCTAACAGAAGCAACTTAGGTGTCAATAAAATATCTTGTCGGGTTTTCGCTTTCTGGTCTATTTAGAGGGAAAGAAAAATAACGGTAAACTGCTTCAACGCTACGTGAAAAGTGTCTTAATTTGAAATATTTGTGGATGCATGAAGTGCACAGTTTCATGAATGTTTACTTAGGTGTTTAGAACTAGCTGTATCTTTTATTTTGATTCACTTGTTATTATACAAGAAAAGCGATATTTTTTTTTTGTTTGTTTCTTTTTTTATGCATAGAGTTCATTTTACACATACTTCAGTTTCTGTTATCACAAGATTGTTTTTATTTTCTTTCTTAGTTTTAACTTAAAGATTGATAGTGCTACATGTTTTTTTTCATATCTTTTTTTCCCTTGTACCTTTGTTGAAGATTACATTCACTTGACTGATAGAGTTTTTGTTGAATTATGTGTGCATGAAGACCCATGTACATGAATAGTCATGCACATGCAATCATGCATGCGCGCGTGCACACACACACACACACACACACACACACACAACACACACACACACACACACACACACATACGCTCGCACGCATGTGTGCACACACGCGAGCGCGCGCACACACACACACACACACACACACACACACACACACACACACACACACACACACACACACACACACACACCTCTCTCTCTCTCTCTCTCTCTCTCTCTCTCTCTCTCTCTCTCTCTCCCCTCTCTCTCTCTCTCTCTCACTCACTCACCGCACTACACCAGACCACACCACACCACACCACACCACACCACACCACATCAACACACACACATACACACACACACACACACACACACAACACACCACACACACACACACACACACACACACACACATCTGCATGCGCACATATACATGCACATTTTCATACACCATCGCTCAAGACTAAAATCTAGAAATGTAATTTTTTTCTCTGTAAATTTAACTGACATTTCAGATTCAGCTGTGAATAGCCTAGTGTGTAGATCAATTCCCATAGTGTTACAATGTATTCCAGCAAATTACAACAATATATTCCTGTGTGCCACATGCTGTATATTTCAGAAATAAGTATATAGTGTAGTGAATTATGCACTGAATGTGTTAATGTTGTGGTATTGTTCAAATGGACTGTTATGCCAGAAATCGTGATTTATGAAATATTTGTACACATTAAGATTCACATCACTTTTTTTTAATGCCCATAGACTGAAAGAGCTTATATAAGCAGAGTAGATCTACGTTACACTTTTCATTAGTAGTGCCCTGGTAAATAATGCCCTGGGTGTTTCCGTTCTTTGGGACAATCAAGTGTTATCGTGAATGATTGTTGGGTTTTAAATGCAAACACCTGTGCTTCTGTGCGAGACTGGCTGCTTGTTTGCTTGCCTGCTTGCATAATTGCTAGTGTGAAAAGAGACTGAATAGGTTGTTAAGTTTGTGGCTGGTCAATTATTTGGCAAGTTATTTATTCGTTTCTTGAAAGAGATAGAACAGTTTGGTTTTCTTATACACACAGCGTGTGAAGAGCTTGGAATAGGTGGGGAGTTTTATCTATCCATGTTCTGAAAACAATGGAACAGGTGGGGGGGGGGGGGGGGGGGTTAACACACAGTCCTTGGGATGGAGATGAAGCAGGTTGGACTTTTTAAATAACCTACATTATGTAAATTTCAGCGAAAAATTCTGTGTGAAAAAAGGTCAATATATACAAGACATAGAATGTGTGTGTTGTGTGTGTGTGTGTGTGTGTGTGTGTGTGTGCGTGCGTGCGTGCGTGCGTGCGTGCGTGCGTGCGTGCGTGCGTGCGTGCGTGCGTGCGTGCGTGCGTGCGTGCGTGTGTGTGTGTGTAGGAGAGAGAGAGAGAGAGAGAGAGAGAGAGAGAGAGAGAGAGAGAGTAATAGAAAAAAGGAAGGGAAAAAAAAGTAAAAGAAAGAAAAACATATAATGATGCACAAGCGGACATTTTTACATTTGAGTTTTATGAAGGAAATGGAAAAGGTTGGAATTTTGACAAACCAGTCTTGTGAAGCAGGTCAAACAGGTGGGGATGTTTACATGCAAGTTTTGGGATTGAGATCAAACTGGGGAATGATGGGAAGTGTGATTTTTATGTACGACTGTTCAGGTGAAGATTGATCTTTTGTGTTTAGTTCCATTCACTTTTTGCGTTGATTGATTGATTTTGATTTTTGCAGATAGTTTCTTTAGCTCATGATATATCATGATTTCAATTTATGATGATTTCAGTTTATGATAATTTCAGTTTTAACAGATAGATACCTTGTTGTCATATTAGGCTGTCCTTAGGGAAAAAAAGCTCATTTGTTAGTTTATTCTTGGACAGTTTTGTTTTTAATCATGTAAGTGTGTAGGATATTTTCTTTGTACACTCAGTTGACTTGCTAGATTTGCAGACTTATTTACTTTATGAGAATGGCACAGTTTGACAGTTCTGTACACTTAGCTGATTTGCTAAACTGAAGTTTTATTTCATATGTGGGAATTACACATTGTGACAGTTTCTTTGCTTTTTTTGTGAAACAACGCAGTTCGCTCTTTGACTACTGTCTTGTCTGAACATGAAATCTTTTTATCTTTGTGTACAATAACACAGGGAAATGTTCTGATGATGATTCCTTTGGCCTGTGTGTGTGTGTGTGTGTGTGTGTGTGTGTGTGTGTGTGTGTGTGTGTGTGAGCGAGCATGTGTGTGTGCATGCAAATGTGTGTGTGTAAAAATGGATGCTTCTACTCATTTCTCTTTGATGCTCCTCCATCTCTAAGAGAGAGAGAGAGAGGGGGGGGGGGGAGACAGAGAGAGACAGAGAGAGAGAGAGAGTGAGAGAGAGAGAGAGAGAGAGAGAGAGAGAGAGAGAGAGAGAGAGAGAGAGAGAGAGAGAGAATGTGTGTGTGTGTAGGTTAACAGTTAGTCTCTATTAGATTGTTACAAAAGCAATTGAATAAACTTTTCTCTTTCTACTAAAGGTTTGAGTTTTGTTGTTGTTGTTTCTTCAGTTTAATGTACTTAATATTTGAAAGTGACATTAGAAAATATGCTGGGCATATGGGGTGTAGTTGCAAATTGTTTTGGTGATTATATTCTTTGATGGTGTTTCATGTAGACTTTCATCTATCCTGATGATGTTAGATGAGCTTTAATATGCGAATATGAATTTATCTATATACATGGTTATGTACTCTCGCTCTCTCTCTCTCTCAATCTGTGTGTGTGTGTGTGTGTGTGTGTGTGTGTGTGTGTGTGTGTGTGTGTGTGTGTGTGTGTGTGTGGCTGGGTTGATGGACAGTTAACACAATGCATGATAGACTGATGTTGCTGTGTTGTGTGTATGTTCAGGCAGGAGGTAGGGGTTTAACTGGAAAAAAGGTGGTGGTGGTGGTGGTGGTGGGGGGGGGGGGGGGTTACTATAGCACAAGAAAGACTGATGTTGCAGCACTGGATGTGTGTAGGGGAACAATTATTACAACTCACGTTGTTACGCTGAATGTGTGTAAAGGAATAGTTACTACAACACATGATAGACTGATATTGCTATGCTGGGTGTGCACAGAGTAACGGTTACTACAGCACATGATACACTGATGTTGCTATGCTGGGTGTGCACAGACGAACAGTTACTACAGCACATGATACACTGATGTTGCTATGCTGCATGTGTGTGTGTGTGTGGAACAGTTTGAGAAGGCACAGAACAAGGAGCAGCTGCAGACGGTGATTGCCAACTTCCAGCGATCCTTGAGAGTGAGAGTCAACCCCCACAACCTCGGCCTCTATGTACACTCCTACATGAAGTGAGACCTGGATATAGAATATTTCATCTAATATCACATCATTTTGTGTCTGTGTGTGTGTGAAAAGACATTAAATGAAAGTACTACCACTACTTGGATAAAGTGTGTTTCAAATTCAACTTTCACCTCCACCTCCACTCATCCCTCCTCTCCATCCCTGTTTCCGCTGTTATGCCCTCACCCCCTTCCCTCCATGCTTCCCTGTCTCCCATCCCCTTCATCTGCTCCCTCTCTCCCTGGACCCTGCCTCTGTCCCTTCTCTGTTCCTGCCTCTGTCCCTTCTCTGTTCCTGCCTCTGTCCCTTCTCTGTTCCTGCCTCTGTCCCTTCTCTGTTCTTGCCATCTGCCCTCTGTTCATTGTAAAGCGTTTGATTTCTTGTGTTTCGTTTTTGTTTTGATAGTATGTAATCCTCATGTTTTGTGTGTGTGTGTGTGTGTGTGTGTGTGTGTGTGTGTGTGTGTGTGTGTGTGTGTGTGCAGGTGTGTGTGTGTGTGTGTGTGTGTGTGTGTGTGTGTGTGTGTGTGTGTGTGTGTGTGTGAGTGCGTGTGTGCGTGCGTGTGTGTTGTGCATGCTATTTAAAAGGCTGACTTGGGCTGGTGTTTTAAAGCTTGAATTTTAAAAGACATGTTTCTGTTTGACTCAAAGTCAGTAATGTTGCTTATAACCCAGCCGACTGCAAAGGGCCATTTGACTTTGGCGGTATTTCAAACCTTGAATTTCAAGTGACTCATTACCATTTTGACTTGGGCTGGTGTTTTGAAGCTTTAATTCCCAATCAGGCTGGGTATTTAAAGCTTGAATGTCTAGTAATGATACCTTTTCATGCTTGTGTTGGTACTTCAACCTTTATGTTTGTTTCAGGCGTACAAACATTGCTGACAGCATTGGCAAAATAAGGTGAGTACACTTGACTAATTCACACAAGATTAAAGTAGAATGATTGAATGTTGTGGACTTTTATGAGAGTTCAAAATGCGATGTTTCTTTTTAAACAAATCAGAGGATGTTGCTATGTTTGGGGATGAGGAGAAAACTAATCATTGAACATAAAAAGAAAAGTTTCAGTTTGTAACTCAACCACAAAGACAATTTTTCTGTCAATGATGAAGTGGATTTTAAATGGAAATGGTGGATTGGGAAACATGATTGTTCTAACTTTTGGTTGTGGTTTTGCTTCTGTCTCATTTATTATTCAATATTAATGTATTTTGTAGGGCTATGTGTTTCACCAAATTGTGTAAACTTTATTGTGATTGGTAGGAAGAGCTATCGGAATTACCTGTCACATGCCTGCTCTTCTGGTGACCTCAGTTCCAATTTCCTGTCCACATTCATCCCGTGCTGAGAAAGCCATCGAAGTCTTTGATGCTGGCAAGCTTATGGAATCTTTTTTTTACATGAGCACTAGACCTCCTGCTTTCTTTAACTTTTTCACAACATGCTGTGAGGATTCTTGTGCAGGGGGCCCAGCCACATGGTGACGCGATGCAATAATAGCAACGCGATCAGATAGAGGGACATCGCAAGAATGACAGCAATGGTAAATTTAGAGATATTTTTGATGGGATTTTCCAGAGGATTCTCCATGGTTTCAGAAACATATATAATCCCGTCTCTGTTTCATGACATGAGTAGCAAGCCAGGAAAATGCTGAATTCACTGGTTGATTTGAGGAGGGAAATTAACCCTCTTTGCTGTAGGCTGCAGGTGACAAGAGATGAAGTGAAGACTTTGATTTTTTACCATTTTTCAAGTCCATCAAACAAAGGAATATGTTATTTTGAACTTGGAAACACTGTTATCGGAAAGATTTACAAAATTTTTCTTTAGCGCTGAACAAAAAAAATATGTGTCTGTAATGGTTGTTGTTTTTTTGCTGAGAAAATTGTATTTCAAAAGGCCAGAATCAGTTGTCTCAAAGGAATTTCTGCGCTGTGAATACAAGTGTTGACTGCCCATACTGAGCAGTGTTTGAAGTCTGTTGTGAGAGTGTTTAAAGAAGGAGCGAGCGTTACATTACGTAGTCTGATGCGTGTAGAAACCCCTCATCTTTCCCTCCCACACATTATGACTGTGGTAGATTGTGTTGGAGAATGTTTAAATTATGATATGGTCTTGCTGCAGAACATAATGCAATGCATGTATTGCTGTCAGTCTTGCAGCAGAATGATGTAACATCTACTTACTAGTGAGGTTTTGCTGCAGAATGATGTAACATCTACTTACTAGTGAGGTTTTGCTGCAGAATGATGTAACATCTACTTACTAGTGAGGTCTTGCAGCAGAATGATGTAACATCTACTTACTATGTGAGGTTTTGCTGCAGAACATGATACTCCAGTGAACCTAAATAGCTAATATGACATTGCTGAGATGTTTTGCTGCAGAATGTCCGGTGGGGTCTAGTGGCAGAATGTATTTTAACACACAATAGAGCTGTGACGCCTTGCTGCAGACTGATATTTGACACGAGTACAGCTGTGAGGTATTGAAGGCCACTGTAGCATAAACACAATACAATTGTGATGTCTTAGATTTAAATGTAATGTAACACACAATACAACCATGAGATCTTGCTGCAGACTATAATGCATCACAGTAGTCAAGAAGCTCTTGGTGCTGAATAACAATGGAATACATTGAACACCCGTGAGATATTGTATGGACAGCTCTATAACACGCAATACAGTTTGAATGTTTTGCTGCAGACTGTGATGTAACAACCAACAGATCTGGAAGTTTTGTTGGGGACAGTTTCCCCGAAGATGGAGTATGGCTGCCTTAATGGCGGTATAAAAAAACGGTCATACACACAAAGCTCCACTCCCTTTGTTGGGTAGATGGGATTAATACTTGCCTGTCCATTTAGGGAGTGTCCGCAGGAGTATCAGCCTGCGTACACAGAAGAAGTTACAGACAGTAACATAATGCAACTGTGAAGGCATGCAGCTAAATGCCATGTAGCAAACAAAGCAGCTGTGATGTCTTGCAGACTGCACTGTAACACACAATTCAGCTCAGAGGTAATGGTGCAGACTGCACTGTAGCACAGTACAGCTCTGAAGTATTGCTACAGACTATAATGTGGCACACAAGACAGCTGCAAGGTCTCGCTGCAATCTGTGCTGTGAAGCGTGAATCAGCTGTGAGGTCTTGGTGTTAAATGTGACGTAACACAGAATGCAACCGCAACAACTTGCTGCAGATTGTAATGTAACTCATGATGAAGCTTCAAGGTCCTGATGCTGAATGTAATATTATTACACACAATACAACTGTTAAGTCTTGCTACAGACTGTAAGGTAATCCACAGGAGAGCTGTGAGATCTTGATGCAGGCTGTGATGTAAAACACCAAACAGCTGTGGGGTGTTGCTGAAGGCTGTAGCACAGAATACAGCTGTGAGTTGTTGCCGCAGGCTGTAATGTAACACAGAATACAGCTGTGAGGTGTTGCCGCAGGCTGTAATGTAACACAGAATACAGCTGTGAGTTGTTGCTGAAGACTGTAATGTAACACAGAATACAGTTGTGAGGTGTTGCCGCAGGCTGTAATGTAATACATGACACAGCTGTGAGGTGTTGTCGCAGGCTGTAATGTAACACAGAATACAGTTGTGAGGTGTTGCCGCAGGCTGTAATGTAATACATGACACAGCTGTGAGGTGTTGCTGCAGGCTGTAATGTAACACAGAATACAGCTGTGAGGTGTTGCTGCAGACTGTAATGTAACACATGATACAGCTGTGAGGTGTTGCCGCAGGCTGTAATGTAACGCATGATACAGCTGTGAGGTGTTGCCGCAGGCTGTAATGTAACGCATGATACAGCCGTGAGGTGTTGCTGCAGACTGTAATGTACACACATGATACAGCTGTGAGGTGTTGCCGCAGGCTGTAATGTAACACATGATACAGCTGTGAGGTGTTGCCGCAGGCTGTAATGTAATGCATGATACAGCTGTGAGGTGTTGCCACAGGCTGTAATGTAACGCATGATATAGCTGTGAGGTGTTGCCGCAGGCTGTAATGTAATACATGACACAGCTGTGAGGTGTTGCCGCAGGCTGTAATGTAACACATGATACAACTGTGAGGTGTTGCCGCAGGCTGTAATGTAACACATGATACAGCTGTGAGGTGTTGCCGCAGGCTGTAATGTAACACAGGATACAGCTGTGAGGTGTTGCCGCAGGCTGTAATGTAATACATGATACAGCTGTGAGGTGTTGCTGCATGCTGTAATGTAACACAGGATACAGCTGTGAGGTCTTGCTGCAAGCTGTAATGCAACAAATGATGCAGCTGTGAGGTGTTGCTGAAGGCTGTAATGTAACACAGGATACAGCTGTGAGGTCTTGCTGCAGGCTGCAGTGTTACAAATGATGCAGCTGTGAGATGTTGCTGCAGGTGTCCAATTCTGATGGTGACGGGCAGCAAGTCCTCGTTCATTGACTCTGTGCACACTCTCTACAACCGTATGAGTGCCTGCGTGGCGGACAAGACCAACGTGGAGTTGCTGGAGGTGGACGGTGTGGCCAATGTGTTGGAGGAGAGGGTAAGGTGTCTTTGAGCTGAAAGAAGTCCGAGTGTTTCATCCTTGACTCTCTCTCTCTCTTCTCTCGCTCTTGCTTTCTCTCTCTCTCTGTTTGTTGTGTCACTATCTGTCTGTCTCTGTCTCTCCCTCACTCTCAAGTTCTCTTTTTTTCAGTGTACCTCTTAACTCTTGTCTTCCTGTAATAACTGTGTATGTGTGTGTGTGTGTGTGTGTGTGTGTGTGTGTGTGTGTGTGTGTGTGTGTGTGTGTGTGTGTGTAGTACTAGTAGTAGTACCTTAGTTTTACATCTGTTCACAACATTTGTGATATTAGACGAAGAGAGAGAGAGAGAGAGAGAGAGAGAGAGAGAGGAGAGAGAGAGAGAGAGAGAGAGTATGTGAGTTAATTTTTGGAGGGAAAATTAAGTTATGGCAGGATTAACACAGATGCGTGTATATGCTAAACTTGGACAACAAACAAAGAAACAAGGGTAATGTCGACACGTTCCCAAATGCAGCAGTCAAGACAGAAGGTTAGGGGTGGGATTCGTGCTAAGGTGATGCTAGACTTCGAGACTGACAGCTTTGCATGAGCAGACGGTGACTACACCCATCACTGTCACTGTGTGTTCATGCCAGGTTCCTAGTCTTTCAGACAGCTATCAGGTCAGCGTGGATCCTGGGCCCAGGTTATGTGACTCGGATTGTTTCCCTTTACCAGTCTGATTACGTGTTGGTGGCTCTTGGGGCCGACTGATTCAATGCTGATGAGCTGTGGCTGAAAGTCAGTATAACAGTCTTTACTGACAGGTGACCTCCAGATGAATGAGTCAATCTTTGACTGCCACTTGCTGTGAATGATTCAGTATTGATGGCCTGTGGATGAGTGGTTCAGTGTTGCGGGCCTCTTGCTCACTAATTCAGTATTGATAGTCTTTTGCTAATGGTTCTATGTTAATGTCTTCTTGGTGATTGATCTAATACTGATTGCCTTTAGCTGGATGGTTCAGTATTGGGGTCCTCTTGCCTAACAATCCAGCATTGTTCACCTCTAGCTGAATGCTTCAGTATTGATGTGCTCTTGCTGAATGATTCAGAACTGATAGCCTTTAGCTGAATAGCTCAGTATTGCTAGGCTCCTGCTGTATGATTTACTGTGGACAGCCTCAAGTTAAGCAATTCAGTATTGCTGACCTTGACCTGACAGATTCAGTATTGATGGCCTTGACCTGACAGATTCAGTATTGCTGGCCTTGACCTGACAGATTCAGTATTGATGGCCTTGACCTGACAGATTTAATATTGCTGGCCTTGACCTGACAGATTCAATATTGCTGGCCAAAAGCTGAATGATTCAGTGTTGATGGTCTCAACCTTAGTGGTTCAGCGCTGATAGCTTGTAGTTGACTGACTCAGTATTCCTGGCCTTTTCTGAATTATTCAGCATTGATGACCTGGACCTGAATGATTCTGTACTGATTGCCTTGAGCTGAATGATTTAGTGTGTTTAACCTCAAACTGTATGATCCAATATTGATGGCATCTGAAAGAAAACTTTACCAGACTGCAGCATTATCATTCTAGCTGTGAGATCCTGCCTTGACAGCCTCAAGCTAAACGCTTCGGTATAAATGTCATTGAGCTGAAGGAATCAACACTGGTTGCCTCAAGTTGAATGATTCAGCATTGATGGCATAAAGATGAATGGTTCACTATCGATAGTCTATAGCTAAAAGATGCTGAATTGATGGCTTGCGCTGTTAGAGTCAATACTGATGGACTCTGGCTGAAAGATTCAATATTGATTGCTCCTTGCTGAATGAATCAGTGTTGATGGCTTTGCTAGCTAAATGAATCAGCAGACAGCCTCTGGCTGAAAGATTCAATATTGATTGCTCCTTGCTGAATGAATCAGTATTGATGGCTTTGCTAGCCAAATGAATCGGCATTGATGGCCATCCTGTTAACCCTGGAAGTGATTATTGTTTCTGTTGCAGCCTGAAAGATTTGCGGAGAGCTTCCTGTACTTCCTCCAGGGTCTGGGACTGGGTAAGTGGCGTTATTGTATCTGACACATTTCATTTTTCTCTCTCCTTACTTACCTGTTGCATTGGGCTGAAAGCTAATATAATTTCTGGATGTGTGTGTGTGTGTGTGTGTGTGTGTGTGTGTGTGTGTGTGTGTGTGTGTGTGTGCATGCGTGTGTGTGTGTGTGTGTGTGTGTGTGTGTGTGTGGTGTGTGTGTGTGTGTGTGTTGCTTGACACATGATGATAGAAGTCTATAATCCTAGAGGTTAATGCCCTTGCTATCTGAAGTTTGCTTCAGGTTTTATCATTTTATCATGTAATTTGTATGACACAAAAGACAGACAGGTTGGAGTTACTTCCCTGTGATAGATTGCGAAATCATCATCTAGAAAACAAAGCATCTCTGCCATCTTGTTTCAGTGGGAGGTGTGCCCATGCCCCGGGTCCAGCGGTCGGCGTCCATCGAAGGAGGGCAGGGCACCCCACCAGGTCGCACCGCAGTATGTCCATGGAAGAAGCAGATCTTCCGCGTGGCATCTACTCCATGTCTCCTCCCCGATTCGGGGGCTCCAAGCTGTCATCCAGCCCCAGCCCACCTCGGGTCTTGCCTCCTCCCCGACCAAGAGCTAAACTGCTGCCTCCGCTCCACTACTCCTTTATATTCAGGCACCTGTCCCATGCTGTTTTGTTTTGTTTTGTTTTGTTTTGTATGTAGCATTTGTTTTAGGACAGATAAAAGGGAAACTTTCTCCAGACCCACCTCATGTTTTCTTCTGTGTGTAAGAAAATGATTCAAATAATCCACTTTTGGGATGAGGTTTGTCATTTTAGAATGTGCAGCATTCCTAGTTCTGGAGGTTATCTCTAGTAGACTGATCGCCTCTGATGAGCGTGTCCAGCTTTATGATTGGCTGGCCAGGGTTTGGGCCAGTGCAGTAGTCTGATGGCTTCTGGCCTGTTCATCTGTGTGTCCTTCTTCAGCGCTGGCATAGCAAAATGTGTCAGTCTTTGGTCGAACTGTATTTAGAACACTTGCGTTTGCAGAGGCCGTCATAGGGATGAAAGACAAAACAAACCATCACCAACTCTTGCTTACAACAGTTCCGATGCCTGCTCTTTGCTGCTCTAACACTCGGTGTCACATTTCGTGTTTGGCTCATTCGGCTTCCATCGTTTCAATACATCAGGTAGATAAATGATTTGTGTGACAGAGATCACTGTTAAGTTTGTTGTATTCCATGTTGCACAGCTGATAGATATGTACATTTCACTATGTAGCCATTTGTTTTGCAGGCAAAGACAAATGTGCACATAGAGTAGAACAGTTAGGTGCCTGAGTTGAGACTGTTTTGCGTATATGCAGGTTTATACGTGGAGTATTTTTCGCCTTTGCATTTCAATGTTTTCATTGCATTTTGCATGTTTCAGATGACCCTTTGTCATTAAACATCATCATATGAAGTAGTCCTCAGAGCACAAAACATGGATGGATGTTCAAGGATTGGATTTTAGACCTGAGTTTGCTGACAGTGATATTCTGACAAAAGGACAACAGAAATCATTGATGTGACAAAACATAACACAGAGGGGGGGAACACTGTAAACAGATGACAGAGGGGAGGAACACTGTAAACAGATGACAGAGGGGATGAACACTGTAAACAGATGACAGAGGGGAGGAACACTGTAAACAGATGCAAGTGTGCTATTGAAGGGAAGTAAGTAAAATAAAATGCTGGTTTGGAATGCCAAAAAGAACGTTCAGAAGATATATAATCTAACAGAACACTAAACAAAATTCTGAAATGAAGAAATTGCACATAAAATGCCACAGTTATGCTGGCAAGCTTTCCTTTAGATGTTCCAACTGATTGATAATCGAATCATCAAGCACAGAATTTTCTAAAAGTTAAAGAAAAGAATACCCCCACTCCCTCAAATGATGAAAAAAAAAATTCCTCAAATAATGAAAAAAAAGTTGAAACATAAATGTATTTAGAACAGGACAATAATTTCATTCTGTAAACATTCCAAAGGATAAAGTTGACCGACTTGCTGTAATACTTTAAAACAATAAACAAATGTACTAACAAAAAAAGCTTCAGAATACATACAAGCCATACAGGTTTCAGAATGTTTGTAGGAATGAGTGTGGCACGCAACACTACTTTGGACTTGCAGAGAGTGGTCAGTAGTGAAAGGGAGATAATTCATATTCAGCTTCTTTGCGCAATGCTGATGAACTCTTGATGTATGATGTAGGCAGCATGGCCATTTTTTTTTTTTCCACTTATTTTTATTTCAGATGTCAGAATCTGTCATCAGGATCTAGGGTGTGCCATAATGTTTTATTTCCACAGTATCTATAGTGACCCATCTCTGTTATTGCAGATAGTTGCTGATCTTCAAAAGCTCTTTTGCTCTGGCTGCCTTGGCAACATGTAATCATTGGAATTGTCACATTGCCTGAAGAAAATGGGACAAATACTGATGTATTCTGTAAGTTAGCTTTCTGTCTACAGTGGAAAAACAGTAGTTCCGAAACCGTGGAGTGCTTCTTTCTTTTTCTGTTTTGACATGATGAGTATTTGTTGGATCCAATTTCGTGCATCAAGTTGGTGGTGTTGAGCCACATGCATTGCAAACTGCTGTGAAGACTTGTGTTTTGCAGTCTACCTGACTTCTGATAGGCCAGAGCTGTGCTAGGTGATGACTTCTTTCATGCAATCTGGACCCTGAAAACTGGCAGAGATGTCCTGTCAGTTGGCAGTGAATGAGTTCCTGAGGTGAGTGTTTTTATGGTGCAGAATCTCCAGCTGCATGATCTGCGGATGGTTGTGGTGTAGACTTCCATTTTGATTCTCAGTGTAAACAAGATGAGGGAAGGAAAAGAAGAAAATACGCTATGGACGTAGAAACAAGCAGTCCAAAGAAAATCTGGAATGATGGCCAAAGGGTTTTCAGTGCCAGAGTACCCAGGTAGGCCAATCTGTCCAAAAGTGTCGCACCAGCTTTCTTTCATGCTCCTTTGGTAACCTCTGCAACAAACTTTCAGACTGAAGTGCTCTGAAATTCCTTGCTTGAAACATAAGTTGAACATGTGCATGGACATGGGTAGAAATGTTTGAGAACTTCTACTTATGTTGACGAACGAATCATATCAAGTAGGTTCTGGCTGGCTGTACAATAATAAGACTCCAAGAGCAATATGACTGGATTACTATGGTGTGTAGTGATTTGATGATGGCACAAGGGAGGGAAAGCGACGTTGATAGTTTGCCATCCATTTGTGTTTATTGCATCGCACGTAAAGCCACAAGTATCATGCGAGTAGGAAGGAGTCAGTGTTGTACTACTATGCAGATCTTCATACCTTCCGTTACTCTCCCTTTTCCACCAATTCTCATTCATGTTTTGTTCTGGTGATAAACATCTGTCGTGTCGTGCTGCAGTTTGTTGTGTCAGCAGCCATCGGGTTTGTGTGATAGTTATTCATCAATGGAGAAGTTTGATGAGATGAAGACATCGTATGTAATGTGATACCAGTTTTTATGTTTTAGATATCCAATTCTTGTGTTAAAGATTTGTTTTGTGTGGCTTAGGATGTGATTCATTGTTTGTCAGCGTTAGAGTTGTCAGTTTGTTTTATGTTTTCACTGATGATTTCAGATGGTGTAAGTTTTGATATTTTGATTTAAAATGTTTGTTTTGCATATCAGTGTCTTTTATTTTCAATTTGCGTGTTTGTTAGTCTGTACAAATGTATGAAGAGAGGCATTCCCAATGCAGTGTTTGTTAGTCTGTACAAATGTATAAAAACAAGCATTCCCAATACAATCAAGAAACAATCAAAACAGCAAAAACAGAAGATTTAGTGTTTACAGATATTCATTTCTGCTCAGAGTCAAGATCAGCTAAGCACTGGCATCACACGAAGCGAACAGCGGTTGTTTGGTAGAGTATGTCAGCCAAACCAGAGACATGTTTTTGATCATCTGACCTATCAGCTGAAGAAACTGTCTTACAGCCGGTGTAATCGCAGGACGGTTTTGTGCTCTTCTCAGTGTGTGATGTACAAAACACTCATGAACTTGTTCTTGTGATCACCTGATCAGGAAGATTCTTGCAGGAGAAAACAGGGGCAGAAGGATGAAGGGATCTTTCTTGTTTTCCCTCAGTTGTTTGGGTTACTGGCGCGAGTTTGGGCATCTCTGATTATCCTTTGATTTCTTGTTTTACACTTGAGATCATCCTCTCTGCTGTTAGTTTAGAAATAAGAGCAAGCAGAGCAAACTTGCATACACCATGCATTATCTCTTCCAGGTCTGTTGCAACATTTTGTGTTTCATTTTGTTTTATGTATTTTCATGCATGTTAGTCTTTTAAAGTATCTTGCTAATGATGCAATCATGTCAGCAATTCGAAAAAAGTCGTGATTATTTTATAGTGAAGCTGAGTGAAGGGTGGTTTTTTTTCATGTGAAAGCAGTCATGTGATTGATTATCTTTTTGTGCTTGGCATTTTTTGTTTTTGTTTTGTTTTTGAGGGGTTGATAATTTTTTTGCAGTTGGCTGGTTTCTTGAACTGTGATTCCTTATCATTCAATGAATTATTCTTGGATTGAAGTACATTTACCAAGAAAAATGATTTCAATAGTTCATCTAAAATTACCTGTCAATGATATGCAGGTATTCAAACAGTCTAAGTTGTTTGCATTTCTGGGAGGATGTTCTTGTTTGGGTTTGTCCACTCTTTGTTTGGACCTATTGTTTAGTGCCATGTTCAATACAGTTCTCAGACCTGACTACTGCTACGATTCGGCCGTAGCAACTACGTATTTGAGGGGTCTGCTACGGAGCTACGACGAGCGATAATTTGCTACGGTTTTTTCAACGTTAAAGTCGATCATGGCGTTTTAGTAGATTTTGCGCTTAGTGAGTAGAGCAGTTACGTTAGACGCGAGTGTTGAGCGGACTCGGTTTTCCTGTTCCTATCGCGCATGCGTGCAAGTCATTCAGTCTCTTCGAATCGATAATGGCGGCACCGGCGATCGAAAGCGATTGTGAGAAGATTTCAACACCTCCACGACCTGGTGAAAGACGGTGTCTCGAGGGAAGTGAAAGCGGGCCGAGCAAATGTAAACGTAAAAGAGTTCGTGCGGCAGAGCAGACGTTTAGGCAAAGTTACACGGAAGAATGGCCATGCATAGTGAAAAGTCATAATGGCGATCCACACTACTTCTTCTTCTTCTTCCTAAAATACTGGTTCACTCAAAAACGAGTAGGTCACCAGTGCGCATATTAAAAAAAATAATAAAATAACATAAAACAGTGCGACTCTGACTGTTGGCCCCTGGAGCAAATTTGGCAACAAGGAGTCGCACTCGATTTAAAAGCAATGGCCAAATTCAGGCCCAGGTGATAATAAAATATCTGGGGAAATAAAAATAGAAAATCATCAATATGCAGATCTCAAAACTGTCGAATCAATTTGTCCCTTGAATGAGATTGCACTTGTGGCGATCTTGATGGCACCCGGCAGTGAGTTCCATAGCCGTACAGAACTGGGATAAAAAGAATGTAAGTGGTTGTCAATATTTGATGCAGGTATGGTATAACATTGACCCCCACTCCTGGTGCTACTTTTATTCAATACTAGTTGTTCCATTGGAATATCAATTACTTTAGCTCTGCCTTTGAAAAAGGTGTTAAGTTTAATAAAAGCTCTTCTCTCTTCTAAGGGTTTCCATTCTAATTTCCTCATGTTCTTCCTAGTATTCCCCTTTTCTCTGATGTGGTTCCCTGTTACGAACCGTGCTGCTCTCTTCTGAATCTTTTCGAGGTTATCAATGTCCTTTAGATGGTAAGGATCCCAAACTGAGCAACCATATTCCAGTACTGGTCTAACCAGTGTTTTGTAGCAGTCGTCTTTAACCTTTTGGGGGCAGTCATTGATGTTCCTGTATAAGAAAGCTAAGATGTTATTTGCTTTCTTACATACTAAATTGTAATGTTCTTTCCATTTGAGACGACTATCTATAATCACGCCTAAATATTTTGCAGCATTAGTTTCTTTAAGAATAGTATTATGGATAGAATAATCTGATCTAATTGGTGAGCGTTTGTTACATATACGCAACACTTGGCACTTTTGGGGATGAAATTCCATTTTCCAAGTTCTTTCCCACTCTTGTAAAGCGTTTAGATCTTCTTGTAGAATGCGAGTATCATTCTTGCTTCTGATTGTTCTATATACTAAACTGTCATCTGCAAAAAGCCTTATAGTAGTTCCAGGAGAGAGATTTCTACTTATGTCATTTATATAAATTAAGAAAAACAAGGGCCCCAGAACAGTTCCCTGTGGTACACCTGACAAGACTGGTTTACAATGGGATGACGACCCTTCCACAACAACTTTCTGCGTTCTCCCAACGAGGAATGATCTAGCCCATTTTAGCAAAGAACCGTCAATGCCAGTGTGTTCTAATTTAAGCAGCAGGCCCTCATGGTCAACCTTATCAAAGGCTTTAGAAAAGTCTAATAAAATTGCATCTATTTGCTGTCTGTTATTTAAACAGTTACTAAAATCATTGAGAGTTGTTATAAGTTGAGTCTCACAACTCCTTCGCTGTCTAAAACCATGCTGGGAATTATTTAAGAAGTCATATTTGTCAAGATGGTCCATTATGCTACTATATATTATGTGTTCAAGTAGTTTAGCTGATATGGATGTAGAGATACAGGTCTATAGTTCTCTGCTTTTGTTTTGTCACCCTTTTTGAATAAGGGAACAATGCTCGCATCTCGCCACTCATCAGGTATTACTCCCTGGTCCAGTGAAGCTTGGTAAAGTAATTGGTATACCTCACTCAATTCATTGGCACATAATTTTAAGAGCTTGCCAGGAATGCCATCGGGACCAGTAGCTTTGTTTTCATTGATATTGGTCAGTAACTTAAATACTCCTGCTTTGTTTACTTTGATGTTTTGCATTTCAGGGAGTTTATCATCATCCTTTAGTCTAACGTTAATTAAAGGTTTGGGATTTGAGAAAACTGAACAAAACTGCTTGTTTAGTAAGTTTGCTTTCCCTTCAGGGTCCTGTATTAAGTTATTCTGGTTGTTTCTCAGGTCTGGAATCCCAATGTTGTCCTGTCTCTTACTCCTTATGTAAGACCATAATTTCTTGTTTTGATGATCACCTTCCGAAATCATCGAATTAACATAATTGGAGTGAGCAAATCTACATTCTCTCTGACACCGTCTCTTAATATGTTTATACCTAACCAGTAATTTTTCTGAATTAGGATGTAGTTTCAATTTCTTAAAGAAACGATGTTTCCTTCTCAACAAACGTTTAGTTTTTGTAGTAATCCATGGCTGGTGGTTCTTGCTTGAAGTTATTTTAGTAGGTATGTTGTCATCCATAATAAATTCCAAGTTAGATTTTATACACTTCCAAAGGTCACTGACATTATCTTTAACACTATGGGACCTCAAAAAAAGACGGCTGAAATCACGAGTATCCCTGCGCAATTTTGGTAAATCTGCTTGGTTCCAGAGTCTGATGGTACGTTTAGGGGGTTTTCTTCGAAAGGGTTGAAAGTTGCTCTCTAAGAGATCTATATCATGATCACCCAGGCCTGCAATTAATTCCTGATTGCCTAAGGCGCCTGGACAATTGGTAAAAAATAAATCCAGGAATGCCTTACCACGAGTTGGTGATTCAACTGACTGTACTAATCCAAGGTCTTTGGTGGCATCAAAAAACTGAGTATTAATATTTTTACTGTATTGATTACCAAGTATGGCATCTTCACTCCAATCAATATCTGGTAAGTTAAAGTCTCCACCAATCCATAATATTGCCTTCCTATTGGCCAAAACAATATTAGAAATGTCTCTGCAGATAGACGAACATACATTTTCATCTGAGTCTGGAGGTCTGTAAACTGATCCAACAATGACAGGTCTCTTATTCTTAAAATTAATCCTACAAAATAAACTTTCACTATTTTTGCCTTGATATAAAAACTCACTGGCTAAGTTCTTCCTAATGGCAATCAAGACTCCCCCACTCTTTTTCCAAGTCTGTCCTTTCTATAAATATCAAAGTCCTCCATTAGAAGTTCGCTGCTGGATGTTCCAGTTTCTAGCCAAGTTTCTGTTCCAATTACAACATCAATGTTTTTTTCGGTGACTAAATTACTGAGTTCTTCCTTTTTCTTTATAAGAGATTGAAAATTTACAACTATGCATTTACGTTTATCTTTTTCTCTTAATGATTTGGGGTTCCGTTGCACTTTATGATTTGGGATTTTATCAGTTTTAGAATCAGGGGTGGATGCAAACTTAGGACAAAATTTCAAGTTTTCTTTTGGGGATCGGTCTGGTGAGATAGGGTCAAAACGGTTGCTTTCTGAGCTGCAGTCTTCAATAGAATCTTCAAAAAGTCTCGAGCTAAAGTTTGGAAGCCCGCAGGTAAAACAAGTCCAAGATATATCTATTGCATAATGCTTCATAAACTGCTGAATTCATTAACATACATTTAGTGTGATACCATGAATTGCAGACGTCACAGGCAACTGCTTTATGTTTCCATGTGACTCTTAAATTGCAAACTCCGCATGGATATTTTACTTTGGTGGACGGACCAGGATTGAGTTCAATGTCTCCCGATAGGATAAGGCTTAAAAGCCATGATTTAACTCCTCTATGTCTAACTCTTTTAATCAAACAATTCCTTATCACTGTACTATTTCTGATGTTAATTGAAATCAGGGGTTCAAATCTGGGCCTAGTAATAGACGTGAGAACAGTACTCGGCACAGGTGCACACAGGAGACTAACATGGTTCAGGTTGCACAAAGTTTTGAAACCTGCAAAAATAGAACTAAAGGCGTCTACATCTACATCTAAAATTTCAAACTTAAACTGAGTGCTAGGAATATTGTTGTTCCTGTCACATGTGGAAAGAGCAAGGAAAAATAGAAAACTTTTAACGAAGCCGAGGAACAACACGCCGGTAGCCATCTTGAAAAGCCAAATAAGAAAAACTCACCTTGAAAGGGTTTTAAAACACAATTTCGTTAAAATAAAATAAAATTTAGCATTAAACCAACAGTGCTGATCATTAAAATTGACAGTTACTCGTATGAGTAAAAGATGTAAAGATGTAAAGACGTAAAAGATGTAAAAATGAATTAAAAACGGGAGCTCCAGAAGCCAGGCAGCCTCCTCGCTGGACATGCGCAACTTCTTCTTCTTTCTTTGAGTGTCCACCTTCATCGAGTTGAAGATTCTGACACTTGCGTGTGTATGACGTTTTTTATCCCGCCATTAAGGCAGCCATACTCCAACTTCGGGGAAGGTGCATGCTATGTGTAGCGTGTCATCCATACCAACGGCCAAACTGGCCTTCTCTTCCGAAAGTTGGTGATGGGATTTTACGTGTGTGCAAGATGTTGTGCATGCGTTCACACACGGAACCTCGGTTTATAGTCTCATTCGAAGGACTGGTTTAACTTTTGTTACACTTTTTTCTTCATATATCTTGATCTACACACAAACTTTTTTCGTCACATATTTTCATCTACACATAGCCTATGCAGTGAATGTTTGGCTGATCTAGCAAGTCCAAATATCTTTTATCAAATAACGGTCTTCTCTATTATCATACCTAACTCTTATCTGTCTCTGTCTCTTACTCTGACTCCTGCATCTCTCTTTTTTTTTGTCTCTTTCTCTCTCTCTAAATAAGAATGATGTTTCTATTCATTGTAACATGGTATTTTCTTCTTTGGTCCTAATCCTATATGTTTTAGGTTTGTGCTGGATGAGAATTCATTAATCCAATACCAATAAATTAAGTAATGAGCTCAAAATTGAGTTTGTCATATGTTGTAAGGTAGTTTCTCTCTCTCTCTCTCTCTCTCTCTCTCTCTCTCTCTCTCTCTCTCTCTCTCTCTCTCTCTCTCTCTCTAAGGAAATGAAGGTAGTATTTACTATTATTAAAGCAAAGAAACATAGTTTTTCATTTATGATTAGATAGCAGTAGTTTGAAACGAGCCCGCGGTAGTTTGAAACCTGGCTGAGGTAGTGGCTACTGGTTAGAGGGTCTTGCTACTGGAAACAGAAGTCTGTGCTACTGGAAATGGTTTGCTGATGTAGTCAGGTCTGAGTTCTGTTAGTCTTGAGATTACATTTGATCTTGAAATGTTTGGTATTAAGCTTGTCAGTACGTTATATTTTGGTTAAACATATTTACACAGAATCTGTCATGCTAAGCACATAACTGGTATCAGGTCCAAGCAGCTGTGTATATATTCATCTTGTTCTGCACTTCTACGGCACAACACAATCAGACTGATTGGTCATACTAATGGTAGATTGTATTGTAAGAAGTGGGACATGTTTTTATGTTGGCCAGATCTGAAATACAGTGAGATTTATTGACTTAAAAAACAACAACTTTAACTTAACTTACCTGGCTATGTTATAGATCACCAACAGTCTCAGAGTCTGTGTGTGTTATGATCCATAATGTTGTTCAGCGTCTAAATCAAGTTCCTTTTATGTTTGTCTGTTTTTCTTCATCATTACGTTTGTTCCCATCGTTGCATTTTCTGCAGCTTCAGGCTTTCCTCTGAATAATTGTTATCTTTTGCTTTGAGTGTAAAAAATAACATGCATATGTATTGACTGTGGCATTTGTAATTGGGGTAAATTCTAACAAAAGCATTCTTCAATGTATTGTTTATTCATTGATGCTGTAGTGATTAAAGAAGTTTGTTACTGTTTATGCCAAAACACCTGTCAAGAAGCATTTTTATAGTCAAATTTGCAGCATCGCTATGTTTTCTGCTGTCAGCATCCAGCATTAAATTAAAAAAAAACCATGCTATCAGTACAGTTTTATTGGTCATTTCACCATACCATGTTTAGCATACAGTGATTGTGGTTAAGTTTAGAGCATATACAGATGAAAGAAGGTAAAAAAAAAAAACCTCTACAGAGAGCACTGAAGCTTATTTCACACAGAGTCAAACTTGTTGATCAGAATTAAGGAGCGCCTTAGTGTGACTGATTCTTGCCATTGTTTGCGATTCATCCCAGCCACTCTGCTATACATGGGAAACTGGGAATTTTGTCTCTTGTTAGAAGACTTCGGCTGCACATACAGGACAGCTAGGTAAGCCCCCATTCATGTCATGTTGCAGATGTGCTGGTTACATTTTCTTCACACTGGGAAGATTCTGTGATAGAGGATTCTAAATCAGCTGAAGGCTGTCTGCTAAATGCTTTTGTTAAAACAAGTCATGGAAAAGGAAGAGACAAGACATAACAAAAAGGAAAGGGGTGAGGGTTATGTGACAGGAAGGACATGATCGCCTCCCTTTGGCACCGTGCCAACATCCATTTGTAGGGGTTGGTTTGTCATCACCGTTAGATTTTGCGAAGGTGTAGAGGAAACGGTATCAGTTTCACTCTATGTTTTCCCTCAGTTTGCATTCATTGGAGTCCAGTTCACTTGTGCAGGTAACTGACCTTTTCCTGGTGAGAAAACTGTTCAGTTGATTGCTATGCGCTCACAGGTAACGATGCATACCAGTTTCTTAAATGTCCACTGTTGAGGAAAATCAGCCTACCACCTGTACATGGCCTTTACCTGTACAGAAACCACCAGATGTGCGCTTCAGACTGGATGGTTTAACACTATCAGTTTTATACACAGAGCCAGTCAGACCAACAGGAAGTTGTGAATGCCTTCAGTGTGCACAATGGAACTCCAACTAGCAGAGGGCTAGGATACGAATCCTGGCTCCTCTGCGTCTCTGGATATTGGAATGCACTGTTTGTCTATGGAGAAAGTACGTGTCAGTTCATATGCATCGCACATCCCATGGCCTTGCAGTGTTTTTACAGCCTTTACATGGTGGCAACACATTGCCCACTGTTGCTGTCTTGCTTTGCCATCAGCATATGTTAAAGGAGTAGGCAGGTCAGTGGTGTCTTCTCCGTCTTGTTACTCAATCGTTACTCTGGCTACGGAACAATGGTCTGATTTTATCTCACGTTCCAAATATAATGAGAAGTTTGTCAGTGGATTATAATGGGCAGCACCATACCCGACTTTGTCTGAAAGCACTGGCTGTGTCATGCATACTAAAATGAATCTTTGCAGCTCAAAAAATCAACTGTTGCAAAGGTTTTTTTTTCATCTGTATTTTTCTTTTTTTGTCGGTGTTGGCTCATGTTTTTGTTGTTTTTTTTTCCTAACAAGCAGTCATTATCAGGGATATAGAAAATGATGTAGCTCTTTAAAACTCCATTTTATTTTTTTTTGTCTTGAGAATTTTGATGTCATTTCTGTTTGTATGATGAGTAAAACTACTGATCTGTTATCATTTTTGAAAAATATGTACTATTATTTATTAGGGATTATCAGTGGATTACCTATTGTACAATTACAGTCATAGGCTTCGTGATGTTGATCATGAAGAGTAACTTTCTTCATTCAGTATATTGATAAAAATAATACATGTTCTCATTTTTGTGTGCTGGTAGCTTTTTTGTTGTTTTTTTGTTTTTTTTAAAACTTTAGATCTGGTGTTGTGTGTTGTTTTTAATGATTGGTGTCTGTTGGAATATACCTTCATATGTTTGTAAATGATAAAGGTTTATTGTTACAGATATATTCAGGAGCTTTACCAAGAAGATAAGATAGCGTTTGTTGCATTTGCATATGTACATGAATAATCCAGATCAGTCCTTGTTTTGTCAATAGCCACATGAGAAACCTGTGACTTTGTATTAAAGAATTTTAGAATTATTGGCTGTCCTTTTGACTTTTTGCTATTGTCATGCAGTGTGTGTGTGTGTGTGTGTGTGTGTGTGTGTGTGTGCGTGTGTGCGTGCGTGCGTGCGTGCGTGTGTGAAAGTCAAAATTTCTCTATTGAGGATTAAGGAATAAGCTTTACAGCTTTTTCATCCTCTGTATGTGTTTTGTGTGTGTGTCTGCATGCGCATGCACACATATGTGCAAGCACATGCATGCATGCTTGTGGTGTGTTTGTGTGTGTGTGTGTGTGTGTGTGTGTGTGTGTGTGTGTGTGTGTGTTAGGGGAACTTTGAGGATGGGGTAAAACTTTTTTTTTTCAAAACATATTGGCAAGAAACTACACTTTACAAAATGTGTGGATGATAGCTACGGATATGTTACCTGTTGGATTTTTTTGTGTGTGTACAAAAATCGCTTTCAATTTTTCCATTTACAATGGTAGTAAAGTCTAGGAATAATCTGCAAACTAGTCTAGGAATAATCTGCAAACTCTCTCTTCTGGTTTTTTTTTACATTGAGATTAAATTTAAAATTCACAAGAAAAGTCTGTACATGAAACTGATATTGATTCTATTTGACCACATCCTCGCAAAGCATGTTGCTGACTTTTCCTTTTCTGTGTAAATGTAAGTTTTAATTAAATGCGATGGTAAAGTCATTGTGGATACTTGCTTGTTGATTCCAGATGACTAAGACAAGCAGAATATCCATTGAATTTGACTGGGAAAATTTTTTTTTTAGTCTATTGGGAATTAAATTTTACATGCATTCGTACAAGCCTCATCAAAAGTTGTCTGAAGCCTTGTGTGAATGATAGATACATGTAGGCTGACATTGCCATCTTCTGTGTTAGGATCCTGTACTCTGGCCTGAAGATGCAAGGCCAAAATAATGATTTGCTGAACATTTGACACGCACCAGCTGTCATGGCAAAGTGGCTAGTATAGTGGATTCCCGGCTTGAAGTCGTGGGTTCGATTCCCAGCCATTTACCTGCAGGGTTTTTTGGCCCCAACTGACTCCTATACCCAGAGCTGAGTTTGCTATAGACACAAAAGGGAAGACTGTAACCACACAGTCGAGTTTCAACTACTTTATGGATGCGCCTCTGAGAGAGTTCCTTAGATTTCCTTAGAAACACTGCAGGTGTTGAGTCTGGCTCATGTTCAGATATATCATAAAAGTCAGCTTAGATCATAGCTCTGGCATGCATTTTCAGGACAGAATGGGACTCTATAGCATCATCGAAAACCAAAGTCTCAAATTATTTGGCCCTTCATGCCCTGCTCTCATATGGCCTCATTTCAATCAGTATCCTCTCATTTCAATCGGTATCCTCTCATTTCAATCGGTATCCTCTCATTTCAATCAATATCCTCTCATTTCAATTAGTATCCTCTCATTTCAATCAGTATCCTCTCATTTCAGTTAGTATCCTATCCTATCATTTCAATCATTATCCTCTCATTTCAGTTAGTATCCTATCCTCTCATTTCAATCAGTATCCTCTCATTTCAATCGGTATCCTCTCATTTCAGTTAGTATCCTCTCATTTCAATCAGTATCCTCTCATTTCAATCATTATCCTCTCATTTCAGTTAGTATCCTATCCTCTCATTTCAATCGGTATCCTCTCATTTCAGTTAGTATCCTATCCTCTCATTTCAATTAGTATCCTCTCATTTCACATCGTATCCTCTCATTTCAGTTAGTATCCTCTCATTTCAATCGGTATCCTCTCATTTCAGTTAGTATCCTCTCATTTCAATCGGTATCCTCTCATTTCAATCAGTATCCTCTCATTTCAATCGGTATCCTCTCATTTCAGTTATATCCTATCCTCTCATTTCAATCAGTATCCTCTCATTTCAATCAGTGTCCTCTCATTTCAATTAGTATCCTCTCATTTCAGTTAGTATCCAATCCTCTCATTTCAATCAGTATCCTCTCATTTTAGTTAGTATCCTATCCTCCTCATTTCAGTTAGTATCCTATTCTCTCATTTCAATCAGTATCCCTCATTTCAATCAGTATCCTCTCATTTCAATCAGTATCCTCTCATTTCAGTTGTATCCTATCCTCTCATTTCAATCAGTATCCCTCATTTCATCAGTTCCTCTCATTTCAGTTAGTATCCTCTCATTTCAATCAGTATCCTCTCATTTCAGTTAGTAGTATCCTCTCATTTCAATCAGAATCCTCTCATTTCAATCAGTGTCCTCTCATTTCAGTTAGTATCCTCTCATTTCAGTTAGTATCCTCTCATTTCAATCATTTCAATCAGTATCCTCTCATTTCAATCAGTATCCTCTCATTTCAAACATTTCAATCAGTATCCACTCATTTCTCATTTCAATCAGTATCCTCTCATTTCAATCAGTATCCTCTCATTTCAAACATTTCAATCAGTATCCACTCATTTCAGTTAGTATCCTCTCATTTCAATCAGAATCCTCTCATTTCAATCAGTGTCCTCTCATTTCAGTTAGTATCCTCTCATTTCAGTTAGTATCCACTCATTTCAGTCAGTATCCTCTCATTTCAATCAGTATCCTCTCATTTCAATCATTTCAATCAGTATCCTCTCATTTCAACCAGTATCCTCTCATTTCAGTCGGTATCCTCTCATTTCAGTTAGTATCCTCTCATTTCAATCGGTATCCTCTCATTTCAATCAGTATCCTTGTTCAGCATTATATTGTTTGGTCACTCAGTGGGAGATTGCATCTCTTAGGAGACCCAAGTAAAGGTTGTCCTGCACAATTCTTAGCCACTGACAATGCTTGAGTTATTGAACAGCAGAGCTGACCACTCAGACTGTTCCGTATCTTTTGACCTCCTTGCATCCTTGAATGGATTCTCAAGCATATAGGCTCAAAGATTGTCCCCTACATTTTATACTGTTTGCATAATGCTTTTAGTTTTTCAGCAACTTTAATCCTATCCACACTTTCGTTTTATTCCATTTAACTATCCTTCGCTGGCTGCTTTGGTGGTGCTGTTGGATTCTTTTTTGAACCCTTGGTGCTGAGAACACCAAAGAATTATGGACTGTGGTGTGTCTCTATTTGACACCAGGAGCACAGACACAATCAGCCGTGTCTCCCTGATGAGTCTGATCCAGCGGACGAAAGGCCTAGGAGCAGGCAATACAAATAAATGTGCCTTCAAGAGGATTACGATGGTTCCCTCAGGCAGCTAGTGAAGGGTTTCTCATATTTATAATATATTCCCCCTTTTGTTTCTAAAAGTTCAAATCTTTGCAAAGTCATTACTATAATGACTGAAAAATTGTTAGCCTGCGCTTGTTTTCCCCCACTACTTTAATTGTTCAGCATTATTCAATAGTATCCTCTCACTTCAATCAGTATCCTCTCTCATTTCAATCAGTATCTTCTCTCATTTCAATCAGTATCCTCTCATTTCAATCGGTATCCTCTCATTTCAATCAGTATCCTCTCTTATTTCAATCAGTATCCTCTCATTTCAATTAGTATCCTCTCATTTCAGTCAGTATCCTCTCATTTCAACCAGTGTCCTCTCATTTCAGTTAGTATCCTCTCATTTCAGTCAGTATCCTCTCATTTCAACCAGTGTCCTCTCATTTCAGTTAGTATCCTCTCATTTCAGTCAGTATCCTCTCATTTCAATCATTTCAATCAGTATCCTCTCATTTCAATCAGTATCCTCTTATTTCAATCATTTCAATCAGTATCCTCTCATTTCAATCAGTATCCTCTCATTTCTATCAGTATCCTCTCATTTCAATCAGTGTCCTCTCATTTCAATCAGTATCCTCTCCATGTTAATGTCCTTGGTGAGTTCATGTGGAGGTCTCCCACATCGGCAAGTTCGTGTGGACTGTCGTTGGACGTGGTGACGCCCTCCACTGGGGGACGCTGACTCGCACTGGCTCCGCGACCAAGCAGCTGTTATCAGTTGGGGGCTTAGAAGGCGGTGTTCTGCGTATACTCGATCAGATCAGGCACCGCTGAACACCACGGAAAGTGACTCGGCAACACTACAATGTGTCTTCTGATGGGTTGTCTGGTGAAGACTTGGCATTGACTGCTCCCTCCATGTTGCCAGTGCTGGGGCTGCTGTCTGCTGGTCATAAATCAGGATGTGGCTGTGGACAGAGAGCTGGAATAAGCAGTGTTGGCGTGCTGAGACTGAAGCGGCGTGGAGGATGAGGTGGTCTACAACCAACACACATACTACGACAAAAAATATACATGAAATACAGTAAATTACTAGATCTGTCCGCGGGAGCAGACACATTTACCCTCCTCAGTCGACTGCGGTGTTTTCCCTTGTGGTGTTTGAAACGCCACAAAACTACAGGTAGTGCCTTATGTTCCATACTGTGGGTGGGCGGCCACAACTGCTGAAGACCGGGACCACTGATGGATCTCATCCAGGAGGCCAGCGTCCACCCGGACAGGCATAAACCAAAAGTCCTGTTCAAAACACTGAATTCAGTGATTCCCACGTCTGTGACTGAAGGATTTAATTTTTTCTCTATTTCAACATCGTCTTTTTTATCCCCTCTCCCCTCTCCTCCTCCCGATCCTATCCACTTAATTAAAGGCATTTTCCCAGTAATGAACTAATTTACTCTTTACCTCCACTATGATTATGAATAATTCCGTTGTTTGTTTGTTTGTTGTCCTGCCTGAAGAAGACCAGTAGATCCAGCCAAGTTAATTCAATGTTTGTTATGTTCGTCTGGCGACTTAATACTTCAGCATTTGTTTCCACAAAATACCTATGTTGAGAACGTAACAGAAACTACACATGAATCTAAAGTTTAGGCCTATATACATTTCCCTCACCTCGATGACATTCCAGTATGTGTAGAGTTTATAAGTGTTATAGAAACAACGAATGGTCTGGCTTGCTTTGGGATGGGCCGTATTGGGCCTATTATAGATTATCTTTTAGGGTGGGGATGGGGATGGGGGGAGGAGGGCGTAAACTAAGACAGTTGATCACAGCCTTTTGTGACTCGGCTGGTAAAGGCCACCTGTCACATACGCAATGACAAAAGGGGGTATCTTTGATCCCGTAAATGTCTAGACAAGGGAAAAATTAAAAAACCGGGGGGCCAATATCAATTAAAAAAACAACTGATTTATAAAAAATGTGGCTAAAATTATGGCAATAGACAAGGGGGAGGGGTCTCACAACAAATCTACGAGGGGAGGCGGGAAATAAACAAAAATTTTAAAATATTGGGAATCGTCATTTTTAAAAGTTGTTAATCTAAAAAAAACAAAAAAAAGCGGTTAAAATAATTTCATTTAAATTTCTTTTCCCCCACATTTTTTCCGGGATCAAAATAAATTTTTACTCTATGTATTTAATACATTTTGGGGGTTTGGGTTTGTATCCTTTGAAAATGACTAAAGTGATGAGGGAAAAAATTTGTTAAAACCCCAATTTTTTTATTGGGGATTTGGGTATAGGAAAGGCTGATGATAACTATGGCATAAACAGGGGGGTCTTTTCTCCCCTTCACATTTCTCGGGTTTTTTTAAAATTTTTGGTCAAGAAAAATTGGAGCTGCAAGATATTTTAATTGCAAATAATTTAGAGAAACAAAAAAAACAAAAAATATTAAAATACAACACTGGCAGTCGATAATCGTTTTTTTCAAAAAAGAAAATGATTATTGGGTTTTGGGAAAAAGGGCTTTGAACAATTGCAAAGATTATTTGGGTTAAAAAATGGGTATGCATAAAACCAAATCACAACAATGGGCCCCTATTGAGCAGTTTGGAAAAAAAATGTTATTTGAATTTTTAAGAGAAAAATTCTGGAAATTTTTATAAACTATCTTGAGGAAAGCTCAAAGGTTTAAAACAAGAAAGGAGGGGGGGGGGGGGGGGGGGGGGGTGGGGGGGGGGGGGGGGAAAAAAAAAAAAAACAAACAAAAACAACAAAAAAAAAACAGGAAAAAAAATCTACAACGTTTCGGAAGAACCGTCCTTTAGGACTTTTGAATAAAACGAAAGACAAAAAAATAAGTATAAAGGGAAAAACGAAAAAAAAAAACATTAAAAATAAAAAAAACACGAATCTGTTTTTAAAGGGGGGTGTTTTGGGGTGAGTGTGTGTGTTTTTTGGTGTTGTGTGGGTGTGTTGTGTGTGGGGGTGTTGCGTGTGGTTTTGTTTTGTGTGTGGGGGTGGCCCCCGCGCGGGGGGCTTTGTTAGTGTTCATGAGTGAAGTGCGCCCCACCCGCCTGCTGGGGTTTTTTTCCCGGCCCCCCAGCTTGTTTTGTTGTTTTTGTTTTGCTTTTTCTTTATCTTTTGGGGTTTTTGGGGTTTTTGTAGAGTTTTTTTTTTTTTTTGTTTTTTTTGTTTTTCTGTTTTTTTGAAGGAAAAAAAAAAAAAGGAGAACCTGTAAGGGAAAAAGGCAAACAAAACCCGAATAAAAAAAAAGAAAAGGAAGAGGGTGAATGAGTTTATGCTTTGAAGGTGGAATTTTAGGTTTTTTTAAAAAAAGGGAAAAGATTGGGGAAAAGGATTTTTATGCTTTTAAAGGGTGCCCCGAGGGGTGTATAAGGGAACAAAAAAACACAAACCCACACACAAACAACACACACCAAAACGCACGACCGGGCCCCAGGGGCAAAACACGGGACGCACGCACGCGCGCGCGCAAACAACACACACACACAAAACCCCAAAACCACACACACCCACACAACACACAACACACACCACACATTTTTAAACACGTATTGCCCTTTAAAAAATTTTTATACTTTATTAAATTTTATTTTTTTTTTTTTCCCTTTTTTTTTGGGCACAATTCCTGAAAACCCGGGGTTAAACCCAAACGGGTTTTTTAATTTTGTTTTTGTTGTTTGTTGTTGTTTTTTGTTGTTTTTTTCCCCCTTTTTTCCCCATTTTTTTTTAAAAAACTGAGCATCCTCCCAAAAATAGTTTTTTATTGTTTTACAGAAGATCGGCGGGGCAAAAATCTTGGTTTTTTTTTTTTTTTATGTGGGTTTTTTTTTTTTAATAAAAAAAAAAAAAGAGCAAAATGGCTAAAGAGGTGTAAGACGACTGCGATAGTAAGTTGAAGAGTTTGATTATTATGACGAAAGAACTGAGTAAAAGGGACCTCACCATTAAAACATTTTACTTTTTTTTAGTAAGTCAGTTATCTGTGCCATGCAATCTGTTGAACTCCCCAAAACATCGTCACAAAAATCAGCACCATCCTGTACTCATTTCAGTGGCAAAGAAAGTTCAGCAATCGACAAACGTTTGAAAAAGTGAAAAAGAAAAATAATGAAATTAGACCATGGAGGGAGAGGTCGGAACACGATTAAAATCAAAGTATTTTCAATTTACAATGTCTGGGAAAAGTATACAGCAGAAAGTAGACAACTGACTGCAATTTCCTGTTAAATATGTGGGTAAAACTGTTCCGGCTGATATTTTAAGTTAACTTCTACAGTATTGAAATACAAAGGTCTTTCTCTTTAAACAAAAACGAATTTTGGAGAGAAGCATTTTCAATGTATATAGCTAGACAAAACATCTTAGAATTGACTGAGCTAAGTACTGTTAAAAGCTATGAATAAAGACCACGTCCTCAAAAATAAGCTTTACGAGGTACAAACGACTGAAATTTGAAAAATGGGAAGTGTAAGGAATTAAGAACCATCAACGACATACCCTTATTACACGAAAAGCGCATCATGACTTTAGTTGACGTACAAGAGCTTTGAACCAAAAATATGACTGTTACGTTGTTACAACTGTAATGCCCTCAGTAGTATATTACGTGCAAATCGACCCCATGCGGATGCGGATGGAATGTCTGGAATGTATGACGTCACCGGAAGTGACATCATCCCGGAAGTGGAAGTGACATCATCCCGGGAAATGGAAGTGACATCATCCCGGAAGTGGAAGTGACATCATCCCGGAAGTGGAAGTGACATCATCACAGGAAATGACATCAGTGGGAAATGACCCCGGAAGGGTCGTGACCTTGTTGACTACGTGTCGGAGCAGGGGAAAGGGGCCCGATTAGTTGAGGGCGAGTGACCAAAAGAAACAAAAGAGGGGATTGAAAGCAAGCGGAGCGTAAAGGAGGGGGCGTCACCCCAAGGACGGTCATTCGGTGCTGAGGAAAGGGAGGTCACCCCAGGTACGACTTCATCTCAAGGGAAAACTATAACTAACGCGAAAGAGGAAGTAATGAATAGAAAATAAAATTTTTGATTGCCTCCTCTGTTTTTTTTCTGGGCTTGGGACCAGCCTCTATCAACTAATCTGTCGACTAGCTGATCAGGCAACATTAGGCAAACGTCCAAGGCGCCGCATAAGCCCCATCGCTCCCCCCAAATTTAACAATGTTTTATTATGTATGTTTGTTTTGGGTTTTTTTTTAAAATATTCTTTGTTTGTCTTACTCAAACCGTTTTAAATTTTTCTTTTTTTTTTTTAAGGGTCC
>CM031597.1:36284127-36301751 GCA_018398815.1 Conus ventricosus | reverse complement strand
ATAAATTTGGCTTACGGTTAATGCATATCTTAGCCAAATGGATACAACAGCAAATGTAGTTTCCCTGTACTTTGTAACCTTTTGTACACAAAACTCAAAATCATTGTTAAAGAGAATGGTAACACCTCTTGAATTTGACATATATGATACAAAATATGTTTTATAACCCATTCTGCTCTGATACACATTTCAAGCTTGGGGTCAAAATGGGTACCCTGTAAAAGATGCATCAAAAACGCTTTTCTTAAATAGTCAAACACATCCCTCCTCTTTTTCTTTCTTGTTTTTCTTTTTATCCGCTAGGCCTCAGCAGTTCATTGAACAAAACCTGACATATTTACTCATGTTATATCTTTATAAGTGGAGGCAGAAACACACAAATATAGGCAGAAACGCCCATTATCTTGCAATGGACGCAACATCTACCCGAAATACAGACAAAATCGCCAATCCTTTAATGACAACAAACTCTCACCATCTCTCTCACAGAGGGGGAAAACGGCATCTCATTCAACATAGGATTTTTCTCCAGTTCAACATAACAAAGACCAAATGTATACAAGAAAAATAAGCATGAAGTAAGACAAAACAAAGAATAGTTAAAACAAACAAACAAACATACTATAATAATAAAACATTGTTAAATTTGGGGGGAGCGATGTGCTTATGCGGCGCCTTGGACGTTTGCCTAATGTTGCCCTGTATCAGCTAGTCGACAGATTAGTTGATAGAGGCTGGTCCCAAGCCCAGACAAAAACAGAGGAGGCAATCAAAAATTTTTATTTTCTATTCATTACTTCCTCTTTCGCGTTAGTTATAGTTTTCCCTTGAGATGAAGTCGTACCTGGGGTGACCTCCCTTTCCTCAGCACCGAATGACCCGTCCTTGGGGTGACGCCCCCTCCTTTACGCTCCGCTTGCTTTCAATCCCCTCTTTTGTTTCTTTTGGTCACTCGCCCTCAACTAATCGGGCCCCTTTACCCTGCTCCGACACGTAGTCAACAAGGTCACGACCCTTCCGGGTCATTTCCCACTGATGTCATTTCCTGTGATGATGTCACTTCCACTTCCGGGATGATGTCACTTCCACTTCCGGGATGATGTCACTTCCACTTCCGGGATGATGTCACTTCCACTTCCGGGATGATGTCACTTCCGGTGACGTCATACATTCCAGACATTCCATCCGCATCCGCATGGGGGTCGATTTGCACGTAATATACTACTGAGGGCATTACAGTTGTAACAACGTAACAGTCATATTTTTGGTTCAAAAGCTCTTGTACGTCAACTAAAGTCATGATGCGCTTTTCGTGTAATAAGGGTATGTCGTTGATGGTTCTTATTCCTTACACTTCCCATTTTTCAAAATTCAGTCGTTTGTACCTCGTAAGCTTATTTTTGAGGACGTGGTCTTTATTCATAGCTTTTAACAGTACTTAGCTCAGTCAATTCTAAGATGTTTTGTCTAGCTATATACATTGAAAATGCTTCTCTCCAAAATTCGTTTTTGTTTAAAGAGAAAGACCTTTGTATTTCAATACTGTAGAAGTTAACTTAAAATATCAGCCGGAACAGTTTTACCCACATATTAACAGGAAATTGCAGTCAGTTGTCTACTTTCTGCTGTATACTTTTCCCAGACATTGTAAATTGAAAATACTTTGATTTTAATCGTGTTCCGACCTCTCCCTCCATGGTCTAATTTCATTATTTTTCGTTTCACTTTTTCAAACGTTTGTCGATTGCTGAACTTTCTTTGCCACTGAAATGAGTACAGGATGGTGCTGATTTTTGTGACGATGTTTTGGGGAGTTCAACAGATTGCATGGCACAGATAACTGACTTACTAAAAAAAAGTAAAATGTTTTAATGGTGAGGTCCCTTTTACTCAGTTCTTTCGTCATAATAATCAAACTCTTCAACTTACTATCGCAGTCGTCTTACACCTCTTTAGCCATTTTGCTCTTTTTTTTTTTTATTAAAAAAAAGAAATTCACATAATAATAAACAAGATTTTTGACCGCCGATCTTCTGTGAACAATACAAACTATCTTTGAGGATGCTCAGATTTTAAAAAAAAATAGAGAGAAAAGGGGAAAAACAACAACAACAAACAACAACAACAACAACAAAAGTCTTCAACGTTTCGGTCATACACCGTCTTCAGGACTTGTGACATAAAACGGAAGACAAAAAAATACGTATAGATAATGACGTATGAAAATAGATGTAAACGGACGAATACGTGTTTAAAAATGTGTGTGTGTGTGTGTGTGTGTGTGTGTGTGTGTGTGTGTGTGTGTGTGTGTGTGTGTGTTTGCGCGCGCGCGTGCGTGCGTGCGTGTGTGCCCCTGCGTCCGGTCGTGCGTGTGTGTGTGTGTGTGTGTGTGTGTGTGTGTGTGTTGTTCTTATACACACCCTCAGGCGCCCCCTTCCAAGCATAAGACTCCTCCTCTACCACTCTCTCCCTTTCTTTTACACACCCTCAAGTGCCCCCTTCTAAGCATAAACTCCTCTACCACTCTCTCCTTTTCTTTTTCTCTATCTCTGTTTCTGTTTGCCTTTTCCCTCTACATGTCTCTCTTTTTTTCCTTTTCCTCATCACACACACAGACACAAACACACACACACACACACACACATACACACATACACACACACACACACACGCACACGCACACGCCACACACACACACACACACACACAAGCGTGGGCAGCCAGGCATGCACGCACGCAGGCGCGTGCGCGCACTCACTCATGCACACTCACAGACGCGCGCGCGCACACACACACACACACACACACACGCACACTACGCACACACACACACACACACACACACACACACACACACACACACACACACACACTCACCTTTGAACACGTATTCGTCCGTTTACGTATGTTTAATGTTTTTATTCGTCTTTGCCTATACATATTTATTTGTCTTTCGTTTTATGTCACAAGTCCTGAAGACGGTCTCTGACCGAAACGTTGTAGATTTTTGTTCTGTTTTTGTTGTTGTTGTTGTTGTTGTTGTTTTTTTTTCTTCCCCCCCCCCCCCCCCTCCTTTCTCTGTTTTCAAACCTTCTGAGCATCCTCAAAGATAGTTTATATAAATTCCCAGAAGTTTTCTCTTGAAAATAACAAATAACATGTTTTCAACTGTCTCACATAGTGCCCATTGCTGATGATTTGGATTTATGCATATCCAGTTTTAATCCAGATAATCGTGCACATTGTTCAAAGACCCGTGTCCCAAATGCAATATCATTTTCTCTGCAAAAACGATGTATCGACTGCCAGCTGTTGTATTTTAATATCTTTTTTGTTTGTTTGTTTCTCTGATTACTGCAATTCAAATATCTTGCAGCTCCAAATCTTCGTGACCAATAATTTAAAAACCAAGAGAAATGTGAATGGGGAGAAAAGACATCCCTGTCTTATGCCATAGTTATCATCAGCACTTTCCTATATCCATCATCAATAATGTATCTGGTTTACAAACTTTTTCTTCATCACTTTAGTCATTTTCAAAGGATACGACCAAACCCAAATGTATTAAATACATAGAGTAAGAATGATTTTGATGCAGCCAAATGTCCTGGAGTAATAAATGCAATTATATACGCTGCTTTTCTTGTTTTATTTAGATTAACAACTGTACAAATGACGATTGCAATATTTTGAACTTTGATATATTCCGCCTGCCCGTCGTAGATTTGTTTGTGAGACTTTACTTGATCTATGTGCCATAACTTTAGCCACATTTTTATCATCAGTGTTTATAATGATATTGGCCTCCGGTTTGTTTAATTATTCTCTGTCTAGATCATTTACAGATCAGAGATATACTCTTTGTCATTGCGTATGTGACAGGTGGCCTTTACCAGCCGAGTCACAAAAGGCTGTGATCAACTGTCTTAGTTTACGCCCTCCTCCCCCCATCCCCATCCCCACCCTAAAAAGATAATCTATAATAGGCCCAATACGGCCCATCCCAAAGCAAGCCAGACCATTCGTTGTTTCTATAACACTTATAAACTCTACACATACTGGAATGTCATCGAGGTGAGGGAAATGTATATAGGCCTAAACTTTAGATTCATGTGTAGTTTCTGTTACGTTCTCAACATAGGTATTTTGTGGAAACAAATGCTGAAGTATTAAGTCGCCAGACGAACATAACAAACATTGAATTAACTTGGCTGGATCTACTGGTCTTCTTCAGGCAGGACAACAAACAAACAAACAACGGAATTATTCATAATCATAGTGGAGGTAAAGAGTAAATTAGTTCATTACTGGGAAAATGCCTTTAATTAAGTGGATAGGATCGGGAGAGGAGAGGGGAGAGGGGATAAAAAAGACGATGTTGAAATAGAGAAAAAATTAAATCCTTCAGTCACAGACGTGGAATCACTGAATTCAGTGTTTTGAACAGGACTTTTGGTTTATGCCTGTCCGGGTGGACGCTGGCCTCCTGGATGAGATCCATCAGTGGTCCCGGTCTTCAGCAGTTGTGGCCGCCCACCCACAGTATGGAACATAAGGCACTACCTGTAGTTTTGTGGCGTTTCAAACACCACAAGGGAAAACACCGCAGTCGACTGAGGAGGGTAAATGTGTCTGCTCCCGCGGACAGATCTAGTAATTTACTGTATTTCATGTATATTTTTTGTCGTAGTATGTGTGTTGGTTGTAGACCACCTCATCCTCCACGCCGCTTCAGTCTCAGCACGCCAACACTGCTTATTCCAGCTCTCTGTCCACAGCCACATCCTGATTTATGACCAGCAGACAGCAGCCCCAGCACTGGCAACATGGAGGGAGCAGTCAATGCCAAGTCTTCACCAGACAACCCATCAGAAGACACATTGTAGTGTTGCCGAGTCACTTTCCGTGGTGTTCAGCGGTGCCTGATCTGATCGAGTATACGCAGAACACCGCCTTCTAAGCCCCCAACTGATAACAGCTGCTTGGTCGCGGAGCCAGTGCGAGTCAGCGTCCCCCAGTGGAGGGCGTCACCACGTCCAACGACAGTCCACACGAACTTGCCGATGTGGGAGACCTCCACATGAACTCACCAAGGACATTAACATGGAGAGGATACTGATTGAAATGAGAGGACACTGATTGAAATGAGAGGATACTGATAGAAATGAGAGGATACTGATTGAAATGAGAGGATACTGATTGAAATGATTGAAATATAGAGGATACTGATTGAAATGAGAGGATACTGATTGAAATGATTGAAATGAGAGGATACTGACTGAAATGAGAGGATACTAACTGAAATGAGAGGACACTGGTTGAAATGAGAGGATACTGACTGAAATGAGAGGATACTAACTGAAATGAGAGGACACTGGTTGAAATGAGAGGATACTGACTGAAATGAGAGATACTAATTGAAATGAGAGGATACTGATTGAAATAAGAGAGGATACTGATTGAAATGAGAGGATACCGATTGAAATGAGAGGATACTGATTGAAATGAGAGAAGATACTGATTGAAATGAGAGAGGATACTGATTGAAGTGAGAGGATACTATTGAATAATGCTGAACAATTAAAGTAGTGGGGGAAAACAAGCGCAGGCTAACAATTTTTCAGTCATTATAGTAATGACTTTGCAAAGATTTGAACTTTTAGAAACAAAAGGGGGAATATTATTATAAATATGAGAAACCCTTCACTAGCTGCCTGAGGGAACCATCGTAATCCTCTTGAAGGCACATTTATTTGTATTGCCTGCTCCTAGGCCTTTCGTCCGCTGGATCAGACTCATCAGGGAGACACGGCTGATTGTGTCTGTGCTCCTGGTGTCAAATAGAGACACACCACAGTCCATAATTCTTTGGTGTTCTCAGCACCAAGGGTTCAAAAAAGAATCCAACAGCACCACCAAAGCAGCCAGCGAAGGATAGTTAAATGGAATAAAACGAAAGTGTGGATAGGATTAAAGTTGCTGAAAAACTAAAAGCATTATGCAAACAGTAAAAATGTAGGGGACAATCTTTGAGCCTATATGCTTGAGAATCCATTCAAGGATGCAAGGAGGTCAAAAGATACGGAACAGTCTGAGTGGTCAGCTCTGCTGTTCAATAACTCAAGCATTGTCAGTGGCTAAGAATTGTGCAGGACAACCTTTACTTGGGTCTCCTAAGAGATGCAATCTCCCACTGAGTGACCAAACAATATAATGCTGAACAAGGATACTGATTGAAATGAGAGGATACCGATTGAAATGAGAGGATACTAACTGAAATGAGAGGATACCGACTGAAATGAGAGGATACTGGTTGAAATGAAGGATACTGATTGAAATGATTGAAATGAGAGGATACTGATTGAAATGAGAGATACTGACTGAAATGAGTGGATACTAACTGAAATGAGAGGATACTAACTGAAATGAGAGGACACTGATTGAAATGAGAGGATTCTGATTGAAATGAGAGGATACTAACTGAAATGAGTGGATACTGATTGAAATGTTTGAAATGAGAGGATACTGATTGAAATGAGAGGATACTGATTGAAATGAAAATGAGTGGATACTGATTGAAATGTTTGAAATGAGAGGATACTGATTGAAATGAGAGGATACTGATTGAAATGATTGAAATGAGAGGATACTAACTGAAATGAGAGGATACTAACTGAAATGAGAGGACACTGATTGAAATGAGAGGATTCTGATTGAAATGAGAGGATACTAACTGAAATGAGAGGATACTGACTGAAATGAGAGGATACTAACTGAAATGAGTGGATACCGATTGAAATGAGAGATACTAACTGAAATGAGAGGACACTGGTTGAAATGAGAGGATACCGATTGAAATGAGAGAGGATACTGATTGAAGTGAGAGGATACCGATAGAAATGAGAGGGCACCGATTCAAATGAGAGGATACCGATTGAAATGAGAGGATACTGATTGAAATGAGAGGATACCGATTGAACTGAGTGGATACTGATTGAAATGAGAGGATACTGATTGAAATGAGAGGATACTGATTGAAATGAAGGATAGGATACTAACTGAAATGAGAGGATACTAACTGAAATGAGAGGATACTGACTGAAATGAGAGTATACTGATTGAAATGAGAGGATACTGATTGAAATGAGAGGACACTGATTGAAATGAGAGGATAATGACTGAAATGAGAGGATACTAACTGAAATGAGAGGATAGATACTAACTGAAATGAGAGGATACTGATTGAAATGAGAGGATACTAACTGAAATGAGAGGACACTGATTGAAATGAGAGGATACTGATTGAAATGAGAGGATAGGATACTAACTGAAATGAGAGGATACTGATTGAAATGAGAGGATACTGATTGAAATGAGAGGATACTGATTGAAATGAGAGAATAGGATACTAACTGAAATGAGGAGGATAGGATACTAACTAAAATGAGAGGATACTGATTGAAATGAGAGGATTGGATACTAACTGAAATGAGAGGATACTAATTGAAATGAGAGGACACTGATTGAAATGAGAGGATACTGATTGAAATGAGAGGATAGGATACTAACTGAAATGAGAGGATACCGATTGAAATGAGAGGATACTGATTGAAATGAGAGGATACCGATTGAAATGAGAGGATACTAACTGAAATGAGAGGATACGATTGAAATGAGAGGATACTAACTGAAATGAGAGGATACCGATTGAAATGAGAGGATACTAATTGAAATGAGAGGATAGGATACTAACTGAAATGAGAGGATACCGATTGAAATGAGAGGATAGGATACTAACTGAAATGAGAGGATAATGATTGAAATGAGAGGATACTGATTGAAATGAGAGGATACTAACTGAAATGAGAGGATACCGATTGAAATGAGAGGATACTGATTGAAATGAGAGGATAGGATACTAACTGAAATGAGAGGATAATGATTGAAATGATAGGATAGGATACTAACTGAAATGAGAGGATACTGATTGAAATGAGAGGATACTAATTGAAATGAGAGGATATTGATTGAAATGAGAGGATACCGATTGAAATGAGAGGATACCGATTGAAATGAGAGGATACTGATTGAAATGAGGCCATGAGAGCAGGGCATGAAGGGCCAAATAATTTGAGACTTTGGTTTTCGATGATGCTATAGAGTCCCATTCTGTCCTGAAAATGCATGCCAGAGCTATGATCTAAGCTGACTTTTATGATATATCTGAACATGAGCCAGACTCAACACCTGCAGTGTTTCTAAGGAAATCTAAGGAACTCTCTCAGAGGCGCATCCATAAAGTAGTTGAAACTCGACTGTGTGGTTACAGTCTTCCCTTTTGTGTCTATAGCAAACTCAGCTCTGGGTATAGGAGTCAGTTGGGGCCAAAAAACCCTGCAGGTAAATGGCTGGAATCGAACCCACGACTTCAAGCCGGGAATCCACTATACTAGCCACTTTGCCATGACAGCTGGTGCGTGTCAAATGTTCAGCAAATCATTATTTTGGCCTTGCATCTTCAGGCCAGAGTACAGGATCCTAACACAGAAGATGGCAATGTCAGCCTACATGTATCTATCATTCACACAAGGCTTCAGACAACTTTTGATGAGGCTTGTACGAATGCATGTAAAATTTAATTCCCAATAGACTAAAAAAAAAAATTTTCCCAGTCAAATTCAATGGATATTCTGCTTGTCTTAGTCATCTGGAATCAACAGCAAGTATCCACAATGACTTTACCATCGCATTTAATTAAAACTTACATTTACACAGAAAAGGAAAAGTCAGCAACATGCTTTGCGAGGATGTGGTCAAATAGAATCAATATCAGTTTCATGTACAGACTTTTCTTGTGAATTTTAAATTTAATCTCAATGTAAAAAAAAAACCAGAAGAGAGAGTTGCAGATTATTCCTAGACTAGTTTGCAGATTATTCCTAGACTTTACTACCATTGTAAATGGAAAAATTGAAAGCGATTTTTGTACACACACAAAAAAATCCAACAGGTAACATATCCGTAGCTATCATCCACACATTTTGTAAAGTGTAGTTTCTTGCCAATATGTTTTGAAAAAAAAAGTTTTACCCCATCCTCAAAGTTCCCCTAACACACACACACACACACACACACACACACACACACACACACACACAAACACACCACAAGCATGCATGCATGTGCTTGCACATATGTGTGCATGCGCATGCAGACACACACACAAACACATACAGAGGATGAAAAAGCTGTAAAGCTTATTCCTTAATCCTCAATAGAGAAATTTTGACTTTCACACACGCACGCACGCACGCACGCACACACGCACACACACACACACACACACACACACACACACACACTGCATGACAATAGCAAAAAGTCAAAAGGACAGCCAATAATTCTAAAATTCTTTAATACAAAGTCACAGGTTTCTCATGTGGCTATTGACAAAACAAGGACTGATCTGGATTATTCATGTACATATGCAAATGCAACAAACGCTATCTTATCTTCTTGGTAAAGCTCCTGAATATATCTGTAACAATAAACCTTTATCATTTACAAACATATGAAGGTATATTCCAACAGACACCAATCATTAAAAACAACACACAACACCAGATCTAAAGTTTTAAAAAAAACAAAAAAACAACAAAAAAGCTACCAGCACACAAAAATGAGAACATGTATTATTTTTATCAATATACTGAATGAAGAAAGTTACTCTTCATGATCAACATCACGAAGCCTATGACTGTAATTGTACAATAGGTAATCCACTGATAATCCCTAATAAATAATAGTACATATTTTTCAAAAATGATAACAGATCAGTAGTTTTACTCATCATACAAACAGAAATGACATCAAAATTCTCAAGACAAAAAAAAATAAATGGAGTTTTAAAGAGCTACATCATTTTCTATATCCCTGATAATGACTGCTTGTTAGGAAAAAAAAACAACAAAAACATGAGCCAACACCGACAAAAAAAGAAAAATACAGATGAAAAAAAAACCTTTGCAACAGTTGATTTTTTGAGCTGCAAAGATTCATTTTAGTATGCATGACACAGCCAGTGCTTTCAGACAAAGTCGGGTATGGTGCTGCCCATTATAATCCACTGACAAACTTCTCATTATATTTGGAACGTGAGATAAAATCAGACCATTGTTCCGTAGCCAGAGTAACGATTGAGTAACAAGACGGAGAAGACACCACTGACCTGCCTACTCCTTTAACATATGCTGATGGCAAAGCAAGACAGCAACAGTGGGCAATGTGTTGCCACCATGTAAAGGCTGTAAAAACACTGCAAGGCCATGGGATGTGCGATGCATATGAACTGACACGTACTTTCTCCATAGACAAACAGTGCATTCCAATATCCAGAGACGCAGAGGAGCCAGGATTCGTATCCTAGCCCTCTGCTAGTTGGAGTTCCATTGTGCACACTGAAGGCATTCACAACTTCCTGTTGGTCTGACTGGCTCTGTGTATAAAACTGATAGTGTTAAACCATCCAGTCTGAAGCGCACATCTGGTGGTTTCTGTACAGGTAAAGGCCATGTACAGGTGGTAGGCTGATTTTCCTCAACAGTGGACATTTAAGAAACTGGTATGCATCGTTACCTGTGAGCGCATAGCAATCAACTGAACAGTTTTCTCACCAGGAAAAGGTCAGTTACCTGCACAAGTGAACTGGACTCCAATGAATGCAAACTGAGGGAAAACATAGAGTGAAACTGATAACCGTTTCCTCTACACCTTCGCAAAATCTAACGGTGATGACAAACCAACCCCTACAAATGGATGTTGGCACGGTGCCAAAGGGAGGCGATCATGTCCTTCCTGTCACATAACCCTCACCCCTTTCCTTTTTGTTATGTCTTGTCTCTTCCTTTTCCATGACTTGTTTTTAACAAAAGCATTTAGCAGACAGCCTTCAGCTGATTTAGAATCCTCTATCACAGAATCTTCCCAGTGTGAAGAAAATGTAACCAGCACATCTGCAACATGACATGAATTGGGGGCTTACCTAGCTGTCCTGTATGTGCAGCCGAAGTCTTCTAACAAGAGACAAAATTCCCAGTTTCCCATGTATAGCAGAGTGGCTGGGATGAATCGCAAACAATGGCAAGAATCAGTCACACTAAGGCGCTCCTTAATTCTGATCAACAAGTTTGACTCTGTGTGAAATAAGCTTCAGTGCTCTCTGTAGAGGTTTTTTTTTTACCTTCTTTCATCTGTATATGCTCTAAACTTAACCACAATCACTGTATGCTAAACATGGTATGGTGAAATGACCAATAAAACTGTACTGATAGCATGGTTTTTTTTTTAATTTAATGCTGGATGCTGACAGCAGAAAACATAGCGATGCTGCAAATTTGACTATAAAAATGCTTCTTGACAGGTGTTTTGGCATAAACAGTAACAAACTTCTTTAATCACTACAGCATCAATGAATAAACAATACATTGAAGAATGCTTTTGTTTAGAATTTACCCCAATTACAAATGCCACAGTCAATACATATGCATGTTATTTTTTACACTCAAAGCAAAAGATAACAATTATTCAGAGGAAAGCCTGAAGCTGCAGACAAATGCAACGATGGGAACAAACGTAATGATGAAGAAAACAGACAAACATAAAAGGAACTTGATTTAGACGCTGAACAACATTATGGATCATAACACACACAGACTCTGAGACTGTTGGTGATCTATAACATAGCCAGGTAAGTTAAGTTAAAGTTGTTGTTTTTTAAGTCAATAAATCTCACTGTATTCAGATCTGGCCAACATAAAAACATGTCCCACTTCTTACAATACAATCTACCATTAGTAGACCAATCAGTCTGATTGTGTTGTGCCTAGAAGTGCAGAACAAGATGAATAAACACAGCTGCTTGGACCTGATACCATTATGTGCTTAGCATGACAGATTCTGTGTAAATATGTTTTAACCAAAATATAACGTACTGACAAGCTAATCCCAAAAACATTTCAAGATCAAATGTAATCCAAGACTAACAGAACTCAGACCTACAAACATCAGCAAACCTTTTCCAGTAGCACAGACTTCTGTTTCCAGTAGCAAGACCCTCTAACCAGTAGCCACACCTCAGCCAGGTTTAAAACACCGCGGGCTCGTTTCAAACTACGCTATCTAACATAAGAAAAACTATGTTTCTTTGCTTTAATAAAGTAAATACTACCTTTCATTTTCCTTGAAGAGAGAGAGAGAGAGAGAGAGAGAGAGAGAGAGAGAGAAAAGAGAGAGAGAGAGAGAGAGAGAGAAACTACCTAAAACCCATATGACAAACTCAATTTTGAGCTCATTAAACTTAATTTATTGGTATTGGATTAATGAATTCTCATCCAGCCAAACCTAAAACTATGGGATTAGGACCAAAGAAGAAAATACCATGTTACAATGAATAGAAACATCATTTTTAAATTTAAGAGAGAGAGAAAGAGACAAAAAAAAGAGAGATGCAGGAGTCAGAGTAAGAGACAGAGACAGATAAGAGTTAGGTATGATAATAGAGAAGACCGTTTTTGATAAAAGAATTTGGACTTGCAGATCACCAAACATTCACTGCATAGGCTATGTGAAAGAAAAAATGTGACGAAAAAAGTTTGTGTGTAATCAAGATATATGAAAAAAAAGTGAAACAAAAGTTAAACCAGTCCTTCGATGAACTAAACCGAGTTTCCGTGTGTGAACGCATGCACAACACTGCACACACGAAAATCCCATCACCAACTTCGAAGAGAAGCCAGTTTGGCCGTTGGTATGGATGACACCTACACATACATGCACCTTCCCCGAAGTTGGAGTATGGCTCCCTTTAATGGCGGATAAAAAAGGGTCATACACACGCAAGGTCAAATCTTCAACTCATGAAGGTGGACACCAAAGAAAGAAGAAGAAGTTGCGCATGTCCACGAGGAGCTGCCTGGCTTCTGGAGCTCCCGTTTTTAATTCATTTTTACATCTTTTACTCTTTACATCTTTACATCTTTACTCATACGAGTAAACTGTCAATTTTAAGATCACACTGGGGGTTTAATGCAAAATTTTATTTTTTTTTTAACGAAATGTGTTTAAACCCTTTCAAGGTGGTTTTTCTTTTTGGCTTTCAAGATGGCTCCCCGGCGTGTTGTTCCCCTCGGTTTCGTTAAAAGTTTCTATTTTCCTTTGCCTTCCACATGGACGGGAACAACAATATTCCTAGCACCAGTTTAAGTTTGAAATTTTAGATGTAGATGTAACGCCTTTAGTTCTATTTTGCAGGTTCAAAACTTGTGCAACCGAACCATGTTAGTCTCCTTGTGCACCTGTGCCGAGTACGTTCTCACGTCTATTATTTAGGCCCAGATTTGAACCCCTGATTAATTAACATCAAAATAGTACAGTGATAAGGAATTGTTTTTGAAAAGAGTAGACATAGAGGAGTTAAATCATGGCTTTTAAGCCTTACCTATGGGGAGACATTGAACTCATCCTGGTCCGCCACCAAAGGTAAAATATCCATGCGAGTTTGCAATTTAAGAGTCACATGGAAACAAAAAGCAGTTGCCTGTGACGTCTGCAATTCATGGTATCACACTAAATGTATGTTAAGAATTCAGCAGTTTATGAAGCTTTATGCAATAGATATATCTTGGACTTGTTTTACCTGCGGGTTTCCAAACTTTAGCTCGAGACTTTTTGAAGATTCTATTGAAGACTGCGCTCAGAAAGAAACCGTTTTGACCCTACTCACCAGACCGATCCCAAAAGAAAACTTAAATTTGTCCTAAGTTTGCATCCACCCCTGTTTCAAAACTGAAAAATCCCAAATCATAAAGTGCAACGGAACCCCAAATCATTAAAGGAAAAAAGAAAACGTAAATGCATAGTGTAAATTTTCAATCTCTTTTTAAAAAAAAAAGAAGAACTCAGTAATTTATCACCGAAAAAAACTTTAAATGTTGTAATTGGAACAGAAATTTGGGCTAGAAACGGAACACCAGCGCGAACTTCTAAGGGAGGACTTTGATATTTATAAAAAGGACAGACTTGGAAAAAGAGGGGGGGGATCTTGATGCCATTAGGAAAACTTAGCCAGTGAGTTTTTATATCAAGGCAAAAATATGAAAGTTTTTTTGTAGTTTAAATTTATAAGAATAAGAGACCTGTCATTGTTGGATCAGTTACAGACCTCCAGACGCAGATGAAAATGTTGTTGGGCTATCTGCAGAGACATTTCTAATATTGTTGGCCAAAGAAGCAATTATGGATTGGGGGGAGACTTTAACTTACCAGATATGATTGGATGAGATGCCATACTTGGTAATCATACATAAAAATATTAATACCATTGGGGGGGGGGATGCCACCAAAGACCTTGGATTAGTACAGTCATTGAATCACCAACTCGGTAAGGCATTCCTGGATTTATTTTTTACCAATTGTCCAGCGCCTTAGGGAAACAGGAATTAAAGCAGGGCCCGGGTGATCATGATATAGATCTCTTAAGAGCAACTTCAAACCTTCGAAGAAAACCCCCTAAACGTACCATCAGACTCTGGAACCAAGCAGATTTTCCAAAATTGCGCAGGATACTCGTGATTTCAGCCGGGCTTTTTGAGGTCCCATATGTTAAAGATAATTCAGTGACCTTGGGAAATGTATAAAATCTAACTTGGAATTTATTATGGATGACAACATACCTACTAAAATAACTTCAACAAGAACCACCAGCCATGGATTACTACAAAAACTAAACGTTTGTTGAGAAGGAACATCGTTCTTTAAGAAAATTTAAACTACATCCTAATTCAGAAAAATTACTGGTTAGTATAAACATAATAAAAACGGTGTCAGAGAGAAGTAGATTTGCTCACCTCCAATTATGTTAATTCGAAAGTTTTTGGAAGGTGATCATCAAAACAAGAAAATATGGTCTTTCATAAGGAGTAAGAGACAGGACAACATTGGATTCCAACCGAGAAACAACCAGAAAAACTTAAAACAGGGCCCTGAAAGGGAAAGCAAACTTTCTAAACAAGCATTTGTTCATTTTCCCCAATCCCAAACCTTTAATTAACGTTTGAAATAAAGAATGATAAACTCCCTGAAATGCAAAACATCAAAGTAAACAAAGCAGAGTAATTTAATTACTGACCAATATCAAGAAAACAAAGCACTGGGCCCGATGGCATTCCTGGCAAGCTCTTAAAATTAGTGCCAAGAATTGAGTGAGGTATACCAATTACTTACCAAGCTTCACTGGACCAGGGGGTAATACCTATGATGGGGAGATGCGAGCATTGTTCCCTTATTCCCAAAAAAGGGGGACAAAACAAAAGCAGAGAACTAAAAGACCTGTATCTCTACATCCATATCACTAAACAAATTGAACACATAATAATAGTAGCAATAATGGACCATCTTGACAAATATGACTTCTTAAATAATTCCCGCATGGTTTAGACAGCGAAGGAGTTGTGAACTCAACTAAACAACTCTCAATGATTTTAGTAACTGTTTAAATAACAGACAGCAAATAGAATGCAATTTTATTAGAAATTTTCTAAAGCCTTTATAAGGTTGACCATGAGGGCCTGCTGCTTAAATTTGAACACACTGGCATGACGGTTCTTTGCTAAATGGGGTAATCATTCCTCGTTGGAAACGCAGAAAGTTGTTGTGGAAGGGGCCCCATCCCATTGTAAACCATCTTTTCAGGGGAAACCCCAGGGAACGTTCTGGGGCCCTGGTTTTCTTTAATTATATAAATGACATAAGTAGAAATCCTCTCTCCGGAACACTAAGGGTTTTGCAGATGACAGTTTAGTATATAGAACAATCAGAACAAATGATACTCGCATTCTACAAGAAGACTAAACGCTTTACAAGAGTGGGAAAGAACTTGGAAAATGGAATTCATCCCCAAAAGTGCCCAAGTGTTGCGTATATGTAACAAACGCTCACCAATTAGATCAATTATTCTATCCATAATACTAATTCTTAAAGGAAACAATGCTGCAAAATATTTAGGGGTGATTATAGATAGTCGTCTCAAATGGAAAGAACATTACAATTTAGTATGTAAGAAGCAAATAACATCTTAGCTTTCCCTTTTACAGGAACATCAATGACTTTCCCCCAAAAGGTTAAAGACGACTGCAAAAAAACACTGGTTAACCAGTACGGAATATGGTTTCCAGTTTGGGATCCTTACCATCTAAAGGGCATTGATAACCTCGAAAAGATCAGAAGAGAGCAGCACGGTTCTAACAGGGGAAACCCCATCAGAGAAAAGGGAATACTAGGAAGAACAGAGGAAATTTGAATGGAAACCCTTAGAAGAGAGAAGAGCTTTTATTAACTTAACACCTTTTCAAAGGCAGAGCTAAAGAATTGAATTTCCCAAAGGAACAAATAGTATTGAATAAAAGTAGCACCAGGAGTGGGGTCCAAAGTTATACCATACCTGCATCAAATATTGACAACCACTTACATCTTTTTATCCCAGTTTTGTACGCTATGGAACTCACGCCGGGTGCCATCAAGATCGCCACAATGCAATCTCATTCAAGGGACAAATTGATTCGACAGTTTTGAGACTGCAATTGAGATTTTCTATTTTTATTTCCCCAGAATTTATATCACCTGGGCCTGAATTTGGCCATTGCTTTAAATCGAGTGCGACTCCTTGTTGCCAAATTTGCTCCGGGCCCCAAAAGTCAAGTCGCACTGTTTTATTTATTTTTATTATTTTTTTAATATGCGCACTGGTGACCTACCGTTTTGAGTGAACCAGTATTTTTGGGAAGAAGAATAAGAAGTGTGGATCGCCATTAATGACTTTTTTACTATGCATGGGCCATTCTTCCGTTAACTTGCCTAAACGCTGCCTGCCGCACGAACTCTTTTACTTTACATTTGCTCGCCCGCTTTCACTTCCCTCGAGACACCGTCTTCACCAGGTCGTGGAGGTTTGAAAATCTTCTCACAATCGCTTTCGATCGCCGGGGCCGCCATTATCGATTCGAAGAGACTGAATGACTTGCACGCATGCGCGATAGGAACAGGAAAACGAGTCCGCTCAACACTCCCCGTCTAACGTAACTGCTCTACTCACTAAGCGCAAAATCTACAAAACCCATGATCGACTTTAACGTTGAAAAAAACCGTAGCAAAATTATCGCTCGTCGAGCTCCGAGCAGACCCCTCAAATACGTAGTTGCTACGGCCGAATCGTAGCAGTAAATCAGGTCTGAGAACTGTATTGAACATGGCACAAACAATAGGTCCAAACAAAGAGTGACAAACCCAAACAAGAACATCCTCCCAGAAATGCAAACAACTTAGACTGTTTGAATACCTGCATATCATTGACAGGTAATTTTAGATGAACATTGGGAAATCAAATTTTTCTTGTAAATGTACTTCAATCCAAGAATAATTCATTGAATGATAAGGAATCACAGTTCAAAAAACCAGCCAACTGCAAAAAAAATTACAACCCCCAAAAACAAAACAAAAACAAAAAATGCCAAGCAAAAAACAAAAAGAAAAAAAAATTCAAAAAAACACATTTGAACTCTTTCACATGAAAA
>CM031597.1:36276832-36284027 GCA_018398815.1 Conus ventricosus | reverse complement strand
ACACACACACACACACACACACACACACGCGCGCGCGCGCGCACACACACACACACACACACACACACACACACACACACACACACACACACACACACACACACACACACACACACACACACACACGCATCCTTTTATTACCACTAGGATCCTTATTACGAACGTCAATAAACAACAGACATAGCTGCTTTAAAAATATTCATATTCTATTGGTCGCCGTGAATACAAATGTTGAATTATACACCAGCTGATGCTTTGCATTCACGTGAGATCTATGTGTTCAGTATTAACTTGCATCCATGATGTAGATATCTTTGGGAGATATTTAAAAAAAAATTAAAAAAAGAAAGAAAGAAAAAGCTCGCGCCCCCAAGAGAGAGAGAGAGAGAGAGAGAGAAGAGAGAGAGAGAGAGAGAGAGAGAGAGAGAGAGAGAGAGAGAGAGACAGACAGACAGACAGACAGACAGACAGACAGACAGACAGACAGACAGAGACAGGGACAGAGGGAGAGAGCCCGGTAAGCAGAGATAGAGACAGAAATGGTGACCAAGAGACAGAGACAAATCTCTCTCTCTCTCACTCTCTCTCTCTCTCTCTCTCTCTCTCTCCTCTCTCTCTCTCTCTCTCTCTCCTCTCTCCTCCTCTCCCCCCCCCTCCCGCTGGACAAGGTGAGTCGATGTCCTTCAGTGAATAAACCATGAACATGTCCTGGGCCCTAATGGTACCAGACCCTACTGGTGACAGGCCCCATCAGAACTGAGACTTAACGGCAGGGTAACGTATTGGCATGATGCCTGTAACTGAGGTCGATTCCTCCGCATCCCAGTTCCAGCGATGTCCAGCGCTGGAACAACATAGCACAGAGGCAAAATGGAGTCATGTTCGGAAAAGCTGATTCCGTTAGGTTCCAGGACCATCAAGGACCAGAATGGGCCCTATTGGAGGAACTGGGTCCTGATGGTACTGGGCCCTAGTTGGCATTATCCTCGTGAAGCTTATGGTCTTTCTGTGGCTTGTACAGTTGACCACTCTCGCTTTTTTCTCAAATTCAAATCCTCAAACTCTTTCCGAGCTGATTTTATTTACGTAATATGCCTATTGATTCATCCCATACTTTTGATACATTGAAACTGAGTTTTTTTTCCTTTCAAGTGAGTGCTGTGTTTGCGTGGGGGTGGGGAGAAGAGTATATATATGAATTTTTTTTTTAGGGCCGGGGTGCAGAGCGATATGGATAGAGAAGGATGGGGAAGGATAGCTAGAAGTATAGGCCTTCATCTTGATGTGTGTGGTGTGTGTGTGTGTGTGGTGTGTGTGTGTGTGTGTGTGTGTGTGTGTGTGTGTGTGTGCGTGCGCGCGCGTGCGTGCGTGCGTGCGTGCGTGCGCGTGCGTGCGTGCGTGCGTGCGTGCGTGCGTGCGTGCGTGCGTGCGTGCGTGCGCGCGCGTGCGTGGTGTGTGTGTGTGTGTGTGTGTGTGTGTGTGTGTGTGTGTGTGTGTGTGTGTGTGCACAATGTGAGAGAGGGAGGGGCTGGAGTGGAGAGGGGATGGGGATGAAGGGTGGACGGGGAAAGGAATGGAAGGGCGAGGGGGAAGTGAAGAGGGAGGTACAACGCATATACGCAGGCGTATTTGTGTCCGAGTACAGGTGTGTAAGAGTGTACTTTACTATTATTGAGCACAGGAGATGTCGGAAAGCACAGTGAGAATACCTTATTCAGGCCTGTTGTTGTCATCGTGATTATTATGATTAATGGATATTTTCTAGTTATAATCGTGATTATTGTCACTGTTTATTATTACTATGATCAGTATCATCATTTATCATTATAACGTTGCAGCAGCATCGTCATCTGGTACCTGCTTCTCCTCCCTCTCTCTCTCTCTCTCTCTCATGCATGTGTCAGGTTCTGGCTGGTGCCAGTACTGGCCACACCCATACTTACTCTAATCAGCCGTTGATTCAAGACAGTCATTAATTTCACAACCAGTCATTGAACAGGCCATTTATTCAACAGTTTCAATTCCAGTCAGTCTTTGAGCAATCAGCCATTGATTCAACATTGTCACTAACAGGTTTTGCAGCACCAGCCATTGATCCACGTCCAACCAGTCATTGATTCAACGCTGTCACTAACAATCAGTCTTCGAAGGAAAAAGACACCACGACAGAGGAACGCAAGCCATGCACACTGAAGCCACCCCGGCTCCGTAAAACAAAAATTCCGTCTTTGTTTGATTTTACTCACCCGTGAAGGGGACTTCTGGCTTTGGCATTTTGATGTATTTCCCCCCCCGGAACTCTCAAGATCGAAGAATGATTCTTTTTATTGAAACCTTAATTTTCTTGAGGCCGCAATTAGGATAAGATAAGATAATGTTGCTTATAGCCCAGCCGACCGCAAAGGGCCATATCAGGGCTGTCACCACGTTAAAATTAACTCACAAGTCTTTCATTTACATAACTCTTTAAAATACCTCTTCTAAAAACCCATCCGAGGCCGCAATTGAAAGAAAAGTTAACGAGAGCGAAGAATACTATAATCAGTAACTGATGAGAAAAAGGAAGGCTTTATCATCTTTTGCATTAAAAAAAAAAACAAAAAAACCATCATTGTAACTCGACGTGAATCACTGGTAGATATACTGAACATACAACGATCCTGTGATGACTCTCCGCCGGGTCCTGCTTTTTTGAGTTATGTGTTGGTTAAAGTGAAGATTGTACCTCATGGCCACAGGGGCAGAGAACTTTCACAGGTTCACCGTGTCTGAGGCACAGTATTTTGGATGACTTACTTAGGCTTAGACTTAGATGCTCCCGCGTCTTGCGACGCATGAGGCAGTCAAGGCGCTCCACTGTGCACGGTCCTCAGCCAGTTTGCTAGTGTCACTCCATCCTCTGTCAACGGGTATTTTGGAAGACGATCACCCTTTTCCTTCCGCCACGTTAAGCTTCCCTGAACCGAATCTGTCAGTTATTTATCGCCGGGTGGACAAAGAGAGGGTTAAAGAAAAAGACACCCAGCTCCACAGTCCTTCATCTGCACGCAAGGTAAAACAACAATCTTAATTCCGCTCAAAAAGCGATTCGTTTAATTGAAAACAGTACTTTTTTCAGATTTCAAACCCGATTCAATAAGAAACAAATCTAATCCCTGCTCGCATTTCTTACTGGAACACTAGGTTTTCCTCATTCCCGGTACAGGGTTTCTGGAATCCTCTAAAGGGGAGCGAAGACAACATCAACACTGTCCAAACTGAAGCCGGACTGGAAAGACAATAACATGTCCATGAAACACAAGAACCGGCTTCTTGCGAGCACGGATGTATTCCATCTTCGTGAAAGCATGTGAGACATGGACCCTTACAGCGGATTTGCAAGGAAGAATCCAAACGGTAGAAATGAGGTCAACGGAAGATACGAAGCATCAGACATACTGATCACTTTCCCAGTGTAGAACTGCGACAAGCCATCAAGATGCACATCGGATCATGTTCAGATCTATTGACATCGTTGGTATGGCCACGGTTAAAGATCTGATGGCCTTGTTGAAACAGTCTTCCACGGAACTGCTTAAGGAGGGAGACGAAGAGGAAGACGGGAGGAGGGGGGGGGGGGGGGGGGGCACTGACAACATTGGGCAGTGGACATGAGAACCATGTGCAGAAACCCAGGCCTTGGTACACGATCGACAGAGTTGTAGGAACCTTGTTAAGCCCTAGTGACTCTTTTCGGAAAGAAGAACAAGAAGAAGAAGGAGAAGAAAGAAGAGAGGAGGAGGAGGAGGAGGGGGGAAGTTCCTGCTTATAATTATTCTGAAGTACAGTCCTGTTTTAACTGTTATTGTACTGCATTTTCCATTGATCTCGACATCAGCTGCCGATTTTGACGCCAGTTTGACAGTTGTCCACCCACAGTATTCAGTCATCTCTATTTGTGCTTTTGTTGTGGTTTTTAATATGAAAATGTAGCTGCTACGTTCTTGGAGTTACCATTAATTTAGGATGGTAAACTAGGAAAGCATTGTTGCCTTCTGCCCTGTCCCCTAATTGCTTATTATCGACCCATGTATTTGTTACCATGATTAAATCCATTCGTTTATGACAACGACGAGAGAGACACACATTTGGAACCAATGACGAAGACAAACCACAGGCCAGTGTCATCCTTGTCATTCTGCTGAAGACAGGCTCACCATCCCCTACACCCTTCATTTCCTCCCCCCCCCCCACTTCTCTCTCCAACACCATCTTCCACACCTTCCCCCCCCCCCTTTCACCCCCTCACCACCGTGGTTACATTCCCATTCAGGTTCACAATCCCACCTCCACCACCACCGCCGGTCCTCGCGATCTGGTGGGCATCAATCGATGAGAGAATGGTACCCCCCCCCCCTCCCCCATTTCTTCCACCCCGGGCCTCTCTCCACTTGACAGACGTGGTAAGGGGAGGGGGACGTACGTGCCGGGATTGTGCCGTGTCAAGTCTGTCGTGCACTGGGAACAAGGCAAACGGTTTGGTTTCAACTCGCGAGTATCCTTCATCTCTCTCTCTCGGATGCATGCATGCACCCCGTCTTCCGCTCTAGTTCTCAAGATTTGCATGCAGCTTTCACAATATGCGCACAGCCTTAGTGCGACTTGGAATTTTTTTTCCTCTCCCCCTTCTCTTTCCCCCCTTTCTTTTTTCTCCATCTCGCCGACGAGCAGCGAGTCCCATGAAGGCGAGTTCGTAATTTGGCCCAGTTTTTTGCTCGAGCTGATTGAGACGTATTGCACGAGCTGCTGGACTTGGACAGGCTTGACAATTGCCGCTTGTCACTCTAACGGCACGCAGGCGGTTCGGAGTCCAGAGGCGGTTTTGGTCAAGAAGACGGAGTGAGGGAATGAACGAATATTCGTGCTACTAAGTCCACCTGCGTCCATCTCTTCAAGCATTGTGTGGCTGTTTGTGTTAGCATCGTTTTTTTCTTTTTTTACCACCAAGAGCTGCAGAATTTGACCCACAACAGAATTCGTGAGTACCTTTTTATTTATGAAATATCATGGCATGCTTTTTTCTTTAAGCCAGAAATGCTGTCTTCGTTTTTCGTCCCGTCATATTTGTGTGTGTGTGTATGTGTGTGTGTGTGTGTGTGTGTGTGTGTGTGTGTGTGTGTGTGTGTGTGTGTGTGTGTGTGTGTGTGTGTGTGAGAGAGAGAGAGAGAGAGAGAGAGAGAGAGAGAGAGAGAGAGAGAGAGAGAGGAGAGAGAGAGAGAGAGTGAAGAGGGGGATGGGATTTGGGGGTGGGTTTGTGAGAATTCGTAACTTGGATGAATGAAACAGAAAACGGTGAGTTGATTACGTGTAGGTAAAAAAAAAAGACACAAAAAAACATATTGTATTTCATGTTTGATGCCAGCTCTTGTTACAGATTAAGAGAGAGAGAAAAGGAGAAGAATTATTACTATAGTTCATTTATAGCTATTCATCTACATCTATTGTAAACGTAATCTTTTTGTTCCGTCTGTCTGCCTGCCTCTCTGTGTGTTTCTCTGTCGTCTCTTCCCTCCCTCCCTCCTTCCCTGTGTGTGTGTGTGTGTGTGTGTGTGTGTGTGTGTGTGTGTGTGTGTGTGTGTGTGTGTGCCCGCGTGTGTGTGTGTGCGTGTGTGTGTGTGTGTGTGTGTGTGTGTGTGTGTGTGTGTGTGTGAGAGAGAGAGAGAGAGAAGAGAGAGAGGAGAGAGAGAGAGAGAGAGAGAGAGAGAGAGAGAGAGAGAGAGAGACTTTGAAGCAATTACAGACCCAATAACATACATTTTTAGCCCATGCATAGGCCTACACTATTTTTTTTTCCAAATGCGTCAAGTAAAGTAATGAATGTGATCTTTAACTACCGACCAATATCAGTCCTGTTTTGTATTCAGAAAACAGTCGGCGATTTGCTTCATCCATTGTGGTTTGTACAGACAAAACGCCCTTGTCATTTTGATTTTATCAGTCTTGTTAATAACTGACTCGATTACGTCAACTACAAATCAGCATTATGATGCTTGTGATGCTTTTTTTTTGAGTGTGTGTGTGTGTGTGTGTGTGCGTGCGTGTGTGTGTGCGTGCGTGCGTGTGTGTGTGTATGTGTATGTGTGTTAATGATTGCTTTCAACCTATGCATACATGGAAATACTTTCCAACCGCGTCGAAAAACAAAAGTTCTAACTGTTTACAGTTAAGGTGATGAAGCAACCCTTATTGACTAACCAGCATCGATTCTGTTCATTCTTTAGGAAAAACAGTTCATTCTTTACGAAAAACAAACAAACAAAGAAACAAACATACGAACAAACATGCAGAGCAATCTGCCGCAGACATACATACATAGGCATACACACATTCCTGTCATTTCGCGTTAATCAGTCTTGATGAACCTGGCTTAATAGAACAATACAATACAAAATCAAAGGAAAACAGCCAGCGTTGTGAGGGCCTTTTCCATCATGTTAAAAATATATTAAAAAAACGAAGAAAAAAAAAGGCTGTTGATATAGGTGATTGTGCCCTCTTCCTCCAAACACCGGAATGATTCGGTTTGTTCACATCTGCTTTTATGCTGCTGTATTTAGTGTATCACGATTAGGCAACAGCGTACGATGTGAGACATCTATCTCTCCAACTACGACATTTATATTATACGTGGCCTTTTACACTTCTGTTCTAGGTTCCTTATCCTTCTAACTTCACATCACAGGCCTTTTTCTGTAAGTAAAAAAATCTCTCTCTCACTCTCTCCATGGAGAGAGAGAGGGGAGAGAGAGAGAGAGAGAGAGAGAGAAGAGAGAGAGAGAGAGAGAGAGAGAGAGAGAGAGGTCCACAATGCACAAGACCCAGACATGGAATACACCTTCAACATTGACTGAGCAGAATCTTCATAATTTCATCCAGGAACACCCCTCCGATACATTCCCCTCCCCCCTCCACCCCCCTCCCCACACCCCCACCCCGCTTTCGCCATACTTCCTCAACACACACGACCTCCAAACCGGTGTAAGAGGACGAACTCTACCTCCTGGCCAGTTTTTTACCCCGGCTATTAGGTAGCCTAGGTTACTTTATAATTTCCGGGGTTGAAACCAGCCTAGGCCATATTATACCCCTCCTGGCTAAAATAATACCCTCCTGTGTACACTTCATTCACCCAAACAGTCTGTATAAGATTTATGTT
>CM031597.1:36241832-36271832 GCA_018398815.1 Conus ventricosus | reverse complement strand
GATTCACACACACACACACACACACACACACACACACACACACACACACACACACACACACACACACACACTCTCTCTCACACACACACACAACACACACACACACACACACACACACACACACACACACACACACACACACACACACACACACACACACACACACACACACACACACACACACACACACACACTCTCTCTCTCTCTCACACACACACACACACACACACACACACACACACACACACACACACACACACACACACACACAAACACACATGATAATCCGAGAGTTGACGGCTCGACTACATGCTCTGGCACTGCGAAGACAGAATTTGGGTATGGCTGTATATATGAGGAAGGCTGGATAGAAATGATGCCATTGAGGAGACAGGAGACGGGACAGCAAAAGATAATCTGAATGAGGAAGAGCACCCAGGAGATCGCAGTCCTCCGATAACAGACCGTTAGATAGACCGTGGGTTGATCTTTTGATTCGAATCTGCTTCAAAATTTGAGGGATAAAAGATGAAGTGTTTAATGTAACAGGAAAGTGAAAAAAAATCAGGGTCATAAGTAAGTTTTTATCCTTATTTCTATTCTTCTTTTCTAAGTTCTGTGAGCGAGTCAGTTCATGAATGAAAATATTATTTTCACCGTCAAGAGGGAAGTGATTAAACGTATGGACTGAAAGAGGGATTTCCAAGATTTTTTAAAGCAGGATATGGAAAATATGAAGAGACAACGCTTACATCATGTGAAAGTTTGAATTTTCCTTGAAAATGTATCATTTGGTAGATAGATATCAATTCATAAAAAGTAACTTCACAATGCTGTGAAAATTTTTTCCCACATTTCATTAGGAGGAAGTAAATGAAATTAACAGAAGGTTAGAAACGGGAGATGTGCAAAGAACAAATTCAGTAAGTGGCTTCAATATTGAACCAAGGGAACTAACTCCGAGACAGTGCCGCTCTCATCATTCATCAGAAAGCACACGCTTGATAAAAGGCACACAGACCAAGCAAGAATGTCAGGCCACATTGGAGGTTGATTTCACTATTCGCGAGAAACGAAAAGCCAGAACAGTTCAGTGGTAGAAGAGTAATGCGTTAGTCAGACACTGTAGACCTTTATTCAATACTCCGGACGTCCTCCAATGTAACATCTGGCTCTGTGTGTTTTAGCACATTGTCATTCTGGTGGTATTGGTATAGTGTGCAATAGATCCCCTTCCCCACTGTTCTGTGTTGGTCTCGCTCTGTTTGCCTTATTATCCGTGGCTTAATGGAACACACAAGGAACTTTATCTGAAACCAATTTTTTTATAAACCTTAAGGCTTTGTTTGTTTCCTTGTCCCAACTTACGTGTGTTCTTAGCAGCACGACTCTCACAGCTCTCGTTCAGTTCCTCCATGGCCATGTATAGCCACATCCAGTTTCGCACCATCATACCTCCGAGTCTGCACTCTACAACGAATAAATCAAGTCATTAAAAAGCAACTTGTCAGAGAAGACGCTACACAGTCATGTAAGTAATGTTCAGTGGTGCCTTCTCCGATTCAACGCACCGAGCACGCCACCTACCAAGCCCCCTCCCAGTGAGAATAATTGCGTAGTCACGGAGCCAGACACAATACACGTCCCCCCCCTCCCCCAACCCCCCACCCCACCCTTACCCGCTCCCCTTCTCATGCTCCTCAGTCTGTCCTTTCCACAGAAGACAATGTCGACAGAACTCATTTCTCCCCCACCACCCCTTAATGGAGGTGGAATGGACTCTCCAAGGAGGTGGCTTTCTTACCCTCCGTGGAAGGAGAGGAACGGGGAATGGGTTCAGTGTCAGCCTTCAGGAACTATCTTGGCTGCATAATCAGTTCTCCCCACTGGTAGTCAAGATCGATCAGTGACGGCTAGCGCCGTGTCATTTGGGTGTATTCCTGGGGACCACTGTGGTGGGCTGAATTAGCTGAGTATGTGATTCTCCGTCTTCCTTTCCCCCCAACTGATCACTCTTCCCATCTATGCTCTCGCTTCTGATTCACATTTTTCTTGGGGTTCTTTTTCTTTCTTTCTTCCTTTCTCCATTTCAGTAGTAGTAACAATATTGATATTTTTTTGCTGTTTCTTCTTTTTATTTGTTTGTTTGTTTATCTATTTGTTTATTTGTACATTATCTATGTATTTATCCATCTATTCCTTTATTTATTATTTTCATGGCCATTACGGCCTGTGGGGTATTCTTGGGGACCATGGAGATGGCAGGGTTAGTGTAGGTGGAGACATGAACAACTTCGTGGTATTCTCCCCAAACCTTGCCCCCTGTCTGACTCCACCATGTCTTCACCACCCTCTCTATTTTTCTTGTCTTTTCTCATGCATGCCCCTTCCCCTCCCCTCTTTCCTGCTCTTGCTTACTACTCATGTATTTTTCCTATCAGCCTATTGATAGAGAAACTTACATAAAGGATTTTCATTGCACATCCATGAAAATGGTATTTAACTCCACTTCCATTTTGCGTCTAATTTGATGAGCTAAGTGACTGTTCGTTCTTCGTTTATACTGTCTTGAATTATTATATCATATTATTATTTGGGTATTTATATAGCGCCTATCTTCGGTCACAGACCAAGCTCTAAGCGCTTTACAATAAACACACTACCTCACTCACTCAACGGGCTGCCTACCCAGGTAGAGCCGGCCGAAGAGCAGCCAACTGGCGCTCATCCAGTCGTTTCCGGTGCCATTCAAATATCAGTCACTCATTTTCATTTATCTCATTTATTCCTCCAGTTTCTCACATAGGATGCATGCGATGTTTATATGTGTCCTCCATTCCCACTGGTACACGATGGCACACGATAACAGTAAGTGACAATTTTTGTGGCTTGGTAAGAAATACCAGGCGGCTATCTTCAATCTACATCAATTTTGCCAGGGCAGCGGGGACCACCCCTGCTCTTTTCGATTTTCAACTGCCGTGGGTTCTTTAACGTGTGCCGGGGGCCAGGAAGGCACACGGGTCCGACTCGCTTATAGTCCCCATCCGATGGACTCCAATGTTGTTTGTCATGCCTGAAGAAGACCAAAGAGGTCAAAACGCATCGTGTTTTGTCTTGAGTTTCGTTTGTCTCTTTCGTTCAGCGGAACAGTCAATCTTCTTGTTGAGTTTGTTTCCATTTCTGCTTGCAGTCACCTCACTTTGAAACTAACCCTAATGATCTGGTTGCAATGTTGAGGGAGAATACTTGAAATCCGGCTTATACATTTTCTTCTATCTAATTCTTTTATAATAATGCATAACATTCTCAAACCATGGAACAAACTAAAAAAAAAAGATACAAGGCGTTATCATTCTGCGACCAATTTCCATCCAGATGGCGAAACTCTATAGTCTTGGTACCATCTTGGCTGACTGGTTTTAGCACAGATTTTCTCTTCCTCTTTGATTCACCCTCTGCTCTTGATGCGCCTTTTGACCAAAACAGAACAGACAAGGCACTGGACACCACTGTGCAAAAAATTATACCATTGTTCTGTCCTGGAATCCTGCCCATACTTCACTGACGTCTCCAGAACTTATGTCTTCTTCCAATGATTACGACATTGTTCTGTCCTGGAATCCTGCCCATACTTTACTAACTTCTGCTGAGCTTATTTCTTCTTCCAATGATTACGACATTGTTCTGTCCTGGAATCCTGCCCATACTTCACTGACGTCTCCAGAACTTATGTCTTCTTCCAATGATTACGACATTGTTCTGTCCTGGAATCCTGCCCATACTTCTAACTGACTCTCCAGACTTATTCTTCTTCCAATGATTACGACATTGTTCTGTCCTGGAATCCTGCCCATACTTCACTGACGTTCTCTGAACTTATGTCTTCTTCCAATGATTACGACATTGTTCTGTCCTGGAATCCTGCCCATACTTACTACGTCTGCAGAACTTATTCTTCTTCCAATGATTACGACATTGTTCTGTCCTGGAATCCTGCCCATACTTCACTGACGTCTCCAGAACTTATGTCTTCTTCCAATGATTACGACATTGTTCTGTCCTGGAATCCTGCCCATACTTCACTGACGTCTCCAGAACTTATGTCTTCTTCCAATGATTACGACATTGTTCTGTCCTGGAATCCTGCCCATACTTCACTGACGTCTCCAGAACTTATGTCTTCTTCCAATGATTACGACATTGTTCTGTCCTGGAATCCTGCCCATACTTCACTGACGTCTCCAGAACTTATGTCTTCTTCCAATGATTACGACATTGTTCTGTCCTGGAATCCTGCCCATACTTCACTGACGTCTCCAGAACTTATGTCTTCTTCCAATGATTACGACATTGTTCTGTCCTGGAATCCTGCCCATACTTCACTGACGTCTCCAGAACTTATGTCTTCTTCCAATGATTACGACATTGTTCTGTCCTGGAATCCTGCCCATACTTCACTGACGTCTCCAGAACTTATGTCTTCTTCCAATGATTACGACATTGTTCTGTCCTGGAATCCTGCCCATACTTCACTGACGTTCTGCAGACTTATTTCTTCTTCCAATGATTACGACATTGTTCTGTCCTGGAATCCTGCCCATACTTCACTGACGTCTCCAGAACTTATGTCTTCTTCCAATGATTACGACATTGTTCTGTCCTGGAATCCTGCCCATACTTTACTGACTTCTCATGAACTTATGTTCTTCTTCCAATGATTACGACATTGTTCTGTCCTGGAATCCTGCCCATACCTTCACTGACGTCTCCAGAACTTATGTCTTCTTCCAATGATTACGACATTGTTCTGTCCTGGAATCCTGCCCATACTTCACTAACTTCTCCGACTTATTTCTTCTTCCAATGATTACGACATTGTTCTGTCCTGGAATCCTGCCCATACTTCACTGACGTCTCCAGAACTTATGTCTTCTTCCAATGATTACGACATTGTTCTGTCCTGGAATCCTGCCCATACTTCACTGACTTCTGCTGAACTTATTCTTCTTCCAATGATTACGACATTGTTCTGTCCTGGAATCCTGCCCATACTTCACTGACGTCTCCAGAACTTATGTCTTTCTTCCAATGATTACGACATTGTTCTGTCCTGGAATCCTGCCCATACTTTACTGACGTCTCCAGAACTTATGTCTTCTTCCAATGATTACGACATTGTTCTGTCCTGGAATCCTGCCCATACTTCACTGACGTCTCCAGAACTTATGTCTTCTTCCAATGATTACGACATTGTTCTGTCCTGGAATCCTGCCCATACTTTACTGACGTCTCCAGAACTTATGTCTTCTTCCAATGATTACGACATTGTTCTGTCCTGGAATCCTGCCCATACTTCACTGACTTCTGCGAGAATCTTATGTTTTTCTCGTTCAATGATTACGATCATTATTCTGTCTCGATCCTCCATCTTCACTACTTCATCTGAGCTTTCTCTCATTCTTCTTCACTCCATTCTTGTCTCATCATCATCATCATCATCATCATCATCATCATCATCATCATCATCATCATCACTTCTTCTTCTTCTTCTTCTATCTTCATCATCTTCTTCTTACATAAAATTGTATATGCATGCACTTACCCTTGTACATGGTTGCACATTGATATAGAGAACACATTACAATGTAATGTACATGAGAGTATACATTCAGTTTAGTATACACTTAAAGATTTATCAGTGTATACAAGTCCAGGGCATAATCAGGTAGAGATGGAATGGCAGATAAGCACATGCACATAACAAGTGAAGGAGAGACAGACTGATCATTGTCAGACAGACTGGGATGGGTGTTAACAAGCTTTCAAGTGTACACCATACGTTGTTTTTCAACTTCTATAGTAAATAGTTGACTTAATAAAAGTACCTCCGCAACATGTAAAAAGCGTCATCATGAATGGAAAAATAAAAGATGAAAGTCATTAACAATGCAGCCTTGCTTTGCGCAAAAATATTTCATCAACAACGGCAAGCTGATACAAAGAAGTCGGATGAAATTATCACGTGGGGTGGGGTGGGGAGGGGGGGGGGGGGGGCGTGGGGGCGTTGAAGGGAACAAGTGATTCAATGTCATCCCTTTGGCATGGAATTCTGCTATGCCTGCCATTTGGCATAGAAACCTGCATGATTCTTGCCAACATATGAATTATGGTTTTCAATATCTTAAGTTGAAATTTCAATATTTTCAGTTCATTTGCTGACAGAATGCTACTTTCGAACAGTCTTGGCCACAGCAAGGGAAGGATCTACACTCGCAGGCTCTGTTGAATGGACAGCTAATGTTTTGTGCAGTTGAGAGCTGAGCTCGTTCCCCCTTTTTTTCACAGCTGTGTGTGTGGCCAAAGCAACCAAGGGCCACCATTCAAGTCCCCTCTGACGCAAACAATGGCCGCCTCTGCCGCCACAGTGATTCCTTCCTCAGATCAATGGCAGGCAACAGGCTGCAAGATAGGGATTAGAAAGGATTCATTTGCTCACTGCCGCCTTCCTAGTGATGCCAGCCTCCTTCAGTGGGACACTGGGTGCAAGGGGATTACAGGAAAACCAAGTAAAGACCAGTCTGTGGAGTGGGTGCCAGGATAGCTCAGTGGTAACGGACAATATTTGCAGTCAGACATTTCAGGATTGAATTCCATTGTCACCCAACAGATAAAATTGCCATTTTTACTGCCCATAGAAACGAGGTTTTTTTCCCCCGGTGGTTTCAGTGTCATGTCAGTCAGAACTGTGATGCCACTCCATTTAGATGGCTCTGCTCTTCTGCCTTCACTGTGGTGTGTGTGTGGACTGTGAACCTGGAAGGAACCCTTTTTTTGTCCCTGTTTATGTATCGTCAGATTCTATTCCTCGTTTACTGTCACCAAATGTAACATCAAATTATGCCAAACAGAACGCATTTCTCATAAATGGAAGGACAGGATTGTCTGGGACACACAGTTGCAATAAACACAACGTATAGTTAGTAATCCTTAAACAGGAAATGACATCATCTGAGTCGGTCTGTGAGAATGAGCACAAGGAATAGTTCTATCCACATGGAACAAGTGTTATGGTCTACCCATTCATCTATCTATCTATCTATCTATCTTCTATCTGTCTGTCTGTCTGTCTGTCTGGATTTTGAACGCACGCACCACCTTATTTGATATGCCAGGTGGGAATGATCATCTCAGAAGAATTGAAGTAGGTACTCAAAACTACAGTGATAGCGCCAGAAGAATACCACACTAAGACGAGAGGTGAAAGTAGAAACTTTTAAGTTGGGTGCTGGAGGATTTGAACTTTTAACATCTGACTGCAAAACAAGGTGCTTTTCAATCACAGAGCCGACAGTCCCAGCAGAAGCAAGGGAACGACCTTGCACAGCAGCCACTCTTGGGGATGTTAAATGGACAGCTAATGTACTGTGCAGCTGGGGTCCGGGCTCGTTTCCCTATTTTTGACAACCGTGTGTGGGGCCAAGGCAACCCACGGCCACCAGTCAAGTGCTCGCTGACACAGACAATGGCCGGCTTAGCCGCCACAGCGATTCCTTCCTCAGATCAATGGCAGGCAACGGGCCGCAGGATGGGCAGGCTTTGTGCGCCTCACCGCTGTCTTCCCCGTGATGCAAGCCCCCTGACTGGGACACTTGCTGTGAGTGTAATGGAATAAATGAAATGGAAGAAATGGAAGAGAATAAACCGAATGAAAAAAAAGGGAAACTGAATAAAGGTGGTATGTGTGGGAAAAATATAAACTTAACAGAAAAATGGACTATATGAAAAAAAAAACAACTAACATAGCATTGTAATGGTTACTTTATTTCTTTGATGAAATATTTCAACTTGTTCAGAAAAGCGTGCTAGAGCCGACCAGTGAAAAGAAACTGTGACAACCGGAATCAGGCCAAAAAGAAGAGCCTACAAAAACGTTCTCAAATGGGGAAACCTGTTCAATATCATAACACGCCCTGATGAATCTCAAAGCCTACTGCAGAACAGTCAATGTGAAACACTTTTGTTTGTTTCCTGTAGAAGAAAAAATATCTTCCTTGTTTCCCAGCTATTTACCAACTGCAGAATAATCGTCATGTGATTTGGGTTGGAACATAGGACAGTAAAAGCTCTAGTGTCCAAAATTAAATTTGACATGTAGAGCAAAGTAGCATTTGGGAGCTGTTCAGGCATTTTTGCTTTATTTGGTGGTCTCTGTAAATCAGAAGCGTATCAAGAACACTATGCAGGTTTCATATTGACATGATCAGAAAAAAATCTGTAAATATGCTTTCTTTACAAAAATGATTCAATCTGTTTGAAAAAGCGAGGGGAGAGCAGTTTACAGTATGACACTGCAAAACATTCCATGCAATTGTTTGCCAACGAGTTCGCGTGCATGAAACGAGATTTGCACATACCTATGATTGAATTGTCAAGGACTATTGACACCGGTCCTGTGGTTATCAAAAACAAAGATCTGTGAATGAACAGACACACGAGCAGAGCCACACATTCACATCATGAGAGGACTCTCTGTGTATCCACTCAAAACGTATCCTCTATAACGAGCAAGTAAAATGGGTGAAAGATGAACTTCGAGAGTAAAAACAAGATGAAGTGAACTGCAGCAAAGGAGAACCAAGAACAGAATAAAAACGGAAAAAGGATGGATGGGGTGCAGGAAAGAAAGAGAGAGAAAGAAGGTGTGACTGGTGATAGAGGGAAAGTGGAAGGTGGGACAGGAGAGAAACATTAATCCCAAACAAAGAAAACAACGAAACCAACTATTTGTAAGAACAGGTCTCCCAGTGATTATCATGAAAGGGTAAAGACGACATGCTACGGATAGTCTACACACCACACACACACCACACACGCACGCACGCACGCACGCACGCACGCACGCACGCACACACACACACACACACACACACACACACACACACACACACACCACCGCTACGTACACATGCACACGCACGATGTCACATGCATGTACGCACACGCAGATGCATACCATGTACGCACACGCAGATACATACCGCATCGTACTCAAACACTCTTCCCGAACACACACACACACACACACAGAGAGAGAGAGAGAGAGAGAGAGAGAGAGAGAGAGAGAGAGAGAGAGAAGAGAGAGAGAGAGCACAGAATGTAAGAGCAATGACAGAATAATGACGAAAAGAATACAAACACAGCAACAGCAAAAACAGCTGCAACAACGCCAAATTAAAGAGCATCCCAATGAGGACACAAGCTCTGCGCACTTCAGCACAACCCGTCACGTCAAAGAAGACAAGGCTGAAAGATACTGTTGTGAACTGTGACGTTGTCCGTTTTTATCCTTGTTACCTCAGAATGTCATCATTTTGGGCAAAGAGCAGTTTCCCAGTCTTTTTGTCTCCAGGAAAAGCTAATATAAAACTGGATTGGCGCCTGGGAGATCGGAGACCTTCACCAAGGTCGAAGAGATCGGCTTCTTGATCCCAATCTGCACCAAAAGGTGAAAGGAAAAAAGTGGGCTGCTCAATGTGACATGTGGTTAGGCTTTTATTCTCATTTTTGAATTTAAAACAAAGCAAAACAAAACAACAAGAACAACAACAACAGCACCAGTTGCGGCAGCAGCAACCAGCACCAGCACCAGCACCAGCAACAACAACAACAAGACTCGCACGCACAGACAGACAAGACAGACAACACACACACACACACACACACACACACACACACACACACACACAAGGTCAGTTGGTTGGCTTTTATTCTTATTTCTTATATCTTTAAGTCCTTATGTGCAAGTCAGTCCACGAGTACAAAAAGAATTATTTTCAGCACAAGGGGAAGTAACAATAAAATTCGCGCTGAAAGAGCTTCTTTCCACGATTTTTGATAGCGTAATGGAAAGATACAAATAGACACGTTGTTATCATTCGGAAGTATGAATTGTCCATGAAAACATGATATACCCGTAGATAGATTTCATCAGTTTGTAAACAGTAACTTCACAGTCTTAATGTTACAATGTAAGTTTCGTAATTATCTCGCGAATGAAGCTGGATCTACCCTGTGATACGAATCCACACCAAGGATCCACACCCGAATTTAAATGTGTTCGTTTGTTTGTTTGTATCACAGTTGTTTTTTGTCACGTATTGCATTATTGATGGAGGTAATAAAAGAAAAGGATTGTCACGTATTGCATTATTGATGGAGGTAATAAAAGAAAAGGATTGTCACGTATTGCATTATTGATGGAGGTAATAAAAGAAAAGGATTGTCACGTATTGCATTATTGATGGAGGTAATAAAAGAAAAGGATTGTCACGTATTGCATTATTGATGGAGGTAATAAAAGAAAAGGATTGTCACGTATTGCATTATTGATGGAGGTAATAAAAGAAAAGGATTGTCACGTATTGCATTATTGATGGAGGTAATAAAAGAAAAGGATTGTCACGTATTGCATTATTGATGGAGGTAATAAAAGAAAAGGATTGTCACGTATTGCATTATTGATGGAGGTAATAAAAGAAAAGGATTGTCACGTATTGCATTATTGATGGAGGTAATAAAAGAAAAGGATTGTCACGTATTGCATTATTGATGGAGGTAATAAAAGAAAAGGATTGTCACGTATTGCATTATTGATGGAGGTAATAAAAGAAAAGGATTGTCACGTATTGCATTATTGATGGAGGTAATAAAAGAAAAGGATTGTCACGTATTGCATTATTGATGGAGGTAATAAAAGAAAAGGATTGTCACGTATTGCATTATTGATGGAGGTAATAAAAGAAAAGGATTGTCACGTATTGCATTATTGATGGAGGTAATAAAAGAAAAGGATTGTCACGTATTGCATTATTGATGGAGGTAATAAAAGAAAAGGATGACGAAAACTGGAGATGAATAATGACAAAATTCAGTGACTGGCTTCTGTACTGAACCAAGGGAGCCAGCACACCACAGGGAATCAGTAAAAGCCGTCATAAAAAGCATCCTATCAGAGACGATGCTACACTGTTACTTAAGTGATAGTCAGTGGTACCTCCATCTGATCCCGCATATAGCACACCACCTACCAAGCCCTCCTGCCAATGAGAATACTTGTTTGATCATGGAGCCAGACACAGTACACGTCCCCTCCCTCTCCCTCTCATGCTCTTTAGTCCACCCTTTCCAAAGAACACAATGTCGACAGAACTCTTTCTACCACACCACTCCAAAGCGGTAATGGAATGGACGGTCTGAGGAGGTGCTTGCTCGGCCTCCCCTCCGTGGAAGGAGAGGGACAAGGATTGGGTTCATTTTCAGCCTTCAGAACTGTCTTGGTCAGATAATCAGTTCTGTCCATTGGTAGACAGGACTGATGGTGGTTGGAGCCGTGTCAGTTGGATGTGTTCCTGGGGGTGCTGTGGTGCCTGAATTAGTCCAGGATGTGAAGATGTTACTGGGCTATCCCCCGTCCCTCTGACGCTCCCCATCTTGCCACCTAACCCCAACCTACCTCATCAGTGACCTTCGCACCCTCATTCCCTTTTTATTAATTTACATATTATTATTGTCATCATCATTATCATCATAATCATAATCATCACCGTCATCATCATCATCATCATCATCATCATCATCATCATCATCTCACATCATTCTCCTTCTTCTATTATCATTACCATTACTACTTCTACCACTACTATTATTATCATTATCATTACTGTCATTTTGATCACCCTGGTCATTTCTCTGCTTTTTTTCATGACAGTTAGATTGTCCATCAGCATTTTTCTGGGGACCAATGCGGAGACTGTGCTAGTTTTCAGGTGGAGACATAAACATCGTGGTGGAATATTTCCCCATCTCTTTCACCCCATCCCTACCCCTCCATCTCTTAGCAATGCACAGTCATATCCCCATCCCTACCCCTCCATCTCTTAGCAATGCACAGTGATATCCCCATCCCTACCCCTCCATCTCTTAGCAATGCACAGTCATATCCCCATCCCTACCCCTCCATCTCTTAGCAATGCACAGTCATATCCCCATCCTTACCCCTCCATCTCTTAGCAATGCACAGTGATATCCCCATCCCTACCCCTCCATCTCTTAGCAATGCACAGTCATATCCCCATCCCTACTCCTCCATCTCTTAGCAATGCACAGTGATATCCCCATCCCTACCCCTCCATCTCTTAGCAATGCACAGTGATATCCCCATCCCTACCCCTCCATCTCTTAGCAATGCACAGTCATATCCCCATCCCTACCCCTCCATCTCTTAGCAATGCACAGTCATATCCCCATCCCTACCCCTCCATCTCTTAGCAATGCACACTCATATCCCCATCCCTACCCCTCCATCTCTTAGCAATGCACAGTCATATCCCCATCCCTACCCCTCCATCTCTTAGCAATGCACACTCATATCCCCATCCCTACCCCTCCATCTCTTAGCAATGCACAGTCATATCCCCATCCCTACCCCTCCATCTCTTAGCAATGCACAGTCATATCCAGGTTAGCCATCCCTTTCACCCCATCCCTACCCCTCCATCTCTTAGCAATGCACAGTCATATCCAGGTTAGTTCTGGAGTTTCAGAGCTGGCATTCCTCAAGAACTCTAGTGTTTCAGGCAATGGAGAAGCCGCCCATCAGCTAAGACACTGCCCTGTCACTTCGGTGATGACGTTCAGTGGTGCTTGTTCTGATCCAGCACATCCAGCACGCCACCTTTGAAGCCCCCTTCCAATGACAGTTATTGCTTGGCCACAGAACCAGACAGAGTACACATCTCCCCCCCCCCCTCTCCCACTCCCTCCTGCTACTCCTAAATCTGCCCTTTCCACAGAACACAACGTCATCTGAACTCCTTCTCCCCACACCACACAGTGACGGTGATGGAATGGACTCCCTGAGGAGGTGGTTTGCTCACCCTCCGTGGAAGGAGAGGGATAGAGAATGGGTTCAGTGTCAGCCTTCAGACCTATCTCGGCTAGATGATCGATCAGTTTCTCCACTGGCAGTCAAGATCGATCAGTGACGGCTAGCGCCGTGCATTTCTGGGACCTCTTTTGTGGCTGAGTTAGTCGAGTATGTGATTTTCTGTCTTCCTTCCACCCCCACCCCCCAACTTCTCACTCTTCCCCCTCCCCTCCCCTCTCACTTCTGGTTCACATTCTTCTTCTTTGGGTTCTTTATCCTCTTCTCCTCTTTTCTTATCCTTATCAGTAGTGGTAGAAGTAGTGATTTTGTTATTGTTGTCTATTTATATATTCACTTATTTTTTATGACTTGGATTCTTTTTCCTTTTCATCCTTTTTTCTTCCTCCTCTCTTCTTTCTGCGTGTCTTTCTTCTTCTTATCAGTAGTAGTAGTAGTAACGATTTTGTTGTTGTTGCATACTTATTCATCAAGATATTTTTTGATGACTGTTACAGCCGCATCCATTGAGTGTATTCGTGGGGACCATTCAGATGGCTGGATTAGAGTAGGTGGAACACAGAACGGCCTTGTGGTATATTCTTCCCCCCCACCCCCTTGTCCCTTCCCTAATTCCACCCCCTCCTCACCCTCCTCTCTGTTTTTTTTTTATTTGTATAATCCATGCCCTTCCCTTTCTTCTTTCCTTATATGCAGTGCAAATTTCCTTCAATAATTAGCCTGTTGATATCTGCTGCAATGTAGAAGAAGAATACTTGTAATCTCATTCATGCCTTTGCTTCTATCCAGTTCTCTTTATTACCATGATTGAAATTTCCAAACCGTGAAACAAAGCTGAACGAAGCCCACAAGGCGTATCAGGTCCAACAGTTTAAATTTTTGCTGCCCATTCCCATTCAGATGGAGAAATTCTGTAGTCTCACTGCTTGGCTGACTGTTTTTAACACAGATTTTCTGTTATTTTTTTTTCTTTTTTCTTTATTCGCCTGCTCGTGAATCTGCGTTCGAGTGAAACAGAATAGACAAGGTACCAAACACCATGTTAAAAAAATTACATCATTATTCTGTCCTGATTCTTGAACATACTTCACTGACTTACAGAGAGCTTCTATCTTTCTTTCTGTCTTCTTTCTTTCTTTCTTTCTTTTCTTTCTTTCTTTCTTCTGTTAACACAACATTGTAAATGCATGCCCTTACCCTTGTGCATGGCTGCACATTAATACAGAGAGTATTCTACAATGTAACATGAATTAGAGTATACATTCAATAAAACACACATTTCACAATTAAATCACAATGGACGCATGTCCAAGGGATAACCAGATAGAGATGGAAAAACAGATAAACGCACATGCACATGACAAGGAAAGGAGAAACAGACAGATGGATCTTTGTCAGATGGACTTAGCTAGGTGTTACCAAGCTTAAAATGTGCGCACCATACACTGTTTTGACACTTCTGTGGTAAACAGTTCAATGAAGGAACGAACCTCAGCAACATACAAAGTGGGTCATAAATCATGAGTGAAAAGCTGCAATATGAAGTCATTAGTCATTGCGTGTTACTGCACATGTAGCCTTACATTGTACAAAAACATATCGCCATTGCAGCCTGACATGAAGAAGTCGACCAAAACAATTACATAAGGGAAATAAGTGATTAATATGCTGGAAATTGGCTCTGCCAGCCATTTGGCATGAGATTCCATATGTTTTCACGCTTACATGCGGGTTATGGTTTTCACGATTTTAAATTAAGATTCATTGTTTCCAAGAAAGCTGCTAGTAGAATGCTTCTTTCAGTCATATCATGCCTCCTCCAATCTTTGCCATAACAAGGGAACGATCTTATACAGAGCCAAAAATTGAACGGACAGGTAATGTATTGTGCAGTTGGAAAATGAGTTCCTTCAGCTTTTTTCACAATTGTGGGATGTGACAGAGGCAACTAAGGGCCATTATTCAAGTCCCCACTAACACAATGGCAGATTCAGCCACCTCAGTGATTCTTTCCTCAGATCAATGGCAGGCAATAAGCTGTAGAATAGGAATTAGGGAGATTTCATTTGCCTCACTGTTGTGTCTTCCTCGTGATGCCAGCCCCCTTCAATAGGACTCTGGGTGTAATGGAATACAGGAACATGCAATGATGACCTGTCTGTAGAGTGGATTCCAGGATAGCTTAGTGGTAATGGATTCTGCAGTCAGACATTTCAAGATCAAATCCCGTTCACAGCCAACCGATAAAGTTTTGCTGCCAGTCTTAAGCTTTTTTTCTGGTGGTTTCAGTGTCATGTCAGGTAGAAGAGTAATGCCACTCCATTGGAATGGTTCTGCTCTTCTGCTTTAACGTTGGTGTGAGTGGACTTCGAACCTGGATGTAACTTTTTATTTGTCTCTGTTTTTGTCTCTTTAGTTCCTATTCCTCGTTCCCCTATCAGACATACGAACAGAGCCACACATTCACATTACACAAGCACTGTCTGTGCATCGCCATACGATGAACTCCCATGTCCTTTTCGTGTCTAGGTGAAATATGAAAAAGAATGATTAATAATGAGGAAAAAGTTATCAGATACCAAGGCAAAGAAGATAACACAGTCTGGTGAAGCACCTCGCCCAACCTGTTAAAACAACTTTGTCTCTTACCCAGCTTCTTTTCGTGTGAAATCCACTTCACCTCTTGAAACGAATGAGATGGACGTTGTCTGTCATGAAGAGAGGTCATGAAGGAAATCTTTCCTACTTTACGTACTGTCATTTTCAAAAAGTGCAATAAGGTGAAATTGAGGAAATATAAACCGTAACAGGTGATATAGATAAGGTGAAATGCCGCAAAGATGAACCATACCAGCGATACGGACAGGGTGAAATGTGGGAAATGTGAGCCATATTTAAATAATATGGATGAAGTGACATGGAAGAAATAAGAAGTGGATCTACTTTCAGCCTTCAAAACCTATCTCGGCCAAATAAGTTCTGTCCGTTGAAAGACAGGACTGATCGTGGCGTGGCTAGAGCCGTGCCAGTTGGATGTGTCTGGGGGATTGGTGTGGTGTGAATTAGTTGGGTATGTGAAGATGTTAGTGAGATGTTCCCCAGCCTCCTGGTGCTCGCCATCTCGCCACCTACCACCAACTCAATCCACATCTGACCTCCACACCCTCGCTCCTTTTCCTTCTTTGTTTCTTTCTTTCTTTCTTCTCCTCCTCCCCCCTTGTTGTTCTTATCATTATTGTAGCAATAACATTATATATTATTATTATTATTATATTTTATCATTATAATTACATAATGATAATTATTATTTTCTTCTTCTATTTTTCTTATTAATTATTATTATATTTATTATAATTATTTTTTTTATTATTATTATTAGCATAATCATTATTGTTATTGTTTTGTTGTCGTTTGACTCTAAACCATACTATCATTCCGGGTGGGGGGGGGGTGGGGGGGGGGGGGGGGGGGGGGGGGGGGGGTTTCATGGCGTCAAGGTATCATCCATCAAGAGTAATTCTGGCGACCATTGTGGTGATTGAATTAGTTTAGGTGCAAACCTGAAAATCGTAGTGGAATATCTTCCCCAGCCCCTTCTCCCCCTCCCTGCCTCCCTACTCCTCATCCCTTCCCAGACATAATCACATCTATGTTCATTCCATGGCAGTTTCAAAGCTAGCATTCTTCTAGAAATCTATCGTTTCGGGCCACTGAAAGGCCACCCATCGCAAAAGACACTGCCATGGTGACTATTCTGCTCCTGCAAACCCAACGCTCCTCACACCCAGCCCCCTTCTGATGACAACATTTGCTTGGTCACAGAGCCAGACAGAGTACACATCTTCCCCGTCTCCTCCTTCCTTTCTCCTACTCCTGAATCTTCCCCTCCCAAGAACACAACGTCATCTGAACTCCTCCTCCCCACACCACACAGTGACGGTGATGGACTGGACTCCCTGAGGAGGTGGTTTGCTCACCCTCCGTGGAAGGAGAGGGATAGAGAATGGGTTCAGTGTCAGCCTTTAGACCTATCTCGGCTAGATGATCGATCAGTTCTCTCCACTGGCAGTCGAGATCGATCAGTGATGGCTAGCCCCGTGTCATTTGGGTGTATTCCTGGAGACCTCTTTTGTGGCCGAATTAGTCGAGTATGTGATTTTCTGTCTTCCTCTCCCCCCCCCCCCCCCAGCTCTCCACCTTCTCACGCTTCCCTTCCCCACTCTCACTTCTGATTCACATTGTTTAGCTCTTTTCCCTCTTCTTCCTCTTTTCTTCTTTCTTTCTTTCTTCTTCATATCAGGAGCAGTAGCAATTCTTAATTTTGTTGTTGTGTCTATTTATCCGTTTATATTTTCTGACTATCGCAGCTTTTGGGTGTATTCTTGGGGACCATTGAGGTGGCAGGATTAGTGTAGGTGGGAGACATGAACAGCTTCGTGGTATTCTTCCCCACCTCTTGTCCCCTCCCTAACTCTACCCTCTCCTTGCCACCCTCTTTGTATCCATGGGCGCCCCATCCATTCCCCCTTTCCCTATATGCAGTGCACATTTCTTTGTTTTATCAGCCTGTTGATATTGGTCGTCATGTGCAGGAAGACTACTTGAAATCATGCTCTTGCTTCTATATCTTTTTTTTTTAAATTATGACGGTTGAAATTTCCAAACCGTGGAACAAGCCAACCAAATGTCCACAAGATGTACGAGGTATAACAACTGCACTCTACAGCCTCGTTCCATCCAAACAGTGACTCTCAACAGACCTGGAACCATATTGGTTGACTGGTTTTAACACACATTTCTGTTAGTCTTTGATACATCCTCGGCTCTTGAGGCTACTTGCGACCAAAACATAGAACGGACAAGGCACCGGACACCACTGTGATCCCACCTTCCCACCCCCTCCCCATAATTACACCACTGTGCTGTCCTGGATCCCTGGCCATATGTCATCGACTTAATTACTTACGTGATTTCTTGTTCTTCTTGTTCTTCTTCTTGTTCTTCTTTCTTCCTCTTTCTTCCTCTTTCTTCTTCTTCTTCTTCTTTTTCTTCTTCTTCTTCTTCTTTCTTCTTCTTCTACTTCTTCTCTACTTCTTCTTCTTCTCTGTTGACATGACATTGTATATGCGAGCATTTACCCTCGTACATGGTTACACACTGACAAAGCAAGTACAAAACTATGCATTATAAATTAGAGCATATACTCGATTAGATACGCAATGTAAAATCATATCAAAATGTATGCAAGGTCAAGGAATGATCAGATAGAAACAGAAAGACAGACAAACACGCACGCACGTAAAAAGGGAAGGAGACAGACTGATCATTGTCAGGCAGAGTGGGTGGGTATTAATAAGCTTAAAATGTGCACACCATACATTGTTTTTCACTGTTAGTAATAAACAGTTGAATTGATAAATGAAGCCCAACAGCATACAAAGAGCATCATAAATCATGAGCAAAAAAATAAATATAAAGGTCCTAAGCCATTGTGTAGCTGTACAAAAGTGTATCAATAACATTTGCAATCTGAGAGAAAGAGGCCAACTAAAACAATTACACAGGGTAAGCAAATGATTCACGTGCTATCCATTTGGCACAGAAATCTACTCTTCTAGCCATCTGGCATGAAACTGCATGGTTTCTGCTTAAATTCTTAAACTGGTAGGGGACGATGTATGATTCATGTATACACACGAGTTACCTTTTTCACTATGTTAGACTGAAATGTCAGTATTTTCAGGAAAGCTGCTAACAGAATGCTGCTTTCAGTTACATCAAGCCTCGTGCTGTCTTGGCCGTAGCAAGGGAACGATCTGATGTCGCAGCCAGTATTAAATGGACAGCTAATGTATTGTGCAGCTGGGAATTGAGTTCGTCACCTTTTTTCACGAATTGTGTGTGTGTGTGTGTGTGTGTGTAGCCAAGGCAACCAAGGACCACCATTCAAGCGCCCACTTACACAAACAGTGCCCACCCCAGCCAACCCGGCGACTCTTTACTGAGATCAATGGCAGGCAATAGGCTGCAGGATAGGGATTAGGGAGGATTCATCTGTCTGACTGCTGTCTCTTACTGGTGATGCAAGCCCCCTTCAGTGGGACTGGATGTAATGGAATGTAGGAAAACCAAATAAAGATCAGTCTGTAGAGTGGGTTTCACGATAGCTTAGGGGTAATGGGTAAGTTTTGCAGTCGGACATTTCAAGTTTGAATGTTGTTGTCAAGCAACAGATAAATTGGCATTGTCTCTGCCAAACCTAGACGAGTTTTGTCCCGGTGGTTTCAGTGTCATGTCAAGCAGAATCGTGATGTCATTCCATTTGAATGGGTCTGCTCTTCTGCTATATGTTTGTTCTGTGTGGACTTTGAACCCGGAACTAAACATACCATACAGTTGGTAATTCTCGGTCTGAATGTGAACTTATGTGAGTCCGGTGGTGGAAATGACCATTGGGAAATGTTCTGTCCACAGGGAACGAGCATAATGGTCTGCCTATCTATCTATCTGTCTGTCTGGTCTGTCTGTCTCTGTATCTATCTATCTTGTTATATATATGATATATATATATATATATATATATATATATATATATATATATATATATATATTGATAGATAGATAAATTCTTACAGCTTTCAATATAATTCCTGGGTTTCTTTGATTTTGATTCCCTTGGACCTCAACGCAGATGATTTTGTCGGTGAAGACAGTCCATTTATTTCTGAATTCTTTGGTCATCTGGTTCCTTTATTCTCACTTCATTACTGTCAATCCTGATATGACCTCTGTGGTCGATTAAACGATAATCATTATGACTTTACTTGACTTGACTCTCATTGTTTTCTTCTTAATTTCCTTCTGATAAAACCTCTATACGTGGTCCACCCTTTTTCGGACTTTGAACTGAGTTGAAGCTTTGTCGAAGTTAGAACTATGTTGACATTAGTGTTACGATTAAAATATGAGAGAAGAAGAAGAAGAAGAAGAAGAAAAAGAAGGAGGAGGAGGAGGAGGAAAGACAGTATACAATGCATACATGACGCCCTTTTGGTTATAGAATGTGTCTCAAAGGGAACATGGCCCCTTCAGCATTTTGTGGTTTAGTGTATTCATTCATCCATCATATATTCACATTACATCCTCCCGCTATGCAGAGCCTCTTTCAACCACATCATGCCCCAGCTCATCTTGGCCGTGCACTCAGATGTTGAGCATACACACCCACTAAGGCTGACGTGCCAGACGGGGATTCATCTGCCGTGCACTCAGATGTTGAGCATACACACCCACTAAGGCTGACGTGCCAGACGGGGATTCATCTGCCGTGCACTCAGATTTTGAGCATACACACCCACTAAGGCTGACGTGCCAGACGGGGATTCATCTGCCGTGCACTCAGATGTTGAGCATACACACCCACTAAGGCTGACGTGCCAGACGGGGATTCATCTGCCGTGCACTCAGATTTTGAGCATACACACCCACTAAGGCTGACGTGCCAGACGGGGATTCATCTGCCGTGCACTCAGATTTTGAGCATACACACCCACTAAGGCTGACGTGCCAGACGGGGGATTCATCTGCCGTGCACTCAGATTTTGAGCATACACACCCACTAAGGCTGACGTGCCAGACGGGGATTCATCTGCCGTGCACTCAGATTTTGAGCATACACACCCACTAAGGCTGACGTGCCAGACGGGGATTCATCTGCCGTGCACTCAGATTTTGAGCATACACACCCATAAGGCTGACGTGCAAGACGGGGATTCATCTCAGGTGAATGACGGTGGGCATCTAAGCACTGCGCACACTACACCAGAATAACAAGACATTGAAACAAGCAGCTAAACTATATACTTTGTTGTTGTTGTTGTTGTCTCGTTCGTCATTTCTTTAGATGGATTCCCCGTCTCCTCGACAAAAGTGGCAGTACGTCGCAGGTCCTCCAGTCCTCCGTCTGCCTACTATATACTTTTATTTGGGTACTGGTGGGATTGAAACTCGCAGCGTCTGACTGAAAAATCTGGTGATTTATCACATAGCCAACAAGTTCACCCGGTGCCAGTAAACACAAGGGAACGACCTTACACAGCAGCCACTCTCTGGGGAAGTTGAATGGACAGCTAATGTTCTGTGCAGCTGGGGTCCAGGCTCGTTCCCATTTTTTTTTCCACAGCTCTGTGTGTGGGCAAGGCAACCCACGGCCGCCATTCAAGTCCTCACGGACACAGACAATGGCCGGCTTAGCCGCCACAGCGATTCCTTCCTCAGATCAATGGCAGGCAACGGGCCGCAGGATGGGCAGGCTTTGTGCACTGCTGTCTTCCTCGTGATACAACACTCCCCCCCCCTCCCCCCCACCTGACTGGGACGCTTGTTGTGAGTAGAATGGAATAAATGAATTGGCAGAAGTGAAAGAGAATAAATCAAATGGAAAAAAAAAAACTTGAAATAAATGTGAAAAAGATTTGAAGTAAAATTTACCATATGAAAAAAATAATTTGCATAGCTTTGTAATGCTAACTAAATTTCTCTGATGAAAGGAATTATGATGTTTGAATTGTTTAAAAAAAACTTACCAGCACGAATAAAAAGAAGCTGTGACCAGAGGCACTGGGTCAGCCAACAAAGATGCAGAGCTTGAAACAGCAATTCTCATGTGGGGGAACCCGTTTATGCACCTAGAATACATTACTTTAACTACAGAACAGTTAGTCTTAAGTACCTTCACTGTCTGCCTGTAGAAGAAAGTTAAAGCTCCTTGTTTTCTTTCTGTTTTTCAACAGGAGAGTAATCGTTTCATGTCAAATAAGGCAGGAACAAAGAACAATGGATAGTTTTGTTTCAGAACAGAGTTTCACACGTGACAAACTAGTATTTGGAGCTGTTTAGGGTTGTATTTTATTTCGTCGACTCTGAAAATCGGAAACGCATCAAGAATATAATGAAAAATGTATATGAATATGAAGGGAAAACATGCTTTCTCTTCAACGTGATTTGATAACAATATAATGAAAAACGTATATGCATTTTAAAAGGAAAATCTGCTTTCTCTTCAAACGTGATTTTATATGTACATTAAAAAAAAAAGTAAAATGAACGAAGTTACATCACGGCAGTGCAAAACCGGTTGTGCTAGTTTCATCCAACCACTTGCACGCACGAGGCGAGATATGCACACACCCATTAAATTATTCAGGCCAGTTGAAATTGGTCCGTTTGTTATCTATAACAGTCAGTCAATGCACAGACACAAGAACAAAGCCACACATTCGCGTTGCACAAGACTATCTGTGTTACCCACACAACGTAACCCAAAATCTCGATCTGCGAGTCGTTACCTTAGTTCTTGGCAAGGTGAAATATCACAATGATGAATGATGAAAAAAACCTGTTTTAAAAGGGAAAATGAGCGAAAACAAAAACGGGAAAAGTATAGTGGTATCAAAGAAAACCATGGATAAGCTAAACTGCACTTTTATCAGATACTAACGCAAAAAACGTTGACAGAATCGGGCGAAACACGTGGTCACACACACACACACACACACACACACACACACACACACACACACACACACACACACACACACACAGACAGATATATATATATATATATATATATTTTTCCCCATTCACCCACTCAAGCACATACTGTTAGTTAGGCAGAATCATGTACCTGTTTATAATTTATATATATATATATATATATATAATATTTGGTTGTTTTTTTGAAAACGCAACAAACATACTACGGTATTGCACACCAGCCAGAAACGCCTGTACCCATCGTCAACACAGCGCAGGCCTCCAAGGGTGGTACAGGACTGCTCTAAAGGCAGGTGAGGACAGTGCTTCTCTGGGCCCCTCCCCAGCACCTTCGGGTGTTTCTTTTTCTCCGGTTGTTTTTTTGAAAACGCAACAAACATACTGCGGTATTGCACACCAGCCTTTTCTAGGATAGCATTCTTTTTAAAACTGAAAAGGCAGAGGAGTCAAATTACCACTTTTCCGCGGTCACTGAGAAGAAACAATCAGGTTTCGAAATATCGGTGTCTGACCAGAGTTACATGTTAGTGAGCTTCCTCCCTATTGGAGATTGTCTCCCCCTTGGAGACTATAAACTTGCCGAAGGCTCATTTTGAGAAGCCTTTATGTTATTTTTCCCCATTCACCCACTCAAGCACATACTGTTAGTTAGGCAGAATTATCTACCACTGCAGATATGATTGCTTACCTCCCCCAATTCCTTCAATCTAAGACATAAGAGCAAGCTTTGTTTATAATTGAATATTTCTTGCAGTGATTGCAACACCAAGCTGCTCTGTGAGTTGCTGGAATGGTGCTCGGTACTTATCCTTGGAATTTATTAGTTTATTCTAATTTAGTCCCTTGAGGATTCATTCCAAGAACTGGCCCTCAGCACTTGTGTCTTAAGAGGTTATCTTTTTATATTTTCTACTTTTCACAAGAAAATGTAGCTTGTTTTGCTCTTTCTTTTTGCTCTTTTGCTTCTTAGGTGGCACCTTTGGGTTTTTTTTTTGAAAACGCAACAAACATACTGCGGTATTGCACACCAGCCTTTTTCTGGAATAGCATTCTTTTTAAAACTGAAAAGGCAGAGGAGTCAAATTACCACTTTCCGCGGTCACTGAGGAGAAACAATCAGGTTTCGAAATATCGGTGTCTGACCAGGAGTTATATGTTAGTGAGCTTCCTCCCTATTGGAGATTGTCTCCCCCTTGGAGACTATAAACTTGCTGAAGGCTCATTTTGAGAAGCATTTATGTTATTTTTCCCCATTCATCCACTCAAGCACATACTGTTAGGCAGAATTATCTACCACTGCACATGTCGTGTTTCCCGTAGCTTACCGCCTTCCATCCTTTTCCTTTCTCGAGCTATGTGAACTGTGGTGAGCTGTTAAAAAAACAACTGTGAACGGAAACTGCTATGTGCAATTCCACCATTAAAGTCCCCTAAGGAAGACCAAAGAGGTCGAAATATTGGGAAATCATCAACGTGGTTGTTGTTTGTCTCTTTGTTTGGATGTTTATGTATATATATATATATATATATATGTGTGTGTGTGTGTAATTACATGCACTTAATTATATATATATATATATATATATATATATATATAATTATATATGCATAAATGTCCATGCTCAACTTCTTACTGCATAACGAACAAAAATCAAGGGCACCAAGTATTTTACTTAATATGATTAAATGATAAACTAAGAGTTTCATTCGTGATGAATCGGGCAACTGAAGCCCAATGAAATCAGTAAGTTAAACAGCCGTATATCTTTCCGCAGCAACAGTCACCAAACAACACCAATACGTCGTAAATCTCCCTATGTGACTGGATTGATAGCATCAATAACAGGAGGAAATCCAAATAGAAGCAGAGTAAAAATAAAAGTTTCCGTGAAGCAGTGTTCAGCATCACAAAAAACCGAGGGCTTAAGGCTCGGAGGTTCGAATCAACGTATTGATTTGTGGTATTTTGTTGGCCCCGACGACCTCCTCTACCAGGAGTCGAGTGTGCCATGGGCGCAAATGGGAAGGCTGGAACCAAACAGTCGAGTTTCATCGCCTCAACGGATGTGTCTGAGAGTGTTGCTCAAATTTTCTGACTGGCACCGCATGTGTCTGTATTTCTCAGGCCTGGCTGATACTGGAAGATGTAATGAAAGGAAGCGTAGAGTGCAGCCCTGCTGTGTCTCTCAGATCAGAGTGGAACTCCATAACATCATCTTCGTCATCGTTGTCCTCTACACCGATCATCATCAGAAAACAGGTTTCATATTCTGTGGTATTTCATGCTCCGCTCGTGTGATGATCTCATCACATCCATGCCTGTGTTGAAGCCGTTGGGACTGTCGAGTCAAGGTGGACTGTCTTTTGATGAACGTGGTGACGCCCTTCAGACGCAGAGAGGGGTGGTCATTTACGCTGGCACTGCGACTAAGTAATCATTGTCGTCAGTAGGGAGGATTTGTAAGCGGTGTCCTGCATGTTTATTACCGCTTAATTTCACGAACGTGACCTAGGAGCAGTTCAGTGTCTCCTACGGTATACTGCCTCATGACGATCTGAAATAGACTGCCCCCCTGTGGATTATAGTGCTAGGCCTGCGGCTGGATGGAGCTGGGCGTGCCTGTGAATAGTACAGCCGGAATGAGCAGCATGGAAATCATGCCACTGAGGGGCACAGAATTTGGGACAGCAACTAACAAATAATATACTAGGCCTACCACCGACAAAAGTGGTGAAATCCGAAATGGAAGCTTCATATAGAATAAACGTCATCGGTTACGTAAATACATGATTATGATGAACGCTTGGAACAAGCTGGAGCTCAAACGCACATCCCACACGGTGGCTTTGCTTTGAACTATGGCTTGCCCGCAGTATGCGAACCCTTTTCACCTCTGAGTGAAATCGAAAAGTAAGTTACAGATGGCCTTCTCTGCTACCCCCTTTATCCCCCCTCCCCACCATCTCGCTGTTCACAAGCACATATGTTATGGCCTTTTACTATTCACAACGCATTTTGATTGGACCACTGTGAATTGTTACATCCTTGAAAAAAAGATAGCGCACTGCTGGTCAGTGTACGTGGACATCCTCACCCTGTTTGTGATTGGCTACTCTAATGAGACCACGACTCACGTGGCACGTGAGTCAAATTGGCAAAGTACTCATATCTGCCTTTGAGGCACATTCATCTTTTTCTTCCAGGAAATATCTACGCTTTTTTTTTCTTCACAATGCGGTGATGCCGGGGGTATTTCAGTACAAACTGTATCGTCGTCCTTTGGAAGGAATTTCAATAATTTTCTTTTTTTTCACTCTCTTTGTCTCTGTATTCTTAAATAAATATTGTTGTTTCTTTCCTTTTATTTAAAAACTGTCATCCACTGATTTTCCTCCATTTATTAGAAATTTGTCTACCGTTGTTTTAGAAAACCTTTAAGCGTGTATACAGCAAGCTGATCTTTCTACTGTAATCTGGTGATAAGGTAGTGGTAGTCTCGCCACATGAACGGGCTTTAGCTGTCCATTGCGCGGTGTTATTTGCTGACTTGGCAATTTTCACGTATTTTTCAAGTTACAATTGATTTCGTTTTCTTTTCTTTTTTTTCTTTCTTTTTTTTTTGGGGGGGGGGGGGGGGGGGGGGGGGAGGGGAGGAGGGTGATCAGTTTTAGCCTGATTGCGATAAACCAAGTAAAATGGCGGCTGCACAGAACACAAATTAATTTAATTCGCGTAATTATGCCATTAGTAATTAATGTGTTATAAATTGTTGTCTATAGTTCTCTATCTTGTTCTTTCGTCTATACAGGAATTTTTTCTTTTTTTATTTCTGCGTACGCAGGCTGATACTCCTGCGGACACTCCCTGTATAGCCAGGCAGTGGAGTTTTGTGTGTATGACCCTTTTTTATCCCGCCATTAAGGCAGCCATACTCCATCTTCGGGAAGGTGCATGCTATGTGTCACGTGTCATCCATACAACGGCCAAACTGGCCTTCTCTTCCGAAAGTTGGTGATGGGATTTTACGTGTGTGCAAGATGTTATGCGTGCGTTCACACACGGAACCTCGGTTTATAGTCTCATTCGAAGGACTATATGGGGAATGGAGTCAGAACCAATGTTAACTCCGAGGGAAAAATCCCCCTATACCGAAATTCGAACCCGCGACCCCAGGATCACGAGTCCGGCGCTCTACCACTGAGCTATTCCGGCCCCTATACAGGAATGACTTCTCTTTTATTTTGTGAGTGCTGATAACCCCGAAAGGGCCCCTGTGAAGTCTGGAATGAAAATTGAAACTGTTGCATGCGCACACATGTCTTGTCAGTGCGTATGCGTGCGCGTGTTCAGGCTAGGTCTGATATTGACCCAGATAATTACCACCATACATTTTACGTGGCATGGCTCCAATTATATAGACCTTTCGAAACCTCCCCACGAGGTGAAAACATCAATTACCGTTAACGAAGGGAAATCAAGGCTGCTTGTTCGCCTGCCAGTTGGATAGCTCTTGTCTACTGTCAGATAAGGAGATGGACTTTGGGGATCTGTAGAGGTTCACGTATTATTGAGTATGCCCACCTCCGTTCCTCCACTTCCGTCTGTGTCTTTTATTTTCCATTTGTCTTTCTGTCTTCTTCTCTGCCTCTCTGTCTGTCTGCTTCTCCCTCTCTTCGTGGCTCTCTTTCTCTGTGTCTCTGTCTGTGTGTCTGTGTCTGTCTGTGTGTCTGTCTCTCTATCACCCATGCTCATGAACGCGCGCGGCCGTGCGCGCGCGCGCGCGCGCGCACACACACACACACACACACACACACACACACACACACACACACACACAGACACACACAGACACAGACACACACACACACACACACACACACACACACACACACACACACACACACACACACAGGCACGCACGCCGGCACGCGCGCACGCACGCACGTTTCTATTTCAAATGTTCAATATTGTATATCAGTGTGAATGAATGTTAAATTGGAGACACCTCTCTCTCTCTCTCTCTCTCTTCTCTCTCTCTCTCTCTCTCTCTCTCTCTCTCTCTCTCTCTCTCCCTCACACACTCACACACACACACACACACACACACACACACAACACACACACACACACACACACACACACACCACTTACTCAACACCTTACGGACGACGATAACTGCTTAATCGTTAGGCAAAGTGACGCTCCCTCCAGAGGTCGCCATCCTATACATCTAATGATGCCCCCGACGACCCTGCCAGTACCAAACACTCCGACGCCAAAGGACTACAGGCTCCACCAAGCCATGGAGAGGAAACAAGAACTGACGTCACCATGATGGGGCAAATGTCGCTGTCACGTTGTCCCTCCATGTGCTACGGCAGTCTTCTTTCTCTTCAGTGTTGTCTGTCTGTCTGTCTGACTCTCTCTCTCTCTCTCTCTCTCTCTCTCTTTCTCTCTCAGTTATAAGTATTTGGGATTTACGTTAACCACACAGCTGTCATACGACATTGCGCTCGAACAATATGCAGGCAGGGTTAATGCCAAATTGAAGATCTTATGAAAACAATGTGGAGTTTGGGAACAATGGATAGAAGTCTGTTTTTTTAAACTTTTTCATGCGCAAGTGAAACCTATGCTTTTATATGCAGCAGAAGTCTGGGGATAGTCTCATCTACATGTAATTGAATTACCTCCCTTGTTTGCATGCAAACGGTTTTCAAATGGACGCCCGAATACCCGAAATACAATGGTATACGGTGAGCTGAGAAGGTATCCTTTGTATGTAGATGGTGCAATAAAATCAATGCGCTGCTGGTTCAAATTGCAAAAGCTGTCACTTGCTAGACTAACAAAACAAGCATGTGAAATGGAAAAATCAAAATTATTTCAATGTAGTAGAAATCGGAGTGTACAAACAAATTAGGTATCTTCGATGAAACATTGTTTGGATTCTTATGGCTTTTGTTTTGTTTGGTTAAATGGTGGAGTGAATTATGAAAAACTGTTTTTACGTGAACTTAAACGACGCATGATTGACTGTTATAGATAAAATTGGGATAGTAAAATACTTAACAGTGACAGATATTCAACATATCGTTCCTTCAAATCCTTATGGCAGCCTGACAAATACTTAACTGATATTACAATTCCTAAATTTCGCAAAGTGATCGTGAGATTTCGACTTGGTATTAGTGATCTGAATGTCCATCAAAGATATACACTAAACTCCAAAAACTGTCGTCAATTCTGTAATCAAATCAGGACGAAATACATTTTTTGATTGTTTGTCCATCCTATAAAGATTTAAGAGATAAACACATTTTGCTTCTTACTAGAAATGTTCATCAAGTGTCATTGCTTCTTTTACTGCAAAATAAAAAAAGAGAATTGTAACTCGCTCTGTAGTATGTTCATTTCTAAAGCACTAAAACGAAGAGAACTGTTTTCAGTTAACACAAAAATGCCAGAGTAATTTCAGGAAGAACATTTTGTTATGTAAATATTTTCTTTCATTGTTCTTGACCTCAGTGCAGACAGGTCGGTGGACTTTGCAATTAAACTATTGATTGGAGTTGAGTTGAGTTGAGTTGTCTCTCTGTCTCTCTCTGTCTCTCTGTCTCTTCTCTCTCTCACACACACACACACACACACACACACACACACACACACACACACACACACACACACACACATTTCCTTACCTTTTCAAGATTGCAGAAGCTTCATGATGCGCACGGTGTCGTAAACTACCCACTATTGAACAACACCCAGTTGAGCACAGGGATGTAAGCTACGGTACAGGAGATACATGCATTTTATGTGAACAGCAGTGTGGTCTTGCTGGGTCTCATCTGTTTGCATGCGTTCGTGCTCTTGAGTCTGATATTGACCAAGATGTTCCACCTGATATTATGAAGAAAGATGAATGTCATTCATTCGATGACTGTATTAATCAAATCTTGTATTAGGTTGACATTTCAATTCTAGGCTTGGATTTAACTCCATTTTTTTCATATTTCAATCTCGGGATTTTACTCTGTTGACCGTTGTGGGTTATATTTGTTAACAGCTCTGGTGTGGGTTTTGCATGGTCGGCTAGGCTACAAACAGCATCACTTGACTTCGTCTTCAGGATCTGGTCTTCTAGGCTACAAGCAACACAACATGACTTCGTCCTCAGGATCTGGTCTTATAGGCTACAAACGTAACTTGACTTCATCTTCAGGATCTGGTCTTCTAGGCTACAAACATTATAACTTGACTTCATTCTCAGGATTTGATCTAGGCTACAAACAACATGACTTGACTCCCCATCAGGATCTGGTCTTCTATGCTGCAAACATCATACCTTGATTTCATCCTCAGGATCGGGTCTTCTAGGCTGCAAACATCATACCTTGATTTCATGCTCAGGATCTAGTCTACTAGGCTACAAACATCATACCTTGACTCCATCCTCTGGATCTCATCTTCTAGGCTACAAACATCATAACTTGAC